>OX421975.1:11714840-12914840 GCA_949128135.1 Parasteatoda lunata | reverse complement strand
TTAAAGGTAAATATTAAGGTCTGATATGAAGCCTTTTGGTAAGAATGAGAAAAGACTTAAAATTTCCCCGTATTAACGCTTTTCGGAAGGCGAATTTCCTCAAAATAAAGCTTCTCGCAACACTTTTTGAGGTATACATACATAGAAAATTTATTTCTCTTGAAAAAAGACTTAGAATTTCTCCGTATAAAAGCTACTCAGAAGGCGAATTTTTGCGAAATAAGACTTTTCGCATCAACTATTTCAGATAGACATACATTGCTGGGTCACACTGTGTACCCCTTATAGGGTCTATAATTATTTCCTTTGGTAGGGTACACTATTACAAGGTAATATAACACCTGGTCCAATTAAAACATTAAAGGTTAATATTAAGGTCTGATAGGAGGCATTTTTTTTAACATTGAAAAATGCACTGTTTTAGATATACAATAATAGTAAAATGCGATGTCCCACTGTGTACCCCCTATGGGGTCTATAATTATTTCCTTTGGTAGGGTACACTAGTTCAAGGTAATATAACACCTGGTCCAATTAAAACATTAAAGGTTAATATTAAGGTCTGATAGGAAGCATTGTTAATATTGAGAAAAGATTCAGAATTTTTTCGTATAAAAGCTATTCAGAAGGCGAATTTCTTCTAAATAAGATTTTCGCATCACTATTTCAGATATACATACATTGCGGGGTCTATGATTATTTCCTTTGGTAGAGTACACTATTACAAGGTAATATAACTCCTGGTCCAATTAAAATATTAAAGGTTAGTATTAAGGTCTGATAGGAGGCAATTTTTTTAGCATTGAAAAATGCACAGTTTTAGATATACAATAATACTAAAATACGGTGTCCCACCGTGTACACCCTATGGGCTCTATAATTATTTACTTTGGTAGGGTACACTATTACAAGGTAATATAATACCAGATCCAATTAGAATTTTAAAGGTAAATATTAAGGTCTGATATGAAGCCTTTTGGTAAGAATAAGAAAAGACTTAAAATTTCTCCGTATTAACGCTTTTCGGAAGGCGAATTTCCTCAAAATAAAGCTTCTCGCAACACTTTTTGAGGTATACAGAAATAGTAAAATGCGGTATCACACTGTGTACCCCATATGGGGTCTATAATTATTTCCTTTGGTAGGGTACACTATTACAAGGTATCATAACACCTGGTCCAATTAAAACATTAAAGGTTAATATTAAGGTCTGATAGGAGGCATTTTTTTTAACATTGAAAAATGCACAGTTTTAGATATACAATAATACTAAAATACGGTGTCCCACCGTGTACACCCTATGGGCTCTATAATTATTTCCTTTGGTAGGGTACACTATTACAAGGTAATATAATACCAGGTCCAATTAGAATTTTAAAGGTAAATATTAAGGTAAATATAAGAGGCATTTTTCTTAACATTGAAAAATGCACTGTTTTAGGTATACATACATAGTAAAATGCGGGGTAACGCTGTGTACCCCTTAAGGGCTGTATAATTATTTCCTTTGGTACCAGGTAATATAACACCTTGTCCAATTAAAATATTAAGGGTCAATATTAAGGTCTGCTATGAAGCCTTTTGTTAACAATAAGAAAAGACTTCAAATTGATCCGTATTAACGCTTTTCGGAAGGCGAATTTCCTCAAAATAAAACTTCTCGCAACACTTTTGGAGATATACATACATAAAAAATTTATTTCTCCTCTTGAAAAAAGACTTAGAATTTCTGCCTATAAAAGCTCTTCAGAAGGCGAATTTCTTGGAAATAGAGCTTCTCGCAGCACTATTTTAGCTATACAAAAAGAGTAAAATTCGGTGTCACGCTGTGTACCCCCTATGGGGTACATAATTATTTCCTTTGGTAGGGTACACCATTACAAGGTAATATAACACCTGGTCCAATTAAAACATTAAAGGTTAATATTATGGTCTGATAGGAGGCATTTTTTTTAACATTGAAAAATGCACTGTTAAATATACAACAATAGTAAAATGCGATGTCCCACTGTGTACCCCCTATGGGGTCTATAATTATTTCCTTTGGTAGGGTACACTAGTTCAAGGTAATATAACACCTGGTCCAATTAAAACACTAAAGGTTAATATTATGGTCTGATAGGAAGCTTTGTTAATATTGAGAAAAGATTCAGAATTTCTCCGTATAAAATCTATTCAGAAGGCGAATTTCTTCGAAATAAAGCTTCTCGCAACACTTTTTGAGGTATACATACATAGAAAATTTATTTCTCTTGAGAAAAGACTTAGCATTTCTCCGTATAAAAGCTACTCAGAAGGCGAATTTTTGCAAAATAAGACTTTTCGCATCAACTATTTCAGATAGACATACATTGCTGGGTCACACTGTGTACCCCTTATAGGGTCTATAATTATTTCCTTTGGAAGGGTACACTATTACAAGGTAATATAACACCTGGTCCAATTAAAACATTAAAGGTTAATATTAAGGTCTGATAGGAAGCTTTGTTAATATTGAGAAAAGATTCAGAATTTCTCCGTATAAAATCTATTCAGAAGGCGAATTTCTTCTAAATAAGATTTTCGCATCACTATTTCAGATAGACATACATTGCTAGGTCACACTGTGTACCCCCTATAGGGTCTATAATTATTTCCTTTGGTAAGTTACACTATTACGAAGTAATATAACACCTGGTCCAATTAAAACACTAAAGGTTAATATTAAGGTCTGATAGGAGGCATTTTTTATAACATTGAAAAATGCACTGTTTAAATATAAAATAATAGTGAAATGCGGGGTCCCACTTTGTACCCCCTATGGGGTCTATAATTATTTCCTTTGGTAGAGTACACTATTACAAGGTAATATAACACCTGGTCCAATTAAAACAATAAAGGTTAATATTAAGGTCTGATAGGAGGCATTTTTTTTAACATTGAAAAGTGCACTGTTTTAGATATACAATAATAGTAAAATGCGGGGTCCCACTGTGTACCCCCTATGGGGTCTATAATTATTTCCTTTAGTACGGTACACTAGTACAAGGTAATATAACACCTGGTCCACTTAAAAAATTAAGGGTCAATATTAAGGTCTGATAGGAAGCTTTGTTCATATTGAGAAAAGACTTAGAATTTCTCCGTACTAACGCTATTCAGAAGGCGAATTTCTTCGAAATAGAGCCTCTCGCAACACTATTTTAGATATACAAAAACAGTAAAATGCGGGGTCACACTGTGTACCTCCTACGGGATCTATAATTATTTCCTTTGGTAGGGTACACGCGTTCCCCGTAATATAATACCTGGTGCAATTAAAATATTAAAGGTTAATATTAAGGTCTGATAGGAAGCTTTGTTCATATTGAGAAAAGACTTAGAATTTCTCCGTACTAACGCTATTCAGAAGGCGAATTTCTTCGAAATAAAGCTTCTCGCAACACTTTTTGAGATATACAGAAATACTAAAATGCGGGGTCACACTGTGTACTCCCTATGGGGTCTATAATTATTTCCTTTGGAAGGGTACACTATTACAAGGTAATATAACACCTGGTCCAATTAAAACATTAAAGGTTAATATTAAGGTCTGATAGGAGGCATTTTTTTAACATTGAAAAATGCACTGTTTTAGATATACAATAATAGTAAAATGCGGGGTCCCACTGTGTACCCCCTATGGGGTCTTTAATTATTTCCTTTAGTACGGTACACTAGTACAAGGTAATATAACACCTGGTCCAATTAAAACAGTAAAGGTTAATTTTAAGGTCTGATAGGAAGATTTGTTTATATTGAGAAAAAACTTAGAATTTCTCCGTACTAACGCTATTCAGAAGGCGAATTTCTTCGAAATAGAGCTTCTCGCAACACTATTTTAGATATACAAAAACAGTAAAAGGCGGGGTCACACTGTGTACCTCCTAAGGGGTCTATAATTATTTCCTTTGGTAGGGTAAACTAGTACCAGGTAATATAACACCTTGTCCAATTAAAATATTAAGGGTCAATATTAAGGTCTGATATGAAGCCTCTTGTTAACAATGAGAAAAGAATTAAAATTTCTCCGCATTAACGCTTTTCGGAAGGCGAATTTCTTAAAAATAAAGCTTCTCGCAACACTTTTTGAGGTATACATACATAGAAAATTTATTTCTCTTGAAAAAAGACTTGGAATTTCTCCGTATAAAAGCTATTCAGAATGCGAATTTTTGCGAAATAAGACTTTTCGCATCACTATTTCAGATAGACATACATTGATAGGTCACACTGTGTACCCCCTACAGCGTCTATAATTATTTCCTTTGGTAAGTTACACTATTACAAAGTAATATAACACCTGGTCCAATTAAAACAGTAAAGGTAAATTTTAAGGTCTGATAGGAGGCGGCGTAAATACCTACAATAATAGTTAATGTATACAATAATAGTTAAATGCGAGGTCTCACTGTGTACCCCCTATGGGATCTATAATTATTTCCTTTGGAAGGGCACACTAGTACCCTGTAATATAATACCTGGTCCAATTAAAATATTAAAGGTTAATATTAAGGTCTGATAGGAGGCATTTTTTTAACATTGAAAAATGCACTGTTTTAGATATACAATAATTGTAAAATGCAGGGTCCCATTCTGTACCCCCTATGGGGTCTATAATTATTTCCATTTGTATGGTACTCTACCAGGTAATATAACACCTGGTCCAATTAAAACATTAAAGGTTAATATTAAGGTCTTATAGGAGGCATTTTTCTTAACATTGAAAAATGCACTGTTTTAGATATACATACATAGTAAAGTGCGGGGTCACGCTGTGTACCCCCTATGGGCTCTATAATTATATCCTTTGGTAGGGTACACGAGTACAAGGTAATATAACACCTGGTCCATTTACAACATTAAAGGTTAATATAAAGGTCTGATAGGAGGCATTTTTCTTAACATTGAAAAATGCACTGTTTTAGGTATACATACATAGTAAAATGCGGGGTCACACTGTGTACCCCCTATGAGGTCTATATCTATTTCCTTTAGGGGGGTCCCTGTGGGCCTCTAAAGGTCTATTGCATATTTCACAGAGAAAAGGCTTTTGAAGGGAAGATGTTGAAGACTTGTCGTGAAACCGTGGCCTATTTGGTAGAGTGTTGGGCTGGAGACAGGGGTCATGGGTTCGATCCCCAGGACCGGGCAGTTTTTCCCTTCATTTTTTAATTCCTTTATTTTGCCTTATATTATTTTTTAATCTGTTTTTGGGTGTTCTGCAGGCTCCTGCTTGTCAGAAAAATATTTTTTTTATTAGGAAAATGTTAAAAATTTGGAAAAAATCAAGGAAAATCTGTTTTTTGTCATTTTTCGTCTCCTTTTGCAACATTTTAGGGAGTCTATCATGCATAGGGTGTTCTGTGTATAAAATGGACCATCTTTCTTTGCTAAAGAGCACGTAATGGAACAATGAGAAAAAAAAAGACGAAATGTCGAAAGTAAGGTTCATGCTTTGAGCCCCCCTAGCTCCCCTTGGTGTTAAGATATAATTTTCAAACTCGCATCCATGGTAGGTCCAGGTGGTCCAAACATGGCTACCGAAAGAAATTTTTATAAGTGAATAAGAGGGGTCCCTTTGGGCCCCTAAAGGTCTATTGCATATTTCACCGAGAAAAGGCTTTTGAAGGGAAGCTGTTGCAGGCCTGACGTGAAACAGTGGCCTGTTTGGTAGAGTATTGGACTGTCAACTGGCGGCTGGAGCCAGGGGTCCTGGGTTCCAACCCGAGGACCGCGCAGTTTTTCACTTTAATTTTTAATTCCTTTATTTTGCATTATATTATTTTTTTAATGTGTTTTTCAGTGTTCTGCAGGCTCTTGCATGTCTGAAATAATTTTTTATTGTGGGGAAAATGGGAAAAAACTGGAAAAATGAGAAGGAAAAAAAACACGAAATGTCGAGAATAAGGTCCAAGCTTCGAGACCCCCTAGCTCCCCTTGGTAATAAGTTATAATTTTCAATCTCGCACCCAAGGTCCCCATGGTCCAACCATGGCTACCGATAGAAATTTTTATAAGTGAATTAGGGGGGTCCTAGTTAGCCCCTAAAGGTCTATTGCATATTTCACCGAGAAAAGGCTTTTGAAGGGAAGCTGTTGCAGGCTTGTCGTGAATTAGTGGCCTGTTTGGTAGAGTGTTCGACTGTCAACTCGTGGCTGGAACCAGGGGTCCCGGGTTTGAACCCTAGGACCGGACAGTTTTTCACTTTTTTCCTCCTTTTTTTAAAATTCCTTTAATTTGCATTATATTATTTTTTAATGTGTTTTTCGGTATTCTGCAGGCTCCTGCATGAAAGAAAAAAAAAAATTTGGGAAAAAACTGGAAAAATCAAGGAAAATCAGTTTTTTGTCATTTTTTGACTCCTTTTGCAACATTTTAGGGAGTCTTTCATGCATAGGTGGTTCTGTGTATAAAATGGAGCATCTTTCTTTGCTAAAGAACAGTTAATGGAACAATGAGAAGAAAAAAAAAGACGAAATGTTGAGAATAAGGTTCAGGTCTCGAGATCCCCTAGCTCCCCTTGGTATTAAAATATAATTTTCAAACTCGCACCCAAGGTAGGTCCCCATGGTTCAATCATGGCTACGGAAGGAAATTTTAATAAGTGAATTAGGGGGGTCCAAGTGGGTTCCTAAATATCTATTGCATATTTCACCGAGAAAAGGCTTTTGATGGGAAGCTGTAGCGGGCCTGACCTGAAGCAGTGGCCTGTTTGGTAGAGCGTTGGTCTGTCAACTTGTGGCTGGAAGCAGGGATCCCGGGTTCGAACCCCAGGACCGAGCAGTTTTTTACTTTTTTTCCTTTTTTTTTAATTCCTTAATTTTGCATTATATTATTTTTTAATGTGTTTTTCTGTATTCTGCAGGCTCCTACATGCAAGAAATAAAAAAAAAATTGGAGGGGGAGGGATGGGGAAAAAACTGGAAAAATCAAGGAAAATCAGTTTTTTTTGTCATTTTTCGACTCCTTTTGCAATATTTTATGGAGTCTATCATGCATAGGGTGTTCTGTGTGTAAAATGGAGCATCTTTCTTTGCTAAAGAACACGTAACGGAACAATGAGAAAGAAAAAAAAGACGAAATTCGAGAATAAGTATCCTGCTTCGAGACCCCCTAGCTAGCCTCTAAAGGTCTACTGCATATTTCACCGAGAAAAGGCTTTTGAAGGCAAGCTGTTGTAGGCCTGACGTGAAACAGTGGCCCGTTTGTTAGAGTGTTGGACTGTCAACTGGTGGCTGGAGCAAGGGGTCCCTCGGTTCGAACCCCAGGACCGGGCAGTTTTTCATTTTTCTTCCTTTTTTTTAATTCCTTTATTTTGCATTATATTATTTTTTTAATGTGTTTTTCGGTATTCTGCAGGCTCCTGCATGTAAGAAATAATTTTTTGGGGGGAGGGAAATGGGAAAAAACTGGAAAAATCAAGGAAAATCTTTTTTTGTCATTTTTCGACACCTTTTGCAACATTTTAGGGCAGGGGTCGCCAAACTTTTTTGATCATCGACCCCTATATAATTTTTCGAAATCTCCATTGACCCCCATAAAAGAAATTTTCTGTTAATTAAAATAAAACTCTATTAGATACTATGTTTGTACATTTATTTTATGATTTTAAACATTTATTAAAGTAGGAGTACATTTAAATAGTTATTAATTAATTAAAGCTAATTAGTACATTTAATTAATTATTAAAGTAATAGTATTTTCAAAAATTTTTTAATTTCGTGAAAAAATACTAAGTCTACTATAGTTTTGTCGCGGGCTGTACTGATCCACATTATTTATGCTTACCTTCTTTTTCACGTGTAATTAAAATTGATATCGAAACTGAACGAATGGTTTTATCGAAACAATAACTAATTATTCAAAACTATATAAGTTTTAATAATGACACTGCAAATATTCAACACTGTTCACAGTTAGCAAAGATAGCTCAAACTGCGTATATTTGCGTTTGTAACGTCAAAGCTCGTCACACGTGACATTTGGACAAGAGCACATTTGCATATGACTTATAAACCAGAAGTGCAGAGTACGTGCCACGGAGCGCTGGTACATACGTTCATTAATTTATGCTCTATAAAGAAACTGATATTAAGTCAATTATAAAAATTAAGAACTGTTTTTTCTTCGACCCCCAATCGATCCCCTGGCTCAGATGGACCCCCGCTTTTGTTAAATAGACCCCTGGGGGTCAATATAGACCATTTTGGCGACCTCTGTTTCAGGGAGTCTATCTTGCATAGGGTGTTCTGTGTATAAAATGGAGCATCTTTCTTTGCTAAAGAACACGTAATGGAACAATGAGAAGAAAAAAAAAAAAAGAAATGTCGAGAATAAGGATCAGGCTTCGAGACTCCCTAGCTCCCCTTGGTATTAAGTTATAATTTTCAAACTCGCACCCAAGGTAGGTCTCCATAGTCCAACCATTGCTACTGAAGGAAATTTTTATAAGTAAATTAGGGGGTTACCAATGGGTCCCTAAATGTCTATTGCATATTTCACCGAGAAAAGGCTTTTGAAGGGAAGCTGTTGCAAGCCTGACGTGAAACAGTGGCCTGTTTGGTAGAGTGTTGGAATTTCAACTGGTAGCTGGAACCAGGGGTCCCGGGTTTGAACCCCAGGACCGGGCAGTTTTACACTTTTTTTCCTTTTTTTAAAATTCCTTTATTTTGCATTATATTATTTTTTTAATGTGTTTATCGGTATTCTGCAAGCTCCTGCAAGTCAGAAAAAAAAATATGTTTTTTGTTTTGGGGGGGAATGGGAAAAAACTGGAAAAATCAAGGGAAATTAATTTTTTTTTGTGAGTTTTCAGCTTCTTTTGCAACATTTTAGGGAGTCTATTATGCATAGGGTGTTCTGTGTATAAAATGGAGCATCTTTCTTTGCTAAAGAACACGTAATGGAACAATGAGAAGAAAAAAAAGACGAAATGTCGAGAATAAGGTTTAGGCTTCGAAACCCCCTAGCTCCCCTTGGTATTAAGTTATAATTTTCAAACTCGCACCCAAGGTAGTTCCGCATGGTCCAACCAAGGCTACCGAAGGAAATTTTTATAAGTGAATTAGGGGGGTCCCAGTGGGCCCCTAAAGGTCTACTGCATATTTCACCGAGAATGGGCTTTTGAAGGGAAGCTGTTGCAGGCCTGACGTGAAACAGTGGCCTGTTTGGTAGAGTGTTGGACTGTCAACTGGTGGCTGGAACCAGGGGTCTCGGGTTTAAACCCTAGGACCGGACAGTTTTTCACTTTTTTTTTCCTTTTTTTTTTAATTCCTTTATTTTGCAATACATTATTTTTTAATGTGTTTTTCGGTATTCTGCAGGCTCCTGCATGTCAGGAAAAAAATTTTGGGGGGGGGAATGGGAAAAAACTGGAAAAATCAAGGAAAATCAGTTTTTTTGTCATTTTTCGACCGTGCATAAAATGGAGCATCTTTTTTGCTAAAGAACACGTAATGGAACAATGAGAAAAAAATGTCGAGAATAAGGATTAGGCTTTGTGACCCCCTAGCTCCCCTTCTTGTGTACTAACTATTTTTTCCCCTACCATGGAAAAACAAACTGTCCCAGCCATTAGAATAATTAAAACTATTTATTGAATGGAAAAATTGCAACACTTGACGTTTTTTTCAATGTAAATGTTTTTTAACCCTACAAATGAGTGTACGACATATATTTTTTTTAAAGGAAAACTGTAGTTTTGTGATGCTTTATAGTATTTTGGAAGATCTTTACGCCATTGTCTCGATTTTAATTAAACTCACTTTATTCTGAAACTAAATTTTTCAACTATAAAACATCTTTAAAAAACAAGAAAAAAAGTTTAAAAAAAGGGGGAATAATGTATTTAAAAAATAAATTCCTCTCTCAAAATGAAAAAAAACAAGAAAAGTATTACTTCTAAATAAATAAAATTTATATAGAAAGAACGAATTAACAGCGAATATAACTTTCATAATAAATTACAAGCTTATAAATAAAAAGTAAGCTATTAGTTTTTAACAAGGCCCTCTCCCCATATCAGTTCTTCAAAAGGGCAGTGAGAGAAAAAGATTTCCAAAAGGAGTTGAACAGAGTAGGAAGGGAGAAAGACCACCTACGGAGAATATTTGACTGCAATCATCTCTTGGAGAATGAACTTGAGGGAGGAAGTTGCTTTCCTCCCTTACTCAAAGGAAGAAAGTGACTTGAGTTTCAAAGGCAATATTACAAAAAGTAATACAGATAAAAAAATTTGACCCACATTTTCGTGGATAGGAAAGATTGAAAAAATTATTAGTATTTTTTTGAATTGATCACACCGATTCTTAAACAAGAAAAATCAATTCAAAGTATGACAAGCCCGACATAGACTTTACATGCAGAGCCATTTTTAAGGATGGGCCCAGAGTTCTGATGGGGTCCCCGAAAAGTCTAAAATCTCATTGCATTAATTCTTTGTTTTTTTAATTCTAACCAATTTTTTATTTATAACTAAAGAGGACCCACAGATCCCACTTTTTTCTTCTTTTTTTTAAAGTTTTATTCAGAGCTGGGGCCCTCTGAAGCCCATAATATATATATTTCTTTCTTTCTTACATTGTCAGATACTTTTCAAAATCTAATCGAAGTGTTTACAAATATAAAATAATTGTTACTCTTCATTTTTCTAACCAAAAGAGCCGTAAAACGCTCCTTCCAACTAATCAAAATATCCCCACTTTCGTAGCTACCACAGAGTTGTCAAATAGCCTCCTCACTTTACACTGTGAGAACATGTTTTTAGCTTCTTTATATTACCTTGGGGCTCTTTTTTCCTAACTGCGGAAATATCAGATATCCACAGAAACACTCTTTTGTCTCATTTCTGGTCATAAATTTCTAGGAAGAAAACATTTCTAGGGCTGTAAATAGGGGGAGGGTCTTCTTAGAATTTCTTTGGGTCACTCTGTCTTGAGATTTCCATAGTGCCTTTAAATTGGGCCTCGTTCAATTCTAAAAATTTTTTCTTACAAAATTTAGATATTTTTTCTAATTTATTATAAAAGCTTTTGTGAGAGATCTTTCTCTTGGTTCGTTTAATTAAATCCTCATAAAGGATGACCATGGACTTGCTAGTATAACTTATTTATTTCATGACTCTGGGTTATATAATTATTTACAATAAGATACAAAAATATACATGAACGACAATATTTAATATTCCGGAGCGCTACTGCTCCCTTCTCGTTTACACTCTCTTTACATTCTTAACTCCTCCACGTTCAAAATTAATTATCTTCAAGGATCTTAATCAACTAAACAATCCTCTTTTTCGCAAGAAAAAGTCTTTCGCTCCACCCCCAATGTAGGGGAACGACACTTCCCGTGTCCCTTACCCTCTGACCCTTAGGTCAGGGATCAATCAAATGCGTGGTAGAGGAGTCAGGATCCTGACACCTCCCCCCCCCCCGGTTTCATCTAGTTCTACCTTCTTTCCTGGTCGTACGAGTGAAACCTAAAAACACTAAAAAAAACTGCAAGCCCATCCCTGCACAAAAAAATAATAACCCGCACACATTTCCGAGCGCAAAAGAGATTGGCCTCATCATACACCAATAAACATAAAATTACACTAAGTACACTTAACAAACTAATAACTATAAAATCAAAACATAATATAAAAGCACTTAACATTTTTACAATCAAAACATTAAAATCACTGTTATCAGGCCAAAATCCCTTTATAAAGTCCCATAAAAATAAAATCCTTAAAGTCATGTCCAAAATCCCTGCCTAAAAACAATAGTAATTAGCGTACAAAATTAAACGTCCAAACTGCCCAAATGTCCACTCTTGCAAGTTCATTGACCTAATCCCCTGGAACATATCTCTTTCAATACCACTCCCTCTATGATTTCTCAAGTGACTAGCTAACTCTTTTGCACTAGTTTTTCTTTCAGAACCCCCTATCTGAAAACCAATCCTTATCTTCACGTGCACCTTAGGGGTTTTAATTCTGACATTGGGAGTGTTCGAATTCGCAGCTGCATACAAATCCTTCTTAGGAAACCTAAACAATTTTTCTCTCCCCTCAAATCGCGAAGGTTTAGGTTCCATCACACCTTTGCTATCTCCCTTTCTTTTCTCACAGGACAAGTCCACCCTCCTCAACGCGTTAATTGGACCTTTCACCTTCACTTCAACCCCTCGCTGACCACAAACTTCTCTGCCTTTAAAATCCTTCCTCACTTCCTCTAAGATTCTTTCAAATTCGGAGCCCTGTACCTGCTCCTCTTTAAGTCTTTGGCTATGAGAAAAGGGTGATTCCTTATCTTGACCCCCTACTTTCTCCCCAGACTCCGGATTCATTAAAATACTTGGTGGATCTTCGTCCTCTCCCCCACTTGACTTTTTCTCCAACACCTCGAGACCTCCCGAAGTGTTTCGCACTCCTCTCCCGTCCGAATTCTCGCAATCAAGGTCAGTGTCCTGAGTCTCAATCCCCTTGTTCCCTTCTTGTTCTTTTCCCTCAGAACAGATCATCTTTTTCTCCCACTCTTTTCCCCGTCGTTCATCCCCTGTATTTTCGAAAGCCTGCTCTTCTAATAATTTAAACTCCCTGGATCTTATAGCCGTCCTCTCATTTTCACCTTTGACCACTACTGGAATTTTTTCACTAAGATTTACAATTCCTTCCCCCATCCCACAGTTACTAGGAACATTAACGAGCTTTTTCTCTACAGCAGGGCCTATCTCTGAGCTTAAAAAGATCGAACTCCCCATCTTAAAATTCTCTTCCTGAACCGAAGATTGCCTTGATACGCTTAATTTAGGAACACTGTATATTATTTTTGAGAAACAAGCATTCTCCTCAACCACCTCGATTCTACACAAATCCGATTTGTCTTTCTTCACCCTCTTTTCGTGAATAACGCGTTCTACAGAATCTTGCTTAGCCTGATCTTTCTTCTGATCTAACCTAAATCTATTAATTTTCGGACATCCCCTCTTTAAATGTCCTACCTCTCCACAGTTATAACATTTCGGGGTCCATTCTCCTGAGCTAGTTCTATTTTTTCTCAGCGATTCATACGGTAACTTACCCTTTCTATTAACATTCGGACCACTCCATTCAGGAAATCGTTTCACCCCACCCTTCACCTCCTTTCCTTCAAATCCAGAATCAAAATTTCGGGACTCCGGCCTCGCCGCTGACTCCACGGCGCCTAACCATCCAACCGATCCATTTAAATTGACTAAGGGTTTAAAATCCTGGGTTTTACTTTCCTCATCCTGGTCCGTCATTAAAATTTTTGTTATCAGCTCAATCCCTCGTAAAGTACATCTTATCCGCTCATAATCATATTCCCGTTCTCGTTTTAACCATTCCAGTTCCCGTATCCTTCTATGTAACTCCCATTTCGTACCTTCTCTTAATTCTCGTTTGTGCTCTTTTTGCCTCTTTATTTTATCCTCGCGTTCCTTATCTTCTTTTAATTTTTGTTTCTCACGTCCCCTATCTTCTTTTAATTTTTTTTGCTCACATTCCCTATCTTCTTTTAATTTTTGCTCCTCACGTTCCCTATCTTCTGTTAATTTTCTTATTTCCCGTTCCCTATCTTCACGTACTTTTTGTCTTTCTCTTTCCCGCTCCTCTCGTTCCCGTTCCAATTTCCGTTTCCGCTCCTCTCGTTCCAGTTTCCGTTCGCGCTCCTCTCTTTCTAATCTCTCCTCTTCAATCACACTCAAAACATCTTTAGTAATTTGTTCGTCGTAATATGAATCTTCGGTAATTAATACCATTATCTCAGTAAGCTTGGCGTTCTCGGGAACCGCTAATCCCAACTCCTCCTTAGCTAGCACTACAAGATCTTCGATTTTTGCTTTTGCAAGAAAACTCATACTGACAATACAAATTTAATTTCTAAACCACAAAAAAAATATTCCTATTTAAAAATAAACTTTAACAAATATAACTTAGCAACACTTTCCCCTATACTCATACACCGACATTCTATTATGAAATTTAACACCTCATATGCAAACAAAACATATAAAACCAAACATAAAAACATATAAACTTCCATCAAGACTAAAACACAATTTGTATTATGCAACATTCAAACCTCATTCCTTAATACACACAAATACAAATTACTCATTTCAATTTTAATTGCAACCTAATAAAGTTCTCGTACCCTATCGGTACACCTAGCTTATACACATTTACTTTCCTCAAAAATTAAAATTCTTAATTTCCATAATTTTTAGAGACATAATAATTGATTATTTTATCCTTTAAACAACCTTATAAATAATAATCACTAATAAAAAAAAATAACATTTACTTTCTATAACATTCAAAACTCCTTAATTCCATACATTTCAGAAGCCTAATAATTAATTGTTTCATCATTTAAATAAAAGTAAACATTTTCCTCGACCCTTCTTTTCGGTCAACATTATTTCAACCGAATGCCTAATAAACAATAATACCTACTAAATAATAATCAACCATGAACCTATTTTACTCACCTCGCTATTGACATACAAAAACATAATCTTAACATACTCTTATACATTTTTTTTTCCTTCTTAAGAAAAAATATATTCTAAATAAACAATATCAATACAATATTTTTAAACATAAAAACTCAACTCATCATATTCATTAATCATACAAACAATATTATAGCTAATTGGCCAATCCCTTAAGCTCAAATATAATAACCCATCAGGTTTACCTGAAATCAAAACAAAATAAACTTATTCCCTTAATTAACTACCCCTTTTTAAATTTTTACCCTGAAATGTGAGCGTGTAATTTTTCCTTTCATGCATAGGATAAAGCTTACCTCCCTTTATCTTTTCAATTGTCCTCCTTGGCAGAGAGTCGATCGATGTTGAAGTCACGCTCTATTCTCTATGGTCACGGGCCACAGGGGGTAGCTCCGGCTTTCCATCGCCTCCGGCGACTATAGTCCCTTTCCAGTACCGTCTTTTCAGTTCTTCACCCGTCAACGATGCGGTCGTTCAACCTATTCCTTCAGGAAGCGCTCTTCCCTAGGCATTTTCCATCATAGTAGGCATCCTTCATCAAGACGAACTCCATGAGGCAAAATTCTGTACTGGGCATTTCTCATAGTGGGCATCCTTCCACCGCTCTATGGCTCTTTTGACTAGCATAGCAGTCCTCCATCCATCCTGGCGAGGATCCTGTCGCGCTGCGACAAATTGTGAGAGATCTTTCTCTTGGTTCGGTTAATTAAATCCTCATAAAGGATAACCATGGACTAACTTATTTATTTCTTGACTCTGGGTTATATAATTATTTACAATAAGATACAAAAATATACATGAACGACAATATTTAATATTCCGGAGCGCTACTGCTCCCTTCTCGTTTACACTCACATGTCCACCCCAAATGTAGGGGAATGACACTTCCCGTGTCCCTTAGGTCAGGGGTCAATCAAATGCGTGGGAGAGGAGTCAGGATCCAGACAGCTTTTTTTTTTCCCTTTAATCGTCCTAAATGTTTCAACTAGCCTAATTGTTTGATTTACTTAGTTATTGTACTTGATTTTATTTTGTTATTTTTCAAATTAATCGTAAGAGAATCCGTGAACTAGGAATTTCTATATCAAATTTTCGTAGGATATTAAGAAGACATAAATCTTTCATGTTGGAGGTAAGCAATTGTTTTCATTAAATCAATTTTGGTTGTGGTTAGGGAAAACGTGAAAGGTTTGCGCAGTTTTATATATATACATTGTGAATTTTTTGTTTATTTAAATGGCGGGCCACTATTCAATTCCCTCTTTGACTGGCCTGTCTGCCAAAACTCTTGATTTGGTCTGTTCTGGATGAAATCCAGATATCAAATGTAATTTTATTTTACTTACTGCTAATAGACAGGTGCAACATATAATTTTGTTTAATAGAGCATTGAAATCAAATGATCATCAGCTAAACAAATGTTTAAACATGAGAAAAAAATTGTTTAAAACTCCTGTATGACCAAATTTTCTATGTTTCCCCTAAATATGAAATATGTTTAATTTGTAATATTATATTTCATACACAAAATTAATTTATTTAGTTAGCTTATGATTTTATTGTTCATTGATCATATTTGTTTCTATTTCTAACTCCTTGATTTTTGTTGTTATTATGTGTTTAAAGTTAATAAGGCTTCTCAATTTTTTAATTAATAAGGCTTTTAAATTTTCAAATCAAAGTCGAAACAAATTCTTACATTTGTGAATCGAAACTATATATGAAGTTTTGAAAGCTTTGTTATTATTTTAAACGTGTGCATTTAATTTAATAAAATAAAAATGAAAAAAATTTTAAAAATATAAATAAATGACTGAATAAAATAAAAATTTTCGTTGTCATATCATCTTTTAAACAATATGAGTATTAAGAAATTATTTAAAAATAAGCAAATTTTTAGTTTCAAAGGTAAATTTTTTTTTATTTGTTTAAAAGGTAATTATGCTCCATCATTCGATCATGAGACTATTTATCTGTTCCTAAGAAGGAGAATTCTTTTTTATTTTACTTTATTGTAAAAATGATATATTTAATACTTTTATGTGATATGCTGCAGTTTTAAATACCTAAAGATCACTGAAATTGTCAATTCAAAAAACAATTAATACTATTGAACATGAATTTAAATAACTTCACATGTTTTGTTTGGCCATCTCATTTTATATTATCTCAGTTTTTAGAGCAGACGGTTGCTTGTGGGTGTGGATAATATAAGTAAAAGAAGCGCACAAAAAAAAATTCAGTTAATGCCCTCAATATTATATTTTTAAACTTCTCGCAAAAATCTAGTAAAAAAATAATTGTCGCAAACAAATTAATATTAAGTAAGAACGAAACAAAAATGATATCAAAATATGATGAATCACTAGTGAGATAGGTGGGATGAAAGACATCGAAACCAATTTGATTGAATAGTAAAACTAGAAGGTGTTTCTAAAATCCGGAAATCAATCAGGCTACAATTTTTTTTTTTTTTTTTTGTCACAAAATTTATCAGGGGATATTCGTTAGATTTCAATATGGGTTATGTGTTTTCTTTGATTACATATTAAACATTAACAAATATTTGTCTTTTAAAACCTTTCATTCTATAATAAAAATAATTATTCTATAATTGTAACTCTAAAACTAATTGCTAATTGATATAAAGCTTTAGTGTGTTCCATTGATATAGTAAATGTCCTCTATCGGCGGAACCCCGACACCACGATTAAAGGCCAAAAAATTGTCCAAATTTCGTCCAAAAAATTGATTTTCTGTTTAATACATTTTTCAAAAGTATGAACTTTCAAGATTTCAAAAATGTTTTACTTTTAATTTTCTGATAATTATTTGTAAAGTTATAGCCGATTTAAAAACCGGAAGTCACATTCTGAAAACCGGAAGTGAATAAGAAGTGACAGATTTTAATGTAAACAAAGCTGTTATGCATTGATTTTTTGTTTTCCTTTCAGTAAAAAGCCATAAAATAATATTAATAATACTTATTCTTTATTGAAAAAAAGGCGCGCTGCTAAGAAAACAAAATCAAATAAGCTTGATAAAATAGAAGGTGTTACGTATAAATGTGGAGAATTTTGATTTTGTATTGTTTAATTTTTTGTAAATAATTGTGTTCATCAATTTTGAGAAAAAGTAAATTTGTGATATTTAAATTCTCACTTTACATTCTATCTTACAAACTTGTAAATGTTTTCGAAGGAAATTTTCTGACAACATTATTCAGTACATTTATTGTGTTTTGAACTAAAATTAACTTTATGCTTTGTTATTTTTTATTTTATAGCTGTGTCAAACAAAAATCTTCGTAAAATGTTATTTTAAATATTGTGTTTTTAAGCATAATATTGCATATATTATCAAATTTTTTTATATAAATTTTATACTTTTAGTTCAAAGCACAAAATAAAGTAAAATTAGTATGTAGTATAAAAGATATATGTTTTATTGGTTATAATTTTGTCTAATGGTGTAATACACAAACATATAATACACTAATTTCATACTTAAATTTTTAAAATATTCAACAATGTATTGATGTGAGATAGCAATTTTATTGTTTTTTATATCGAACTCAAGCTATATAGTGTTATTATCACCTGTATTTCTAAACTAATTAAAGCTAAAATGACAAAAAATAAACAGATGCTTACAAATAGCAAATCGAGCATTTGTACGGAGATTTTCAACCAATTGAAAAAAGGGTCAGGAAAAAAATAATATTCAGTGAAAAGTCCAATTTAAACAAGTATGGAGTATATGAAGGTTTGGTATAACTTTTTAGATAGTTAAAAGTTTGTATAATATATGTAATTTATTTCTACTGTACAAATAAATGTTAAAATGTGTTTTCTGGAAAACTGAATTTTTCTCTTTTGCGATTCACGCTGGACCTCATTTCTCAAAAACTATTAGGAATTTTATGGTGCAATTTTCTAGCACTGTTATAAATAATGTATTATTATCTGTGTTTATAAAATATATTATCTACAACCTTATATATTACCTTATATATAACCTATTATATATTACCTTATAAATAAAATATATAAATAATAAAATATATTATCTGTGTTCTGAACTAGAACTAAAATTCAATTTCAATATTTGATTATTTTATAGCTATGTAAATCCAAAAAACTTAAAATATATCGTTATTTTGCTGTTTTTCTACGTAATAGGGCATATTTCACCAAATTTTTAAAATTTCAATTAACTTTTAGTTCAGAACACAGAAAAGGGTTAAAATAATATATATATTCCAAAGGAAATTGTATTTTATAAGACACAACTGAGTAGAGGGTGTCCAGCGTAACCCTTAAAAATCACTAATTTTTGACCTAATTTCAACAAAATTTTACAAACTATAAAATATATGGTTATAATTTTTCTTATTTATATCATATTTTATCCCATTTTATATAACTAAGCATAAAATTTTTCAAAAAAAGTTTTTTTTTTAAAAAAAGTTCACCGAACGTAGGCAGTCGCCTTAAGGTAATTACTAACTTTATAACCTAAAAACAGACTATTTTTAAAATATTTAATTAGAGGAATGTAGATTTTTCATTGTTTAATCATTATCACTCTAAAATAAGGTTTTATATCGGATAGTTAAATTTGCAGTCCTTATGTTATATCTTGTCTAGTTTTGAATTTATTTGATAAGCTGAAAATGAATAGGATAAGCCGAATTATGGTTTACTTCTAAATGTACTGAAGATACTTATTATAAACGCTAAAAATGGTAATTTGGAAAGCATTTTTCAAGAATGTCAAGTATCCAAATGACTTAATTGATTAAATTTTTAAAAAAAATTACAAAATATCCGCAAGGCAGGTGTGTATATTTGGGGCTGATGATTATGAAATCTAACACAAAACTGTGAGATTGTGGGTTCTATTCCAGCTGATGACAGTTTTTAATTATTATTTCTGAATACTGAAAAATGTTTTTCTTATTTTTTTTAAGTGTGCATGTTAAAAACCAATAATTTAACAATTATTTAAAAAACCAGAAAGCTCCGCTCCCTGTTCATTTTGCTCACTAATCCTCGTGGTTGCTTCTGAATTCATTGCAGGTTGAGAGAAAAACAGTTTATTTCCATTTTTTTTCTACAAAAATTACGATTGAATTACCATTTACATTTTGAAGTTGACTAAATTTAGGCAAATCAATAAAATTGGTACCAATGAATAAAATTGGAAAATTGGTACCTGCCGCAGAGTTATTACTCAATAAAGATGAACTCAAGACATAGAGCAGTCTCCTCCGAATGAGGTGCACCGAGTTCGAATCCCAGTGCTCGCTGTCGATATGAATTCCACACCCGGCTTTTACCGGCCACAGTGCTGACGTGAAATATCCTCAGTGGTAGGCTGACCATGGGTTAGAGTCCCTTTGCCGTAAGGCTAACCGTTGGAGGTACTCGTGTTCTTCCTCTCTATGTAACGCAAATGCAGTTTAGTTCCATCAAAACGTCCTCCATAAAGGAAAAAATTTCTTCCAATACTTGATCCTAGAGTTCTCTTGTATGATGGATTGGGTTCAAAATTACAAGGCTAAGGAGTTGAACATTAGTAGTCGTAAACTCAAAATTGGGTGAGCTGTTCAATGACTGTTATAAAATAAACTAATAATTTGGCCGCAATAGCTTGGTTGGTAGGGTTAATGGACTCCTGTTCGTGAGAATAGGAGTTCGAATTCAGCAGGCCGAATAATACCCATGTATAAAATGGTGACTGGTGCATCTTCAATCTGTCGGGGGTCATAAACTCCTCCAAGTTCTCATAACAATGCAATACCTGTGGGTACTGATCCAGGAGTTTCCTTGTCTCCTGGATTTGTTTTAAAATTTCAAGGCTACGTAAACATGCAATTCTAGAGCTCGAATACGCCACCTTGCGGGGATTCAAGAATTTAACGTAACAGGTAAAACCAACGGTTATATCTGTTGCTATAACGGCTGTTGTTATCATAAAGGCGAAATTATAAAATGTCTAAAAATTTGGCTTTTAGCAATAGAAATTGCTGTGTGCCTCAGCAATAGATAGCTTCTCGAGATGACGTTAGTTTTTATTCTTTTCCTATGGAAGAGGAAATTGTTTTCGTAGACGGAAAGAAAGAAAATCGAAGAAACTTGTGGATTAATAAACTCCGCATTGGAAAAAAACTGTTACAAAGCACATGCTTGTGTGTTCGAAGCATTTTTTAAAGGAAGACTATATTTTACCCGGTATGCATGTATTTATATGATAATTTATCCTCTGAAATATTTTTATTTTCCTAAAAATAAAGCATTTCTATTTTGGAGGATTCAGAATTGAAATTATAATTGAATGAAATTCTGCTTCATATATCTGGTTAAATGTTAATCTTATAACTAAAAAAAGCAGTAGTATAACTAACTAAAAGTATGTTATTTTAAATAAAGATAGAATATGGTATTTGTTTATTTTTTGAATGTATGTCTGGTTAAGCGTAAGTAACCAAAGGATAAAGATATTCTTGCTTAATTTTTATGAGAATAAGTATTGGTGACTTACCTTATGGTAAGTAGAATTATGGAAAGAAAATGTCTGAGTCCTCTGCTTTATTTTGCTCGAAAAAGATTTTTATTGGAAGTAAAGAAATGCATTATTTATTTATAAAAAGCATTTATTGGTTATATATATACAAAACCACATGTTTGCAGACACCACCAGCAGGACAACTGCAATTAAATTGAGATATGCCGTATCGATTTCCAGACATTCTTTTAAATAAAACACCTTCAATTATATATGGAGGAGGATTTAACTTCGTAGAACAAAGGCAAACCGCATAAATAATTCTTTTCCGCGGTAATGGCTGCTTTACAACACCACATGTTATAATGTGGTTTGAATGATTAATTTTTTCACCTTCAGTGATGCTCCTGTATTTCTCGTGCCTTTCCAGATATGCTAAAATATCTAATAATTTAATAAAATCCATCACTGGACAATAAAATTAAGCTAGCTAGTAAAAAAAATGCTAATGTATCACACAGTTATACACTGGGAAACAGGTACAACATCAGATTGTATTACCTTTTCCTGACGCCATTTGCCCTAGACTGCAGCGCCGTCTATAGTTTATTTGAATTGCGAATAAAGAAAAAAACTAATAATCAAACTGTATTTTCTTGTATTCTTTCTTACTCCTTGCATATTTTCTACACACCTTCATAATTTGATGTTTCTAAGTCTTACAGATTTTGAGCTGCAAAGCAAAATGTATGTCTTACAGGAAATTGATTTTGATGATGTGATAGAAGATTCGCCTCTCAAAAAGCGCGAAAAATATTGTTATCTTAAATTTTCAATAAAAATAATTTATATAAGATTTTATGATTAATTTAAATGTTTTTCACTCGTAAAATAAAATAATTTTTAAAAATTATTCCAAATTAAATTTTTTTCTCTAAATTTACTCATAAAGGGGCCCCAGATAATGACAGGCCCAGGGCCCCTATAAACATAAAAAGGGCTCTGTTTACATGCTAAAAGCAGAATTGAGGAGTCTGCTAGGTTCAACACTTTTCTTTCGGCAACCATGATTGGGGAAGCGACATTCTTTTCAAATAGGATTGCCCCTAGCTCTTGTGAAGACGTCACCTTCAGCTTTCGAAGGCTGCGAGTTTAGGCTGAGTTCTAGGTCGCAAAAACTCCCTCAATGAAATAGATATCCCACAAAAACAAATTGAAAGAAATGTTATATTCCACAAGAACAAATTGTTAAGATAAGGCGTTCTACATTCTAATTCCTCATAAATCTATCACTCCTTATCTCCCCTTCCGCTGACCAGACGAGTGGTCCTCTCGCCGTTCAAACCCCCGTTCTCTAGCGTCCACCATGTAAAAGGGGGTGACCACAAACGATTTGTAGCTTACAAATTATCAATTTGTAATTGTGGGATATCTATTTCACTGAGGAAAGCAAAAGCAGCTAGAACTCGGCCTTAGACTTCCAGAGAGGCGTGTGGTCCATTGAGGGTAAACTCTTGTTGCCATCAGATAAAATTGAGCTTCATTTCCGTTAATCTTAAGCTACCACAATGAAGATCTTAGGTCTCTCGTCTTTTTTTCAACCAATCGCAAACTGACAACACATGTGGCTTGTCAGGTTGCTTCTGGGTGACGTTTTTTTCTCCTATCGGTCTTTTTAAAAGCCGGTAAAAATCTGTAGGAAGTCTTTGAAATTGTTTTTCGTAGTTAATGTCTGCATTTTTATAGTTATCTCATCATGAAATTCACCTTGTTAGCCCTTTTCAGCTGTTTTAGTATTGTACTAGGTGAAGTACTAGACCTTTCAGGTGCTGATTTTGAAGACCGGGTGGCGGAACACGATGCTATTTTAGTGGAATTTTTTGCACCATGGTAATTTTACATATCTGAAATACTCTTAACTTTGTAATTTCACAATTGGAAAGTCTTCTTAAATATTTTTCTTTACTAAAATTCTATAAAGTCATTTATAGAACTGGGCTGAAAGAATATTTTTCTTTTTATATTTATCTTATTTTGTAATCTATAGATTCTTTCTTTATATAAAATTTTAGAAGGGTTATGTTTAAAAAGGAAAAAATTTAAACCTTTTCTTATGCTTCGTAGACTTACTGATTAAGGAAAATTTGCGTAGCAAAAAAAGTATCGTTCATCCATAAGATGAATTTTATCCCCTTGAAGTGCAAATTAATGTTTATTTTCCATAGAATTTTTAGAAATGGCTGCTATGCTTGCGCAAAATGAAATAGAAACAAAAGTTATTTGGTTTAAGAAGCATTTAGCCAAGGTGTTACAAAACTCAAAACACCTTGCCCCAGTATGGGCAGTAGCAAGTGTAGGGATTATTCAATTAGGTTTACAACTAATTTTATAGTTATCAGGTTTCGTAACAAACTGACTGCACAATTTCCTAATCTTTCCTCATAATTACCATTTGGTTTAAATAGCATTAATTTGGAACTATTTAATTAATTATTTTTAAATGAGTAAAATAAAAGCAAATTGAAAAGTTTATTTAATTCTGAATAAATTAATATAATCTATTTATTTCAATGTTTTCCATAAAGGAATATAGAATCTAGAGCTCTAGTCTTCAACTATATGAATGATTTAATATATGCTAATGAAATTATATTTAGTTATACTATATATTTAGTATTTACTATTACAAATAGTATTTTATTTTTCACAACTAATTTCTGTTGAGTATAAATCTGTTATAAAATTGTAGATGGTGAATTTTATCAGTAACGGAAAGATAGTACAACAAAATCAATATATTTTTTTTACTGTAACCAAAAATGTTGCACATTTTTCCAATGATTAATATTTAATTTTATATTTACAGCTAATTGCTAAAAATGTCAAACCTAGGACTTTTCAATTTCAACTTTTTCTTAAAATTCAAATTTAAAATATGGGAACAGGACATTTTTTTAGACATGATTATCACATCATATTTTTCATAAAAATGCAACCTAACAGTAAGTAAATCAGATCAGTAAATATATAAAAACAGGATTAATTATTATAATTTGACATGCATTTCAGGAAAATAATTTTATGAACTATACAAATGAGGTACTTGTTTATGGTAACTGAAGAACTAAGTTTAAAACTATAAATTCAAATTACAATTTATTCAGCTTAAAAGGTATTCTGAAATTTAAACCTACAATTATAGTTCATTCAGCTACTAAGGTGTTATAAAATTTAATTCCACGGTCTTGTACCTAACATAAATATCCTTTCTTCATAATCATGCTTTCTCAAACAGGATATTTCTATATTCATCTTCTGTATGAAGTATTTGTCAGTTCTTTTATCTGTTTCTTTTCCATTCTTCTAACAGAAATTGCCAACACTTCCTTTGGCATTAGTGTCTTTTGACTCTTTTATACCATCATTATCATTCATAATTTACCTCTTTAAAGTGGAATCTCAGAAGGAAAAAATACACACTATATTCAATAACATGATGTCTTAAAAGTTTCAATTAGTGAGTGTTGTGTGTGTCAGGAAGCGAATGGATATATTTTTGTAAGATCTTTGAATTTATCTCTTTTGGGTATTTTCTGCAGCAATTTTTGCAAATTCTACCCACCTTCCAGCAAAAATGATTTTCTACATTAAACATTTTATAATTGTTATAATATTTACACAGTTGTTCACGTTTATAATTAAAATGTTTTATGTCATTACTAATTTAACATTCATGTTGAAAATATGGTGTAAAGTAGAGCTGCACAACTTTTTTGAGTGAGGGGCCACTTGTTGAGCATGTTTACTAATGAAGGGATGCACACAGTCATGTTGGTGGCAAATATGATAAATTTTTATCTTAAGATTGGTGTTCTGAACAATATTTTCATCAGTAAGCTTAGTAATATATTCCGAAAAATTAAATACTTTTAATTATTAAAATTATTTCAATAAAAATCTAATATTTTTATTTTTTTAAGTTTTTATTAATAGATTTATCTATCTATATTATATATATATATATATATATATTTGAGGAAAAGAGATTTTCTAAACTAACAAAAAACTAATACTTATAGAATATATGTGTAAAAAAACTACATACATGTACATTACTCATTAAAATAAGTAGGTATACTTATTTTAATATATATAGAATTAAATTGTATATAGAATTAAATATAGAATTATATTGTATAGACTTAAAATTCATTAATGCTAAAATTAATATTAAATTTTATCTGTTGTAAATTTCAAACCTGTTAAGTCTCCTGTTTTTTAACAAAGACTCCTGTATTTTAAGACTATCTCCTGTTTACCCATATATTCTCAAATTTCTCCGTAATTGTTGAAATTTTAAAAAAAACAAAAAACATTTGGCTGATAAAATATCTGCTGATGTCAAATACTTCTCTTATTCCTCAACAGATGGTGCTATTGTTAATACTGCAGTATGTTAAGTGGTGACTCAGGGGCGTAAATATCCTCAGTGGTTGGTTTCCCTCAGAGTCCCCTTGTCGTCAGGCTAGCCCTGGGAGGTCTACTTGTTTTTCCTCTCCACGTTATGCAAATGCAGATTAGTTTCATCAAAAAGTCCTCCATGAAGGCAAACTTCTCCTTATACTTTATTCAGAAGTTCCCTTGTCTTCTGGATTGCGTTCATAATTACAAGACTACGGAGTTTAACATCAGTAGTTGTAAGCCCTAAATTGGGTCTACTGTTCAACGAAGGTTATAAAATAAAATTATGTAATTTTAAATAATTTTATAAAATCTTCCTTTAGAATAAGATTTATACATATTTTTTACTCACTAAATATAAGTGCTTATATTTCCAATTTTGAATTTTTCTCTTATCTACATGATTATATGATATTTTAAAACTTTACTCGTAGTCTAAAAGATTTCGCTAGTAAAAATTTTTTTCTCTAATGTTGGCGGGCATGACATTTGAACTACTTATTTAATACTTCAAGAATATTTCTGAAGAGTGATCTGTTGTGCCTGCCAAGATGCCAAATGGATTTTAAACTTAAATTTTAAAAAAAATGATGTTTGCTGGGAGGTTGCGAGCAAGTTGGTCCCTTTTTGCGATGTTCTAGCAGGCTGTTGCCCGGAAGTTGCCAAGACTTGGCGATTATTAAGCTGCAGATCACAATACAGAAATCGTCCCTTGTAATCAAGGTTGCAAAAAACCCGAGCATTTCCAGAAAAACCCTGCCCAGGTGGGGTTTTATTGGGCTTCTCTGATTTTTTTTTTTTTTTTGTCATACTGGTTTTTTTTTTTTTTTTTTTTTCAAAAGAGAGGGCAGAGATAAGTATCTTATTTTAAAAAGCTTATTTTAATATTAAAGTTTTAATTTTATGAATTGACTTAACATATAGGTAATTAAAGTGTGATAAATAATACAAATAAATTGGTGCAAAAGTCTGAAAGTTTCTTCTGACATCACGATACAAAATTTTATATGTACCCACATATATCACACATTTTAAACTTATTTTAAGATAGGATTTCTTTTTAATTATATTTTAATCTAAAAAAAATATTTGAGGATATATTTTTTTTTTGTATAGAAAGCGAATCAATGGCCATACATTCAAATCTAGCCAGCAAGGTGACTCTCCAGTCTCTAAATACAGTTAGTTTTTTCGCCATAGGTTAATTTTTTTTAGCTTAGACTACATATATATATTTCAATAGAATGGCTCTTCAATATAACAGAGGATAAAAAAGAAATAAATTTTCGAAAAACACTCAGTGAAACCCTCTTTAGAGTGGGTTTCCCAGAGTGGATTTTACCCGGTAAAACTTTCCCATGTTTTACTGGATAGGTGGGTTTTTTGTAAACCCTGCTTCTAATATCTTGGAGGGAATCCCAATCTTTCTAAAGACTAATAAAAGCTGAGAAAGTTTTTGCTAATTAATAATGTAATTTTTTCAAACAATGTTCATATTACTGTAAGGTATTTAATTGCTCAGCTATATATTGTTTCCAATTTCGAAATTTAAATGTTTATCATTACATAATATTGAGAAAAAAGATAACTTATATATAATCTTTTTTTAGGTGTGGCCATTGTAAAAGGCTGGCTCCTGAATATGAAAAAGCTTCAACAGTACTAAAGAAAGCTGATCCACCTATTCCTCTTGCTAAAGTATGATCAATATCTAAGGTTCTTTTTTTTTTTTTTTTTAAATTGCATGTTTTTTAACAATGTGCAAATGTAAAAAAAAAAAATTAAGGGAGAAATTTTTTTATTTTGATTGTGGAAAACTGTCCTGAAAAGGGTACCTTCCAGGAAACGAATGTCCAGATATGGGACTTGTAGTGCGTATCGTTTTTAAAAAGTGCTCAAAAGTGCTTAATTTTTATTTGTTTTTTAAAAGCCCTTAAAGGTGTTTTTTTTATTGAGTGTTTTTAAAAAGTGTTAGATTTTTTTCTTTCGGAAATGAGATTTTTACTTCGTCAATTTTCCCCACGTATTTTGCAAAAGCATGGCTTTCACATTGTTCTATTCAACGTTTTCACAATTCATTCTAACACAATGCATTTTCTGTCGATCTGTGGCTTATGAAAGCACCAATCATTGTACATGTTTGATGAAATACTTGCGAGTCTGCATGTGCGTCTACTAAGCTCTGTTCGGTGAGATTATTGCATTTGAAACTCTGCTGCATTTTGAAAGATGTTCTCTATTTTAGGTTTCATTTTCCACCCTCTGATATCAAACCGAAAAATCTCTTATCTTTTTATGGTGGCTTTTTATGGTGGTCCAGACAAAGTTCTTTGTCAAAAACTAGTTATTTTGTCATGCTCATGTAAAGTCTTTAAAAATTATTTTGCATTTTGTTAATGTATATAGTTCTTAAAAATATTATTTGAGTGCTTAAAAAGTACTTAAAAGGTGCTTATTTTTTGTTGAAAGATTTGGCTACGACCCTGGGACTGTACTGTATCGTAATTTATTGTACAGTATAGTCATGCTGTAAAACCTCCACACAAGGGTCTCTTACGGGACTGCCTATGTGAGCGTTGTTAAGAGATTGCTTCTAGTTGTATTTAAGTAAATTAACAGCATCAAAGAACAAAGTTTTTATGTTGCAGTGCATTTTCTTGTAAAGTTAGTTTTGTCCGGCCATTAGTTAAACATTCAAGCAGAATTTCAAATAAATTTTTACCTGTTTTGAGTCTCTTGGATTTTGAATTCAAATTTAATCCACTTAAATACTGATTCATATTACTTTTTTTAAAGATGTAAAAATAATTTGTATTTTATCTACAGTTATAAAGTACAAACAATTTTCTTACACAATTTTTTACTATCCGTAACTTATTTTATCCTTCAATGTAAAAATGCTTGCGATTATCACTCATATTTTAATTATTACTTAAGTACACATGGCACGCGACACAATATTTTGGGCACGCCACCGATCACAAAGTTCACTATGAAGCATGTTAACAATTAAAATAAAATTCACAAAACAAACAAAGGAAGAACAATTATTAACAAAAAAAATTAACAATTAATGCACAAAAAAACAATTAACTTCCATAAAAAAAACAAGCTGTTAATAAATGACTAGCAAAAAAAATAAATACAATTAACAGTCCTGTTAAACTTTTGTAAAACTTTTTTTTTTGTTAAAGTCCTGTAACTTTTGTTGTTCAATGAATTGTGGAGCTTCAAAAAGTATTAACCTTTTTCTATTCTATTATATTATTTTCCTGTAATAAGTAAAAGTAAATTTTATAAAAAATATCAAATATTTATTGATACTTGTAATTATTATGTGTACAATGATTACACCTATAGAATTTTTACCTTTTACCAAAGTTCAAGGTTTTGGACACTTTAGGACAGTTTTACCCAGTTTAGGACAATTTTACCCAGTTTAGGACAGTTTTACCCAGTTTAGGACAGTTTTACCCAGTTTAGGACAGTTTTACCCAGTTTAGGACAGTTTTACCCAGTTTAGGACAGTTTTACCCAGTTTAGGACAGTTTTACCCAGTTTAGGACAGTTTTACCCAGTTTAGGACAGTTTTACCCAGTTTAGGACAGTTTTACCCAGTTTAGGACAGTTTTACCCAGTTTAGGACAGTTTTACCCAGTTTAGGACAGTTTTACCCAGTTTAGGACAGTTTTACCCAGTTTAGGACAGTTTTACCCAGTTTAGGACAGTTTTACCCAGTTTAGGACAGTTTAACCCAGTTTAGGACAGCAAAACCCACGTGTCCCGTCCA
Organism: Parasteatoda lunata; assembly: GCA_949128135.1. Classification (NCBI taxonomy): domain Eukaryota; kingdom Metazoa; phylum Arthropoda; class Arachnida; order Araneae; family Theridiidae; genus Parasteatoda; species Parasteatoda lunata. The sequence goes on along the minus strand of OX421975.1, from coordinate 12,885,538 downwards.
AAACCAGTTTAGGACTTCTAAAACCCCAACCCTGCCACCAACTAGTCTAAATGGATCATAGTATGACAAGTCATTTAATAAAATTTTAGTCATATTATTGAAAAAATTTTGTTTTTATTTAGGCAACTATTTTCATAGTTTTCGGAAACTATTTTCATGCTTTAGCTACTAATGCTACTTTCATGCTGTTAATAGAAACTATTTTGTCTACTGTTTTTTCTGTGGCAGCCCTTCAAATTGGAGAAAATGAGATGAAATTATTGTAGATAAGAAATGAAAAAGTTGACTATGATGCACCCTGATACAAAATTCATGCTAGCAAGTTCAGGAATTACTGTTTATAGGTTATCCTTGATGCAGAACTTATACAGGATGTCCTGTACCATAAACATAGGGGCGTTCTTCAGAAGTAGCTGTTTATAGGCGGTCGTTAAAGATTTTGCTGTTGAAAATCTGTCCCTTGTGGCAGAATTTTTTAGATCTATCTGCAACATTTCTCTCTAATTCTAATACCTTTCTGAAATAAATTTTTAATAGTAGCACACATATGTTACTGATTTAAAGTAACAGGAGCACTTTCTGTTTACAAAAAAGCCTTAATGTATAGAATAGAACAGTATGATATTTTTAATTATAAATGCAGGAATCTTTTTTTTTTTTAAAATATAAAACAATACATATTCTAACATTATAGGCAACATTTTCCGATTGTAAAAAATATTTGTATATTTAACCTTTTTAAATTTTTGCTATTTGGAAATTACTTTTTATAATATAAAAAAAAATCATGAAAAAAAAAATCATGAGTGTTTATTCCACCTCCGATAAGTGAGAAAGGCATTTTTTTAATATAATTCTGCAGAAAGGGAAAAAGAGTTGCGCATAAAAAAAAATATTTCAAAAAATTCTCCAGGTAAAAAAAAAAAACTAAGTCATTTGCTTCCCAAATAAAAGAAGCATTCTGCAAGAACGCCATAATGTTCTGTGACAATGACTCTACGATTTACCTTTGAATCTGGCCATTTTCTTTATCTTCCATTTTGATAATAAAATATTTAACTTTTACAATTTCTTTAGGTGGATTGCACATCTGACAATGGAAAAGATACTTGTTCGAAATATGGTGTCAGTGGTTATCCAACTCTAAAAATTTTCAGAAATGGTGAATTTTCATCTGAATATAATGGTCCAAGAGATGCTGGTTTGTTTTAAATTTCTATATTCTTGTCTTGCCGAAAGATTAATTAAAACAGATGAGTGTTTAACAAGATTGTTTTTTTTTAAATAAATAAAAAAAGTTCTGCTTTTTTCATGGAAAAAAATTAACCTAATTAAATTTTTGGAAAAAAAAAAATTTGTTTAAAAACTTATTTTGGGTCTTCAAAAACCCTTTAAAGTGCTTTTATTTCCCTTTTCCTAAAGATTCCCCCCCTCCCCCTTTATCATGTCTATTTTCGTCACTAATTTCGCAGTGATTTTTGCATTTATTCCTTTAAAATTTTCAGTCCATTCAACTACAACCCATTTCGGCTTACCGTATGTCTGTAGGGTATTAAAGTGCCAATCATTTTACATGTTTGTTGAAATCATCTGTGTCCACAAGTGCATACACTGAGCTGGATTCAGTGGTTCTTGCACTCTCGTGTGCAATTCTGCTGCGCTTTGCATGAGATTAATGATTTCAGGCTTCGTTTTCAACCCCATGGAAATCTAATCAATAAATCTAAAGTTTTTGCTGATAATGAGCACCAAACTAAACGTAGCTATATTTTTTCAACAATAGTGTAATAAATATTTTTTTTTTCTTTTGTTAATATAATTGCTGGCGTAGTATGTAAAAAGTGCTTTTTTTTTTAATCAAAGTTTTTTGAATAAATTTTAGTAATTAAAAGTATTTAGTATTCTGCATATATAAAAATTTTTTTGATTGAAAATTTAAGTGCTACATCACTAGTGTTTATATAAAAACTATATTTGACACTAACTTGCCAAAATGGATCACTATCAATTATGTCATTTAGTAAAATTTTAAACATATTTTTTATGAATTTTTGTTCTTATTTAGGCAACTATTTAAAAATGAGCATAATAGTTTCTTTTAAAGAAACTATTTGGTTCATTTTTTTTTTTTTTTCTGCTGCAACCTTGTACTGTATGAAAACAAAACTTGACGGGATGTCCCAGATAATTTAGTTTGTCTGGATTGTGATAAAGTCTAGAAATAGACTAACGTAATTTCTGTTTTTATTGTTCATGAACTATTTTTGTTTTAGATGGTATTGTTAAATACATGAAGGCTCAGGTGGGGCCAAGCTCCAAAGAACTAAAGACACTGGCAGAATTAGAAAAGTTCACAGCTGAGGAGACAGTTGTTGTCGGTAATAAATTTTTTTATACTCTCATATTGAATAATCATTCATATTAAATTTCCTTTTTTTAAAAAATTTATGAAAAAAATTTCAATGAAATCATTAAAAATGGAATGCGGATTAGTTTCATAGATGTTGTTAACCCTTAAAAATCTGAAAATTTAAAATTAAGAAAATGACCAGGGATTGCAAAAATTACCTGGTCCTACTTTGGCATTAATACAATTGAATCAGTGTTAACGTTATAATGTTATGTTTTTTACTTATTGATTTTCTTTTTTAAGAAAGGTAAATAATTGGCCCTGTCATTTGGTATATGAATATTGAATAATAAACAATCATTAATTTTAAGGTCCTAATTTTTCATAAAAGTTAATTTTTGTTTTGCTAAAAGAGTGGGAATCCTGTTTAAACTTCAATATTACGTTTGTGCAGTATTGTTTGACTTTAATTGAATCATGGGATTGTATTAAAATGATATTTGGCGGTAATTTCTGGTAAGTTAGAGCTTAGTTTGCTTAATTGTCAAAGTGGATAAGTATTAGTAATTTTATTTTATTTTATTTATTTATTTATTTTTTTTTTTTGTTGAATGTAAATATAAGATTCATTTGAGATCTATGTTTTTATTTATATTTGCCCATTACCATCTTCCTATATTCTTTCCTTACTCAAAAACAGATCATACATTTTTTTTCTTAAAAAAAAAAAAGTAAGTTTTCTCTGCAGCAGAAAACTTTAATCTTTTGTAAAATTGCACTTTAAGAAAAAAAACTTCATAACATTTTTTATAACAATGCAAAACTTGACCTCCTTATTCTGAGTAAACTATTTTCTGTTAAGTATAATTTACTTCATTATTACTCTATCTGTAAGTTTTAAATGTGTAAAATAATAAAAAAGCTTTGAGAACTTAACTAAGGGATTGGTCATTAAATTTCTGTATATTAATCAATTTGGTACAAGTTTTAAACTTTACTAAGTTAAACTTAATCTAAGATTTTTCTTGTCAGTACAATATGACTGAATCTATATCTCACTGAATTTTGTTAAACTGATTTTTTATTTTAAAAAGAATTACAAATTATATATTGTGGTATCTAAATATCAATGGTTTTAACTATAAATTGAAGTCTTTTTACTGGCAAATTTCGGTGTGTTTGTAGTTGTATGGTACAATTGAAGATTATGAGGCAATCGGGATCATAATAAAATTTTTATTCAGTAACAGTTGTAGAGCTAGAGATGCAAAATTAAGGAATATTTTATACAAATGACTTTCTAAGTTAAATAATAAATTTTGTATAATAGTATTAATAAGGATATGCAAAAGCCAGGTTAATAAGTGATTGAACTGTTCCCAACAGACAGTTTGGAGCATGGGAGGTCTATGGTTGGTGATCTATCAAGAGATAAAATAGCCAAAAACAAAGCAAACTCCCCATATTAAATTTCAAAAATAATTTGGCCAAAGCTAATCGCCAAAAAGACTGAATAAGTATTACCATGTAACAGAAACATTTTTGTGGTAAGAAATAAAGAGTTATAAATAGATTTTGTTTTCGATTTAGTCGCGGCAGTGAATTAAAGGAGCATTGGAATAAAAAGTTAGCCATTACATCGATTGATAAGAAAATATTTTATATTTGCTTTTTATAAAATAATAAAAATTAAATAATTTGTCTAATTTAATTAAAATATGGTTAAGAATGATTAAAAAAAGAAATTTTAAAAGCAAGGAAATTTGTAATGCCTATTGTGGTGTCACAGTCCTCTTTTTAACTAAAACTGGTTCTTTTTTCATAGGCTTAAATATGTTGAGCCCTTTTTTTCTATAAATTTAAATAATGGAAGCTCAAAAATAATAAAGTATTAAGCCATGTGTAAATTGTGGTATATTCTGAATATCATATTCTAAATAAAATTGTATAGTTAATCTTTATTTTGGATAGTTCAACTTCTCATGTTATAAAAATCTCTTCTTCCTAATCCCCAAAATTAGCAGGGCTAAACTGACCCGGAGGAAGTGTGACACCAAAAGTGGGTTTTCTAGAATGTCCCTCTTGTCCATGATATGTTGGGGAGAAGCCTGCATGTTGTGGCACCTGGGACAGTTCGGGAAGATTTTAACACTACCCTTGAAAGAAAGACTTAAGGTGGCCGCTGGTAAGCACTGTCTGATCCTTGCGCTTGCCCCGAATGTTGAGTGCACCTCCTGGGCGGGTGCTCTGGTACCAGTGATGTTTTGGGGGTACAATAAAAATCTAATAGCTTGAAGCGACAACAGATTCTACAACAAGAAAAAAATAGAGATTGTGTATTAGCTGCCTTGAACCTGTAGTACAGTGACATTAGGGTACTTACCAGTTTCAGATAGGGGGTATTATAGTGCCTATAATAGATTACCATTTATAATGGCAATGCTAGTATTAAATACCTAATTTAATTAGGCATGACCAGTGTCAATTATGAGATTTTAAGACTTCAAAATAAATATCGATATTAGTTTGCCAAAAATAATTATAAAAATATTAGTGTTGTCACGTATTTTCAAGAATTAATTTTGGTTATCGGTACAAATTGAAATAAAAAAATGTCTGTTAAAAAGCTAAATTAGTGGTGAAAAAAATATTTATTTATTCTTCTAGAACTGTAAAAAATTGCCATATTGTTTGTTATTGATGCTTAAATTTGGAAATAAGAACTACTGCTATTATGTTAGTGTTTTTAACAAATAGTAAATATGCTAATATTGGTACCAAGACTATAGGTACTGCATGGTTCTTGTATCCACTGGGTATTGCCAGGGGAAAACATAATTTTACACCAAAACTAGGAGTTTTCAAGTGCATTTTCAATTAAAATTGTCTAATTGGTTATGCTATATTTGTCCAACCTTGTTTAAAAATTATATTTTCAGGCTATTTCAAAGATGCTTCAAGTGGTCTTAAAGATGAATTTTTAAAAGCTGCTGATAAATTGAGAGAATCTGTATCTTTTGGGCAGACTTCAAACAGTGAAATTTTGGACAAGAAAGGCCTCGATGAGTAAGTATTGTTCTTTCAGTTTTTAAAGTAAAGAGTTGCATCTTTTTGAAAACCATTTAAAAAACGCTCAATATTAGTTTTATTTATTTTTATCATACTCAGGGATGCTAATACAAATTATTTAAAAACGGGGAAAATGCAGGAAATTTTTTATTTTACCTTATAAACTAGGAAAATACAGGGAGTTTTATTTCTTATTTTCTTTTTTTTTTTTTTCTTTTTTACAACGATCTATGAGATATTTAAAGATAGTTCAGTTATACTATAATATTTCATTTGCTGTGTTTTTTTTTTTTGTGTTTGTTGAACTCTTCCTTATTTCTCTGAGTTTTTTCCAGCAATTAAAACAAGTATAGTTAGACTAATATAGGTCACTCAAGAGCACACTGATTGTGTATTTTCTCTAAATACAGTAAAACCTGTTTTTGTGCGGTCTTTTTTTATGCAATTTTGTTTTTGTGCAATTTTTTTTATGCGGTATATGAATCTTAGCGGTGTTAGCACCAGTTTAATGTTTCCTATCAATGTACATATACATGTTGTGGTCGAACTCTGATAACGTGGCCTCCTTGACAACGATGTATCTGGACTTCGCGATGCTCTGTTCATTTATTTTGAATAATCTCCTGACAAGGCAGAGTCAGTTACGTACATATTGTCGCTCGACGCACAAACAGTATGCGCATTGTATTTAGAGTTTTATACACAATTCACGTGATTAAGGATTCATTTTATAGTGAGATTAAAGATAAATAAATTAGTTACTTTTGTTTCTATTTATATGTAGTTTTTATGATTTTTATTTTATTTTTAGACATAAGTACTCCCTTAAAATGAATAATTATAGCCAAAAGAAATTAAAAAGACAGAAAATTCCACTATTTAATGTATAATTTGAAAACTTCTCCGGGTATATGTACAATGAAGAATTAAATATATTTACAATTTCTTTAGGTCTAATTTAATTATTTCATTTAATTGAAAGCATTCTCTGATCTATTTCATAAATCATTGATGTATTTTCCAAGTCCGACATTTTTTTATGCGGTCCCTATCCACCGCATAAAAATAGTTTTAGGTAGTATATTGTAAAAACTTGTTTATTGTATGTAAGAATTTATAAAATTTTAGATTTTTATTTATTAATTTTTTTTTTTTTTTTGCGATTTCTTTTATGCGGTCTCTATCCACCGCACAAAAACAGGTTCTACTGTGTACAGGGAAAACAAGGGGAATTTCTTTTTTCAAAGTTTGAGGGGCAACCAACCTTGTTTGGCCTTTACACCACCGCCCTGCTGATTTTTTGACCCAAAAGGGAAATCACTTCTTGCAGACAGAAGCACAAAAAGATAGAATAAAAAGAATGTCAGAAAAGTTACATATTTTTTTTTTTTTTTTTAAAGAAAATGAAAACTCATAGATTGTGTGAGCTTTGTAAGGAAAAAAAAACTATCGATCTGTTAGAAAAATGTATAAAGAGATTTTCTTATAAAGGGAAACTTAAAATCTGGGATAGTTTAACATTATCAGTATAGCCAATTTTTTGAGTTCCGCAAGATCCAATCTAAACAGACTTCAAAGAATGGTCTGTGTAGCCCTGTCAGGATGTCTCAGGACTACTCCTACAGCTGCTCTTGAGAGCTTACTCTGGCTTCTTCCTTTGAACTTACGCATTGAGGTTGAAGCACAAACAGGTGTAAAGCGTCTTATGAACCTTGGCCTATGGAAAGAGTATTCCAAACACTTGTCTTGGAGACATCTTGTTTCACAAGTGATGGATTTACCCTCTTTTATTATGCCTAGTGACCTTATGTCACTAAGATACGCGTTTCATAAACCCTTCAAAATCCATTTTCCTACTAGAGATGAATGGTTCAATTCTCCTCGGTGGCTTGAAGGCAAATGCGTAATATGGTACACTGATGGTTCAAAGATTGGCACCAAATCAGGAGCAGAAATTTACTGCTCCAATGATGGTACCAAACTTCACTTTCCCCTGGGAAACTATGCCACTGTTTTTCAGGCTGAGGTCTATGCTATTATCTTGTGCTGCAAGCTATGCTTAAACAAGGAATATCAAAATATGACTATCCGCATCTGTTCTGACAGTCAGGCTGCTCTCCTATCACTGTCAAGGTGTAAATTCACCTCTTTGCTAGTATGGGAATGCTTCTCGGTCCTCTGTGACCTGTCCACTCATAACAAGGTATCCCTGCATTGGGTACCTGGACATGGGTATTGGTGGTAATGAGCTAGCTGATGAAGCGGCAAGGGCTGGCTCTAATGCAATTTTCTGGGGCCCTGAACCTGCGCTGGGAATTTCTCCCTCCTCATTTAGGGCAACCATATTCAAGCTCTACGGCAAGATTGCCCTTAAGCAATGGCGCGCTGCTGACGGTCAGAGACAAGCTAAGGAGCTGAATCTAGACTGTCCTAGCATACGTCAAAAGGAGCTCTTAAAGCTTAATAGAAACAGTTTAAGGAAGATCATTGGTCTTCTTACTGGTCACTGTATCCTCAGGAGACACCTACACATTATGGGAATTTAATCCAATCCTATTTGTCGGGGTTGTCATCTAGAAGAAGAGACATCACGACACATACTTTGTGATTGTGATTACTATTCTGCTCAAAGATTTGAGCACTTAGGGCAGCATTGCGTCAATGTCTGGGAACTGCAAGATGTTCCTGTAAGGTGTCTGCTGAATTTCATTACAGCTATAGGGCTTTCTTGCTAATCATGACTAGGGTTTGGGTACAATAGACCTCTGGTCGATGTGCCCTGCTCGTCAGAGCTGTCCAACCTCTAAGTCTAAGTCTCTAATAGCCAATTTTCACGGCCAGTAATAAATGACGTAGGAAGCAAATTGCTGCATAAATTTTTTTCTTTAATTATCTGGTTACATTTGAACAAGAATTAATTTGGGCTCAATGAATCTGACTTACTAGGAAATCTCTGGCTTACAGGGAAAAGTCTGGAAATTACAGGGTGCGTACAGACTCCTTATACTCCTTGGAAATAAGTCTCAAAGTAGTACTTGGAACTACTAGTAGTACTACCAAATTAGTCCTTAGAAATTCCTTAGATTATTGCGTTGCGTAGATGAACTTACTAAGTCCGCTGGTGAATTCGCTATCCAAGCAGGGAAACTAAATGATTTGACTTAGCTGTCAAGATCTAATAGTTTAAGAAAAACTTGAAAAGAAAAAAAATTTAATTGCAAGAGTTCGAAGAAAAAAATAACAGCAAATAATTTTACATGTTAAAGCAAACTTAATTAATAATTTACTCTGAATTTTTTTTGTTGTTTAAAATGCCTTAGATTTTCTTATGTATTCAAATTTTAAAATACAAAATTGGTTGATTTTATGTTAATCTTTAACATCTGTAATTTAACAAGATTTATTAAAATATTTGAAACTGGAAAATGTATTTATGTGTAAAAGTGATAACTTTATTTATTTTTCTTGGTGAAGTTCGACAAAGCAGGCCTCCCAAATGGTCCACAATTTTCCCTAAAGTCCGCAAAAAAAAAATTGCCACCGCAAAAGTCCGCCGTCATTGAATAGAACCGCATTTTAATCTTTTCTTTCAACAAAAAAAATTAAACTTAATCAGAAATAATTTATTTTTTACTTGTGTAGTTCTATGATCACGTAAGTTCTGCCTTTCATGAAATCGCTCATCTATGACGTCATGTAGAAGATCGGTCATTTTCAACTCAATGGGAGCTAAAAGCTGTGCACATTTGAGCTGAGTAATGAACTTAAAGTTTAGTGATAGCGTTTTCCCCAAAACTAGCACATGCTTAAGCTCAGCTATTTTGACTTCGTGTTTTCTGCCAAATGCGTTGTTTTTTTTAGGAAATAATTTGTTTTAAGAATATAACAATTTTCTAATTAAAATTGTTTAGAATATTCAAAACATAAATATTTCAAGTCAGGGGGAAATGTAAATTTTTAAAACAATGGCTTGTTATGAAGGATTCTAATAGGCACATTGTGTCTGATTGGGGCATCCAGCGTGAAAATAATTTGATTTGTGTGGTGTGTAACATGATGCCTGTAAATATTGATAAAGATTTTATGCTATAAAAAGGCATTCTGAATCGAAAAAACATAAGTCAAATTTTGCAGCAAAAAAAACTCCAACCAGCTTTCATTATCTGGTCATACTTCATCATTAAGTATGCTGAGCATTAAAGATCAAGCTTATAAAGCTGAAATAATTTGGTGCCTGAAAATGATCTCTTCTAATTTCCCACTTTCTACCTGCAAAGACATAGATAAAGTGTTTAATTGCATGTTTCCTTCCTCAACTATGGAACATTTTTCACTTAATCCAACTAAAGCAACATACCTTATCACTGATGCGTTAGCTCCCTATTTCAGAAATGAATTTTTGAATGAGATTAAAAATTCCTTCTATACTTTACAATTCAACGAAACTACAAACAATGCTAATTTTAGAGATACATACTAGAGTTCATTTTTGGTCTGAAAAAAATATAACAGTTTTCTCACATCACTTGGAGACATTTTTCTTAGGCCATGCTAAAGCAGAAAATGTAATGAAACTTCTAAAATCTGCCATTGATAATACAGGTTTGAATTTTTCAAACTTGTTAATGCTTTCCAGTGATGGACCTAATGTTAACAAAGCCATATTTAATCTAATGAATGAAAAAATAAAGTCAACTAGAGGAGTTGGGTTGCTAAATATGGGAATTTGCAACATACACATGCTACATAATGCATTTATAAAAGGTTTAAATGTTTTTGGGTGTAACACTTCTGATTTAGCTATTGCATTATTTCACTATTTTGATGGATGGCCTGCCAGAAAAGATTTTCGAATTGTTTTGGTTGAAAAAAAGCTTAAAGACCTTTGCTTTATCAAACTTTCAACTTTGAGATGGCTTACTGTAGAACCAGCTGTTATTAGAATTTTGGAACTTTGGGATGGAATTGTCCACTACTTTTTGAAATTTATACCTCTTAGAGAAAGTTAGATTCTGGAAGCTATAAAAAAAAAATTGTTTCTCTTTTAAAACTGCCACTTATTAAAGCAGAGTTAAATTTTGTCTGTGCTAGTTCTGCAATTCTGACCAAATATACTAGATTTTTTAAAAATGAAGGACCTTTAGTGTAAGAACTTTATGATTGCATAAAAGAACTGATGCTTAAAATTGCTGTCAGAGTTTGCAAACCAGAAACTTTGACATATCTTAAAAAAAGCACATGTGCATTAGGTGATATATTTGATCAAGACATTTTTTTGCCTTCAAAGGATATTGTGTTAGAAAAAAACATTCTTGACTGTCGTATTCAGTGCAGTGATGTTGAGAAAAAAAATTCATGCTGAATGTTCAAAAACATTTTGTTACAGTTGGGTGTTATATTTTGAAAAAAAGGGTCACTTATGAATGAATTATTATCTATATTGTCATGTATTAAACCTGGTAATATTAAAAAAGCAAACAGTTTGAAAAAGATTCAAGAAATTGCATCCTTGCTCCCATTTCCTTCAAAGATGGGAGATGTAATAGATGAATGGAAACTTCTACAGTTAGAAGTTATTGAAGAAAAACCAATTGAAAAGTTTTGGAGTGACATATTTGAAATTCAAGGTAATAATATTAAAAATATTATTACAGCAGTATTGACACTTGCTCATGGAAGTGCAGATGTTGAAAGAGCTTTTTCCCAATCTGGCAGAATATTATCAGAAGAGAGAGCGTCTGTCTTCTAGAACACTGAATGCACATTTGACTGTAACTGATGCTTTAAAAGCATATAATAAGCCTGAAATGGTTCCAATCTCAGAAAAAGAAGAAAGGGAAGAAGATAGAATCGAAAAAGTTAGAAGAGCTTAAAGAAGCTGAAGCAAGAGAGCATGCTTAAAATGTCTAAAATGGATATTTTCATTTTAGAAGACAAATTAAAAACTGCAAAGAACGAAGTAAAGAATTCCACAACTATTGATACATTGAAGCCAACAAAAAAATTTAAAAAAGCCGTAATGTCCAACAATATTGCTAAAGCAAAAGTAGCGCAGACAATGATAGATGGAGTTGTAGTCACAAAAGAAGACTGCAAAACAAAGGAAAAAACAATTAAAACATTAGATAGATAGTTACATAAAAGAAAAGATTCTAAGTTTTTTTTCAAAGAAGCCTGGACAATAACTTTGTATCTTCAATAAATTTATAATCTTTCAAAGAATATTACAGTATATACGTGTAATTTCATAAAGTTTAATGATCATAAATTTTGTTCTTATCATATTTGTATATTACTAAAAAAGAAATACTTTAAAATAAAAATATGTTAATTACTTACTTAAGACATTATCTAGCATACTTGCTGAAAAAATATTTTTTATAATAATTAAAAAATGATTGAGTGCATTTTATTTTTAATATTTTAGATTAGTATAAGGATTATAAAAATTTTTTTATTTGTTCAGTGTGGATAAACTCTGCTTTTATAAACTTTGGACCCCATTTCCACAAATATTTTACCTATTTTTCCCAATTTTTTGCCCTAAAAGTGTTGAGAGCCCTGCAAAGTCAAAACTTATTTCAAAAAGGCTAGGAAATATGCAAAATACACATTTTTGCAAGTTCCTTATAATAACTGCTTTTTAATTTTAAAAAAAAAAAAAACTCTAGTTATCTACAAAGTTTTTAAATTTTTGATAAGTCCTTAATATTTTGGACTCCTTGGATTTCTTCTAATCTCTGTATAAACCCTGAATTTAAAAAATGTCTTATTGTACTGCTACATTTATTTTGAAAATATGTGTCTTTGAGATTTTTCAGTTCTTAATTCAGTGTTTTTGTGTGAATTGTTTAGATTATTTCCCTTGTTAACTTGTTACTTTTCATTTTGTACAATTTGTTATTGACATAACTAATCTGGTTTTATTTCAGTCACATTGTTTTACATCGAGCAAAGAAATACTTTAGCAAATTTGAAGAACAAGATGTCAAGTACTCAGGGTCTGCTGACAAAACAGAAATAGTTGACTTTGTCCAATCTAACTAGTAAGTAGATTATTTATGGTAAATTTTTAATTCACTAGGAGGCTCTAACACCACTAAGCTTTGCTCACTGTGGGGGAAAGGAGTTCTCAACAAGGTCAACCTTCATCTATCGAAAGATGCCTCAAGCTAGAATAGAGTTAACACGTCTTATATACTAGTGAATTGCATAGGTTATTGTAGTGTTAGTTATGCTACATTACCCCCCTCCCCACCTGAATTTTATCTAGGGTAGAATTGGATGAATGAATATCACTAGTTAATTCATTGCCATTTTTGCAGAAGGCCGGGAGAGCTGAATTAAGTTCACCAGATTTTGAGAGCTGTATTAAGTCCACGGTTGTGTACATGGTCACTTCTGTGTTGCTATTAGCAGTCAAGCGCGCAAGAGCTCCAATGGTGTGTGTTCGAAACTGAGTTGCAACAGTGTAAGGAGAACAATGTTGCAGTCACAAATAGCTGACCAACTGTTCAATGTGTACCATCCATCGAAGTAGGCATGTTTAAATCCAATCCACATCAGAGGGTGCCTCCAAATCTAATAGAAAGTTTATTTTACATTTCCTTCTTTAATAAACTTTCTATAAAACAAAATATCAGTGCAGTGTAAAATCTGTCAGTTTTATGTTAGCTTCTTCATACACCTGTAGTATGTACACAATCTATATTTTGTAAGTCCATGGTTTTTTAGGACTGAATTCAGCTAACTTTTTGCAATTACACTGGACAGATTTGGCCAATCAAAAACCTGCATTTTTGCACATCGCAAAATACGATATGTTTACAAAATACAAGCTTTTTGATTTGTTTAATTGAGCCATTGTAATTGCAGAAAATTAGCTTAATTCAGACAATGTCAGCAAGGATATGAAGTTTTTGCAGCTATACGACAAAATTATCCCTCTGTTAACCACTTTATGCATATTTAATTCAGTTAATGGAAAGAAAATAATAAACTCGTTAAAATTGCATTGCTTCAAATTTTCCATAGGCATTTAATTTCCATGATTAATTAAATGCCTATTAACAGGATGCGTAGCATTTTTAAAAAGTGCTTAAAGGTGCTTATTTTTAATTTACGTTTTTAAAAGCCCTTAAAGGTGCTTTTTTATTTGGTGTTAGTAAAAAGTGCTTAATTTTTGATCTTATAAGAAATATTTTTCTTTGCCGTATTGATTGTCATTCTAAATTGCAAAAAATTCATGATTTTTATAGTTTTCTCTGCAATATTTATCAGAAACTAGTTATTTTATCATGATATATGTAAAGTTTTTAAAATGTTTTTGAATTTTATTGATTTTATGTTTATAAATTAAAAACTATAAAAGGATAGAAAAAAATTTTTGTTACAGCACTGATTCTAGGTATGATTTTGGAAAGTGATTAAAAATATTTTTTGAGTGCTTAAAACGTGCTTATTTTTTGATGAAAAATCTGGCTTCACATCATTAAGCATAATACATAAAATTTCAAGTATGTTTAATGTTTATCATTACTGGAAAATATTGCATTTTTTCTATTTTGATAGCTATAAAAATCCTTAAAATTTTCTATGTGTAAAATATTTAGTACTTTTTTCTAAATATTTTATGCGGCAGTTATCATGAAATTTATATTTCGTAAAATCTACTGGATTTTTTCCCAATCCATGTTGGCAGTTATGCATTTCAATTATATTCATTTAGTTTTGTGTTAATGCAAATACTTATATTAAATATGTAGTTAGTGTTTACCTATATTGAAGAAAGACTTTTGCCCAGAGAAACTTTTTTTTTTTTTTAATGTATTTTGATCTGAAACTAATTTACTCTTGATTGTGTATCTAATTGCTGAAGAAAGCTTTTAAGTTTTCTTGAAAGTTTTAGGATACTTAGCTCGAACAAAAACAACCCATCGTTTTATTCATTCAGTGATAAGTTGGTAATTTAATAATAATTTTTGAAATGTTTTATTCCGAAATATAAATTATTTTTTCCGTATTATTGTTTTTGAATAATAAGTATTGTTACTACATTTTGTCAGGTAATTTAGATGGTCAATGTATACAGGGTTGCCACTTCAGAGAATATAGGGAAAACCTGGAAAATACAGGGAATATAAAAATCCCCTAAAATAACAAAAATTTGAGTTTTTCCTTACAACATACCTGCCAGGTCTCCTGTTTTTTTGGTTTTTTTTTAACGAAGGCTCCAGTATTTTACAGCTATCTCCTCAATACCCAAATATTCTCAAATTTCTCCGTATTTGTTGAAGAAATTTAAAAACAAAATTTTTGGTGTAAAATATCTGCTGATGGCAAAAATACTTCTCTTATTCCTCAAGAGATGGTGCTATTGCCAATACTGCAGTATGTTGAGTTGTGGCTCAGGTGATAGAGCGTTTGCCTTCCAGTGAGATGAAGCTGGTTTGAATTCCAGCGATAGCTAGTCGATAAGAATTCCACAGCCGGTTCACATCGACCATAGTGCTGACATAAATATCCTCGGCAGTAGACGGATCATAGGTTAGTCCTCTTGCCAAGAGGCTATACGTGGGAGGTCTTTGTGGTTTTCCTCTCCATGTAACACAGGTGATAGTTCCATGAAAAAGTCCTCCACGAAGACAAATTTCTCCCAATACTCAATCCAGAAGTTCCCTTGTCTTCTAGATTGGGTTCCAAATTACAAAGCTACGGAGTTGAACATTAGTAGTCTTAATTAGTACCTAAATTGGGTCAGCTGTTCAACGACTGTTACAGAGATGCCAACTTGCTCCGCTTTGCAAAATAGTATTTTCTAGTGGTAACGAAATTTAAGTTATTTTTCGTTTAGTATTTTTAATTTTAATTAATTTTTCCACCACTGAATATCAAATTATAAGAATCGTATAACATGCAACCTAACTAACTCCCTGGCATTACAGTCCATGTTGGACCATGGCCTCACTATCAATTTTCCTAAAGTCTCCTGTCTCTAGCTCTTTGTTTTTAGTTTCAGACTTTTAGAGTCTTAAGGTCTTTTTCCACCTCGTCAAACCATCTTATGACCGGCCTTCCTCTTTTCCTTTGGCCCTGGCACTGCCCCTTGAATATCTTCTTAGTGCCTCTGTTTTCCTCCATTCTCTCAAGGTGTCCTAGCCATTGAATTCTCTTTGCTTTTACATAATTTATTATATCTTTTTCTTTAAATAGTCTTGCAATTTCAAAATTGTATCGCCTTCTCCACAGATCACCCTCTTTGACAGGTCCAAAAATAGTTCTCAGAATTTTCCTTTCCCAGGTAATCGGCATTTTTTCTTGTTTCTGGGTTGGAGTCCACGTCTCTGATCTTTAGATAACGGTTGGTTTGATTATAGTTTTATAAACCTGAAGCTTTGTTTTTTTTGTTATTACTTTTGATGTTAGCAATCTCTTAAGTGCAAAATAACTGCGATTTCCAGTATTTAGTCTTTGCTTAATCTCTGACATAATATCATTGTTTTCAGTGACAACTGAACCCAAGTACTTAAATTCCCTAACTCTCTCAAATTTTGTCATTTCATTGATTTGTAGTTCTGTGTCTATATCTGTTCCCCTACAATCCATTATGTATTTGGTCCAGGATTGGGAAGGTTTAGGACAGAATGGATTAATCCACGGTTTAAACTGTCCTGTCTCAAACTGTCCAAAACCCTTTTACTCAAATTATGTCACAATTTTATCTGAACAATATTTAAAAGGTAAAATAAACATAGAACTAATAACATATTAATAGTTAAATCTACTAGAAAATATTTGTTTTTAAAAGTGTAATGTTTTATTAATATTGTTTGACTCTTCAATTTAAACATTAAACAAAGGAAGATTAATCAGTAATCAAGTTCAATTGATCCTCTCATTCAATAGTACATAACTGAGGTTTGACCTTGCCATACAGGTTAAGCTATTAAGAACTAAGTGTTTGGTTAGTCATAAACAGGTTTATTTATAGTACTATTCAAGAATACTTTAATTTCATTCATGTTCAATTCTTTTAGCGTAGTGGTGATACATCACCAGTGTCAGTAACTGAAACTGATGTTATGCCCTTCAAAACTGTTAATACATTTCTCAGTTATTTTGTATTTCCAATTTAAACTAATATATTTATATTTAAAACAATTTTTTTTTTTAAATAGATGTCTTTTTTATCATGCAGAAATTATAACATTTTTTTAAAAAAACATTTGTGAAAAATAAAAGGTTAATTTTTAAACAAATTTAGTATTTTTTAAAAATCATTATTATTTTTTAATGCATTATTTATCCTTATGCAAAAACAT
The DNA here is from genome assembly GCA_949128135.1 of Parasteatoda lunata. Taxonomy (NCBI): domain Eukaryota; kingdom Metazoa; phylum Arthropoda; class Arachnida; order Araneae; family Theridiidae; genus Parasteatoda; species Parasteatoda lunata. The sequence goes on along the minus strand of OX421975.1, from coordinate 12,868,798 downwards.
TTATCAGTATTAAAAGCATATTTATATTTAAAGGATTAGGTGTTCACTTTTGTTGTTCAATGAATTGTGGAGCTTCAAAAAGTATTAACCTTTTTCTATTCTATTATATTATTTTCCTTTAATAAGTAAAAGTAAATTGTATAAAAAATATCAAATATTTATTGATACATGTAATTATTACGTGTACAATGGTTCCACCTATAGAATTTTTATCTTTCATCCAAGTTCAAGGTTTTGGACACTTTGAGACAGTTTAACCCAGTTTAGGACAGTTTAAGACAGTAAAACCCACGTGTCCTGTCCAAAACCAGTTTAGGACATCCAAAACCCCAACCCTGATTTGGTCTTATCACTATTTATTTCTAAACCAGAAAGACTAGCTTCTTTAAGTCTTTACGAAGGTCAACAAATGCATTTTTACTTCTTGCTATCAACATTACATCATCGGCGAAAGCAAGGACTTGTTTCGTTCTATTAAAAATAGTACCTCTATTTGATACTGTGTTACGCATCACTTTTTCAAGACATACATTAAACAACAAGGTTCACAGAATGTCACCCTGCCTCAATCCAGTCACAATATAAAATTCCCTAGACATTTTATTTTGTACCTTTACTTCCGCTTTAGTAGATGAAGTTGTCATTCTAATCAACCTGATTAGTTTATGAGGGATGTTAAACTCATGTAAGGTCTGTAGCATCAATTCTCTATTTATTGAGTCGTATGCTTGCTTGAAATCAACATAGAGCTGATAGACATTAACATTCATTTCCTTGAATTTTTCAAAGATATTTCTAATGCTGCTGGTCTATGGTTGATCTATTCAGCCTAAAGCCACATTGGTAGTCTCCAATTTCTCTCTATCAGTGGCTTAAGTCTTGTAGCTATGACTTTCGTTAATACTTTGTAAGTCAGGTTAAGCAGGGAGATTCCTCTATAATTATTGCAATCCAGTATGTTTCCCTTTTTCAAAATTGGGCATATCACCGCGCTATTCCATTTGTTTGGCATCTGTTCATTCTCCCATACTTCATTTACAAGGTCATACACCATTCTGAATAACTTCTCACTGCCATATTTTATTAGTTCTGGGGAAATTAAATCCTCTCCAGGTGCTTTTCCATTTCGTAACTTTTTAATTGCTTCTTTAACTTCCCCCATCTCTAACGGTTTACAATCATTTGCTGATGTAACTAGTTCACCTTCTGCTTGTCCAATTACTTCATTTCTGTTTGAAAGGCTTTCAAAATGTTCTGCCCACGTTTCTAAAATTTCGTCTTTTCCAACCAAGATTCCATTTTTTCCACGATAAAGTGTTCGTGGTTGGTACCCTCTTCTTATAGAAGTTGATTTTGCATTCATTCCACGGATGTCCCCTATCGCAGATAGGTCCTCCACTTCCTGTATCTTTTTTCTAGTGTTCTTTTCTTGGTACGGTTCTTTTCTTGTTTATAACTCTTAGCTAGTTTTCTCTTTTCCTTGTACACTTTTTCTTTGTTTCTTGTATTGTGGGCAATGAACCTTTCCCTCGCTTTATTCTTTTCATCAACTAGGATTTCACACTCTTCATCAAACCATTCATCAACATGCAACCTACAGGCATTAATTATTTGGTTACTGTTTTTTAAAGTAGGAGTAACTATGCTTATTTTACAAGCTATACTATTTAATCCGCTACCACTTTATTAAAACTTTTCCAGGGAGAAGAGCAGTTGGCATCCCTGCTGTTATAAAATAAAATCTTCCTTAGATTAAGATTTATATACACATTTTTTACTTTGCTAAATGTAAATGATTATATTTCAATTTTTGAATTTCTCTTTTTGACTTTGCATGATGTATCAATATCAAAACTTTATGTGTAGCCTAAAATCTCAGTTATTTTATTTCTCCAATGTTAGTGGGTATGTTACAAACTGAGGAAACGCGGGAAATTGTTTTTCTTATTTTTCTCCTTTAAAAAAAAAAAAAGGTGACCACTCAAAGCTATGGGATATTTAAGGATGATATTTCAGCTTTACTAAACTATTTCATTTACTATAGCATTATTTCTTAAGTATAGTGACCTCTTTTTTATTTCTCCGGCTGTAGTGAAATGAAAATACTGTAGTTAGCTGAAATTAACTCACATAAGAGTACTGTGATTGTGTGCAGAGCTCATTCTAGGCAGAAAAAAGGGCTGGGTGCAAAAGTTTAAAAAAGGGCATTATTATTCGAAAAAGGCAATTTTTTTTCTATGGGATTTACATGTTCTATTAAAAAACATTGTCAATTAGTAAAATAATTTTTTAAATTTTTTTTTACTTTACTAAAAGTAGCAAAGCAATCATATTAATTACTAGTTTTTATTAATAAATTAACATATATATCGAGTTAATGGGCTAATTAGCTTAGTAATTTATTTAAAATGCATATAATATTAATAAAATAATAAATGTATGTTTTTAAATGTCTGTTATGATTTAATAATTAAAATGATTAATAATTATGATTTAATGATAGTGGAAGTAACTGCAAACTTTCAAAGACAAGTGCAACAAGGGGGTGTGATGGCTATTTTTCCTTTCCCATATAAATCTATGTACACAGCAATGATAAACTAAATAAAAAGTGTTGAAAATAACAAAAGTTTAAGAAATCCATAGTAGAATTTGGGGAAAAAACAAAGAAGGGTTGAGGAAAGATTGGGCAAAAAGGATATGGAGTCTATTATATCAGGGCACTAATTTACTTCAGGGGCAGCAGGGTGCTGCGCCCTGTTTACAATGCCTAGAATGAGCTCTGGTGTGTTTCCTATTAATATATTGTGTGTGATATGTACTGGGAATTTTTTCTTTTCTATATTTGAGTGGCAGGGCCGGTATAGCCTTTTTGGTAGGGCACTGGGCCTGTGTCCTAGAGGTCGTTTGTTCCCTGCTGACCGAAGGCTACTCGTGTAGTAAATGGTGACTGATGCATGTTAAATCTGTTGGGTCACAAAGTCCTCCATGTTCCCATAACAAATCTGATTCGGATTTTTATTAATAAATTAACATATATATCGAGTTAATGGGCTAATTAGCTTAGTAATTTATTTAAAATGCATTCGGGGTACTGATTCGGTAGTCTCCTTGTCTTCTGGATTGGGTTCAAAATTGCAAAGCAGTGGAGTTGAACATTAGTAGTCGTGAACCGAAAATTGGGTCTGCTGTTCTATGACTGTTATAAATTAAAATATATGAGTTTCAACCCTGATTTTAAAAAAATTCAAATCTTATTTAAATAAGAAAAAAACCTTCACATAAAAATTTGAATTTTTTGCAAACTCTGGTTGCATTCTATTTCTTTGTACAAGCACATTTATATAAGATAATTTTTAAAGTCAATATATTATAACAATTCGTTATCTTTTATTACATAGTTTTTAATAAGTTATTTCTTTTCAGTCATGGACTTGTTGGGTACCGAACACATGATAACCATGGTGACTTCAAAGCTCCTTTAATTGTGGCATATTATGATGTAGATTATGTAAAGAATGTCAAAGGTAACTTTAATTAATCTTGTATAAAAGTGAGTAATGTAATCAGAATTTCAACTTATGCCATGTTTGAAACGAAACTGGCATCAAATTTTAATAAACATAGATTACCTCCAACCCCCATCTTTTGGAAAAAGTTATTCTCACTTTTTTTTTTTTTTTTTTGCTGCACACTTTTAAGAATTTTAAAATTTAGCACACAAAGGAAAGTTTAAAATTTGCTTACTTGTCTATAATTGTGTAAAATAGTTAATGATTATTAATTAGTTTTCTTTTTTGCTAGTTATTGTTAGGTTGTTTCTTAATATCTTAAGTTATAATTGTTAGTTTTTTTTTTATATTGTAATTTTATTTGATTCTCAGAACTTGTTTTTTTTGCTAACTGCTGGCTATTTTTTGTTAGTTATTCTTTGTTAATCTATTAATTGCATAGCTTATTTTAATTGTTAGCTTTTATTTCCTTTTTGTACATTAATATTTAGTTTACTTTCTTCTGTTAATTTTAAGTCATTAAATTTCCTACTTATTTTAAGATTGTCAGACAGGACTATCGCCGAGATTCCTCATTCCCGTGATTTAAAAACCTAATATCGCGATTCACATACATGAGGGTTAAAAATCCAATATAGCAATTTGTATTCGCAAGTTTTTGAAATCCAACATCGCGATTTGGATTCTTGTGATATAAAAGATCAATTTTCATATTTATGTGATTTAAAAACTAGTCCTGAGTATTCGTGTTAACACAGTCTAAAAGTTTTGCATCGTGATTCGTATCTACGCAATATAAAAAATTAAATAGCATTTTTCAAGTTTTTAAAATCCAATGTCTCTATTCAAATTCGATGATTTTGAAATCCAACAGTTGTAAGTTTTCTAAGTTGTAAGTTTTTTCTTGAACTAGTTACTTTAAAGGTGTGATATTTTTCTTTAGTAGGTAATTTAATTATAAATGTTACTTTAAAAAAATTTTAAATATGAAACTTGTATGGTATCAGGGGTCTGTTTAGAAGAAATTTGGGTCCGTTAACAGACCCTTCACAAAATATCTTTTCATAAAAACAGACCCTTCACAATATATTTTAACTTAAAAAACGGACCCTTCTCAAAATGATTTTTCATTTAGTCGGACCCTTCTCAAAATGATTTTTCTTTTAGTCGGACCCTTCACAAAATGATTTTTCTTTTAGTCGGACCCTTCACAAAATGATTTTTCTTATAGTCGGACCCTTCACAAAATGATTTTTCTTTTAGTCGGAACCTTCACAAATTTGTTTATATTCACTTTTGTTTTGTTAATCGAATAAACCCTTTCCAGGGCAGAAAACAAGAAAGATCGATGTAAATAAGTTTTGTCTTCGGCAGACGATTCTTCCATTATTCGTTCGAAATGAATATTCTGCGTTCAACAGTATAGGCTAAATACCATATATTTGTCTGTTGCATCTCTAATTTAGAAGCAGCAATTGCTGTTTATTTTTGAAAATTCAATTTTTATTATTATTATTTAACAGTGCCGAGCATAATCTTGTATCTATTTACCGGACCCTATTTCCACAAATTCATAAAAGCGAACCCTGGTTGAAAGAATGTGAGTAATTTTTTCACAATTTCACGAAAAATGGACCTTTCACAAAATGTCTGGACAGACCCCTGGGTATATAGATTTTTTTTTACATAAAATTTTAACTTTTTCATTCGTGTCAGTCAACTCTGTTTAATGTATTTAGTAATTTGAGGGTATAGATAAGCTCATTTCATAAATATGAAGGAAAAAAACAGTTTAATAAGAGAACAAATGTTTACAGGTACCAATTATTGGCGTAATCGCATCATGAAAGTAGCTCAGAACTATAAAGGACAAGTCAACTTTGCTATTAGTAACAAGGATAAGTTTTCTGCTGAAGTGGAAGATTATGGTTTAACAGCTAAAGGTGATAAACCTGTTATTGCCGCTAGAAATGAAGCCAATCAAAAATTCAACATGAAGAAAGAATTTAGGTAATTTGGTTTTTAATTATTTTGTCATTTCCAAATTAAGGTTGTTTCACGAAGTAATACATTTTCAAAAGAGTGAATATCTTGTCAACTTTTTATTTTTATTAATTTTTTAAAGTTAAAAATTTGGCTTACAAAAATCAAAACGTATAGCTGCCAACTCTACTGAATTTTCCGGTAGTCTATTGAATTTTGCCAGTTTCTCCTGGTCTACTGGTTTGATTAAGGTTCTCCTGTTTTTTGTACATTTTAGAAGATTCCCTAAAATTGAGTAAGCTCCTAAAAAAAATTCCCTATTGAAATCAGGGTTTGTTGATTTAAATCAACTGATTTTTTTTATATGCATATAAATTGATTTTAAAATTTTAAAAACAGTGTTTTAAATTGATACATTATTTTTTCTTAGTTTTAAAATTTACTTTAAATAAATTGCTGCATTAATTAATTTTAGTTAACGAAATTACTTTCTTGATGTGTGGTAAATTCCAGCACTTTTGAAATGACATTTTTACAAAATCTTAGGATTCTTGATATTGAAAGTACAGATTAAAGTACACATTTGATGCTGTCTTAATAGACTTACATAGCTGTAGAAAGTAATTAATAAACATGAATTTTTCAATAAAAATAATGCAAATAATGTTAATTAAAATCTACATTATATTTTTTGGTGGAAAATGTATATTTCTAAAGCTTGAGGCTTTATTAAAAAGAGATTACCCTAACATGCCAAAAATAGAAAAAGAAAAAAAAGGCTGAATTGAGATTTTTTTCCTGATATAGTGTCATTCTTCCCTTACAAACTCTAAAGTCTATTTGAATCAGTAGAGTTATTGACTGGTAATTTTTTCTCATAATATGTTTACAGTAGTATCTTTGATATTATCAGATTTTCTATAAATTCTGTGGGGAAAAAATTCCAATGAGTTCATAGATTTTTTTTAAAAAACATTTTAGCTTATCTATTTTGATATAAGATTAAAAATAAATAATTTAATATAAAAATATATAGATTAAATATTTATTTTTTGATGAATGACTACATTTATAAACACAATCTTTTACATTTATTTTGTCATAATGAAAATCAAGAGAAAAAAAATTACGATTTTAAATTTAAGATAATAGTTTGCTAATTGAAACTTTGTTGTAATAGTTAAAGAACAAGGGTCTGTCCAAGCCAAATTTACTACCACTTAGCTGTAGTTTCACAAAATACTAAATACTTGCAGTTTCACAAAATAGTTTTATTTTTGTGTTTCGTGAGAAATGATAAATCAATATTTTTGTGTTGGTTTTTTAATATAATTTTGAATTTTCACAAAGTATGTCTAAATTTTCACAAAATAAGTACCTCTCACGAAAACCTAGACAGTGAAGTATTCTTTAAATTTCAATCTTGCATTTGTATCAAAATGGTTGCGATGTATTCAAAGCTATGTATTATAATGAAAAATTATTTTTCTAAGTTAGAGCTTCTAAAATATTGTTATAATATAGTTTTATATTAATTTAATTTTGATTAAATATTCATAAAGTTCTTTTAATCATAAATTAAAGTTCTTACATTATAAAGTTCTTAATGTATTTGAATTTTAAAAAAAAAATCTTATTTTAATAAAGACTGATATTTTTTTTATTTTTTAAAAAAAGAATTTATAAAAAATCACGAACCCTGGTTGAAATAGAATTTTTGTACAGTTTATTAGATGCTTGAATATTTAAATAAGAATTACTAATACATACTGCAGCGAACCTCATTTCTAGAAATCAGTTCTAAAATATTCAGTTTATTTTTATTCAGAACTCTCTTTAAATGAATTTTAAAAAATCTTACCTATCTTTGAATGCCTTTGATTAAATGCCTATTAATATTCACAATTTTGAGTAAACATAATACATAAGATTTCAAGTATAATGTCAATCATAACTGGAAAATATTAGTTTTTCTATTTTGATGACTATAAAAGTCGCCAAAATTCCCAAGGTGTAAAATATTTAGTACATTATACAACAAATATCGTGAAATTTATATTCCATAAAATTTACTAGATTTTTTTCCTATCCATGTTGGCAACTATATGAAAAGTATTTAGAATAGTATTCAGTTTTATTTCTGGTAATTATTTAGTTGGAACCTTAAAGATAATATATACATTTTCATTTTTGTTGTAAATACTGTGATATTTAATTTAGTTTACAGTTTAATTGGATTTAAGATCTTTTTTTCAAATAGTTAAGATATTTCATTTTAAAATTTACTTGAGCTATTGCTCCAGTTAGGTACTCTTTTCATCTTTTAATATTTTCTTTTTTCATAAATTCTTTTTTAAAATCTTTTGTGTAAAGTAGCATCTTATTCTGAAGCAGGTTTTATTAAATTTTAAACATCAGAATTCGCTAGGAAGAAACCTATTTTTTCTAGCAAACTGGAAGTGTACAAAATATCCAGCTCAATTGTTTAACATTAAATAGTATAAATAATAAAATATATTATAATGCAGAAAATTTTTCAACTTTTTAAAAGGGAAAAAACTATTTTAATATTTACTAGTCACAATCCATGTAATTTATCTAATTTTCTAAATTGTTTATAATTCAGGAGTTAAAAATTAAAATTCACTAATTATTGACTTTAAAGATTATTAGATTTAATGAAATTAAAAATATACTAAAATTGGCTATTTAGAAATGCTTTGTACACAGTATTTAAGAGTTGTTTGAGTATTTATACTCTATATAAATTTTATGAAAATAGATTTGTTGTTTGTAACTGTAAGCACAATTTGTAGTTTTGTATATCAGAGTTGAACATTAGTAGTCGTAACCCCAAAAATTGGATCGACTGTTCAATGACTGTTATAAAATAAAATATAATACTTTCATTGATTTTGTAGTGTTGAAAATTTTGAATCATTTGTAAAAGACTTCTTGGCTGGTTCCTTAGAACCTCATCTGAAATCTGAAGACCTACCAGAGGACAATGATGGGCCTGTTAAAGTAAGATGTCATTTTTTTGCATAATGTTGATTAATTTCCTTTTGTGTAATTTTCATGATTTTTTTTTATTTATTTATTTATTTATTTTTTTAAATAAATTGTAAAATTATTCGAATGTTTTGTTGAGGAGTTAGTCATAAATCTTAAAATGCTTATGGTGGTCTAGAAGTTTTTATATTGTTTGCTTACTTAGTTCACTTTGAAGACTTAATTGTAAAAATAAATACAGGTATGTGATTCTTTCGCTAATTTACAGAATTCTGTGAGTCTCTTGACCATTCCTTAGCTAACTTCCAAAAATTAATAATTTATATTCTGAAAAAATCTCTAGAAAATTTTGTTACTTAATCAAAATCTTGTAATCCAGGCATTTATTCGTCTTATCAGTCTCATTTTTTATATTCTTATCCATATGTAAAATCTACTTTTCTATGAAGATTAGTTATAGAAAAATGGAACTTCACTTAAAGAATTTTTTTTCTTTCAATTTATTTATTTAATCAGGGTTACCCCATGCACAGGGAAAACTTGCAAAATACAGGGAATTTAAAAATCTGAAATGAAAAACAGTTAAAAGATTGTTCGATAGAAAAATAGTGTTTTTCTCATTTTTTAAACTTATATTTTAATGAGTAGCAGTTTTCACAAATTCAGATTTGTAACAGCAGAATTATTTAATGATGTATATGTCCTTGTTTTTTATTTGTTTACAATTAGATCAATCATATTTAAAATCAATATTTAATATACTACGATATAGAAACTTCGAATCTCTCATTATAATAATCACTTTTCAATGTGCTCAATATCGTAAATCTATGTTTCAATCTTTTTTATATTGCAGTTAATTAAATCGATTCGCTCGTGGTTTTTATAACATTAAGACATGCGCTGCTAATTCGGGTATTTCTGTGAATTATGTTCCGACGAAATTTTTTCTTATTCCGTAATCTAAATTTGTTTCCTATGCAAAATCTTGTTAATGAAACATTTATTCCGCCCTTGACAGCACATTTGACTCCTGAAGTTTTCTTTCCTGCAATAATGGCTTTCTTCATACAAATTAGAGAGAAATGTTATTTTGGAACAAGAGACTGAATACAAAAATTTTGCACTAACTTTATATTTCAGTAGTTCATTAATTTTAGGTAGACTTATTAAACTTATCTGTATGTAATTACAAAACTGCAAACATAAGATTTTTCGCTAAATAATCTCTTGTTCTAAACTTTCTCATGTTTTAAACTTTTATTTTAATGAGTTGTAATTTTATTGCCAACTCTGATTTCAAGCAAGAATTGTTTAATTAGTGTGATATATTTGCTTCCTTTATTTTTTAATTATAAACTAAACTCAGCGGCGCGACAGCCCAAAGAGGGCCAAGGCCTACTTTGCCCATCTCAGTTTTCTTGACCTTGAGCTCTGGGGTGCAGGAGCAGATGTTCCGGTTAGGTGGTCAGCCTAACGCGCAACCCCCAGTGTTTAGTTCCCAAGCATGCTTGGTACTAATTTATCGACCCACTGAAGGGATGAAAGGCTGAGTCAACCTTGCCCGGTCCGAGAATCGAACCCAGGACCTGTGGCACGGGAGCGCGAAGCGCTACCACTCAGCCACCGGGCGATTTTTTAATTATACTTAGATCAAATTTATTTTTAATATATTAAGACACAGAAATTTGGAATTACTTTCAGCATGCTCAATACCATCGTATATCCGTGTTTCAATCTATTTTTTATCTTTTGCAGTTAATGCAATTGATTTTCTGATTATTTTTTTTTTAATTTCGTGACGCAATACTGGTATTGCGTCACAAAATTTGAATCTCCTTTGAGATTTGAATAGAACTTTGGTGCTATCATCAGTACTGCAGTATGCTTAGTGTTTATAGTTTAATTATAGATAATAGTTTTAATAAAATCTTTAGATTAAGATTTTTATACACATTTTTTGTTTTACTTAATGTCAGTTGCTTTACTTAATGTAAGCTTATATTATTTTCAATTTTGAATTTCTTTGACTTATTCGATTAATCATGATGTATCAAAACTGTTCTCGTAGCCTAAGGAATGTCGCGATTAAAATCTTTATTTTATTTCTTTAATGTTGGCAGGTATTCATAATTCCTTCTAATGTCACAATTTTCAATCAAGAAAAAAAGACATATTTAAAATGGAAAATTTTTAAAAAATGTGGTGCAAGAAAGAAAAAATTGCTCAATAATTATAAGAACATATTCAAATCTTTCTATGTTGAGCATAATGTGTGCTCTCATGAAAAAGCTGTTTCCTGACAGGCTGTGCAAAGGGAAAAACAATAGTAGGTGAAATAGATTATTATTAATGTGTGCCACTGTTAAAATTTCCATCCTTATAAATACAGGGTATCTGTTCACCTGGAAATTCATGAATTTCACAATTGAACAAAATTTGTCATTATTTTAACTATTTTTTTTAAAGAAATCATAGAACGCAATGCATTTAATTTGCCGAAAAATCTAATTGTTATAAAGGAATTTACCCTCCCCCAATTTTATGGTTTTCCGAATATCTGAAATTATAATAAAATCCCCACTCAGTCAAATATAAAATGTTTTTATCATGTTCTTTAAAAATTATGGTGTTCTTTAAAAAAAAAAATTAAAGAAAGAGCATTTCATTGTATTATATATTATTCAAGTATTATATATTATGAGCGAATTATCTTTTAAACTTCTGTAATTTCGGAATTTTTATTTTTTTTTTTTTTCCCCGTTTTATAAATTTCAAATTTTAGCTGAAGCAAGCCAGTCATTTGATTTTTTTTTTTTTTTTTTTTTTTTTTTTACCGAAATGAGAACAGAAAAATCTGGTGTATTTCCTTTCTGATGAACAAGAGAAGTATCTTTAGAATATAATTTTGCAGAAATAAAGAAAAAGAAATATTTGCTTTTGAAATCTAAAAATATTAAGATGCAGAGTGTAACAGTTTTGATCATTTCAATTAATGTTATTATAATGATTTTTTAAAATTTATTTTGTTTTTGTCAGGTAATAGTAACTTTGTTAAGTCCTGAAAAATTCTTAAGGTTAGTCATGATTTTGAAAATCTAAAATGTAGCAGATTCCCTGTACTTGAGACTTCCTTCATCTGTACTCTTTTTTAACTTACTTGAAATGTCTCAGGTTGGCACATCTGTAAAATTTCTAAATCACAGATCATAGTAAATTACAATGTTAAATTTTTATTTAGGTTGCTGTTGCCAAAAATTTCCAAGAATTAGTGATTGATAGTGATAAAGATGTTTTAATTGAATTTTACGCTCCTTGGTGTGGACATTGTAAGAAATTGGCTCCAGCTTATGAAGAATTAGGAAAAGAAGTAAGTTAATCAGAGCTTTTGTTTCAAAATTAGCTTATGGAAAAAGAATTCCAACTAGAACATGTCCGTTTAGTGTAAATTATTGCAAGTTCAGAATTAGTCATAGCATTTTAATTGTTTAAAACTGTGCAAGAAATTTGCTATGACTCACTTTAAATTAACATTTAATGTGTTCTGAACATTGATTTCCAATGTTTGTTTGTTTTTTTTTAAATACTTATCATCCTCGTAATTTAATTTTAACACCTCTTTCATAAAACAGCACTAAAAAAAAGAATTTGTACTATTTTAAGGTTTTGAATTTTTTTTTTTTTTTTTTTTTTTTCCTGATACACTTCTGTAATAATGAATTTAAGTTATTGAAAATAAACCTAAAAACTTAAGTACCAGGAAAGTATTTTATGTGGTAATTTGATTTTTGTACTAATTTTTATGTGTAACTTAAAGATTAGTAATATAATTTATGCCACTGGTCCCTGTAACAGATCTCTGCAACAATATTCCCTAAAACCTTTGAAATGAATTTTTAATAGTAACAGATATATGTTTATTTAAAGTAACAGAAGCATTTTGTGTTTACAAAAAAAGCTTTTGTGCATAGAATGAAACTGTATAAATTTTTAAAAATTATAAATGTAAATTTATTTAATTCTACGTTTTTAAAAAGTGCTTAAAGGTGGATATATTTTTGATTTTTGTCTTTTAAAACCCCTAAAGGTGGTTTTTTTAATTGATCATTTGTAAAAAATAGCTTCATTTTCTTCAAAAATAATTTTTTCTTTGTCATGTCAAATGCTGTCACTGTTTCTCAGAGTGTAGTTTTCACCATATTCTGTTCAACATTTTTGTTAGTACAACCATAATCCGTTTAGACTCCCAGTCATCAACTGTGGTATATGTAACATCATTGTTGTGTGGAGTGGGGGTGTAGAAAGGTTTGAGGGTGCATGAACCAGAAAGAATGAACTATATGATAGGGCTACACAATTTTCAGCCTATGTAACACAATTCTATAAACTCAATTCTTCTTAAATCACACTGGCTTTGTGGGTGTGCACAATGAAATTTACAGTTAAGAAAGTTCTGTGACTAAATAAAAGCTATTAACTTTTTACTTAATTTGTTTAATTGTTTGCTAAGAGGTTAACATTTCTAAGGCTAAGCAAACTAAAATTGGTTCATTTGTTTGTTACTAGTGCGCATACAGGCAGGGGTCCAGGTTAGACCATCCCTCCAGGTTTAGAAACTAGTAACAAGGCATATGATTTTTTTTTTTTTTTTTTGCAGAATTCTGCGTATCTTAAGACCATTGATTTGTGGATGTCCACGAATCAGAACTTAAAATCCTATGAAATTGTCACTGCAATTCAAAATTTAGAGTAAATTATTGATTGTAGAACTTAATTCTTAAATTTTAAAACCTTCGCTGAATCGCGTTAACAAAATGTTTTCATACACGCCTCTTCTGCAATTATAATTTTTGGTTTCTCAGATTATCATAGCTTTTGAATTATGACATGTTTGAATTATGCCAGAATTCTCTAATATCGAGATTTATATTCGCACAATTTTAATATCTAACATCGATTTTCGTATTCACCTAATTTAAAAGTTATTTATCGTGAATCGTTTCTTTGTGATTTAAAAATTTTACTTCGTGATTCCTATTCAAGCGAGTTTAAAATCTGATGTCACTATTCCTATTCACTGGATCAAAAAAAAAATCACGTGTTTCACAATTCAAAAATCCAATAATGCTATTTGTATTTTCGGGTTCTTAAAATCTAATATCGTGATTCATATTCATGCGATTTTTAAATCCAATATCGCTATTCTTGTAAAAACTATTTTTTTTCTTAAATTAGTTACTATAAAAGTGGTTTTTTTTTATTGATAAGTTAATTTCAGTGTAAAAAAATTAACTATGAATAGTACATAAATTGATATCTTATAGAGTTTTTTCACAAAATATTCAAGGTTTTTCATTTTGTGTCACAATCACCTGTGTATACTACTACTAGGTTTATTGTTTAAAAAAATAAAATTTTGAGAATAAAAAAAAGAATTATAAATATTTTTTCCTAATATATTGCAAGTTGACCGATAAAAAGAATTGTCTGAAACTCTTTATATAAAAATAATTGCTATCAACATATTTCAGTATTAGGGGACGCAACCCTTCATTTGAAAAAGGTTGTGCACCCCCACTAGTATATGAATTGCAATAAAAATATTTTTTCCTTTTATATTTTTTAATATACTTTATAAATATAAATAACTCTTAGCTAAATTTTTAATATAATTATTATAATATAGTGTGTTACTCTCTCATTTTTAAGATTAATTTATTTCAATGTTGTAAAGCGGTAAGTCTATGCAATGTTCCAATTTAATAAACTAGTCTTCTTTTCTTTTCTTTTTTTAAAAAAAATGTGATCTTTGTAGAGAAACATTATTTTGTGTTAGAATCTAAAATTTGGGACCTTTAACATTATCGGCAATTTTCATAAAGTAGGAATTAAAACCAGGATGAAACCCTGAAAAACTCTGAAATACCCCATTAACATCCTTTGAAACACAGAAACATGATTTTGTTGCCAGGATGCTCATTTTTTTATATTTTATTTTCTTGCAATACCTATTTCACAAATATATGAACCTATTTCACAAAGTTAATTTTTGTGTGTCTTTATGTTTACAAGGTTTAATATTTGTTTCAAATCCATAATTTGTAAAACATACCTTGTTCCTCTGAGTTCTAGGAGTATATGTTTATTTCGTTCTAATTTATGTAAATCTATTGTTTTCTAGATTTAAGATCTATTCTATCTAATTTTTCTAGTTTTCTAGATCAATTTAATTTCTTACATCTTAATTGAATAATATGAGAGTACTTATTAAATAAACTTTAATTTCTAATATTTTTCTTCTACAGCTTGCCAATGAAGATGTTCTTATTGTTAAAATGGACGCTACTGCAAATGATGTACCACCTTTATTTGAAGTGCATGGGTTAGTATTATGTCATTGATAGAAACCTATATTTAATCATGTCAGTGTAATTTATATATATATATATATATATATATATATATATATATATATATATATATATATATATATATATATATATATATATATATATATATATATATATATATATATATATATATATATATATATATATATATATATATATATATATATATATATATATATATATATATATATATATATATATATATATATATATATATATATATATATATATATATATATATATATATAAAAATGATTTTGATATAATTAACATTCAGAGAAATTATTCTCAACAGAGACAATTTGTAATAAATTATGTTCAAGTGTCCGGGCAACGTTTAATGAATGTTAATGTAAAATTTTCAGAAATTAGGGGGAGAAATTAGTTATTAAAAGTATTTTGTGAAATTGATATTTCAAGGGTTACCAAAAAATATAATTGGGTAAAAGTTTAAATTATAACCAGCAAAGCAATTGACTTGGGAATCTAAATTTGTATTATATTAGTTATTACTGTTTTTATATTTGTTGAAATCTTCAATATGGCACACATTAATACTTTGACTGATTTCTGCAATTTTTTAAAAATTTTGTTTCTTTTTCAGGTTCCCTACTTTATACTGGGTTCCAAAAACCCACAAAACTACTCCCAAGAAATATGAGGTAACATTTTTTACAATATTTTTTAATTTAAGTAATTTAGATTTTGTTAATTTTATCCGTATGTTGTCTCCATTAAAATTGGCAGATATCCAGATTTTGTCAGTTGACAACGTATCAAATTAATTAACTGACATTTAAGCAATGAGCCTTTTATGTTAATTAGAATGTATATTATTCTTTGCTGAATTAGCCCTAATTTAATAGATTGTTTGTAGTACAGTGAATTTCTTATTGTAAAGCACCTTATGAAACATTAATTGTGAGTAATCTAGAAAAATTTACTCATTAAAACTAATTTAAATTACAAAAAGAATAAAGTAAAATTAGCCTCAGGGAAATCAACTTCACAGAAAAGAAAGTAGACTTGACAGTACTACGTAATAGTACATTATAGTATTGTAGTAGGTTATAGTACGTTTTTAAAAAGTGTTTAAAGGTGCTTATTTTCAATTTTCGTTATTTAAAAGCCCTTAGAAGTGCTTTCATAAGGTGTTTTTAATTAGTGCTTAATTTTTCCTTTTCAAAAATGATTTTTTTCTTTTTCTTTGCCGTGTCTATTTTCGCCGCGTATTATGCAAAAGCATGGTTTTCACATTGTTCTGTTCAACCTTTTCAAACAAAATCCAATTCGGTGTACTGTCAGTTCGTAGCGTATGAAAGATATTCTACATTTCAGGCTTCATTTTCCACTCGCTGATATCGAATCAAAAATCACTTGATAATTTTCTAATGGCTAATATAATCAAGAAAACAATTCTTTGTCAGAAACTAGTTATTTTATCATGATCATGTAAAGTCTTTAAAAATTATTTTGAATTTTGTTAATGTATATAGTGCTTAAAAGGTGCTTATTTTTTGTTGAAAGAATTGGTTACACACCCTGTAGTATGAATTAAAATGAAGGGGGCCCAATTGATATGTTCAGTGAAGATTCAATAGTCTATTGCTGCTCATTGTTAGAATCTTCTATTAACCTGAACGATCATTCCCTGGTTAGCTACAAGAGTTCATCCACATTTTCCGTAGTGCGTGAAAATGCAACCAGCTCTGTTTTGCCTCTTTGCTATTGCTGTTTTTCTAGTTTTGCTTTTTACCTTTGTTTTCTGTTTTTCATTAGCAATTTTGAGTTTTCTTTTTTGAATCTTTTTTTTTTTTTTTTTCCTTTTAAGTCTTTATTGAGACTTCTGAATTATTTAGCCATTGAAACTTTTTCCTAGAATATAATTCAAAAGAATTCAAACTATCTCTTTGTACAGTATATGTAAAATTATTGCTCAGATTGGCTCTTGATAAGAATTTATTCAAATTCTAGAATTCAATATGTAATGACATTTTGAAATAAAGGGAACTTATAGTAAAATAACTGAATATGCTCAAGTAAAAGCAGTTAAAACCTAAGTAAATTATTAATCTATAGACGTGCCAACCCTCCAGCTTTTTTAAAAGTTATTTTCTCCTTCTGAGTTTTCTCAAAAATCTCCGGGTTTTTTTCAGTTAATTTTATGCTGAACGCAGTTTTCAATTTCAGCCTCGATGCGCCAGAGCTGGGCATGACCCGAGTTGTGACATTGTTCATATGTCTTGGCCAATCAAGAGCGTTGTTTTCCCTTTCTGAATCTGCAACTGCAGAGTTGGGGTTCTCTTCTTAAATATTGCTTTGTAATTTGCTCCTTTCCAGGGTTGAGTTTTTGACGTCAAAAAGTGGTTTTTGAAATGACAAGGGTATAATACTGGTTTAAACCATCAAAAACTGAAGTTTGCCAAAAAAATATATAAACTTCAAAACTACAAACAGTTGCATTATATTGAAATTTAATTTTACTATAGGTAATCAGCAGGTTTTAAAATATTTTTTAATTAAAATTCAGGTAAAATAACAAATTTAAAAACTCAGAAATTTATATTCAAATGCATGTGAAGAAAAATTTTGCACAAAAATTTTTTAAATATTTATATTTTGAAGAAAAAAAATTTTTTTTGATATTTAAGAAAATTAAAAGTTTATTACTATGCATTTTTGACATAAGGAACATATAACTAATATTTATAAGGAACTTACAAGTTAGGGTGACCTGGGGTAATTCCTGATCAAAAAATACAAACATCTATTTTGTAATAAAACTATTCAAGTTAGAATTTTAATATTTACTGGAAGTTTGAGGCTATATGTGATGAGTCCTATGCTCCCTTTTGTTTGAAAACTAATTAAAATTTAAAAGATTTTAAATTTTTAGTAATCAAGAATTACCTTCTCTTGATCACTTCTGGGGTAATTACTGATCACCAGTTTTTATAGCAAATGGGCTGTTTAAAAATAGTTATACAATGGTAATTAACAAATAAGACATCAAGGTCAAACAAACAAACCAAAAAAAAAATGTTTAAGCAGCTAATAAAATGATAAACACTTTAAATTTTTATCTTTAAATCTTTGCATCATGCCATACATTTTAGGCAAGCAGCCAACTCATTCTCATGTTCTGCTGGAATATAAGAAAGAGTTCCCACATGGGTTACTTTTGCTGGATTTTTAACTTCATTAAGTGAGAGTGTCAAGTTAAGTAAGGTATGAGAACAACAGCTCTGGTAGCAGCTCTCGCACTGAAATTTTCATTATCAATCATTAAAAGAAATTCACTAATTTTGCTTTCTAGAAGCTTAGTATCCTTTTTAGGCTTATAATTTCTCACCATATTTTTATTAGACTAATTTATAAACTTAATATTCTAACAATGTACACACATAAAATTAAGATAGAAGCAAGGTAAGACAAACCAGAAATGGTGCAAATCAGAACACATTTGTCTTCTATAAAGTTAAAAACAAATTTCGTGATTACAGTTAAAATATATTTTATAGTTGTTCCACTTAACAAATATGAACTGTTATTTAAGAAAAGACAATTAGCTATTTATTAGTTATTTTTAATACTATTTATAAAAAGAAAAGAAATGACAATGATCAGGAATTACCCCAGTGATCAATAATTATCCCATCTGTAGGGGGCAACATTTGATATAGTTTCCTATAATCAATTAAAATATTTACAGTAGATGTGAAACAATTAAACAAAAGCTTACACTATTTTCATGTCAAAGAAAAAGAAAGTAACTCTAAATATTTATTATTCAGAGAAGGAGCGGGATCTTTGCAGAAATGTGCACATTTTGAAACCCATCTTTGAAATGGAAAATACAGAAAGCAGTTTAAAAGATACTTATTTTGTTAGATTAAACAAAACTCTATTATTAAGTAAATGTAGTTATACTTTAATAAAGTGTCCAAGCATTCTTGTCCATGTCTCAAATGTAAAAAAATATACTTTTTTTGAAATAAAATTTAGGTGATCATTATTTACCCCAGAAACAGAGTGATCGTGAATTTCCTCGGGTCACCCTATGTTGTATAAATACAAATTTGATAAAAGTGTATAAAAAAAAAATTTTTAATGTTATGCCGAATATCTTTATTATCCAGTATGTTAATTTGAATTTAAAAGTAGTTATATTTATGAATAATGATAAATATAATTGATATTGTTTATTATATTTATAATTACACTTATCATTTTAAAAAAATTTTTTTTTTCTCCACTTGTATTAAGAATACAAATAATGTATATCTTGAAAGCAAGAAGTAATTATTCAACAGCTGAATATTTAGATTTTCAACAAAACTATATAGTATTCAGCAAAATGAAATTCACAAGTATTTGGATAAACTAAATTTTCAGCATAGTAAATGAATAGGCTGAATATACTGTAAATCGACTAACTACTTAACAGAAAGCACTTAAATTTGTATTGTCTTATGTTAACTATGAATTAAAGTTTACTCCCCAGTTTACTTTAGAAGAGCTAAAAATAGACAAAAATTCCCTGATTGTGAATGTTGCATGTGCCCAACCTGTTTAAAAGATTTTTCTTTAAAAGATGTCTAATGTACAAAGCTGCTAATGTTTATCTTTAAAAATGTCTAATTTTTAGTATAATCTATACTATACACTAAATTTGGGTATAAATAAATTTCTTAATATCACTGCAGATTTTCAATAACACATGAAAATGAATACATAATATTACAAAAGATGTGAGTTTTCAAAAGTACAAGATTTTGGTTACTATTCAAAATATAAGTGTTTCTTCAAAATTTTAAATTAATTTTTTCTAGAACATATTTAGAAACACTATCCTTTATAAAAAAAATATATAAATTTCATGTATTAATTAAATTTCACATATGAATATAGGTTTTTGACTTTTTTGACAGTGAGGTTTTTGATGTGACGATTTAAACATGGTTTAAACCCGTCAAAAACTGTCACATGTCGAAAACCTGCGAACCCTGCTCCTTTCGGAAGCACAAACGTTCACTGTATGCGCTGGAGAGAAAAAAATTTCTGATCGTTTTCGTCGTACGGTGAAGTGAAGTCAATATCAGCAACTTCGAACCTAAGTTTGTTTTTATGCGTTTTACTGTCTTGTTAGGTTTTTTTTTTTTTTTTTTTTTTTTTTTTTTTTTTTTTTTGTGGAAATATATAATGGTGGCAAGAAAAGTTAATATGAAATCTTCTTTCGACCAAGCTTATTCAGAAGAATTTCCTGGAATTATTGCTTCTGAAAGAGGATTGATTTTTTTTTCTTTTGTATTTATTTATTATATTTTTTAAAAATCAGATAGTTTAGCCTGTTTTTTTTATTTTTAAATAAATTTACTTACTATTGTTGCTATTCAGTATATATTGACACTTGTTTAATTTTGGCATATAATTTTAGCAATATGTTCAATAACTTTAATTATTCTTTAGTCTTAAGGGACACTTTATTTAGTACATAAAGTGTTGTTATTTACAAATCTTTTTTTTGTTTTTATTTTTTTTTAAACTTTTGGTGTCTTATTTTGCATGTTTCACTGTTGCATGATCATTTCTCTCTTCCTTTCGAAAGCCTCCTCTTTTTTCATTTTCCCAGGTTGGCACGTCTGAATCTATTAGAGGGTTCCCACGGGTCAGGGAAAACCTGGAATTGTCAGGGAATTTAAAATAAGCAAAATAAATCAGGGAAAATCGCTAATTTTCGCTTAAACCTGGAAAAATCCTACAGCGAACCTGGAAAAGAATAATTTTCGTTCATGCTGAAGCGCGTCGCCTACTGCGCATGTGCTAGATTATCGATCTCCCTTTACGACGACGTCAGATCTGACGTGGATGTAGTCAGAGCCAATAAGATTTACTCAAATTACGTCGCACTTTACGTACAATTTCTTTGGCGAATGGGTATGGTGTATTTTCTCCTCTCCATTCTTCTTTATCCCCCCTTCCCGCGTTATGAAAATGGAACGTGTAATCGAAAGTAGATGCGGTACAACATATATTTTGTTTTTGTTTTTTCGGCGGAGGCTTGCGAATTTTGTGCTCGAAGATCGTTGTTTTTTTTTTGCGCTGGATTTACTTTTTTTTCAATTACTACTTATTTGTTATTTGAAAAATGAGCAAGAAAACTGTGTTTAATTTAGAATGGACTGATCACCGTTTAAATCCGCAATGGTCAAACTGGATTAAAGGAGTTTGCAAAGATCTGTTCAAAGCATGTTGTCGTCTCTGCAACAAAACTTTCAATTTGAGTAACATGGCAAGGCAGGCTATTACTAGCCACGAAAAAAGTGAAAAGCATAAAAAGGCAGTGGATAGTACAAAACAATCATCGATTGTGGACATTTATGCAAATATAACACGTAATAAAGAAAGAAAGAAAGTCTAGTGCTGCTGAAAGTGATAATACGCCAACGACGTCAAAAATAACGAAATTCATTACCAGGGAAGAATCCTTAACTTCTGAAATTTTATGGATTTTTAAAGTTGTAATGACACATTTGTCTTACAATGCTTTTAAAGATATTGGACCAATATTTCAAGCAATGTTCCCTTATAGTGCTATAGCTAAAAGCATTAGCTTGGGAAGCACAAAAATGGCATACATTGTTTCATTTGGCTTGGCACCCTATTTCCATTCTTTACTTTTAAAAGAAATTGGATCTTCATCTTTCGTTTTGTGCTTTGATGAAGCGCTTAATAGAGTTGCGCAAAAAGGCCAAATGGACATTATCATCCGCTATTGGCCTGAAAGTTCTAACCAGGTTAAAGTTAGGTATTTAACTTCTGCCTTTTTAGGCCATTCTACTGCTGAAGATTTGTACAAAGCATTTCTTGACAGTACAGCTGAATTAAATTTGTAAAATTTGTTGCAAATATCGATGGATGGACCTAATGTAAACATGAAGTTTTGGAGACATTTTTATGATGAGTTGAACGAGGAAAAGGGATTTTCTTTATTAAATCTAGGGACTTGCAGCTTGCATATAATTCATGGTGCATTTCAGAGAGGCAACAGATTTTCTAATTGGAAACTGAATATTTTATTTCAATCTTTATACAAATTGTTCAAAGACAGTCCGGCTAGACGTGCAGACTTCATAGCTTTGACAAATTCAAATGTTTTTCCATTAAAATTTTGTCAAATAAGATGGGTCGAAAATGTTTCTGTGGCTGAAAGAGCATTAGAAGTTTTTCCACATGTTTTGAAGTATTTTGAGAAATGCAGAAAGAATTTGCCCAAAACTGTGACTGTTGCAAATATTGAAGATGCTGTCAGAGATAAACTCATTTTAGCTAAGATAGCATTTTTTATTTCAGTTGCTGCAATCTTGGAACCTTTTTTAAGGTCATTCCAAAGACCTGCACCAATGGTACCATTTTTATTTGGTGCTTTATCAGACATTTTAAGACTGTTAATGTCTAGATTCATTAAACAAGAAGTGATAAGAGAAGCCAGAACACCTCTTCAACTTCTAGAAATAAAAGTAGATAACGTTAAAACACAAAAAAGAAGCAGTGAGCTAGATATTGGCATTGCTGCGAGGAGCTTTCTTGTTAAAAGTGGAGCTTCTGAAGCAGAAAAAATCAATTTCTTTAAAGAATGCAAAAAAATTTTTGTAAAAATGACTTCAAAAATTATTGAAAAGTCACCTGTAAATTTTGCTATCGTTAAAGCCATGTCCTGCTTAGATCCTCTTTTGTTACATTCAAATGCAGTTTTATGTGAAAATCGCATGGATTCGTTATTGCAACTTTTACATGAAAATAATATTTTACCTGCATTGGCTGCTGATCGTGCAAAGCAGCAATTTTCTTTGTTCACAAATAGTGTTAAAAATGAGTGGAAAACGGCTTTTGTTTCATACTCTTACAAAGACACACCTCTTGATGTTTTTTTTTTTCCAGTTATCTGGATAAAAAAGATGACTTTAAAGACTTGTGGCAAGTTATAAAAATTGTCTTGACTCTTTCGCATGGGAATGCTTCGCCAGAGTCTGGATTCTCAATCAACAAGGATATGTTGGTTGAGAATTTACATGAAAAATCTTTAGTCTCGCTTCGCTCCACGCATGATGCCATAAAATCATCTGGGGGACCATTATCAGTCAATATAACACCAGATATGCTTCAGTATGTGAAACTGTCTCGAACACGATACCACATGGCACTAGACGAGAAAAAAAGGCAAGAAGAAAAGGGTAAAGGAGCTGAAAACCATAAAAAACGAACACTAGCTCAAATTAAAGTCCTTCAACAGAAAAAAAGCCAGACTTGCAACTAATCTTAACACTGAACAACAAAAAATTGATCAAGAGATCAATGAATTGAAAAGAAATATTGTGTAAATAGGTGATTCATCATATTTTTATAAATAAAGTAAACCTTATTGTGTGCTATAAAGTTGAAAAATTAAAAATGGGTAAGTAAAAATAATATTTTGCTGGTATTTGTGACACTGTTTCTTCAATATAACACTAAATTTTCAAGTTTATCAGTAATTTTCTCTAGGTGAGAGATGAAGTTTTATTTTAGTTAACAAAATTTTTTTTATTTTGACTTTATGCCTTTTCTGCTGTATGTTGTTCAGCTAACAATTGTAAAAGCTAAAGAAAATTCTCTGTATTAGTTATTTATCCAACAGCATTAAGAGATATTTTACTCAACTCTTATATTAGTCACTTGAAACATATCATACATATCAGCAGTTATATATATAACAGCAATATCAGTAGTTATATATATATATATACATATATATTCTGATAATTAATATTTGTTTATTTTTATTAAAGTTGCCATGCATGATTAAAATATGATCTGGAAATTTACTGAAATTTTTCTGGAAAACCTGGAAAAGTCAGGGAATTTCACTTCTGGAATTGAGTGGGAACCCTGTATTAATTCTCACACTGTTTTAAAATGTGTATAATGACGCTGATATACACATTTTAATAATGATATATACGTGGTTTGGTGTTATTGAGGTTCAACTGTGTAAAAAAAATATATATATAACAAAATTGTCTAAACAAAAAGAATAAAAAAAAATTTGCTGATGAGGATTTGATATAATTTTTATTTTTTTAAGATTTTGCGTACTATTAAAATTTTTTCTGTATTTTTAACAGAAAAAAAAATAATTGATAATGAACTTACTGTTAGCAAAAGTCAAAATTGTCTTTATTTTGTTACAGGGAGGCAGGGACTTGAAAGATTTCATCAATTATATTTCCAAGCATGCGACCAGTGAATTAAAATCATATGACAGATCTGGAAAGAAGAAAAAGGAAGAGCTATAGGACTTCATTTATGCCATAGTATCTCATGTCTCATGTTGTAATATATTGATTGAACAAATAATGTAGGCATCATCCTGTTACTCTGTTTTTTCTAAAGTTTGTGGGACCGAAAAGTGCTCTTTTTTTTTCTTTTTTTAAATAAAGCTACTTCGTTCTTTTTTATATACAATTGTCAAGACTTGTTTATAACCTCTCACCTACGATATTTCCAATTTCATCTTTTTCTTGAGAGGAAATCATCACTGGATATAATAAATATTTAAATCTTTTCATTACAGCTTGATTGTGCTGAGTTTTATTTTTACCTCCCCCCCCCCTACAACAAAAATCGAATGGAGGAAATTCCTAACATTATTCCTGTTTTCAAACAAATCCCTTGTATATGTTGACATAGTTTTAAAAAGGAATATAGATGTTTAACGATAAACAGGATTTTTAAAAAGTGCTTATTTTTGATTTACATTTTTAAAAAGCCTATAAAGGTTTGTTTTTTTTTTTAATTTTTATTCAGGGTTTGTAAAAAGTGCTCGATTTTCTATCGTTTAAAAAGAGATTTATCTTTCCCGTTGCAATTGTTTTAAATTGCAAGAAACGCACGATTTTCACAACAATATTTATCAGAAACTATGTAAAGTTCTTGAAAACTATTTTAAATTTCTTGTTTATAAGTTAAGAATTTTAACTAATGGAGAAAAAAAATTTTATTATTGCATAGGTCCTAATTATGATTTTTTTTTTTTTGGGGGGGGGGAGTGATTAAAATATTTTTTGAGTGCTTAAAAGGTGCTTATTTTTTGTTGAAAAATCTGGCTATGCACCCTAACAAAATTTTCTCTGCAAAAAATTTCTGTTAGTAATAACGAGTCGAATCCTCGGGCCGGGCAAGGTTGACTCAACCTTTCATCCCTTCAATGGGATGATAAAATGAGCACCGAGCATGCTTGGGAACTAAGCACTGAGGGTTTCGTGTTTGGCTGACCACCAGACCAGAACATCTACTCTGGCACCCCGAAGGTCAAGAAAACTGAGATGGGCACAGTAGACCTTGGCCCTCAGTAGGCTGTTCTGCTGCTGAGTTTAGTTTTAATAATGAGTTGAGGCCTATCTAGGTTTGAGAATAAAAGCAAGAATAGATAGCACACATATATTTTTTACCCACTTCTGGAAAAACTAGCTTGAAGAGCCTCTTAAACCAAGTGCAACATGAAAATTTAATATTCCCTTTTTAAAGATTATTATTATTTTTCTTTTGATTTAAGATTATTATTTTTTTTTCCATGGCGATTTTCGCCACATATTGTGGAAAAGGGCGGTTTCACAATCCATTCAAATGGTTCATTCGGTCTGTAGCATATGTAAGCACCCATCATTTTACATGTTTGATGAAATACTTGCAAGTCCGCACGTGTTTAAACTGAGCTGGATTAGGTGAAATTCTTGCACTCTCACATGCAACTCTGCTGCATTTTGCAAGATATTCTAAGTTTCAGGCTTCATTTTCTACCCTCTGAAATTTAACCAAAAAACCTCTCATTCTTTTTATGGTGGCTAATAGAATTAGGAAAAAGAGTTCTATGTCAAAAACTAGTTATTTTATCATGATCATGTCAAGTCTTTGAAAATTATTTTGCATTTTGGTCATGTATATTTAGCTTAAAAATATTGGAGTGCTTAGATACTAATATATTACTTAAATATACTTATACTAATGATTAAAATAACTACTAATAATAAATAAAATACTTTTTGAGTGTTGCTCATTTTGCGTTGTGCGGCACCTTGCGAGCTAGAGTCAGAGGTAAGCAACATTACCCACGCCTCAGATAAATGTTCATAGGGTGGACCACATTTGCACAATAGACAGAGGAAAACATCAGTGACCTGACCGGAATTCGAACTGCTCTGTCACCTGGCTGGTTTTTGTTTCCTGTACACTACAAGACCATCACTTAATCAGACTTTGGGATGTAAAGCGCCTCTTTTAATTATTTCTGTCAAAATTATACCCATACAATTCTTTATCTGTTTTTAGAATTTTGATAATCATCTTTGTGCAATTTAAGTTTACAGTGTCGTTATCTGTGTTAAGCAATCTTGGAAACTAAATCTGTTAAAACCGTCCAAAACCTGAAACAAGGTTATTTATATGACAAAGACATTTTATTAAATACTAAATCATGTGCGATACTTGCATTATATACTAGAATTATGATTAATATTATCTATCACATAAAAAATATAGCCAAAATTATTGAAACTATTTATTGGTTTTTCTAATGGTACTCTTAATACTTTAAGGCCAATATTATATCTACTCGGTGAATATCTCGGGTAATAGCTACGGGTCAACTATTATCAATCTAATTAAATATTTGTTTTAATTCTTTTATGTAACAATTTAGACAGATTTTTTAAATTAAGTAAAATTAAAGTATTCACGAATAATTGCCTCATCTCAACTTATAATTTTTTTTAATTATATTCAGGAGAGCAAAATATGTCTGACTGTGCTAAAGAGGCTTCTCGAGATATAGTGAGCTCTCTCCTGACCAAACTATTGGCCCAGATTGCAGTTACCCCCTACATTTTGGGGATCTGAAATCCATTGAAAATAAGGTAACTTAAAATATCCTCCTGGAGAAGACATGTCTTAACCCTTCCATCTCCTATTTTCAGTTGTATAGGAATGTTCAACGATATTTTTTATGTTTTTGGTATTTAATTGTCAAAAACATTTTTTAACATGTCAACGACGCTCTCTTAGAATTATAATCAAAATAGTTTTCAGTTCTATATAGCTTCCTAACTTCTGAAAATCAAGACAAGAACTAACGTACTTTCTTCTATGACTCTCCACACGCTAATGGTGAAAGCAGTTGAAGTGTTGCCATAGGTAGAGAGTTCGGCCCTACGCCACCTGTAGCCAGTTTCGATAGTCAATTCAGAGTGGTCTGTTTTTTTCTTTTTTTGGCGCACTGTACATAAAAACTAGCAAGTCAATTTCTTTTAAACCCCTTGAGAAGGGAGGGGTTAAGATTGCAAATTTGAGTCATCACTTTTTAATGCACTTAACTTCAACAGATTCCATTGTAAGTCTATTTTGTTTCTCGGTTTCAACTGTTATTGCTACGAAATTCTGCACGATTTTAAAAAAACCCAATTTTTAATACATTATTACGATGCGGGAATTTCGAATTTGTGTAATCTCTTTTCGCAATATATATGCAGATATTTGCTAAATCAATTATTAATGAAAGGGAAAACTTTTTAGAAAAAGTTTTTTTTTTTTTTTAATGAAATTATTTTTTGAATTCTAGTAGTTAAAAGTATTTAAATTTCTGCAAATATACTAATTTTTTTTATTTAAAAATTTTGTGTTGTAGTTCATTTACGTCGCACTAAAGCTGCACAATGGACTATTGGCTACGGTCTGGGAAACATTCCCGAGGATGATCTGAAGACATGCCATCACAATTTTGATCCTCTGCAGCGGGGGTGGCACCCCTGCATCAGTAGCCCGACGACCTGCACGCGAAGTCGAGCAATTTACGGTAGAATAGTTTAACGAGGACCAATATTTCACACACTCTGTCCCTATGTAGACTGAACCAAGTGGCCACCCACCCGCACACTGACCGCAGCCAGTGATGCTTGACTTCGGTTATTTGCTGGGAACCGTGTCTTAACGATCAGTCCACTGCAGGACTAAAAATTTAATGCTCTAACAGTAACGTTTATACAAAAATTATCATATTGGCCACCAACTTCACTAAATGGATCATGGTTTATGACAATTAAATCATTTAATACAATTTTAGTCATATTGAAAACTTTTCTCTTATTTAGGCAATTATTTTCATGCTTTAGGCTTCTAAAAGCAACTGTTTTGTTTCTGTGACAACCCTGTATGTAGATGTGAGAACCTGTTATAGCCCGAAATCATCCAGTGAATGTCCATATTTGATCTAGGAAAGTTCTTCAGACATCATCCACCATAGTTTTTTTTCGTGAATTAGAATTTAATCCAAAACTTGTCTTCTACCAGACAGGAATTATTCCTGGAAGACGTTGCAACAAACATGCCTTTGTATATCGTCCATTTACTAACTCTAATTTTTTTTCCTCCAATGCCCACCTGTGTTAACATCCGTCAATTCAAGCATATACAGGGCGATTTTGTTGGCCTCTCTTTCAAGGGCACCATATTAGGTTGGCCAACGTCGCTCCAACAGTGGGGACAGATAGTACAGAGAAGAAAAGAACCTCCATGGCTTGCCCGGGATTTGAACCCAGAACCTTTCTGATGCAAGGACAGTTCCCTGCCTCCTACACAGGCCGCACTATGTAATTTAGTATTCCGCATTTTTACCAACCCTCAATAGAAATGTAAGAGTATAAAAACTTTTAATTTGGTTAAAAAAAAATTTTAAAAAATTTCAGTTATACTTGAACAAATGCGCTTGGTTTGTTTTTTAATACACGCATAAAATTTTAAGGAACTCTAATGTTTCAGATGATTTATAAAATTCTTCAGAGACCTAACTACTCGGCCAATAAAAAAAGCCTCAATGACTAGATTTTAAAATTAAAATATGTTTTTAAAGCAAAAATGTGATGTAATTAATATTTAAAAATCTTGAATTTTCTTTTAGTTAATAATCTGAACATAAAAAGAATTATTTACAGATTGAGTTAAATCAGGAGGGTTGAAACAACTGCTCCAAAATGTCTTTCTGAAGTTGATCCAAAGCTCTAATATTATCATAGAGCAGAAAGTGCAACTTTCGTCCAATTTGTGCGCAAAAATCAATTTTGTTAATCCAGAACAGCAAGCGATTTTCATTTAAATGTCAATTAACGTGTTTAGTTAGATGTGTTTTTCCTCCAGCAAATAAAGCACGTCAGGAAGTTATTACTAAGATAACGAAATAAGCGTCATAAAGCATCAAATATCGTAGAGTTAACAAGAAAAATACGTTACGCATTCCTTTCTAATTCTCCAACACAGAAGAAAAAAAAGAATCTCAGCAGATGCACGTAAGGCAAAATTACAACCAACTTTGAATAAATATGAAATCTTTTTCTTATCAATCTCTTATTTAATTTTTTTTTCTTCCTAAATTGCATCGCTGCTTTTACTTGATGCAGGTGTTTGATCTGTCCCAATTAAAAGCCTTAATTGTCCAAATTTCTTCTTGCTTTGAAATTTCTCTTCTACCAATAAAGAAAGAATTCTGCCTGTCTAAGAATTTTGAAAGCGCTTATGGGTTGATGGTTACCATCAGCGTTTAAATTTGTCAGTTTATAAATTTATTTTTGTAAACTTACTTTAATTAAAGTAAAGAGAAATATTTATTTGTTTTGATATTCTTAATTACATTTTAAGGAGCATCAAAATCTATTCAGTACTTAGGGCTTCTAAATTTCTTAAATTGAATTGGGACTTTAAAGGCTTAAATTAAATTTTGGCTTTTATGGTTCTTAAATTGAAAGTCGAAACAAAATAAATGAATTTAAGAACTTATACGAATATATTTGAGCTTTTTTATTCTGAAAACAGCTATAGTTACGTGTTTCACAAAATAGATTCAGTTTTTCAAACTTCTCTTAGAAAAAAAAATTTTGTTTTCTTTTTTTTTTTAATGACCTATTGAATCCGAATTAATTTGTTTTCTTTTTGCCCCAATCAAGTCTTTTTTAAAAAGATATTTAGTTTACAAATTTATTATTAAATTGACATTGTTTGGATTTAGAAAACAAGTTAAACCTTAAAAGTGTAATATACCTCCCAAACTTTTTCTGTAGGTACGTGTGAAATTCTTCGTTTAGTCTTATTTCTTGCTCTCTCCGTTTTCGAAAAAACATATTTTCAGCTGTGTCCCTTTTTTAACACTAAACATACCATAACCGGTCAAATGACCGTTTAAGAACTTTTGCATCGAAAATGCGCTTATCGTTTTAGCACATTTGATTTCATGACTTTTCTAACAAATACTTGTAGTTAATATTTTGTTTCGAATAATACGTGTCGTATACCTATACAACCGGACATTTGACCGGGAGAACTATTTATCGCTTTATAAGGTTATCGGATCAGAAATGACGATGTAATGCAGTTGTACATTTCTGCAAAGACTGTTGCTCAGTGAGTTCAATCAGACTGTGAATTCAAATTTCAAGAAAATACCGAAAAATTGTTATTAGCATTTTTATGTCTGAAAAAGTGACAAAAACTAAATGTTTTGGTAAGTAGCTTATATTTTATTTGGATAGCTTTACTTCATTTCTACCTAACTGTTAGTTTTTATCCGGAAACAGCACAAGTTCTTAGATAAAATAATAAGAATTATAGTAATAATTAGAAGAAATATGTTGGCCGAAAAAATACAATGGAAGCACCCTGTATGTGTAAAAAATGCGTTGAGCAATGAATTAAAAATTCTTATTCTTTGTGTTTGTAATACATAAAAATTGGCAATATACAATTTTGTTTGAATATAGTTTCTTTAGTTTATTTTAGATCCATATTTCATACATTCAATCAAGAAACTAAGTCCGATTACTTGACCAGCTATGGTAGAAATAGGTATATTTTAAGTGTTAGAACACGTATTTTGAAGCATTTTTTTAAACACGTATTTCGTTAAAGACGAACCGGAATAACCCGACAATTTCTTCACAAATAATGTAATCGATAATAACGTGTCTAAGAAAACTCTCTGAAAATAAAATTTCATATTAGTGAAATTTTGTACGATTTAAAAAAACTCAGTTATTCAATGCACGGTGAATGATAAGCAGTGCATAGTGATAATAGTAAATGATAATAAAACCTAGGAAGAGAAAATGTCGGTAGCTTGTCATGAACTCCCCGATTTAAATAAATAAATAATTACAAAAACTTGCCATCGTTTGTAAACAATGAGTCAAATCTAAGGGCGTACGATCACTTCGAACATCTGGTTGGACGACAACCTCCTCTCGCCATATTCGAAGATCATGATAGTTTGACTGATAATTTCTATGTTGTTTACTCTACAAAAATGCCGCGCAACGTGACGTAGAAAAAATTCCCTTCGCGTGGAATAAAATGACGCATCTGTCGTTGTTGAAAATATTCTATGAGTGGAAAATGTAGATCAAATGAAAAAAGAATGATGTAATTTATAGCAATAATAAAGGATTTTCGATGCAAATTTAAAAACATAATAATTTATTTTTCTTGGGAAGAATTTATTTCTTTAGTGACTATTTATTTAACATCTATGTGTAAGGTATACGCCCTTAGATAATATTTTTAACAATAGAA
The DNA here is from genome assembly GCA_949128135.1 of Parasteatoda lunata. Taxonomy (NCBI): domain Eukaryota; kingdom Metazoa; phylum Arthropoda; class Arachnida; order Araneae; family Theridiidae; genus Parasteatoda; species Parasteatoda lunata. The sequence continues at coordinate 12,837,237 of OX421975.1, read as the reverse complement.
AAGCACCCTCGATGTGATAACAAAAATAGCCAATTTTTTAACGACACGTCACCATGAGTTTAACACATTTTCGAGCAAACAGTTCCTAAAACTGTTTATATTTATAAAAACAATAAACTAAACAGATGATTGTGCTCCGGAAAAAATCCGGATTTTTCGCTAACCGCGATCCGGATGTTTCAAGAAATAATCGATCAGACTTATATATAAAAATATTCTTGTATATTTTATTTATATAAAAATATTAAAACTAGAATTTATGCTTGGCATCTCTTTCATTTTATTTTATAACCGTCGTTGAACAGCGGACCCAATTTCATGGATTTACGACTACTAATGGTAACTTACTTGAGCTAGGTGAAAAAATAATGATAATAAAACTGACTTAATAAAAATGATCAAAGGCATTTATTATTATTTTTTTACTTATAACTGTCGTTTAACAGCCGACCCAATTTTGGGTTTATGACTACTAATGCTCAACTCCGTAGCCTTGTAATTTTGAACTAATCCAGAAGACAAGGAAACTTCTGGATCAGTACCCCCAGAGGTATGATTTGTTATGGGAACATGGAGGACTTTGAGACTCGACAGATTTAACGTGCATCAGTCACCATTTACTACACGGGGAGTCTTCGGTCAGCGAGGATCGAACCCACGACCTCTTGGAGCCCAGCGCCCTTCCGACCAGGCTATCCCGGTCCCATCTCTTTCATTTGTAAATATTTTTTTTCTAGTAGAATTATAAATTCGATTAGAGATAAAAGTAAACTTATACATAATTATTCATTTGTTGTTGTTGCACGCCCCCATTGGCCAGCAGTGCTAGACCAGGTCCATGACGTTATACGCCCTCAAAAAATCCAACAATGTCAAAGGATCATCAGCTAAATCCTGTTTAGTGAGCCCCAGGCACGCGAGTATGTGGTGAGGCGAAGCCTGGTCTGAAGAACAGTTGGTACAAATTTCAAAGTTCTTGGATCCTTCTGAAAATTTCATTGATTTAAGGTGACCACTTCGAAAGCGGGCAAGAATAGTTTGTTCCTGTCTATTAATACCTTGGGCCAGGGAGCCTCCAGGTCGAGAACACCGATACCATGGGTGCTTTGGGGGGACATTCCAAGTGGTCTTGTTCTTGCGTTTTATTTTTGAGAAGATTTCCAAAAGGGTGAGGGGTGCCGACGGTACAGAGGCTTCGCAAGCACCAGCTTTAGCCAAAGTGTCCGCAATCACGTTTCCTTCAAGATCGATTATTCATTTATATTATGCTGCATATAATTTATTTAGATTTTCATGTTTTGAAAATATCAATGATTTAAATTTATTAGACATTAATTTTTTGAAATGCGAGTGATTTTACTCAAGAAATTTTCAAGATTTTTGAGTTGGGCTCACAATCACCCCAATTTTCAATTTAAAATTTTTGTATAATATGACACTTTTTTCTGTATTAAAATTTTATATAGGGATAACGTTCATGAGCAAATGTTAATAATTTCTATAAAGATCATCAAAACTAAAATGTTATAATAAAAATTTGACCTTTTAATACTTTGAATTATCCAGTATAATGTAATAACCATGCTCTATCCAGTTTCTGGATAATCCAAGGTAACTAACAAATTAATTCCGATTCTATACTAGTAAGAATGCGTCATCCCACTACCCTCTATACAATAATAAAAGACCGCCTTGAATAACTTTTGATCTAATGATCGGATCTTCGCGTTCTAGGAATCAATGATTTTTTGGGGGTGACTTCAAATATGCTAATTAATTAGAGCAGACGATATTTTAAGTTACGAAATCAGACACAAAATCGTACTTTCTCTGAATAAACATACATTTGTTTTCGATGGATTCGGATTTCTGGTCGCAATCTGGGAAGTATGGTCCCCATAGTTTTTTTTATAACCGTCGTTGAACAGCCGACCCAATTTTTGGGTTTACGACTACTAATGTTCAACTCCGTAGCTTTGTAATTTTGAACCTAATCCAGAAGACAAGGAAACTCCTGGATCAAGTATGGGGAGAGGACTTCTAATGGAACTAACCAGCATTTGCGTTGCATGGTAAGGAAGACCACGAGAGCCTCCCACGGTTAGCCTGACGGACTCTAATCCGTCTACCACTGAGGATATTTCAAGTTAGCACTGTGGTCGGTGCAGGAATTCGAACCCGGTTCACATGATGGCAAGTCTCTATCCTCTGAGCCATAGCGACTCGGTCAGAAGATTGGGCCCCTAATTTAACTTTTTACGTATTTCGCTATATCTCGAGAAGCGAAAATTTTTTGCACACAATTATAAAATTCCAAAGATAATTTCATGCAAAAAATAAATTTTCGTACATATTTATTATTTCATTTAATAATAATTTTAAAAAATCATCGTTTTGAAGTACGTAATTTTGTATGACAAAATTCAGCAATTGAACAGTTCCTGAGAAATCAAATTTCAAAAAAGTGATATTTAAGATTAGCACATTTAAACTGTATATTCTACTATTCAAAATTGTTTTGATTATTATTAAATAAAATAATAAAAATATTTTTTATTTTCATTTCGAGTTTTTTTTTGGTGCTCCTGACAGTATTGTATAGATATATTTTGCTTTGCAGAAAAGCACTCCATTTTGCGGATATAATCGTGTGTGCTGACGACGAGATTTTATACTTTCATTATTTTGTTTCTCGGCTTTTTTAATTTTTCTTAAAATATTTTTTAAAAAATGTTTCTAATATTTTTAGCAATTTTATTTAAATAATCTCTTTTTTCCCCTTTAAAAAAATATTTTTTCCCTTATTTTCTTTATTAATATTATTATCAGTATTTTTTTGTTTTATTATTATTTGTGTGTGTGCGTGTACACGAAATTTTCAGAGTAAATTTTAATTAATAACAGAAATATAAATTTATAATTTGAGATAAATTCATTGAAAATTGCACAAGATATGAACATTTAAAGTAATTGTTCTATACTGCGTATGCTCGGGAAGTATTTAAATAATTTTATTCTGAATCGTATTAGGTAACTCACAAAAAAAAATCCGATTTCAATATCTTGATAATTTAAAAAGTTTCAAGCAAATTTTCTAAGTAGCTTTTGTACTTATCTTAAGAGAACTTTAAATTATAAGGGGTTTTTCACAATTTTCATTTTGTATCTTGTAACAAAATTTCATAACAAATGATAATATTCTAATTTAATTCTCTAGACTCTATAATGTGATGGTATTGTTATGTAAAGCTATAAAAACACCAAACGATTATTTATGACGTCATTAGTTAAACGTGTATATAAAAATGTAATATTATCAAGTGTATATTAATAATTTTGAGTGGTAACGTAAAAGATTGTTGTTGTAAAGTTTTGTAATAAAATGGTTGTTTTTATAGAACGCAGATATTTATTTTATAATTTTAAGTTATTCTTAAAGCTTTGATAAATTGGGTAGATTTATTAGAAGCACGAAACAGGTATAAGAAGGAAAACGAGCGAATGGAAACATACAGTGTTCAGTCAAAAATATGACCTAAAAAATATGTCCTTGACTAAATATGGAAAACCGTTGGCTTGGCTTTGACTACAGCTTGCAGTTCTTCGCAGAAAAGATAAATACAATTTTTGTGGGGGGAAAAGGTTCGGATAACGACCACTCACTTTTCTCTCCAATATGTAACACAATAATATTCAGATCTGGTGACTGTGCTTGCCAGGGAAGATGTGATAGCTCAGAAAACCATTCCTAGACAATGTGAGCTGTGTAAGCGAGAAAAACCCATCACGATCACATAATTTTTGCCAGTAATGTGCCCCTGCAAAAATTATCATGGAGGTTTTTGAAAACCACGTTATTGCTGCCCAAACCATCACAACCATGTTTCACTCTTGGGCAATCTGTATCGTAGGCTTGGTTCACCATGCTCGGCCAAAAGACTGATCTGAAAATATGCTTCAGAACTCAAACACCACATTTTCCTGTTATTAGCATTTTTATTTAAAGAGTTTTGAAATAGAAATATCCAGTTCTCTTCTGATTGCTTTACAGGACATTAATTTCTGTAGTGACTTTGGTACTTTACTTACGTCGCACTAGAGCTGCTCAATGGGCTATTGGCGAGGGTCTGGGAAACATCCCTTTACAGTAGAACAGCTTAACGAGGACCGCGCACCCTCGGCTCCTACGCAGGCTGATCACCCACTTGCTTATTAACTTGGTGTCGCCATTGGGCCACCGCGTTGAGGGTCACAAACTAAATGCCTTTAGGCCAGGATAGCCTGGTTGGTAGAGCACTGGGCCCGTGTCCAAAAGGCCGTGGGTTCAATCCCCGCCGGCTGGAGACGTAAATGGTGACTGATGTTCGTTAAATCTGTCGAGTCTCAGAGTCCCCCATGTTCCCATAACAAATTACACTGGTCAACAGTGGTTTTGGTGCCGAGGTTTTTTGAGGTGATTTCATGTGAATTTGATGCCCTAAATTCAAATATGGCATTAGTTTTTGCATAGCAGCTCGAGTTTTTAAGATATAACATTTTAGTAAACAATGCGTTACACTATTTTAAATTAAATCCATGGATTAAACAAACAAACTAAACACGGAATTTTTATTCTATTATACAAATATTATTATATACAAAGAAAGAGAAAAGTCATGAATTCAGCCAATTATTTACTGAACACTTCCGTGACATTTTTGAATGTAATTTTTGGCACAATCCCGTTTTAAAGACCAGCAGTAATCTACCTTGGTAGCGGTCCTCCATAATTTTAATATCCTCTTTCACCTTGTGTCTCCTAAATTATCAGGAAAATGGTAGTATAAATAGTGCTCATATTACACCCAAAAGGGATCTGAAACTATTAAGCATCTCGTTCAACATAGTTTTCAGCTTTGCCCAGAAAATTTCTGATAACTACAGCAAAGGTCTCTACCCCATTCATTGAAGGCAGGGTCTTTAATCAGTTTGTGGACCTGCTTCCGTACTCAACTGAAACATTTTCTCCCATATATATGCAAAACATGATCCATTTTTATCAAGAGCCTTTACAAACTGCTTAATATGCAGTGGGCGAAAGATGATTTACTCTCGATCAACTAAGGGGTTATTAATGATATTTTTCCCCAATATCCATGTTTTCTTTCTTAGGCCACCCTTTTCTAACCCAGTGATGTGTTTTGTCTCTGCTATCCCAGAGGCACAAGGAGCAAGGATACTTGGTGTAGCCACTTTGCTGCCCAAAGTGAAATAAAGTCTACACAAATCAACCATTGTCGTTCCTGATACTTTATGTTCTTCAAAACCAAAACTTTGGTATCGTATTCTTTCATTTTTGTTGAGTGAACAATTGTTATAGAACCATATTGGTTCCCTTTATGTAGAAGATCACATTTCAAACTTCGCTTAAAACTGTCAATAAATAGGCGCCAATCATCCGGAAAATATTCTGGAACACCCATTTTTCCCAGGAGACCTCTAATATCGTGAAAAAAATAATTTTCTTCTTGAGAGAAAAGGAGTAGCATATCTTTCGCTCTTGTACGATAAAATGTAATTTTGGTTTCTGATTCAAGTAAATTTTTATTCTTCATCCTAGAAGCTTGTACTTCAGAGGCTTTTTTCATCAAGTTTAGATCTCTGATAATGTCATTTAGCTCATCTTGGTTGAAACGTTGAGAAATTGATGATATCTCCTTGTAAGCACTGTCACTTTCGTGGTATTAGAAGGCTGATCAGAGGGACAATACTCGTCCTCACAGAGCTCTGGTAGCTGGCACTTCTTTTGAGCAGAGACTAAATCAGGATTCTTTCGATTGATTCCAGTAATATTTAGTTAATTATAATTGCCATAGCGTTAGTCTTTTTTTTATGATAATTGGATTAAAGTAATAGTATTTATTTATAAAATAATAATATTATTATTTCATTAATATTTTTTTAATTCAATTGTTATAAAAATAAGACTGACAACCCTTGTATAAGGCACTCATACTTGAAAGTATTGAATAGAAAATAGCATTGATAGATAAGTGAAATTATCTAAAAATATAGAGAAAAAAACTGATTTCATATTTAGACCCAAATATAGCTAAAATCCGTTCTAAAATCCCAGGCACCAAAAAAAAAATTTTTTTTTTGTTGACCAGTGTTATACCTTTGGGGGTACTGATCCAGGAGTTTCCTTGTCTGCTGGATTGGTTCAAAATTACGATGCTACGGAGTTGAACATTAGTAGTCGTAAACCCAAGAATGGGTCGGCTGTTCAACAACGGTTATAAAGTAATATAAAATCACCCGCTCACTGACCGCAGTCAGTGATGCTTGACTTCGGTGTTCGACTGAGAACCGTGTCTTTAAGATCACTGTGGGACTAGTGACGTTGGCAGCTGCGGTTTTCTTATCACGATTCTTCTTAACGATCGTCTATCACAATAACTGAACTTTCGTCTACTCTGTGAATCTTCGTTTCAAATAATGCGTAACATGTTTATTAACATTTAAAAAACAATTTATCATCTTATTTAATCCCTTTTCAATATAAATAAAAATCATTCATACAATACCACAACCTTTAACTGAGTGGAGTCTATTTTCAGAGACTACATAACACATTGCATAGAATTTGAAAAGCGTTTTATGTTTTGAATTCGTTATTATTTCTCAAGCTTTCTTTTCCGCCAACACATTTGAATGTGTAAAGTTAAGAAAAAAACCCTTGGCTATAAATTAAATCAATTAACTGCCAATATATGAATTCCTTAACTTTCCATGGCGAAAATTATGCTAACCTACACATGAGAGTCGCATGTATGATTTCTTGGTGCACGGAGGTGTCCTGTCGGGCTTAGCCCTGCAACTGCACCCTCCGGATCATTTCCTAAATTCATTAATTTATATGTACACAAAAATAAATCTTTTTTTTTTTTTTTACTTTGAATCTCCATATGAGTTTGTATCATTTCATATTTCTGAAATAAAACATTTTTATTATTTATCGAATTAAATTCTTCATTCAAAGTGGAAGAAAATGTAATGTATCTATCACTGAAAAAATACAATTCCCTTGTATAAAAGACATGTTAACTCCATTCTATGCTGGGGTATCTTTTCATAGATGAAGGTTGATAGTGTCGATAGCTACTCTCCCCACATTGATGACCTGGTCGTGATGTGAACATACCTATCTTGGTAGTAATGCCCACTTCGATATGAACACGCCTATCTTGACAGCAACTCTCACTTCGATCTGAACACGCCTACTTCGATGGATGATCCACATTGAACAGTTGACTTGCTACTTGTGACTGCGACATTATCCACCTCGTCGCTCTGTTGCTACTGGCTCGATCACAGACAACGTCAGCCTGCATACACTCGACTGCTAATGGCAACACGGGAGCAACCACGACCGTGAACTTAATACAGCTCTCCTGACTTGTCACAAAACTGCAATGAATCGACTAGTGCTATTCATTCATCGAATTATATTATAGATATAATTTTATCTATGATATAATTCGATGATATAATAACGATATAATAGTGATATAATAATCATATATATAATTCTATCTATGATATAATTCGATGATATAATAACGATATAATAGTGATATAATAATCATATATATAATTCTATCTATGATATAATTCGATGATATAATAACGATATAATAGTGATATAATAATCATATATATAATTCTATCTATGATATAATTCGATGATATAATTCGATGATATAATAACGATATAATAGTGATATAATAACGAATTATATCTATGATATAATTCGTTATTATATCACTTTTCATACATGAAGGTTGCCATGGTCGATATCTACTCTCCCCACAAATATATGGGCAACTGAAAATGCGCCAAATAGCATCCTCTTCAACGAATGGTTAATACGTTATCTTTAACAAATAGTAATTTCTTCAATTAAAAAATTCTTTTATTAATAACAGTACCTTTTGAAACATCCCTGCTACCTTATTTTATTTTTTATTTTATATCCGTCGTTTAACAGCCGACCCAAATTTTGGGTTTTCTACTACTGATGTTCAACTCCGTAGCTTTGTAATATTGAGCCAATCCAGAAGACAAGGAAACTCCTTGATCAGTACCCCAGAGGCATTGATTTGTTATAAGAACATGGAAGACTTTGCGACTTGACAGTTTTAACGTGTATTAGTGTCACCATTTACTGCACTCTTCGGTCGGCGAGGATCGAACCCACGAACTCTTAGACATGCTCCCAGTGCCCTATCAACCAGGCTATCACGGCTAACCTCATTTATAGAAAGCATCCACCAGAGCCGTGATGTATCAGGGGATACGTTCACCTTCCAATGAGGTGAACCGGGTTGCATCGACCACAGTGCTGACGTGAAATATTCTCATGGGTTAAAGTCTCTTTTTCTTCAGGCTAACTGTGGAAGGTTCTCGTGGTTTTCCTCTCCATGTAACGCAAATGCGGCTTAGTTCCCTTAAAAAGTGCTCCACGAAGGCAGATTTCTTCCAATACTTGACCCAGGAGTTCACTTGTCTTCTGGATTGTGTTATAAATTACAAGGCTATGGAGTTGAACACTAGTAATCGTAAAACCTAAAAATTGGGTCGGCTGTTTAATAACGGTTATAAAAGAAGCACCCACCACTCACGGTAGATCAATTTGTCTGTTACCTCTGACAATTACAACTTAACAATGCACCGACAATTACGCTGCGTATTTAAATTCTTTGCATAAGTGACTCGCATAAACATTTCCTCGCCGACCCATTGGCGGTCAGCGGGACCAACGGTGGAGCCAATGGTTGGAATACTGCTCAGAGTATCGATACCACATAGCAAAATAAGATTTATTTTGTCTCAGCAAAAACCTTTTAATGTAAACCTAACAAGGTTTTTATGAGGTTTACGTGTAAACCTTCTAACCTTTAAACGTGATCTGTGACAATCTGCTCTATTCTACACACATTACCCTAATTCAAAACCTTAAAGAACAACATTCTGTCTTAGTGTTTTCAAGAGTGAAAAAAATCCTTGGATAAATCTAGTTTTAAGGTGAAAATAATCTTAAATCTAGGTAATTATAAGGTGTCTTTTCGAAACGTCTTGTATGCTCAGATACGTAAATGACAATCCTTCTTAGAAAAGCTTTAAAAAATAATTTTTAATTCTTTTATGAAAGGTTTGAAACTGCAATATTTTTGCTTTATTAAAAAAAGGTTTTTAGTCCAAACATTTTGGTGAAAATAAAAAGAAAATTCCGATGTAAGGTTGCATGCTTTCCTCCGTTGTGTGATATGTGAATGTGGCCAACCCGTATGAACGGGTATAGTTTGTCTAAAGTAAGAACTCCCCTAGCCATTCTTCGTGGCGGTGACTATGGTAACGAGATATAACTATTTCAAGTGTTTAGGACAGGTTTTGGCACGGGTCGGTGTTAGCCCTAATAGAGTGAAGAGAACCTATTCTTGTTTCCGCCTCAGAATGTATGGTTGGGAGATTTCTTACCATAGACAAACTATATCTTTGGCAGTGTGGGCTGGATAATGCTGCTCTGCTCCGTGGGTTCACGGGTGCTCACAGGGTAAAATCAAATTAGCAGCACTTACGGCATCTTCGGAGGCAAAGAACGAGAATTCAATGCCTCCCACAAAAAAGAAATAATAATAAATATAAATAAAAATTACGATTGCATTTTACGAGGTGTGATATTTACACAAACCATGCATGTTTTATTTCATATGTTTTCTTTCTTTACATCATCACATTTTATATTCCAGATAATCACTGTCACATATAATATTATTTGTTGTTAAATTTTGTTACAGGTTACAAAATGAAATTTGTAGAAACCCTATATCATTTAGAGCTTTCTTAAGATAAGTACAAAAGCTACTTGGAAAATTTGCCAAAAACTTTTTGAATTTTCAAGACATTCAAATCATTTTTACTAAATATGATTTAGAGTAAAATTACGAAGCGTTTTTTTTTTTTTTTTTTTTTTTTTTTTTTAAATTATTATTAGCCGCGCATAGTAGGAAAGAATTGCTTTAAATGCTCATATCTTGCGCAATTTTTAACGAATTCGTCTCAAATTATGAACTTATATATTTGTTATTAATTAATACTCATTCTGAAAATTTAGTGACATTTTATTGAATATTTCATAAGCTGGCTTACGAAATTTTATGTCGTTATTGCAAATAATAACTTAAGCCAATGTAATAACCAAGTTACAAGCTTATTGCTACATTTTCGGCATAAGGTTTTCAAAAAAAATGTTTCTTTCGCAATTTATTTCCGTTCCCTCAAACCTTTGAAAGCTTTAAAATTTAATGATTTTATATATATATATATACAGTGGCGTACGCAGAATTTTTCCAAGGGGGGAGTTCATAATTTTCTGTAACTAATAAAAGAAATTCGAGTATGTAATAAGCACTATTATTTCCCTAACTTAGACCACTAGACAATTTTGACTTTATATTTAGACAACATTGTTTAGTTAAATTTAGATTTGATTTTTTAAGTTTAAAAACATTTTCATTTTTATTTTATAATAAGAAGTAAAATATTTTATTTTTATTAAAAAGTAGGAATTAATCAAGCCGGAGAAAACTACTCATAATGTAACAGCTACCTAAATTATAACCGTATAAATGTGAATATTCTATAGAACTATTCTATGACCAAAAAAATAAGAAAAAATAACTTACCAACAAATAGAGAATTAAACCAGTACTAGTGGGCTGCGCCCCCTGCTCGCTAACGCTCGCCAACCCCCGAAAATTGCTACGCAATCTTATATGGTTTGCTTCGCAAACCAAGCTCGCTTTGCTCGCTACTAACTTAGGTACATTGCAAATTCACAAAATTCTAAGAATTCAAAACAATCATTCAAATCCATATAAATTTTTTTTTCTTCAAAATTACATCTTTTTAGTAAATACTAAGTCATTAAAATATATTTGAATTCAAATAAATGACATGTAATTCGTTAAATCTATTAGAAATGTGCTATAGTATAAAATCTTAAGATAAAATTTCTAAAACTGATATCTCTTTAAAAAGGTTAAAATTTTGGATCACATTTGGTGACAATGCTCTCTCTGGTTATTTCAGTTTCCGTTTTTAAAAGCGCTATATGTTGAGCCACCTCAGCTAGATTTGGCATGTGACATTTTTAGCGGCAATCATTGGTCGATTTTCTAGCGTTGCCATTCGGGGAGTTGTAATGAGGGTTTTTTTTTTGTCGCCGTGTAAGAGAAATATATATATCGTGAAAAAAAGCGCTTTCCACAAAAGCAATGAATATTGTCCAAATAATTTTGGGATCGTTTCTTTGCAGTATGGTCTAAAGATGTTACACCAGTAATCAAATTCTCAAAATATTGTGAATGCGACAATAAAGGAAGATCAACCTTGCCTTTTTGACAGCAAATACCATATTCATTGCTACTTCCTGTCTTCTCTAACATAAAATGCTTAGCATGACAAAAGTTACAAATAAAAGTCATAGATCCAATAGTAAAGGGGTCACAATCGTCATGAACAGTCAATGCAGATTTGTAAAAATCTCGAATTTGTAAAGGTGGCGATTCCCTTCGGCGAGAAATGCTTTCCCGCTTAGAATTCCGCCATTCATTTCTCTGACGTCTGCCAGAGATATTTCGACGCCTGATAGCAGGCATTTTATTTAGGCAGCAGGCACTAAAAATAGAACTAAATAACTAAGATATCGTTTTAAATCTCAAATCAAAATAATTGTTTGTAGAAAGTTTGTTTTGGTTTGAATATTCGCACGTTTGTTTTGGTTTGAATATTCGCACGATGCCATTGCCATTCTATTGTAACGAAACAAAAAATTTATCATGAAACTAAAAATTTTTCAAAGGAACTAAAGATATTAAATTCTTTTTTTAAGAAATTCAGTTCCGTTTTTTTTTATCCACTCTTACTTTTGTTTATCAATCTATTAATTCAGAAATGCTTTAAATCAAACGATGCTTACGGAAACAATGCTTATGCGAACCACCCGAAAAATGATTTGCTGAATTCTCATTGGTTGAAACTAAATTATTAATTTTATTAATTAATTAAAGGAAATTTTCATAATTTAAGACCTTATTGCACATCTACATAACAATACCTTTAAAACGACACCTTATTTGTTGAATTCTGTTGCGTAGTTTGGGAGTTTTTAGCGAGACAAAATATTGCTAGCCTATTAATATATAGATACAAACACGCTAAAAGTTTATTGATTTGTACAGTAGTAATATCCAAACAACGGGGTTTTTTCGCAAGTTCGTTTAAAATGTCTTCGACAGCTGGGGTAAATTTTCTATGAATGTTTAAGAGCAGCAATCATTTCATTCTATTATTACCCGTTGAATTGCGTAAATAAGTCTTTAAACGGCGTAAAGTTGAAAAGGATCTTTCGTTTGCACTCGTTGAAACAGGTAGAACGACCAATATTTCTAGGAGTCTGAAAATGTTTGGTGTTATATCTTTATTGCACATTCCAAGAGCATCCGCCGCAGTTTTTGGAACACTAAGTCCGTCTTCACTAATCCTTTTTAATCTTTTATACCAGAGTTTTAGTTCAAACTTAAGGCTTTCTTTACAGGTATCCAAATCTTAAGTCTAAAATTCCACTAGTGCTTTCAAAGCCTTTATGTTTGAAGGTTGGCGAATGAAAGGATCTGCAGGAAGAAGACACTGAAATCCTTTCAAAATATCACGATGCGATACAAATCTTAAGTCTAATTGTGTTATAAAATTTTCTATAAATGGAATAAATACACTAACTCTGAAATATGTTTCGGGTGTCGATGAGGGAAATTAGCGTGATTTTTCTGTCTTCCCGTTAATCTAGGGATTTGTATGGAAGATCCAATGCTTGTTTGCATAAGAGAAGAAGAGCTGAATATTTCAGTGGCATTTTCACGCATTAATTTTAGTTCTTTAATAACATCTTCTGCAAGACTCACTGCCTCTATCAAATCTATGCTTGTTTTTTGTAGGTATATACAAAGATGGATTGTTATGGTGAAAACTTTGTAAATGCACAAAAGAGACATTACGAACTGGCAATTAGATACTGTGCACAGTAAAGAATTAGCTTGAGTAGCTGATTCCTTATCCTTCCAGTCTGATATTATTTGAAGAGTTTAAACGATAGGCTCGGTTACTGAGCCTATCGTTACTGAGCCTCGGTTACTGAGCCACCACAGCGGTTACTGAGTCGTATCTTTCCATCCAACTGGTTGCACATAGCTGTTTAATTTTCTTTCATTTCGAATCCTTCCTTATGTCCTCTGAGAGCGAGACCTTGATTTCCACAAAATAGGATGGTTTCAATATTTGGAGTAATGACTTTTCTATTTTCTAATTTTCTTCTGCTTGCTGCACTGTCAACTTGTTCATCCACAGGTTTCATCTTTCCAAGTAAAATATCGTTTAATGTCCCAGCAGTTTCGATCGATTTTTTGTGATTTTTTTCTGAACATTTCTCGTGTTCAGAAAATCACTCTACTGCTTTTTTCCAGCTGTCGAATTTTACATTGCACAGAGTTAACCTAAAGGTTGCTTGCCAGAACCGGTACCACTTGCGGCGAAAAGTACACAAAATTTGCAAAAAGCACCACCCTTAACCTTTGAATATGCAAGCCATTTCCAGCGATAAAGCCATTTGAAATGAAATTTCAATTTTCTGTTTCCTTTTTCAGGAAAAACAAATGCTGGATTTAATTCCCAAACATTTTTTATTATATCCAGTTTTTTTTATCCTCGCGGAATAAAGTCCAATGTCGTATGGGTGGGAAGTAACACCTTGAGGGCCACTTTCGTTTTCATCAGATTTTGCTATGCTAAACGTTTTCTTCAGCGGAAGTATCACATTTCTGTTCAACGGAAAAACTTACGTTGGTTCTAGATGCTGTCACCTCACTAATTTTAGGTTGTGATTTTTTCTCAAAATAATTAAAAAATTTTAAATTCTTGCGTTTTGACATCTTAAAGATCCAAGAACAGCAATATATATATATATATATATATATATATATATATATATATATATATATATATATATATATATACACACTACCGGTCAAAAGTTTGCGAAAATTTTGAAATCTACAAAGAAAAGGTCTAAATTCAAATGTTCATAGAACAGCGAAAAATCATTCAAATTGCGTGAAAATTTGATATGTTCTAAAGTGAACCCTCTACAGTTAGTTACATATGATCAAATTGTAATACTTTGGTTTTTGCGAACTGAATCCAGCTTTTCATCATGGGTTGTTCTTATGGTGAAAAAATTTGTTAAGTTTAAACACTTGCCAACCGCGCAAAACAAAATTTGTACTTTCTGTTAATGGGAAATAGTTATTTGAACAGTTCTATGTAAGCCCTCAAAATTTCAGATCGATTTGATTTTGTTTGACTAAGTTATAGAATTTTGAAAAACAAGAGTACTTTTCTCGATTTTTGAGCATTCCACATATGTAGTCTTTTTGTTTATACATCTTCTACCAAAGAACTTTTTAATTTTAATGTTTTCTATACTTCAAATAATTAATATTTATTATAAAACAAATTCATTATTGTAATTATTAGTGTTTATATTTATTGTTTATATTTATTGCTTATATGTATTGGTTTTGTTGTGATATCTTTACTTTACATCAAATTAAAATGAAAAGGTATAACAATAATTACATAAATAATTCTAATAAAATAATAACAATAGTATAAAAATTTTGAAATTTTATTAAACTATGCTATTTACAACAGGTCAAATATTTAACATATTCATATTAGTATTTTGTAATTAAATAAATTGAAATTTAAATCTTAGATTCTTCAAACCATCCGCCTTTTGCTTTTATTATAGCCTTACATATGCGTGGCATTCGTTCTAGCAAACCGTTAATCACTTCAAGTGATATAGAGTTCCATTCTTGTTGTAAAATGTCCCATAACTGATTCCGATTCGAAATATCAGAGCATCGAATTTGTCGATCCAAATGATCCCATAAAAGTTCAATCGGTTTACAATCAGGACTCTGAGCTGGCCACGTCATAATTTTCAATCGGTCTTCGTTTTCTTTTTTTTTTTATAAATAATTTTTGCATAAATTTGACGTGTGCTTGGGATCATTATCTTGCTGAAATACAAAATTTGGACCGACAACTCTTTCACCAGAAGGAATAGCATGACGTTGCAAAATAGAATGGTACTTTTTTTGTCCATTATTCCATCTATTTTAACTAAATCTCCTACAGTATCGTTTCCAAAACATCCCCAAACCATGTTGAATGCATGAGATCCTTGACGAGTAACGAAAATCGAACCTTATACCTTTATTTGTCTAACAGAAATTTTATAGTTCATTCTTCAAATTAACAATAAATATCGTTTCGTTTGCAAGAACAAACAAATTTTCGATGAAATGTGATATCTATGAGATATTGTTTATAAAGATATTGCTATGAGATATTATTTATATTGTTCATAATAAATTCTTTGTAATAACAATAATGAATTTGTTTTATAATAAATATTAATTATTTGAAATATAGAAAACATTAAAATTAAAAAGTTCTTTGGTAGAAGATGTATAAACAAAAAGACTGCATATATGGAATGCTCAAAAATCGAGAAAAGTACTCTTGTTTTTCAAAATTCTATAACTTAGTCAAATAAAATAAAATCGATCTGAAATTTTGAGGGCTTACATAGAATGGTTCAAATAACTATTTCCCATTAACAGAAAGTACAAAAAAAATTTTTGCGCGGTTGGCAAGTGTTTAAACTTAACAAATTTTTTCACCATAAGAACAACCCATGATGAAAAGCTGGATTCAGTTCGCAAAAATCAAAAGTATTACAGTTTGATCATATGTAACTAACTGTAGAGGTTTCACTTTAGAACTTATCAAATTTTCACGCAATTTGAATGATTTTTCGCAGTTCTATGAACATTTGAATTTAGACCTTTTCTTTGTAGATTTCAAAATTTTCGCAAACTTTTGACCGGTAGTATATATATATATATATATATATATATATATATATATATATATATATATATATATATATATATATATATATATATATATATATATATATATATATATATATTGGCACAGAAATATCTGCTATGCTACGTTCTCAATGTTTCGAGCTGGAATGAATAACTTCAACGAGTACAGTATCTCCAATGGCATTGTTACTGATTTCTTCACTAGAAATAGTGACGACAACGGGTTCGGCTATTGAATGAACTTTTCGTTAAGACAAAACAAAACAGATTTAGCAACGAGCTCCGAAAGACAAGCGGCAGAGATAACTCTTAGCCTGACTAACTCCACTGTACTTCGTTCCCCCTTTTATATAATTTTTCACCGCATCTCCAAAATTCTCGAATTGTGTCAAAGACAACAGAACGTCTAGAATTCCAGAATCATCGCGTAAGGATCTTTCAAACGCCAGCCAGTCTCGAAAACTATTGCGACTGGCAGGACAGAAAGGAACCAGCAATCGGGGCTCGCCGGTAACAGTATCACGTGCATTTGGTTTCAAAAGTACAACCCTATTATAGTAAATGTTTTTTCAGTATTCTGAGAAATACCGTGAAAAAAAAGTAGGCATTAGGCAAATAAAAATATATAGTCTTAAAAAATAATAGCCCGCATAATTTCTACTAAATTTTTTATTTTTGCCATTTTGTGAGAGCTCAAGGGGGGTGTTTAAACCCCTCCCTTGCGTACTCCCCTGATATATACACTACCGGTCAAAAGTTTAGACTCACTCTTGAATTTTTGAAAATAGACAAATAACAATTAAAAACGACTTCTTTTAAATTGAAAATTACATTAAATTAACTTTATTTTGAGAAATGCAGGTACGCTTATATGGTAAGAGCTATAATTTTATGCATAACTTATGAATTTCGTCCAATCTTGGATTCTTCGAAATATCCTCCTTTAGCCTTTATCACAGCAGCACATATTTTCGGCATTCTTTCTTTTAATTTTTGTAATGTTCTAGCTGATATCTGGTTCCAGCAACTAAGTAAAGATTCCCAAAGCTTGTTATGATTGGTACATCTCATTTTTGTAACATTTCAATCGAGTTCATCCCACAATAGCTCAATAGGATTAATATCAGGGGAATGAGGGGGCCAATCCATGTATTTCAGTACTTTTTTTCTTTTCTTTTGATGCAATGTAGTTTCTATACAATTTCGATGAATGTTTTAGATCGTTATTTTGCTGAAAAACAAATCCTTGACCAACGATTCTCTGTCCACATGGAAAAGCGTAACGCTGCAATATTCTGTGATAATATTTTTTATCCATAATACCCACTATTCTTACAAGATCTCCAACTAGTTAAACATTCCCAAACTGTGACTGGATTACCACCATGGTAAACAGTTGGTAGTAAACATTGACTTGTCATACGTTCACCAACTAAACAACGAACATACTGCCTTCGTTTGCTTCCAAACAATTCAAATTTTGATTCGTCCGTAAACAAAACCTTTGACCACTGTTCTAAAGACCAGGTAACATGTTTTTTAGCCCATTGCAGTCGTTTTACTTAATTTTGTTTTTTCAAAAGAGGTTTACTAGCAGCTACGCAACCTTTTAAACCATAGTCATGGAGTCGACGTTGTACAGTAGATACTGACACAATTTTCTGCCGAGTAGCATTCAATTCCTCACGTATTTCTGGTGCTGCTCGAGTCCGCTGCCGCTTACTTTGAATGCAGATAAACTTATTCTCCCGTTTGGAAGTTATTCTAGGTCTCCCTGATCGCTGGCGGATCTTATTTTGGCCAGTTTCTTTCTTCCTTTGCAAAGTTCAAAGGCAACAGTGTTCTGAGAAACATTAGTTTTAGAGGCAATTTGTCTACTTGAATAGCCTTCTGCATGAAGTGTAATAATAACTGCACGTGTTTCCACACTTATATCTCGTTTTTGACCCATAATTCTGTAATAAATTGTATTAAAAAAATTTATTTTTGTTTTTATTATATACGAGTTATTCTGGCTAATTAAGCCAGATCTAAGGATCTGGTAACATAACTTATAATTAACCCCATAGCTTTTGACCGGTAGCATATATATATATATATATATATATATATATATATATATATATAACGTGAACGGCGTGGCGTGAACATTTGTGGCGATAGTCCTGACAATCTTAAAATGTTTAAATAAGTAGGAAATTCAATGACTATTAAAATTATTAATTAACAAAGGAAAGTAGGCTAAATATTAACTTACAAATGGAAACAAAAATATCAAGCTTAAATTTCTCATTAATGGTATTCTTATAATTAACTAGTAATTAATCCCTTAATAAACGTACTGTTGTTTCTGCAGTGCAGATTTTATTTGACATTCAAAATTGTTATCATAAACTATTTAGCACAGTGTGTTATAGGTAATAAACAACTTTTAAAATTATTTTTCTGTGTGTGTCTTCAAATTTCGAAATCGTTTAAGGTGTGCCGCGAAAAAAAAAGTTGAAAATCACTGTTTTTAGGTTTTAAATCTCTACATAATTATTTGGAGTAATCCTTATTCCTAGATAGCAAAATAAGGTTTATTTTAACTCAGCAAAAACCTTTTATTGTAAACCTAAAAAGGTTTGTTATGCGGTATACGTGTAAACCCTCTAACCGTAAAACGAGATCTGAGACAATCTCCTCTATTCTACGCACATTATCCGCATCCAAAACCTTGGAAAACAACCTTCCATATAAAAACCTTAAATCGAGGTTGACTTAGGGTTTTCAAGCGTGAAAAAAATCCTTTCATTATTAAGGTGAAAATAATCTTAAATCTAGGTAATTATAAGGTTTCTTTTCGCAAAGTCTTGTATACTCAGCTAAAATCCACCTTGTCTTGAAATTTTAATGAACAATGCAATTTGATCCAATCACTAGTGTGACGTCAGCTAAAACGTCATTGTGGACTTAAGTGACCATTTTCCTAAGTGACAATATTTTTTAAAAAAGCTTTAAAAATAATTTTCAATCTTTTTAGAGTGAAAGGTTTGAAATTGCAATATTTTTGCTTTATTGAAAAAATATTTTTAGTAGAAACATTTTCGTGACAATAAAAAGATAATTCCGAAAGAAGGTTGCCGTAAAGTTACATGCTTTCTGGGCATTGAAAAGCATATTTGGTTGACCAAATCTGAAGCTGTTTTATTTAAGATCTACAAAATTAATTGCTAACTTTGCAATCTCATTCATTTCTTTCATAAAATCCAGAATTGGTCAAACAGTCAACTAAATTAAAAAAGTTTTTTTTTTTATCGTTTTAGACATTTAATAGGAGTAGTAATAAAAGAAAACGATTGGCAATTTCGCATGTCGCCTGATTCAACAGAAAGATATCGACTGTAAAGGTATTAATTGAATAAGAGGTCCTTGGCACCGTTTATTCAGCTAACTTCACGATTTTTTTAATCATTTATTAGCAATCATTTTTAAAAGAATAGAGCATAAATTCCAGAAGAGAAAAAAATCATGTACGTGGGCTGAGGTGAATCAGAAACGTAAAACAAATTAATGGTCAAAATTAAAATTTTATCAATTCTTGTCCAGTTTGATGCATTAATGAATGTTAGTTAGAAGAGATGAGGTTGCAGGCTACTACAGTAAAATGTGTGAAGGACTAGGAGATGTTAATAGTGTATCCCAACGACCCTGGTTCGAATTACAGCTATGGCTGGTCGATACGGACAACACAGTGCTACTGTAATATATATATATATATATATATATATATATATATAAAGTTTAAAATGAAGATAAAACAAAGGTAAATTACAGATAAATGAAAAGAGGATGGGGGGAAATAATAATAATAATGACAAACAACTGGGGAAAGAAAAAGAATTAATTAATTAAAAAAAAAAAAAAAGGATAAAGTTTTTTTAAAAAAAAAACCCCGGAAAATAAAAGATATAATCTTTTCATCAGCCCACACGATTATATCCGAAAAAGAGTGCTATCTAATATTGTATCAATATAGCCAAAGCAAAATATATCAATACAATAGTGTGAGGAGCACTCAAAAATTTTTTTTACAAAAATTACGACCAAAAAAAAAATTAAACACAATAAGTAAAAATAACACGTAAAAACAGAAAATAAAATATAAAGGAAGAGCAGAATAAAACAAAATCTATGAAGCGAGCAGTGAAATATAGCGAACTTATATGAACGGGAAATTTTTCAAGAATGATTTAAAATGTTTACGTAACAAGATTGCCAGATTGCAAAATATGAAAACTATGAACACAAAAGCGCAAATTGAGGGTAACTAGAGGAGTTTAAAGTGCGTTCTTGTGCATTACTGAAGTCCGTTTGATTTGTTAGTTACCAAGGATGGGTCAGAAAACGGATGTGTGCGAGGTAATATTATACTGGATAATTTAAAGAAGTTGACTATAAATAATTTTAGAAAATAAATATTTATTTAAGAAAAAAATAGAAAAGAGAAAGAAACATGAATTGCCAGTTTTGCACATAATTTTAGCCACGGATTTGCCCGAAATGGATTTGCACATGGAAAAATTATATAAATTGACAAATAAATCTTTTCAGTAAATAATTTTAGCCACGGATTTGCCCGAAATGGATTTGCACATGGAAAAATTGTATAATTTAACAAAGAAATTTATTAATACTTATACTTATTGTAGATACTTATTGTTTTTCCTAATTTTTCTCAGGTTTTTTTGTATTTATTTATTTTGCTGTATATATATATATGTATATAGGTTTCGGTGATGGGAATGTAAGACGTTAAATAAAACTATATGCAATGAAACATCCTCTTTAATAGTCAAAGATAACAAAACCATCCAGAAACTAACAAACTCCAATTAACTGATTAATTGTTAAAAACATTTAAAAACTTGTTATAAAAATCAATTAAAACTTTAACTTTCAATTGTAAACATCTCAAACTACAGGTGGGCGTCACCGGGTAGAAAACGAAATATCGTGGCGAAGTCTCGGACGCTGAACAACAACTCTCTCGAAGGCAAACTGTCATCCTCTTAAGTACTCGACCTCAGCCTCTTCACTCCCAGTCGTGGCCGCCGGTTGTGCTCCTCCGCCGGTGTTCATCCGCGTAGGAACTATTCCGGTTCATCCTCGTACCTTCGGTCTTCGATCCGATCCTCGATCCTTCTACCTCGGATTTTCATGCTCTCTCAGCTGTCGCAACCAACAGCCTCTACAGTAGCCCCCTACCAGCGGTAGCGAGACTTTTCCAGCTCATTGCTGATATTTTCCCTGAAACTTAACTCGACGGCCTGGTCGTATCTTAACCTCTTTTGGCATGTCACCAGGCTCTGGGATAGTAGATTCCTCTGTAGATTCGCTCCTAGCTGTTGATTCGCTTTTAGGAAATATGTCTTGTTCATCTCGGGATACATAAGCAGGTTTTAGACGATCCACGTTTACCGCACTCTCTCGGCCATGAATAAGAATCCTAAAAACCTTCTCCCCTCGACTCAGTACTTGAAATGGACCCTCGTATGGTGGCTGCAGGCCTTTTTTCAGGACATCGGTCCTCAGGAAAACATGACTGCACGACGAAAGATCTTTACTCACAAAAACTGCTCTATGACCCTGATGTCTGGACTTTACTGGCAGCAACTCCTGCATGGTCTCTTTTAGCTTTCCCACAAAGTTTGCGGGATCCGCTGTACCTGTAGACGGACATAAAAATTCTCCAGGCAGTCGTATCGGAGTTCCATAAACCATTTCCGCTGTCGTTGCTTGCAAGTCCTCCTTCCATGCAGCTCTAAAACCTAAAAGTATGGTAGGTAAAACTCTGGTCCACTGATTTGTACTGTAGGCTCTAATCGCTCCCTTCATCTGTCTGTGAAATCTTTCCACTTGGCCATTTCCTGCGGGATGGTAAGGACTTGTTCGATGACGGGCCGAACCCAGGAACTTAGTCAGGGCATCAAACAGTGAGGCTTCGAACTGTGTCCCCTGGTCTGTTGTGATTCGTAGAGGTATTCCAAACCTAGCAATCCATCCAGCATAGAAAACCTCAGCAACAGATTTGGCTGTTATATCTACGAGCGGGTAAGCTTCTGGCCATTTGGAAAAACGGTCGACACAAGTAAGACAGTAGCGAAAACCTTCTGATGGCGGCAAGGGACCTACGATGTCGATGTGCACGTGCTCGAACCTGGCATTTGGTGGAACAAATGTACCAAGCTTGCTTTGAGTGTGACGTGTCACCTTAGAACGTTGGCAAGCCAAGCATTGCTGAGCCCATGTCCTAACATCTTTCTTTATACCAGGCCAAACATATCGCTCTTCCACCAACCTTATAGTAGCTTTAATACCTGGATGTGAAATAGAATGCAGTTTGGAAAAAACGTTTTTTCTGTCCACTTCGGGTACAAATGGTCGAATACGTTTGGTTGATACATCACAAAGCAGCTCCACACCAGGATCACCAATTACGAATGGTTGAAGTACCAAAGATGAGTTACCGGTTTGAGCTAAAATTTCGGCTAGTTCCTGGTCACCTTTTTGGTTGTTAGCCATTTCTTGAAAATTTATGTGGGAAGGTGTTTCTATGGTAGCAATGCTTACTCTGGACAGCGCATCTGCAACCACGTTATCTATTCCCTTCACGTGCTGAATATCCGTAGTGAATTGGCCAATAAAATCCAAATGACGTAATTGTCTTGGCGAACACTTATCTTCTTTTTGTTTAAAGGCATATATCAGCGGCTTGTGGTCAGTGTAGATAGTAAACGGTCGACCCTCTACCATATGCCGAAAGTATTTGACTGCCATGTATGCAGCCAAGAGCTCTCTGTCGTAAGCACTGTACTTTCTTTGAGATGGTGCGAGCTTCTTTGAATAAAACCCAAGCGGTTGCCACTCTTTCTCGATCCGCTGATGCAAAGCAGCACCCATCGCAGTATCTGAAGCGTCTACCACCATCGCCAACTGTGCATTCATGACAGGATGGTACAGCTTTGTTGAATTCGCCAATTCCTTCTTGCTCTTCTCAAACGCAGCAACTGCTTCCTCCGACCACTTGATCACGCTTTTATCATTTTTCTTAGCACCTTTTAAATATTCGTTCAAAATTGCTTGAGTGTGGGCAGCTCTCGGTATGAATCTTCTGTAAAAATTCAAGACCGCAAGAAATCGACGCAGCTCTCTAATTGTAACTGGCTGAGGAAAATTAGCAATTGCAGAAACTTTATCAGGAAGCGGAGTAATACCCTTTTCCGTAACACAATGCCCTAGGAATTCTACTGTAGACTGTCCCAAGACACATTTGCTTACGTTGAGTGTTACACCATATTGAGCAAAACGTTGAAAAACTCTTTTTAAATGAATTAAATGTTCTTCTTCGTTCTTCGAAGCTACTAATACGTCATCAAAATAAGGTACACAAAATTCGAACTCACCCAAGACTTGATGAATGAAGCGTTGGAAAGTTGCGGCAGCATTTGATAATCCAAACGGCATATACAAAAACTCGAACAATCCAAACGGCGTTGTTACTGCAGTCTTTGGCACGTCTTCTTTGCGCACTGGAATCTGATAATACGCTTTTTCTAGGTCCAAGGTAGAAAATATCATTTTACCTTCCAAAACCTGAAAACAGTCTTGCATGTGGGGAACAGGGTACCTATCTGGCACGGTCACACCATTAAGACGACGAAAATCACCACACGGTCGCCAGTCGCCATTCTTTTTTAGAACCATGTGTAACGGACTTGCCCAACAGCTTTTGGAAGGCTGACAAACCCCTGATGCTACCAGAAACTCGAACTCTTGCTTTGCAGCCTTCAACTTATCTGGCGATAAACGTCGAGGTTTTAGAAAAAATAGGCGGTCCTTTTGTTTGTATCCAATGTTCTACTTCATGCTTAACCTTTCTTGGTGTGACACCTGACCTAATCAGAGAAGGAAACTCTGACAACAACTGGTGGAACTTAGAATTCTCTAAAATTACCTTTACCGTTGAAGTAATCCCAGCATACCGGGTACCTCTTGTTTGCAACTTGGTCAAAGGATCAATTACTGCAGCATTTTTGACGTCGACTAATAAACCAAAATTGCGTAAGAAGTCAGCTCCGATAATTGGTTGAGGCACGGCAGCGATGATAAAAGGCCAGCTGAACTCTCTTCTGAGTCCGAGGTCTAATTTCAACAGGCGTTGGCCAAACGTTGGAATGGTCGTACCGTTTGCGGCGAACAATTTCATCTGTGAAGAATGGTCACTGGATGCATAGGCAACACGAGGTATCACAGAGACGTCAGCTCCCGTATCGATGAGATAACGTGAGGATGTAGACTTGTCCGTCAGATAAATCCGCTGAATCATCGCCTCGCCGTCACCCTTTTGACGGGATGACGGCCTCAGCAGTTTTCCGGCTGGAACGAACATGGAGGTCGGCATTTTGTCGCTCGTTGCTTGAATACTCTATGATACCAGCAATACTGTGAATTTGCAGACTGTCTGCTTCGGCTAGTGGAGCGTTT
This sequence comes from Parasteatoda lunata, assembly GCA_949128135.1. Lineage (NCBI taxonomy): Eukaryota > Metazoa > Arthropoda > Arachnida > Araneae > Theridiidae > Parasteatoda > Parasteatoda lunata. Next base: position 12,812,649 of record OX421975.1, on the reverse strand, counting down.
CTGACTAGTACTTCTTGACCGGTCACTTGTACGGGCTTCCAACCGTGAGAGACGAGCTGTGATCTCTGTCAATAAAGACCGTAAATCCGTCTGATCCGTCGAACCAGCAACTACGCTGACTGACTGTGCGTTAGTTGTTGTAGCCATAATACCATCCGCCATCTCCGCCAGCTTGTCCAGATTGTCGTTGGAAATTGCCAAAATCTGTTGAACATTAGTAGGCAACCTCTGCAAAAATAAAGACTTAAGAAGCTTGTCGTTAATTGTTGTACCGGCTTTATTTCGCATTTCCAGAAGCAGCCTTGAAGGACGGCGGTCACCAAGTTGCATTCCCGAAATCACATCCCTTAAGCGTTGAGCTTCAGATTCAGCATATTGAGTGCACAATCTTTTTTTAAGTGCAGTGAACGGCTCATCCACAGGTGGACTGATAACAATGTCGCTGATAATCGCCAGTTCCTCCGGTTGTAGAGCAGAAACTACGTGGTGAAACTTCGTAGACTCTGTAGTTACTCCGGCAAGAGTGAACTGACTTTCAATTTGTCTGAACCACAATTCGGGATTGGCTCTCCAAAAAGGTGGCGGCTTCACAGTGACACGAGCAACTTGTTGATCAGCAGTTTCCGTAGATTCGGGCATTTTTTATTAATGTATAAGTCCCACAATAGAAGCAATTCGTACTCACGGCTTACCAAGAATTTTAAAACTTGCAATGTACCAGCATCTCTTCGTAATTCATGGGCTAGTAGAATTTCCCAAATGCAGTTTGCAGAAACAGAAATATACGTGTTCGTTCACGGGTCACCAATTGTATATAGGTTTCGGTGATGGGAATGTAAGACGTTAAATAAAACTATATGCAATGAAACATCCTCTTTAATAGTCAAAGATAACAAAACCATCCAGAAACTAACAAACTCCAATTAACTGATTAATTGTTAAAAACATTTAAAAACTTGTTATAAAAATCAATTAAAACTTTAACTTTCAATTGTAAACATCTCAAACTACAGGTGGGCGTCACCGGGTAGAAAACGAAATATCGTGGCGAAGTCTCGGACGCTGAACAACAACTCTCTCGAAGGCAAACTGTCATCCTCTTAAGTACTCGACCTCAGCCTCTTCACTCCCAGTCGTGGCCGCCGGTTGTGCTCCTCCGCCGGTGTTCATCCGCGTAGGAACTATTCCGGTTCATCCTCGTACCTTCGGTCTTCGATCCGATCCTCTATCCTTCTACCTCGGATTTTCATGCTCTCTCAGCTGTCGCAACCAACAGCCTCTACAATATATATATATATATATATATATATATATATATATATATATATATATATATATATATATATATATATATATACGTAATACAAAAATTATAATACTTTTGTATTAATAAAAGAATTAAAACTCTTTCGTTTTCATAAAATGTCTTTGTTAAAGAATAAGCGTCGAGAGATTCTATTTTGGGAATTCAAGGCTGATAAACATACGATTGAGTTATTTTTAGAATCTCTCCCCCTTTCACTTCCATATAAGGAAGCATGAAATGATTTTCCTTAATGCGTAAGGATACAAGTATTTCAAAGACTGTGCCTTTTTACTCCAAAATGTGTATAAAAGCGAGAGCAATGCTTTTCGCTTTTCTTTTCCATCATGTTGTGATCCTGATAAGTTGTTCCAGAATTGACAGAAGTCTTATCCACCCTCTCCCTTGTGGAGAGCCGATGTGGACTGTTATCAATACCAACCTACTGTTAATAAACCATTTTAGAACGTACGATGGCTTACGACTGCTTTATTTAAGCTATCTAATAACACAAATAAAAGGGATTTTAGCCCTTTTATTACAAGACGCCTGGATGATTACATGCTGAGGAAACCATTGTTATCTATTTTCAGGCTGACTACAACGTTGATAAAACCTCATCCCGGGGGACGAAAGAAGAAAGTTGCCTATTCCGCAGTGAAAAAAAGAATGAAGGAAGGAAGGATTGATTTCACTACCTGTACACCTCATCGCTAGTGGAATGTTGACATTGGCTCGAGCTTGTCACATCTATGAAAGCGTTTGATATCTAAGATTAGTGCCTATACGTTGGAAGAAACATCATCCATGGTAGTGATTCAGCAGCGAGATGACCCTACAGTGTCCAATCTGGAAATGACCGATGACCCTACAATTCCGTAGTGCTCAAATTGTGAAAACAAAAGTGAATGTGCGCGAATCTTAATCATGAATATTCATGAAGTGCAATGATATTTTTTTCTTTCTCTTCAACATAAAAAGTCATGAAGGCCGAAAGAAAGTGTTGTAGATATATTTTTTTTTATCCTCTTATTTTTCTTTCTCACTAGCATGATTAAATAGTTTATCGATATCGGAGATGAGTAGTGTTTTAAAATTTTCATTATGAATAACTGAGTATATTATTTTATGAATAGTTAGATTGCATTTCTTGTGTTTAGATTGCTTTTCTTTAAAATTCTGATATAATATTGTTCTTTTTAGAGCATTTAAAATGTTTTTGAGGGAAATGAATGTGTTTCAAACGTCAATTAAATTTGTGACAGCAAACAAAATTCAAAATTTTTCAGATTTTCAAACAAAAAACAAAACTAAAAGAAATTTGTAATGCTTTTTCTTTTTCGGACTTGGTCAAAACTAAATATTCCTATTAAAATGTGAAAAATTAAATGTTACCCAAACAAAAGGACATGTCACACTTAACAAATTGTGTGAGTTTCCCCTTATTACGATAGGCGAAATTGTTAATTCAGCTAAGTTTTTTATACTTGATACTGATTTATCATAGGCTTTAGTAGGGTTGCAGACTTGCAAAGATTTTTGTTTGTTTTTTGATTGTGTCGGGCCAGTTGTTACTCAAGTTGGTAAGAGACTGATCATCTCTGCTAATTCTAACAATGACAACTTATCCTTGCACATTAGACAGCAGAATTCTCATTGTTAAGGTCAAAAATTTTGGAAAAAAAAAAATAGAAGTTTAAGATGTTTCAACAAAAGTAAACATGTTGAAAAAATAGAAGTTTAAGATGTTTCAATAAAAGTAAACATTTTGAAAAAATGGAAGTTTAAGATGTTTCAATAAAAGTAAACATTTTGAAAAAAAAATAAAAGTTTAAGATGTTTCATTAAAGTAAACATTTTGAAAAAAAAATAATGTGAGGGGTAACAAAAATAAAAAAAAGAGGAAAAATAGGAAAAAGAAAGAATGACCAAGAAGTTAATAACAAAAATAAAAAGAATTGTTTAAGTAAACAAAATTTTGAAATAGTTCATGTATCAAAGCTTAGGAAATATCACAACCCACAAATGTTGAAATTAAATCATGAATAGTGTCCAAAACAAAAGAAATTTTTTTTACTTCTTCAAGGGAAGAAGTGATCCCTATATTTTTGAGAGATCCGAATCGCGTTAAAGATGTTTACAAATTTTCTAAACTATTTTTGTTTTATCCACTCTGGATCTCTCAGTATCACGATGCTTCATGAAATACTGTTTTCTTCCATTTTAACGGGGAATACAGATTTTCATAAAGTAAATAAACCCTTTAACCATACAGAATCTTAAATTCTGATTAAAGACACTTGTTGTCCAGTTCGTTTCCATAAAAATTATGTATATTTTTGTGTGAAAAATTTTTGAAAATTTTAGTAGATTAGTTATAAAAATATGTTTTATTTTTCTTTCTGTTTAGTTGCCTAAACAGATAAATTGTATTATCATGTTTTTATTGTTATCATTGTATATAGTTGTTTTTTTTACAGATAATTGAAAAAATGTTATTTGTAGTTGTGAAAAGGAACAGTCATACCAACCTAAATTTTTTAAATTCAAAAAAGAAAAAAGAGTCTAAATTATTTTTATTTTGGCTTACCAAAATTTTTTTTTTTTTTTGGGGGGGGGGGATGTAATACAAAAATTATAATACTTTTGTATTAATAAAAGAATTAAAACTCTTTCGTTTTCATAAAATGTCTTTGTTAAAGAATAAACGTAGAGAGATTCTATTTTGGGAATTCAAGGCTGATAAACATAGGATTGAGTTATTTTTAGAATCTCTTCCCCTTTCACTTCCATATAAGGAAGCATGAAATGATTTTCCTTAATGCGTAAGGATACAAGTATTTCAAAGACTGTGCCTTTTTACTCCAAAATGTGTTAGTATAAAAGCGAGAGCAATGCTTTTCGCTTTTCTTTTCCATCATGTTGTGATCCTGATAAGTTGTTCCAAAATTGACAGAAGTCTTATCCACCCTCTCTCTTGTGGAGAGCGGATGTGGACTGTTATCAATACCAACCTACTGTTAATAAACCATTTTAGAACGTACGATGGCTTACGACTGCATTATTTAAGCTATCTAATAACACAAATAAAAGGGATTTTAGCCCTTTTATTACATATATATATATATATATATATATATATATATATATATATATATATATATATATGTATATATATATATATATATATATATATATATATATATATATATATATATATGTATATATATATATATATATATATATATATATATATATATATATATATATATATATATATATATATATATATATGTATATATATATATATATGTATATATATATATATATATATATATATATATATATAGAGAGAGAGAGAGAGAGAGAGAGAGAGTGATCCTCAGTGGTAGGCGAATCATTGATTAGAATTCCCTCGCCGTCGATCTAGCCGGGAGAGGTTTTCGTGATTTTCCTCTTAATGTAACGCAAATGCGGATTAGTTTTCTCTAAAAGTCCTTGATGAAGGATAGTTTGCCCTAATGCGGGACGGTAGGGCACTGGGCCCATGTCTAAGAGGTTGTGGGTTCGATCCCCGTCGGCCGAAGACTCCGCGTGTAATAAATGGTAACTGATGCACGTTAAATCTGTCACGTCACAAAGTCTTCCATATTCCCATAGCAAATCATACCTCTGGGGTACTGATCCAGGAGTTCACTTGTCTTCTGGATTGGGTTCAAAATTACGAGGCTAAAGAGTTGAACACTAGTAGTCGTTAGCCCAAAATTGGGTCGGCTGTTTAACGACGGGTATAAAATCGCTACAGAGTTGAATAATAATGGGTCGAAATAAAATAAAATAAATGCTAATGACAAAAGTGGAGGTTTATTTTGTCTTTTACAAGCTATACTTTTAGGTACAAAATCATCTATTAGAATTAAGATTCAGTATATGGGTTGACATACTAGAGAGTTGTTAAAAATATACAGAGGATACCGATTGTGAACAAACAAAAAATTCCCGCCATCTCGATCATTGTATATCTTGATCGAGTTATGCACGATATAATATTTTTTTTTATCCGCTTCTGATTTTCTTTTTAAAGAGATTTTTATTCGTTATTTAAGAATTTGTGTATTGATATAAATTTTCTCTATTTTCGTAAAAAAAATTTCTGTATTCTCGAATTTTCTGTGTCTCACCCCAGAAAATGTATCCTCTATTTTGAAAAAGATGTTTTCTACTTTATTAACGTCAGGACCTCTACGGTCTGCCGGTCTCGAGGGGGTTAATCATTAACTGTATTGAAATGTTTTATTGGAAGCAGTTTTTTGACGAATGAGCGGCTTTGTTTATCGGCAGGGGTGATTGTGAGCCCAACTCAAAAATCCTGAAAATTTCTTGAGTGAAATCATTAATCACGAATTTCACAAAAATTATCCGCTTCTGATTTTCTTTTTAAAGAGATTTTTATTCGTTATTTAAGAATTTGTGTATTGATATAAATTTTCTCTAATTTCGTAAAAAAAATTTCTGTATTCTCGCATTTTCTGTGTCTCACCCCAGAAAATGTATCCTCTATTTTGAAAAAGATGTTTTCTACTTTAATCACGTCAGGACCTCTACGGTCTGCCGGTCTCGAGGGGGTTAAGGATTAACTGTATTGAAATGTTTTATTGGAAGCAGTTTTTTGACGAATGAGCGGCTTTGTTTATCGGCAGGGGTGATTGTGAGCCCAACTCGTAAATCCTGAAAATTTCTTGAGTGAAATCATTAATGACGAATTTCACAAAAATTATCCGCTTCTGATTTTCTTTTTAAAGAGATTTTTATTCGTTATTTAAGAATTTGTGTATTGATATAAGTTTTCTCTATTTTCGTAAAACAAATTTCTGTATTCTCGCATTTTCTGTGTCTCACCCCAGAAAATGTATCCTCTATTTTGAAAAAGATGTTTTCTACTTTAATCACGTCCGGACCTCTACGGTCTGCCGGTCTCGAGGGGGTTAATCATTAACTGTATTGAAATGTTTTATTGGAAGCAGTTTTTTGACGAATGAGCGGCTTTGTTTATCGGCAGGGGTGATTGTGAGCCCAACTCAAAAATCCTGAAAATTTCTTGAGTGAAATCATTAATGACAAATTTCACAAAAATTATCCGCTTCTGATTTTCTTTTTAAAGAAATTTTTATTCGTTATTTAAGAATTTGTGTATTGATATAAATTTTCTCTATTTTCGTAAAACAAATTTCTGTATTCTCGCATTTTCTGTGTCTCACCCCAGAAAATGTATCCTCTATTTTGAAAAAGATGTTTTCTACTTTAATCACGTCAGGACCTCTACAGTCTGCCGGTCTCGAGGGGGTTAATCATTAACTGTATTGAAATGTTTTATTGGAAGCAGTTTTTTGACGAATGAGCGGCTTTGTTTATCGGCAGGGGTGATTGTGAGCCCAACTCAAAAATCCTGAAAATTTTTTGAGTGAAATCATTAATTACGAATTTCACAAAAATTATCCGCTTCTGATTTTCTTTTTAAAGAGATTTTTATTCGTTATTTAAGAATTTGTGTATTGATATAAATTTTCTCTATTTTCGTAAAAAAAATTTCTGTATTCTCGCATTTTCTGTGACTCACCCCAGAAAATGTATCCTCTATTTTGAAAAAGATGTTTTCTACTTTAATCACGTCCGGACCTCTACGGTCTGCCGGTCTCGAGGGGGTTAATCATTAACTGTATTGAAATGTTTCATTGGAAGCAGTTTTTTGACGAATGAGCGACTTTGTTTATCGGCAGGGGTGATTGTGAGCCCAACTCAAAAATCCTGAAAATTTTTTGAGTGAAATCATTAATGACGAATTTCACAAAAATTATCCGCTTCTGATTTTCTTTTTAAAGAGATTTTTATTCGTTATTTAAGAATTTGTGTATTGATATAAATTTTCTCTATTTTCGTAAAAAAAATTTCTGTATTCTCGCATTTTCTGTCACTCACCCCAGAAAATGTATCCTCTATTTTGAAAAAGATGTTTTCTACTTTAATCACGTCCGGACCTCTACGGTCTGCCGGTCTCGAGGGGGTTAATCATTAACTGTATTGAAATGTTTCATTGGAAGCAGTTTTTTGACGAATGAGCGGCTTTGTTTATCGGCAGGGGTGATTGTGAGCCCAACTCAAAAATCCTGAAAATTTCTTGAGTGAAATCATTAATGACGAATTTCACAAAATTTATCCGCTTCTGATTTTCTTTTTAAAGAGATTTTTATTCGTTATTTAAGAATTTGTGTATTGATATAAATTTTCTCTATTTTCGTAAAAAAAATTTCTGTATTCTCGCATTTTCTGTGTCTCACCCCAGAAAATGTATCCTCTATTTTGAAAAAGATGTTTTCTACTTTAATCACGTCCGGACCTCTACGGTCTGCCGGTCTCGAGGGGGTTAATCATTAACTGTATTGAAATGTTTTAATGGAAGCAGTTTTTTGACGAATGAGCGGCTTTGTTTATCGGCAGGGGTGATTGTGAACCCAACTCAAAAATCCTGAAAATTTCTTGAGTGAAATCATTAATGACGAATTTCACAAAAATTATCCGTTTCTGATTTTCTTTTTAAAGAGATTTTTATTCGTTATTTAAGAATTTGTGTATTGATATAAATTTTCTCTATTTTCGTAAAAAACATTTCTGTATTCTCGCATTTTCTGTGTCTCACCCCAGAAAATGTATCCTCTATTTTGAAAAAGATGTTTTCTACTTTAATCACGTCCGGACCTCTACGGTCTGCCGGTCTCGAAGGGGTTAATCATTAACTGTATTGAAATGTTTTATTGGAAGCAGTTTTTTGACGAATGAGCGGCTTTGTTTATCGGCAGGGGTGATTGTTAGCCCAACTCAAAAATCCTGAAAATTTCTTGAGTGAAATCATTAATGACGAATTTCACAAAAATTATCCGCTTCTGATTTTCTTTTTAAAGAGATTTTTATTCGTTATTTAAGAATTTGTGTATTGATATAAGTTTTCTCTATTTTCGTGAAACAAATTTCTGTATTCTCGCATTTTCTGTGTCTCACCCCAGAAAATGTATCCTCAATTTTGAAAAAGATGTTTTCTACTTTAATCACGTCAGGACCTCTACGGTCTGCCGGTCTCGAGGGGGTTAATCATTAACTGTATTGAAATGTTTTATTGGAAGCAGTTTTTTGACGAATGAGCGGCTTTGTTTATCGGCAGGGGTGATTGTGAGCCCAACTCAAAAATCCTGAAAATTTTTTGAGTGAAATCATTAATTACGAATTTCACAAAAATTATCCGCTTCTGATTTTCTTTTTAAAGAGATTTTTATTCGTTATTTAAGAATTTGTGTATTGATATAAATTTTCTCTATTTTCGTAAAAAAAATTTCTGTATTCTCGCATTTTCTGTGACTCACCCCAGAAAATGTATCCTCTATTTTGAAAAAGATGTTTTCTACTTTAATCACGTCCGGACCTCTACGGTCTGCCGGTCTCGAGGGGGTTAATCATTAACTGTATTGAAATGTTTCATTGGAAGCAGTTTTTTGACGAATGAGCGACTTTGTTTATCGGCAGGGGTGATTGTGAGCCCAACTCAAAAATCCTGAAAATTTTTTGAGTGAAATCATTAATGACGAATTTCACAAAAATTATCCGCTTCTGATTTTCTTTTTAAAGAGATTTTTATTCGTTATTTAAGAATTTGTGTATTGATATAAATTTTCTCTATTTTCGTAAAAAAAATTTCTGTATTCTCGCATTTTCTGTCACTCACCCCAGAAAATGTATCCTCTATTTTGAAAAAGATGTTTTCTACTTTAATCACGTCCGGACCTCTACGGTCTGCCGGTCTCGAGGGGGTTAATCATTAACTGTATTGAAATGTTTCATTGGAAGCAGTTTTTTGACGAATGAGCGGCTTTGTTTATCGGCAGGGGTGATTGTGAGCCCAACTCAAAAATCCTGAAAATTTCTTGAGTGAAATCATTAATGACGAATTTCACAAAATTTATCCGCTTCTGATTTTCTTTTTAAAGAGATTTTTATTCGTTATTTAAGAATTTGTGTATTGATATAAATTTTCTCTATTTTCGTAAAAAAAATTTCTGTATTCTCGCATTTTCTGTGTCTCACCCCAGAAAATGTATCCTCTATTTTGAAAAAGATGTTTTCTACTTTAATCACGTCCGGACCTCTACGGTCTGCCGGTCTCGAGGGAGTTAATCATTAACTGTATTGAAATGTTTCATTGGAAGCAGTTTTTTGACGAATGAGCGGCTTTGTTTATCGGCAGGGGTGATTGTGAGCCCAACTCAAAAATCCTGAAAATTTCTTGAGTGAAATCATTAATGACGAATTTCACAAAATTTATCCGCTTCTGATTTTCTTTTTAAAGAGATTTTTATTCGTTATTTAAGAATTTGTGTATTGATATAAATTTTCTCTATTTTCGTAAAAAAAATTTCTGTATTCTCGCATTTTCTGTGTCTCACCCCAGAAAATGTATCCTCTATTTTGAAAAAGATGTTTTCTACTTTAATCACGTCCGGACCTCTACGGTCTGCCGGTCTCGAGGGGGTTAATCATTAACTGTATTGAAATGTTTTAATGGAAGCAGTTTTTTGACGAATGAGCGGCTTTGTTTATCGGCAGGGGTGATTGTGAACCCAACTCAAAAATCCTGAAAATTTCTTGAGTGAAATCATTAATGACGAATTTCACAAAAATTATCCGCTTCTGATTTTCTTTTTAAAGAGATTTTTATTCGTTATTTAAGAATTTGTGTATTGATATAAATTTTCTCTATTTTCGTAAAAAACATTTCTGTATTCTCGCATTTTCTGTGTCTCACCCCAGAAAATGTATCCTCTATTTTGAAAAAGATGTTTTCTACTTTAATCACGTCCGGACCTCTACGGTCTGCCGGTCTCGAAGGGGTTAATCATTAACTGTATTGAAATGTTTTATTGGAAGCAGTTTTTTGACGAATGAGCGGCATTGTTTATCGGCAGGGGTGATTGTTAGCCCAACTCAAAAATCCTGAAAATTTCTTGAGTGAAATCATTAATGACGAATTTCACAAAAATTATCCGCTTCTGATTTTCTTTTTAAAGAGATTTTTATTCGTTATTTAAGAATTTGTGTATTGATATAAGTTTTCTCTATTTTCGTGAAACAAATTTCTGTATTCTCGCATTTTCTGTGTCTCACCCCAGAAAATGTATCCTCAATTTTGAAAAAGATGTTTTCTACTTTAATCACGTCAGGACCTCTACGGTCTGCCGGTCTCGAGGGGGTTAATCATTAACTGTATTGAAATGTTTTATTGGAAGCAGTTTTTTGACGAATGAGCGGCTTTGTTTATCGGCAGGGGTGATTGTGAGCCCAACTCAAAAATCCTGAAAATTTTTTGAGTGAAATCATTAATTACGAATTTCACAAAAATTATCCGCTTCTGATTTTCTTTTTAAAGAGATTTTTATTCGTTATTTAAGAATTTGTGTATTGATATAAATTTTCTCTATTTTCGTAAAAAAAATTTCTGTATTCTCGCATTTTCTGTGACTCACCCCAGAAAATGTATCCTCTATTTTGAAAAAGATGTTTTCTACTTTAATCACGTCCGGACCTCTACGGTCTGCCGGTCTCGAGGGGGTTAATCATTAACTGTATTGAAATGTTTCATTGGAAGCAGTTTTTTGACGAATGAGCGACTTTGTTTATCGGCAGGGGTGATTGTGAGCCCAACTCAAAAATCCTGAAAATTTTTTGAGTGAAATCATTAATGACGAATTTCACAAAAATTATCCGCTTCTGATTTTCTTTTTAAAGAGATTTTTATTCGTTATTTAAGAATTTGTGTATTGATATAAATTTTCTCTATTTTCGTAAAAAAAATTTCTGTATTCTCGCATTTTCTGTCACTCACCCCAGAAAATGTATCCTCTATTTTGAAAAAGATGTTTTCTACTTTAATCACGTCCGGACCTCTACGGTCTGCCGGTCTCGAGGGGGTTAATCATTAACTGTATTGAAATGTTTCATTGGAAGCAGTTTTTTGACGAATGAGCGGCTTTGTTTATCGGCAGGGGTGATTGTGAGCCCAACTCAAAAATCCTGAAAATTTCTTGAGTGAAATCATTAATGACGAATTTCACAAAATTTATCCGCTTCTGATTTTCTTTTTAAAGAGATTTTTATTCGTTATTTAAGAATTTGTGTATTGATATAAATTTTCTCTATTTTCGTAAAAAAAATTTCTGTATTCTCGCATTTTCTGTGTCTCACCCCAGAAAATGTATCCTCTATTTTGAAAAAGATGTTTTCTACTTTAATCACGTCCGGACCTCTACGGTCTGCCGGTTTCGAGGGGGTTAATCATTAACTGTATTGAAATGTTTTAATGGAAGCAGTTTTTTGACGAATGAGCGGCTTTGTTTATCGGCAGGGGTGATTGTGAGCCCAACTCAAAAATCCTGAAAATTTTTTGAGTGAAATCATTAATGACGAATTTCACAAAAATTATCCGCTTCTGATTTTCTTTTTAAAGAGATTTTTATTCGTTATTTAAGAATTTGTGTATTGATATAAATTTTCTCTATTTTCGTAAAAAAAATTTCTGTATTCTCGCATTTTCTGTCACTCACCCCAGAAAATGTATCCTCTATTTTGAAAAAGATGTTTTCTACTTTAATCACGTCTGGACCTCTACGGTCTGCCGGTCTCGAGGGGGTTAATCATTAACTGTATTGAAATGTTTCATTGGAAGCAGTTTTTTGACGAATGAGCGGCTTTGTTTATCGGCAGGGGTGATTGTGAGCTCAACTCAAAAATCCTGAAAATTTCTTGAGTGAAATCATTAATGACGAATTTCACAAAATTTATCCGCTTCTGATTTTCTTTTTAAAGAGATTTTTATTCGTTATTTAAGAATTTGTGTATTGATATAAATTTTCTCTATTTTCGTAAAAAAAATTTCTGTATTCTCGCATTTTCTGTGTCTCACCCCAGAAAATGTATCCTCTATTTTGAAAAAGATGTTTTCTACTTTAATCACGTCCGGACCTCTACGGTCTGCCGGTCTCGAGGGGGTTAATCATTAACTGTATTGAAATGTTTTAATGGAAGCAGTTTTTTGACGAATGAGCGGCTTTGTTTATCGGCAGGGGTGATTGTGAACCCAACTCAAAAATCCTGAAAATTTCTTGAGTGAAATCATTAATGACGAATTTCACAAAAATTATCCGTTTCTGATTTTCTTTTTAAAGAGATTTTTATTCGTTATTTAAGAATTTGTGTATTGATATAAATTTTCTCTATTTTCGTAAAAAACATTTCTGTATTCTCGCATTTTCTGTGTCTCACCCCAGAAAATGTATCCTCTATTTTGAAAAAGATGTTTTCTACTTTAATCACGTCCGGACCTCTACGGTCTGCCGGTCTCGAAGGGGTTAATCATTAACTGTATTGAAATGTTTTATTGGAAGCAGTTTTTTGACGAATGAGCGGCTTTGTTTATCGGCAGGGGTGATTGTTAGCCCAACTCAAAAATCCTGAAAATTTCTTGAGTGAAATCATTAATGACGAATTTCACAAAAATTATCCGCTTCTGATTTTCTTTTTAAAGAGATTTTTATTCGTTATTTAAGAATTTGTGTATTGATATAAGTTTTCTCTATTTTCGTGAAACAAATTTCTGTATTCTCGCATTTTCTGTGTCTCACCCCAGAAAATGTATCCTCAATTTTGAAAAAGATGTTTTCTACTTTAATCACGTCAGGACCTCTACGGTCTGCCGGTCTCGAGGGGGTTAATCATTAACTGTATTGAAATGTTTTATTGGAAGCAGTTTTTTGACGAATGAGCGGCTTTGTTTATCGGCAGGGGTGATTGTGAGCCCAACTCAAAAATCCTGAAAATTTTTTGAGTGAAATCATTAATTACGAATTTCACAAAAATTATCCGCTTCTGATTTTCTTTTTAAAGAGATTTTTATTCGTTATTTAAGAATTTGTGTATTGATATAAATTTTCTCTATTTTCGTAAAAAAAATTTCTGTATTCTCGCATTTTCTGTGACTCACCCCAGAAAATGTATCCTCTATTTTGAAAAAGATGTTTTCTACTTTAATCACGTCCGGACCTCTACGGTCTGCCGGTCTCGAGGGGGTTAATCATTAACTGTATTGAAATGTTTCATTGGAAGCAGTTTTTTGACGAATGAGCGACTTTGTTTATCGGCAGGGGTGATTGTGAGCCCAACTCAAAAATCCTGAAAATTTTTTGAGTGAAATCATTAATGACGAATTTCACAAAAATTATCCGCTTCTGATTTTCTTTTTAAAGAGATTTTTATTCGTTATTTAAGAATTTGTGTATTGATATAAATTTTCTCTATTTTCGTAAAAAAAATTTCTGTATTCTCGCATTTTCTGTCACTCACCCCAGAAAATGTATCCTCTATTTTGAAAAAGATGTTTTCTACTTTAATCACGTCCGGACCTCTACGGTCTGCCGGTCTCGAGGGGGTTAATCATTAACTGTATTGAAATGTTTCATTGGAAGCAGTTTTTTGACGAATGAGCGGCTTTGTTTATCGGCAGGGGTGATTGTGAGCCCAACTCAAAAATCCTGAAAATTTCTTGAGTGAAATCATTAATGACGAATTTCACAAAATTTATCCGCTTCTGATTTTCTTTTTAAAGAGATTTTTATTCGTTATTTAAGAATTTGTGTATTGATATAAATTTTCTCTATTTTCGTAAAAAAAATTTCTGTATTCTCGCATTTTCTGTGTCTCACCCCAGAAAATGTATCCTCTATTTTGAAAAAGATGTTTTCTACTTTAATCACGTCCGGACCTCTACGGTCTGCCGGTCTCGAGGGAGTTAATCATTAACTGTATTGAAATGTTTCATTGGAAGCAGTTTTTTGACGAATGAGCGGCTTTGTTTATCGGCAGGGGTGATTGTGAGCCCAACTCAAAAATCCTGAAAATTTCTTGAGTGAAATCATTAATGACGAATTTCACAAAATTTATCCGCTTCTGATTTTCTTTTTAAAGAGATTTTTATTCGTTATTTAAGAATTTGTGTATTGATATAAATTTTCTCTATTTTCGTAAAAAAAATTTCTGTATTCTCGCATTTTCTGTGTCTCACCCCAGAAAATGTATCCTCTATTTTGAAAAAGATGTTTTCTACTTTAATCACGTCCGGACCTCTACGGTCTGCCGGTCTCGAGGGGGTTAATCATTAACTGTATTGAAATGTTTTAATGGAAGCAGTTTTTTGACGAATGAGCGGCTTTGTTTATCGGCAGGGGTGATTGTGAACCCAACTCAAAAATCCTGAAAATTTCTTGAGTGAAATCATTAATGACGAATTTCACAAAAATTATCCGCTTCTGATTTTCTTTTTAAAGAGATTTTTATTCGTTATTTAAGAATTTGTGTATTGATATAAATTTTCTCTATTTTCGTAAAAAACATTTCTGTATTCTCGCATTTTCTGTGTCTCACCCCAGAAAATGTATCCTCTATTTTGAAAAAGATGTTTTCTACTTTAATCACGTCCGGACCTCTACGGTCTGCCGGTCTCGAAGGGGTTAATCATTAACTGTATTGAAATGTTTTATTGGAAGCAGTTTTTTGACGAATGAGCGGCATTGTTTATCGGCAGGGGTGATTGTTAGCCCAACTCAAAAATCCTGAAAATTTCTTGAGTGAAATCATTAATGACGAATTTCACAAAAATTATCCGCTTCTGATTTTCTTTTTAAAGAGATTTTTATTCGTTATTTAAGAATTTGTGTATTGATATAAGTTTTCTCTATTTTCGTGAAACAAATTTCTGTATTCTCGCATTTTCTGTGTCTCACCCCAGAAAATGTATCCTCAATTTTGAAAAAGATGTTTTCTACTTTAATCACGTCAGGACCTCTACGGTCTGCCGGTCTCGAGGGGGTTAATCATTAACTGTATTGAAATGTTTTATTGGAAGCAGTTTTTTGACGAATGAGCGGCTTTGTTTATCGGCAGGGGTGATTGTGAGCCCAACTCAAAAATCCTGAAAATTTTTTGAGTGAAATCATTAATTACGAATTTCACAAAAATTATCCGCTTCTGATTTTCTTTTTAAAGAGATTTTTATTCGTTATTTAAGAATTTGTGTATTGATATAAATTTTCTCTATTTTCGTAAAAAAAATTTCTGTATTCTCGCATTTTCTGTGACTCACCCCAGAAAATGTATCCTCTATTTTGAAAAAGATGTTTTCTACTTTAATCACGTCCGGACCTCTACGGTCTGCCGGTCTCGAGGGGGTTAATCATTAACTGTATTGAAATGTTTCATTGGAAGCAGTTTTTTGACGAATGAGCGACTTTGTTTATCGGCAGGGGTGATTGTGAGCCCAACTCAAAAATCCTGAAAATTTTTTGAGTGAAATCATTAATGACGAATTTCACAAAAATTATCCGCTTCTGATTTTCTTTTTAAAGAGATTTTTATTCGTTATTTAAGAATTTGTGTATTGATATAAATTTTCTCTATTTTCGTAAAAAAAATTTCTGTATTCTCGCATTTTCTGTCACTCACCCCAGAAAATGTATCCTCTATTTTGAAAAAGATGTTTTCTACTTTAATCACGTCCGGACCTCTACGGTCTGCCGGTCTCGAGGGGGTTAATCATTAACTGTATTGAAATGTTTCATTGGAAGCAGTTTTTTGACGAATGAGCGGCTTTGTTTATCGGCAGGGGTGATTGTGAGCCCAACTCAAAAATCCTGAAAATTTCTTGAGTGAAATCATTAATGACGAATTTCACAAAATTTATCCGCTTCTGATTTTCTTTTTAAAGAGATTTTTATTCGTTATTTAAGAATTTGTGTATTGATATAAATTTTCTCTATTTTCGTAAAAAAAATTTCTGTATTCTCGCATTTTCTGTGTCTCACCCCAGAAAATGTATCCTCTATTTTGAAAAAGATGTTTTCTACTTTAATCACGTCCGGACCTCTACGGTCTGCCGGTTTCGAGGGGGTTAATCATTAACTGTATTGAAATGTTTTAATGGAAGCAGTTTTTTGACGAATGAGCGGCTTTGTTTATCGGCAGGGGTGATTGTGAGCCCAACTCAAAAATCCTGAAAATTTTTTGAGTGAAATCATTAATGACGAATTTCACAAAAATTATCCGCTTCTGATTTTCTTTTTAAAGAGATTTTTATTCGTTATTTAAGAATTTGTGTATTGATATAAATTTTCTCTATTTTCGTAAAAAAAATTTCTGTATTCTCGCATTTTCTGTCACTCACCCCAGAAAATGTATCCTCTATTTTGAAAAAGATGTTTTCTACTTTAATCACGTCTGGACCTCTACGGTCTGCCGGTCTCGAGGGGGTTAATCATTAACTGTATTGAAATGTTTCATTGGAAGCAGTTTTTTGACGAATGAGCGGCTTTGTTTATCGGCAGGGGTGATTGTGAGCTCAACTCAAAAATCCTGAAAATTTCTTGAGTGAAATCATTAATGACGAATTTCACAAAATTTATCCGCTTCTGATTTTCTTTTTAAAGAGATTTTTATTCGTTATTTAAGAATTTGTGTATTGATATAAATTTTCTCTATTTTCGTAAAAAAAATTTCTGTATTCTCGCATTTTCTGTGTCTCACCCCAGAAAATGTATCCTCTATTTTGAAAAAGATGTTTTCTACTTTAATCACGTCCGGACCTCTACGGTCTGCCGGTCTCGAGGGGGTTAATCATTAACTGTATTGAAATGTTTTAATGGAAGCAGTTTTTTGACGAATGAGCGGCTTTGTTTATCGGCAGGGGTGATTGTGAGCCCAACTCAAAAATCCTGAAAATTTCTTGAGTGAAATCATTAATGACGAATTTCACAAAAATTATCCGCTTCTGATTTTCTTTTTAAAGAGATTTTTATTCGTTATTTAAGAATTTGTGTATTGATATAAATTTTCTCTATTTTCGTAAAAAACATTTCTGTATTCTCGCATTTTCTGTGTCTCACCCCAGAAAATGTATCCTCTATTTTGAAAAAGATGTTTTCTACTTTAATCACGTCCGGACCTCTACGGTCTGCCGGTCTCGAAGGGGTTAATCATTAACTGTATTGAAATGTTTTATTGGAAGCAGTTTTTTGACGAATGAGCGGCTTTGTTTATCGGCAGGGGTGATCGTTAGCCCAACTCAAAAATCCTGAAAATTTCTTGAGTGAAATCATTAATGACGAATTTCACAAAAATTATCCGCTTCTGATTTTCTTTTTAAAGAGATTTTTATTCGTTATTTAAGAATTTGTGTATTGATATAAGTTTTCTCTATTTTCGTGAAACAAATTTCTGTATTCTCGCATTTTCTGTGTCTCACCCCAGAAAATGTATCCTCAATTTTGAAAAAGATGTTTTCTACTTTAATCACGTCAGGACCTCTACGGTCTGCCGGTCTCGAGGGGGTTAATCATTAACTGTATTGAAATATTTTATTGGAAGCAGTTTTTTGACGAATGAGCGGCTTTGTTTATCGGCAGGGGTGATTGTGAGCCCAACTCAAAAATCCTGAAAATTTCTTGAGTGAAATCATTAATTACGAATTTCACAAAAATTATCCGCTTCTGATTTTCTTTTTAAAGAGATTTTTATTCGTTATTTAAGAATTTGTGTATTGATATAAATTTTCTCTATTTTCGTAAAAAAAATTTCTGTATTCTCGCATTTTCTGTGTCTCTCCCCAGAAAATGTATCCTCTATTTTGAAAAAGATGTTTTCTACTTTAATCACGTCAGGACCTCTACGGTCTGCCGGTCTCGAGGGGGTTAATCATTAACTGTATTGAAATGTTTTATTGGAAGCAGTTTTTTGACGAATGAGCGGCTTTGTTTATCGGCAGGGGTGATTGTTAGCCCAACTCAAAAATCCTGAAAATTTCTTGAGTGAAATCATTAATGACGAATTTCACAAAAATTATCCCCTTCTGATTTTCTTTTTAAAGAGATTTTTATTCGTTATTTAAGAATTTGTGTATTGATATAAATTTTCTCTATTTTCGTAAAAAAAATTTCTGTATTCTCGCATTTTCTGTGTCTCACCCCAGAAAATGTATCCTCTATTTTGAAAAAGATGTTTTCTACTTTAATCACGTCCGGACCTCTACGGTCTGCCGGTCTCGAGGGGGTTAATCATTAACTGTATTGAAATGTTTTAATGGAAGCAGTTTTTTGACGAATGAGCGGCTTTGTTTATCGGCAGGGGTGATTGTGAGCCCAACTCAAAAATCCTGAAAATTTCTTGAGAGAAATCATTAATGACGAATTTCACAAAAATTATCCGCTTCTGATTTTCTTTTTAAAGAGATTTTTATTCGTTATTTAAGAATTTGTGTATTGATATAAATTTTCTCTATTTTCGTAAAAAACATTTCTGTATTCTCGCATTTTCTGTGTCTCACCCCAGAAAATGTATCCTCTATTTTGAAAAAGATGTTTTCTACTTTAATCACGTCCGGACCTCTACGGTCTGCCGGTCTCGAAGGGGTTAATCATTAACTGTATTGAAATGTTTTATTGGAAGCAGTTTTTTGACGAATGAGCGGCTTTGTTTATCGGCAGGGGTGATTGTTAGCCCAACTCAAAAATCCTGAAAATTTCTTGAGTGAAATCATTAATTACGAATTTCACAAAAATTATCCCCTTCTGATTTTCTTTTTAAAGAGATTTTTATTCGTTATTTAAGAATTTGTGTATTGATATAAATTTTCTCTATTTTCGTAAAACAAATTTCTGTATTCTCGCATTTTCTGTGTCTCTCCCCAGAAAATGTATCCTCTATTTTGAAAAAGATGTTTTCTACTTTAATCACGTCCGGACCTCTACGGTCTGCCGGTCTCGAGGGGGTTAATCATTAACTGTATTGAAATGTTTTAATGGAAGCAGTTTTTTGACGAATGAACGGCTTTGTTTATCGGCAGGGGTGATTGTGAGCCCAACTCAAAAATCCTGAAAATTTCTTGAGTGAAATCATTAATGACGAATTTCACAAAAATTATCCGCTTCTGATTTTCTTTTTAAAGAGATTTTTATTCGTTATTTAAGAATTTGTGTATTGATATAAGTTTTCTCTATTTTCGTAAAACAAATTTCTGTATTCTCGCATTTTCTGTGTCTCACCCCAGAAAATGTATCCTCTATTTTGAAAAAGATGTTTTCTACTTTAATCACGTCCGGACCTCTACGGTCTGCCGGTCTCGAGGGGGTTAATCATTAACTGTATTGAAATGTTTTAATGGAAGCAGTTTTTTGACGAATGAGCGGCTTTGTTTATCGGCAGGGGTGATTGTGAGCCCAACTCAAAAATCCTGAAAATTTCTTGAGTGAAATCATTAATGACGAATTTCACAAAAATTATCCGCTTCTGATTTTCTTTTTAAAGAGATTTTTATTCGTTATTTAAGAATTTGTGTATTGATATAAGTTTTCTCTATTTTCGTGAAACAAATTTCTGTATTCTCGCATTTTCTGTGTCTCACCCCAGAAAATGTATCCTCAATTTTGAAAAAGATGTTTTCTACTTTAATCACGTCAGGACCTCTACGGTCTGCCGGTCTCGAGGGGGTTAATCATTAACTGTATTGAAATGTTTTATTGGAAGCAGTTTTTTGACGAATGAGCGGCTTTGTTTATCGGCAGGGGTGATTGTGAGCCCAACTCAAAAATCCTGAAAATTTCTTGAGTGAAATCATTAATTACGAATTTCACAAAAATTATCCGCTTCTGATTTTCTTTTTAAAGAGATTTTTATTCGTTATTTAAGAATTTGTGTATTGATATAAGTTTTCTCTATTTTCGTAAAACAAATTTCTGTATTCTCGCATTTTCTGTGTCTCACCCCAGAAAATGTATCCTCAATTTTGAAAAAGATGTTTTCTACTTTAATCACGTCAGGACCTCTACGGTCTGCCGGTCTCGAGGGGGTTAATCATTAACTGTATTGAAATGTTTTATTGGAAGCAGTTTTTTGACGAATGAGCGGCTTTGTTTATCGGCAGGGGTGATTGTGAGCCCAACTCAAAAATCCTGAAAATTTCTTGAGTGAAATCATTAATGACGAATTTCACAAAAATTATCCCCTTCTGATTTTCTTTTTAAAGAGATTTTTATTCGTTATTTAAGAATTTGTGTATTGTTATAAATTTTCTCTATTTTCGTAAAAAACATTTCTGTATTCTCGCATTTTCTGTGTCTCACCCCAGAAAATGTATCCTCTATTTTTGAAAAAGATGTTTTCTACTTTAATCACGTCCGGACCTCTACGGTCTGCCGGTCTCGAGGGGGTTAATCATTAACTGTATTGAAATGTTTTATTGGAAGCAGTTTTTTGACGAATGAGCGGCTTTGTTTATCGGCAGGGGTGATTGTGAGCCCAACTCAAAAATCCTGAAAATTTCTTGAGTGAAATCATTAATTACGAATTTCACAAAAATTATCCGCTTCTGATTTTCTTTTTAAAGAGATTTTTATTCGTTATTTAAGAATTTGTGTATTGATATAAGTTTTCTCTATTTTCGTAAAACAAATTTCTGTATTCTCGCATTTTCTGTGTCTCACCCCAGAAAATGTATCCTCAATTTTGAAAAAGATGTTTTCTACTTTAATCACGTCAGGACCTCTACGGTCTGCCGGTCTCGAGGGGGTTAATCATTAACTGTATTGAAATGTTTTATTGGAAGCAGTTTTTTGACGAATGAGCGGCTTTGTTTATCGGCAGGGGTGATTGTGAGCCCAACTCAAAAATCCTGAAAATTTCTTGAGTGAAATCATTAATTACGAATTTCACAAAAATTATCCGCTTCTGATTTTCTTTTTAAAGAGATTTTTATTCGTTATTTAAGAATTTGTGTATTGATATAAGTTTTCTCTATTTTCGTAAAACAAATTTCTGTATTCTCGCATTTTCTGTGTCTCACCCCAGAAAATGTATCCTCAATTTTGAAAAAGATGTTTTCTACTTTAATCACGTCAGGACCTCTACGGTCTGCCGGTCTCGAGGGGGTTAATCATTAACTGTATTGAAATGTTTTATTGGAAGCAGTTTTTTGACGAATGAGCGGCTTTGTTTATCGGCAGGGGTGATTGTGAGCCCAACTCAAAAATCCTGAAAATTTCTTGAGTGAAATCATTAATGACGAATTTCACAAAAATTATCCCCTTCTGATTTTCTTTTTAAAGAGATTTTTATTCGTTATTTAAGAATTTGTGTATTGTTATAAATTTTCTCTATTTTCGTAAAAAACATTTCTGTATTCTCGCATTTTCTGTGTCTCACCCCAGAAAATGTATCCTCTATTTTTGAAAAAGATGTTTTCTACTTTAATCACGTCCGGACCTCTACGGTCTGCCGGTCTCGAGGGGGTTAATCATTAACTGTATTGAAATGTTTTAATGGAAGCAGTTTTTTGACGAATGAGCGGCTTTGTTTATCGGCAGGGGTGATTGTGAGCCCAACTCAAAAATCCTGAAAATTTCTTGAGTGAAATCATTAATGACGAATTTCACAAAAATTATCCGCTTCTGATTTTCTTTTTAAAGAGATTTTTATTCGTTATTTAAGAATTTGTGTATTGATATAAATTTTCTCTAATTTCGTAAAACAAATTTCTGTATTCTCGCATTTTCTGTGCCTCACCCCAGAAAATGTATCCTCTATTTTGAAAAAGATGTTTTCTACTTTAATCACGTCCGGACCTCTACGGTTTGCCGGTCTCGAGGGAGTTAATCATTAACTGTATTGAAATGTTTTATTGGAAGTAGTTTTTTGACAAATGAGCGGCTTTGTTTATCGGCAGGGGTGATTGTGAGCCCAACTCAAAAATCCTGAAAATTTCTAGAGTGAAATCATTAATGACGAATTTCACAAAAATTATCCGCTTCTGATTTTCTTTTTAAAGAGATTTTTATTCGTTATTTAAGAATTTGTGTATTGATATAAATTTTCTCTATTTTCGTGAAACAAATTTCTGTATTCTCGCATTTTCTGTGTCTCTCCCCAGAAAATGTATCCTCTATTTTGAAAAAGATGTTTTCTACTTTAATCACGTCAGGACCTCTACGGTCTGCCGGTCTCGAGGGGGTTAATCATTAACTGTATTGAAATGTTTTATTGGAAGCAGTTTTTTGACGAATGAGCGGCTTTGTTTATCGGCAGGGGTGATTGTTAGCCCAACTCAAAAATACTGAAAATTTCTTGAGTGAAATCATTAATGACGAATTTCACAAAAATTATCCCCTTCTGATTTTCTTTTTAAAGAGATTTTTATTCGTTATTTAAGAATTTGTGTATTGATATAAATTTTCTCTATTTTCGTAAAAAAAATTTCTGTATTCTCGCATTTTCTGTGTCTCACCCCAGAAAATGTATCCTCCATTTTGAAAAAGATGTTTTCTACTTTAATCACGTCCGGACCTCTACGGTCTGCCGGTCTCGAGGGGGTTAATCATTAACTGTATTGAAATGTTTTAATAGAAGCAGTTTTTTGACGAATGAGCGGCTTTGTTTATCGGCAGGGGTGATTGTGAGCCCAACTCAAAAATCCTGAAAATTTCTTGAGTGAAATCATTAATGACGAATTTCACAAAAATTATCCGCTTCTGATTTTCTTTTTAAAGAGATTTTTATTCGTTATTTAAGAATTTGTGTATTGATATAAATTTTCTCTATTTTCGTAAAAAACATTTCTGTATTCTCGCATTTTCTGTGTCTCACCCCAGAAAATGTATCCTCTATTTTGAAAAAGATGTTTTCTACTTTAATCACGTCCGGACCTCTACGGTCTGCCGGTCTCGAAGGGGTTAATCATTAACTGTATTGAAATGTTTTATTGGAAGCAGTTTTTAACGAATGAGCGGCTTTGTTTATCGGCAGGGGTGATTGTTAGCCCAACTCAAAAATCCTGAAAATTTCTTGAGTGAAATCATTAATGACGAATTTCATAAAAATTATCCCCTTCTGATTTTCTTTTTAAAGAGATTTTTATTCGTTATTTAAGAATTTGTGTATTGATATAAATTTTCTCTATTTTCGTAAAACAAATTTCTTTATTCTCGCATTTTCTGTGTCTCACCCCAGAAAATGTATCCTCTATTTTGAAAAAGATGTTTTCTACTTTAATCACGTCCGGACCTCTACGGTCTGCCGGTCTCGAGGGGGTTAATCATTAACTGTATTGAAATGTTTTAATGGAAGCAGTTTTTTGACGAATGAGCGGCTTTGTTTATCGGCAGGGGTGATTGTGAGCCCAACTCAAAAATCCTGAAAATTTCTTGAGTGAAATCATTAATGACGAATTTCACAAAAATTATCCGCTTCTGATTTTCTTTTTAAAGAGATTTTTATTCGTTATTTAAGAATTTGTGTATTGATATAAATTTTCTCTAATTTCGTAAAACAAATTTCTGTATTCTCGCATTTTCTGTGCCTCACCCCAGAAAATGTATCCTCTATTTTGAAAAAGATGTTTTCTACTTTAATCACGTCCGGACCTCTACGGTCTGCCGGTCTCGAGGGAGTTAATCATTAACTGTATTGAAATGTTTTATTGGAAGTAGTTTTTTGACAAATGAGCGGCTTTGTTTATCGGCAGGGGTGATTGTGAGCCCAACTCAAAAATCCTGAAAATTTCTAGAGTGAAATCATTAATGACGAATTTCACAAAAATTATCCGCTTCTGATTTTCTTTTTAAAGAGATTTTTATTCGTTATTTAAGAATTTGTGTATTGATATAAATTTTCTCTATTTTCGTAAAAAAAAATTTCCGTATTCTCGCATTTTCTGTGTCTCACCCCAGAAAATGTATCCTCTATTTTGAAAAAGATGTTTTCTACTTTAATCACGTCCGGACCTCTACGGTCTGCCGGTCTCGAGGGGGTTAATCATTAACTGTATTGAAATGTTTTATTGGAAGCAGTTTTTTGACGAATGAGCGGCTTTGTTTATCGAAAGGAGTGATTGTGAGCCCAACTCAAAAATCCTGAAAATTTCTGGAGTGAAATTATTAATGACGAATTTCACAAAAATTAATGTCATTAAATTTAAATCAATGAAATTTTCAAAACTAATTATATATAGCATAATTAAAATGAATAATTATGTATCAGTTTACTTTCATCTCGAATCACATTTATTATTCTACCGGAAAAAAATATTTACAAATGAAAGAGATGCCTAGTATAAATTCTAGATTGAAAATTTTTAAACAAAATATGCAAGAATTTTTAAACATAAATGTGAACGATGATTTCTTGAAATTTTTGGACCTTGGATTTTTGGAAAGTTCCGGATCGCGATTAATGAAAAATCTGGAAATTCGGATTTTTTCCGCAGCACAATCATCTCTGTATATGTCGTGGATTTGTCCGAACACCGTACTCTTATTTAAGGGGAGGAAAATTTTTTATAAAAATAAAAAAAATGGTGCCATGATTCGAAGAAGTTCGAGAACAATTGACTCCCTACACTATACCAGTAAAAATGGTAACTTACTTGAGCTAGGTGAAAAAATAATGATAATAATAAAACTGACTTAATAAAAATGATCAAAGGCATTTATTATTATTTTTTTACTTATAACTGTCGTTTAACAGCCGACCCAATTTTGGGTTTATGACTACTAATGCTCAATTCCGTGTCCTTGGCATTTTGAACCAACCAGATGACAAGAAATCTCCTGGATCAGTACCCGCAGAGGTATGATTTGTTATGGGAACATGGTGGACTTTGTGACTCGACAGATTTAACGTGCATCAGTCACCATTTACCACACGGGGAGTCTTCGGTCTCTTGGGGTATCGTACACTCGACCTCTTGGACAGGGGGCCAGTGCCCTACCAACTAGACTATACCGGCTCCTCAATCTACAAGATAATGTAATCAAGAAAAATGTAAGGAATTGCCTGCTACATTTTGTTGTGAGCCGGTTGTAAAAATGTGAGCCGGTTGTCCCAGATGTGAGCCGGTTGTACAAACGCAAGTTAAGATATCTGAATCATATCCTATGATAATAACAGCTTCGCTAGATAAACATGAAGACCTTTACGAACCCAACCCTACAGAAAGAAACCACGAGCTCTGGGTTAGTCCATTCTATCAGGCAGGGACTTATATAGGCTATCTACTTAATATAGGCCATCTGCGCTATCGATGAGGGAGATATTCATCAAGGCACATAATCCGCACCATCCAATTGGAGATTCAAGTTGTAGTCCAAACATCAACCTAACACATCCAAAAAAAGTGTGACATAAAAAGAAAAGAGTAGGGAACGCTTTGGAGCAGAACAACACATATATTTAACTTCTCTGCTCCAACATTTACTTGAATATTGTGTGAATCGGAATCATTACCGGCTCGATTTGTGTTACACATCCCTAGCAGCAAAACAACTTGGGCCCTCATGGGACCAATATTCACAAATCTCAACTCGATCAAAGGCCCGCTATTTTTCCGATATTAGGCCTCGTAGAATTGACCGATTCCCCCGATATTTTATATTCATTATTCGGAAAATATAGGCCCTATATTACCCATATATAGACCGATATTGGACCTGTAGAGGGCCAATTTAAAAAAAAATCTAAATATCCTAATATTGATCTATCGATGCATGTTCAAATAGAACCCATACAGAGCCAATTTTGAGCCCAACTAGGGAAAAGGTAAAATTGTTGCTACGGAACTAAAGCATACAATTCTGTTGCAAGTAACATTGTTCTTGATTTATAGTGCATTGAAGACTTCTTCCTGTGCGGCTTGTGTAGGGCTCAGGGAAAATGGCCTTGCATCAGAAAGGTTCTGGGTTCGAATCCCGGGCAAGGCATGGGTGTTCTTTCATTCTCTGTACTATCTGGCCTCACTTAGGGGGGGGGGCAACGTTGGCCCAGCTAGTAGGGTGCTCCTGAAAGAGTGGTCAACAAATCTGCCCTTCAGATGCTTGTATGACTTAGGTAATTCGCCAGATGGGCATTGGAGAAAAAAAAATACTTCTTTCCGTATTCACAAAAGGAGCTTACAAATATTTCTTATAGTGAGATTTTTTAACAGAACCATATTATTTAGAAATTTATAGAAAAAATACTAAAATGTGGCATTCCAATGATGGGAACATCATTTGCAAATGATTAGTTGCTTTAATGAAAATTTCATGTTGAAAGTCCTTTATTATAATAAAGGGATAATATTTTAAGGTGGAACAAATAAAAACAAAAACAATTTTTAAAAACCGAGTTCACTCATGTCAAATTTTTTGATGGTCTAACATCATTTGATGGTCATTATCTTCCGACATTTTTCATTATGGTATTTGAGATGGTTTATGGTTTTTGAGATCTCAACAATTATTCCATGATGGAAAATGCTTCTTTAATACTATGATGGTTAACCATCAAGAGAAGTTTGACTCTCATGGAGCAACAATCCGTGATGGTTCATAATGGTTCTAACTATGCATTTCCATGATGGTTTAATGGGAATTCTTGTTGGTTCTCAGGAATGTACCATTAAACAGTTTTTTTTATTTTTTATGTGGGACCATCATATATCCGTCCGAAATCCTACATTGAGGTGATGGTTACTTATGTTGGTTACCATAAAAAAATATAATGGTTCATGATGGAATTATTGATGGGTACCATCAAGATTATGTTGGTGCATCAATGGAAAACCATCAAAAATTTTGACTTGGGGTTCATTTCTATTTAGGAAGTTTTATTCTCGATAGCATCTGAAACTCTTTTTTATCTTATGTTACTCGCCTTCGATCCTATCTAGCAATACTGAATAGATATCTTTCTTTGTGTTGCTCTTAGTCTTAGTATAGATTCTTTAATAATTCCTAGTGTTTTATAGCAGAATATTATAGCAGATAATTAAGTTTTCAAAATTTAGATCTGAACGGTCAAAAAGTTAGCCATTATATAATATACCATTTCTTCAGCAGCATCGTCACTAGAATTGATGTCATTTCTGTACAAATATTGAACATCATAAATTTAGGCTTTTCCTTAATAGATGGAATTTTTCAACATTTCCTATGTTTATATAGACATTATTGGATCTAATAAAAACCGTTGAATCAGAAGCCGATCGTTTAGTGTTAATTGACGCTCTAAGATTGTGTTGATTCAACTGTCGAGACGGAAAATTTAATCCTTTTTAATAAATTTTCAAAACCAAACAGAAAGGTAGACTGTGACATTGAGTCACAATTTTCAATTAAATTTCATGTTTTTTAACATCCAAAATACTAATTTTTAGTTAATTTCTAATACAAATCCTTAGTTCTTCACCCGTTTCCACTCTCCCCTTATTGTGACACTCTCCCCATAAAATTCCTTTTCCATTCTTTTGACCCCTTCCTTTCGCTAGAATTTTTCCAACACCTGCTTGTCGGCCCGTTTCATGTCCACGCCGGTGCGAAGTAATCTGCATCTTGTTTCTTCACTTTTCAATTGAGAACCCTTTTGTAAACGTTAAGTGTAACTCCTCAACTCAGTAATGTTAGGAAATTCAACTTTAACTTGCAATTTTTAAGTAATTTAACTTCGACTTTTTCCAGTGAGTATAAATATCGTGCGCTAAAATAGATCGCCAGCATTCGAGTTCTATTCATCTCAATTCAACGTCTCTCCGCATAACAGGGATTTCATTTTTCTCCCTCCTCACCCCCGAGGTCGGAATATGGTGTACGCCATGGCTGGTTGTCGTCCCGGCATTTTTTTTCTAATTTAAATCAAAACTTTTGATTTATCTTCATCCAACATTTTTTATCTGATTCCCGCCTTCATGGCCAGCCAGAGTAACGTCGTCACAACCTCCTTTCAGTGGAAGAACCTTTTATAGTGTTCTCAGTTTCTTGATGTGGTTATTCCGGTAAGAAAAATTCCTGTCATCTCGAGTCTGCCAAATCTCACCAGCTCTATCCTGTGATACCCATCGCGA
Source organism: Parasteatoda lunata (assembly GCA_949128135.1). Lineage (NCBI taxonomy): Eukaryota > Metazoa > Arthropoda > Arachnida > Araneae > Theridiidae > Parasteatoda > Parasteatoda lunata. The sequence goes on along the minus strand of OX421975.1, from coordinate 12,784,342 downwards.
ATCTTTGGTGTCTCCCACTTTTTAAAGGATGTTGTGCCCTGAATCCTGCAAAGTCTTCAAAAAAAAATAATAAAGAGTGTTCACGATCTAGAGACTAGTTTTTCTTGACTGTCTTATTGCAACTTCTTTTCAGTTAGGTATTAAGGATGACTCTTAAGTTACGAAAGCTACCTCATCTTTTCTTCAAAAGGTATGTGCCATTATAGTACGTTGTGATTGTAGAAATGGGTTATCATAACGGCAGTTGTCACTCCACTATATATATGTATGTGTTATATCCGGCCATATTTCTCTTTTAAGATTTTAAATTGTAAATTTTTCTATATACAACTTGAGAACGTTGCCACACATTTGGTGCCGTTCCCCCGTTTCGGTTGTATTATTTTTTAATTGTTTTTTGACCAGCGAACCTTCCTTTTAATTTAAATGATTAAGTGTAATAAGTTGATATTTAATTTTAAATACAAGTAAATTTGAATAAGTAGTTTTTTAAGTTTGCAATAGGCAATGAACAAATTTTTTTCAATAGTTTTGAATTTAATAATCAAGTAAACAATAAAATTATGCAATGTAATCAGTTTTAATTTTTAATTGGTTAATTAATATTTTGTGTTGGTTATTTACTAATTTGTTTCATATATTAACCAAATAGACAATTTTTGTAAGTTCAGTAAATAATAATTGAGTTTTTTTTCTAATTTTTTGCAATTGTTTAATACTGTTTTGTAATTTCGATTTTTTGTTTCAAGGCAGATATCTAATTTTTCTACATATAATGATACAATAGTTTTTTTATTCTTGAAAGTTAATGGAGTATAAATTCTCATACTTTTGTTTTAAATTCAAGGGTTATTTGTTGACTGGTTGACGCATTGTTGACTGGTAACGAGTAAACTCGTCTTTCCATGTAAAAACGTTATGGACAGACAACGAGTTAACTCGTAATTACGCTTGCATTATCTATTTCAATTTATGAAACCTAGGACGAAATATTCCAAGCGTGTCGTAGCGTGTATGCAAGCACGTAGGTATAACTTTTCCATGGGCGGTGATATTATAACCGGCAATGAACATGGGCGGATTTTTTTTATTAATATATATTTTGTTATCTATTCAAATATTTTTATTCGTCTTACGGTTTACCTCTTTCAGATAGATATGTGTTTCTAATACGTGTGCAACTTTGACTATTTTTTCATCTTGATTTTGTTTGTTTTCTCTACTATTTTAACACCTGACTTTGATTTTAACTCCATTTGATTGCTTAACATTGAGTACATAAAAATATTTGCGTTTAGAGCAGTATAGCCACTTTCAACTCTTGTAATTATTTGTACTTTTAGTCAAATCATGATTTTCGAAATATAGATATAGGAGTATGACAGTTTTTTTTAAGAATTTCAAAGAGGAGGAATATAATATATTGTATGAGGTTCTTTTTTTTAAAATTAAGGATTTAAATTATCCCAAACACATAATTTCAAGAAAATATTCATGAATTATTGTTTTGGAATTTGAAATATTGGATATTTCAAAAAATAACGTTTCTATTTCCCTTAAAGTGATTACCTTTTGAAAATAAAAAAAAATAAAAAATAATCATTTGCGACTGATTAAATTTTTTCTTACAATTATTACATATGTTTCTTCAAATCAAAACTTTCGAGCGTTTGCTGTTGTTTAAGCTCAAATTTAAAACGGGCTATAATTTAAATATAGGGCTACATTTAAATTACTAAATACACATTACTTTTAAGCTTTATCTTAAAATCAAATTTCTTCGCAATCCTATTTTTATAAAATAACATTGTCTTTAAAATAACTTATTTCATTTTATATATTTAATAACTTCATTTTTAATTAGTTCAAATATTTTAATTTTATATTATGTATTACGTTAAAGTATTTAAATTAGGGCAGATTTCAGTTGTCAACCTGCAACACACAAAATTAAAATAAAAATATACTAAAGACGATCAGAAAATATGAGCGCATAGTAAGTTTCCTGACAGAGAAAGTGTTTGATTTAAGCTTATAAGTTAGGACCACTTAGAGCATCCACTGGTTATTTCAATCCTATACTATTGTAGGAGAATTTGTAGACTTGGTCGATTATATGTAGAACTACTGGAGCGATTTTAATGAAATTTGATACGTAGATACATTGATACAATACAAAACAAATAACCATAAAATCGTCTGCAAATTCTCTTGATTTCTTATACCAGTGTAGAAAGGAGCCCCTAAAATTCTAGGAAATTTTCCATGTGAGGCATTTATAACCAGATTCAACTACACCCTATAGCTATAGCCTTAAAAATGATGCCTCATCCCATAGCTATCAAGATAAGTATATGGAACCCATCGTTAACTTTATAGGTATGAACCCCGACCTGCCCCAATTTAGGGCATAAGAGTTTATTTTTAAATCCAAAAAACAGTACAAATCATAAAATAAACGGCAACATGGTGGGCGAGTAAAATAAATATTAGGCTATAGTGCAAAAGTGAAATTTAAAACCTGGGAAAAGCACCAAAACAAGTAAAATTCTAAAAGTAATTTGACAACAAATGCTAAAATGAGCAATTTTAAATTCAATGGTATATTAAAACTTGAGTGAAATAGTAAAACTTTAAATTGACCAATCATATAAAAACCAACAAATATAAAACTAACATCGTCGTGTAAATAGATACGATGATAAAAGCGGGTGTAAAGTTTTAAAAGTCGATAGTTAAGTTAAAATGTTGGCACCATGTTCAGAAGTAATAGTTCAAGTATTATAAGTACAGTCTAAAATGGGTCAATTTGATGATGTATTTGATAGTATTCCTGCAGGCCAGATTAGAAGAGAGTTGATGTTCAGTATTATTATCTTGAAAGTCAGTGCCACGACGCGTCTGGAATTCCGGGCAGTCAAGTAATAGATGCTTTATATCCTGGATTTCACCACAGAAGTTACAGTTTGGGGATTTCCCGAAAAGGCGGTATTGATGATTACCAAACACGCCATGGCCTGTAAGAAATTGATTTAAGTAAAAATCTGACTGCAGTCTGTAGCAGTCTTTAAAAAATTTAAAAGTTTGACGTCCCTTAGTGTTGTTTGTACATTCGTTTTTCAACCGTGTCATGACATATTCATTGATTATCGACTTGACCAACCAGTACATGGATAAGTTGAGCAGTGAAATCCACTCGGTCGAGACTGATGGCTTCCTTGGCTGCCCGATCCGCCTCCTCATTCTTGTGTCCCCACATGAGGTCTAGTCCAATTAAGAGTAATACCTCTACGCCATAGTTTTTTTTTTTAAATTTCAATTACCGTAGTGTTTTTGTGAGTTGGGTCAGCTAGGGCATGAAGTGAGGAGAGCGAATCGGTGAAAATACTTAACTTACCTTCCTTGTTTTTTGTCCATCTTATGGCATCACGAATTGCCATCAGCTCGACCTCAAAGATTGAGCAGTGTTCAGACGCTCTGGATGAGTTCTGGTGAACAGTATTTCCATCATATTTAACTATTACACCAAAGCCAGTTCAAAATTGTTTGGGTTCCACCTCCATCCTAGAGCCGTCTGTGTAGATCTCAGTGCCGGAATTACGTGGTGGGCTATATCCCCATGGCAAAGCGACCTGTTCAGCTGGTATATTGTTTTGTGTTGTTACATGTGATTTCTGGGACAAATCTTCTCTCCTCCAGCCCCACTTGATTCTCTTTGTATAAATGGTTTCAATTACTTTGAGGTGTATCTCCGGCCAGTATCGCATCTGTAGAATAGCATTTAGTTATGCAACTTTATAGATATACCACACTTGGGCTGCTTAATGGAGAACAAATATTTCATGATTTTGAACGAGGTTCATATCGATGTCATTAAAATGATTTTTTAAGTATTGTTTTTTACCAAAGAAAAGAAGTTGAAAAAATTTTAGATTATTTTTTTGAAGTGAAACTTCTTATGCGACTTCCAACAAGGTTGCGTTAAACGTTTAACGCTACATTTTTATTGGCCGGAAAATCACGTGGTAGGATCCAGTTTTCCCTCATTCATTTCCATATTGTTTTGGTTCTCACTAGCATAAAATTAATAAAAGTCATAAAAGTATTCGCGATCGCAACACTCGATACGCCATCTAGCGGGAGACTGTAAATATCGGGCATTAGTTCCCACATAACCATTGGCAATGACGGGCGCCATTTTCTTAGCAGCAAATAGGAAGCAAAATTTCCCTAAAGGAAAGGTAAAACTTCTTGAAAAAACTAATCAGAACATGCCAAACATTGAAGCAGAACACGCCAAGCATTTGAAGAACAACTTCTCAATAATTTTTACCTTTCTATTACCAACAACATAACATGATTTCATGATCACTTGCTGTTACATATGTGTGTATTGCGGTAAAATAATTTTTCTGTCTTCAATTCATTACAAGTTAAAATGAAGTCAACATAGCTTTCGCCATTCCAATGAATAAATGTGTTCCAATGAATTCCATACAGAACTGTAATAGTTATAGAATATTCTTCTTCTTCATAGAAATGTATATATTTCTGTATCTACATAATTCAGAAAACAACAATAAAGAATAATCCGAATTACTTGAAAAAGTATCTTTTGTGCTGATTATAAATAAATTTTTTATCGTTTTCTTGGTAAGTGTTTTTTAGTTTTGAAAGAATTTCAACTAGAATTCAGCTATTCTGTTTTTAAGCTACATATTAAAATTCATATCTTACAATTATAAAATTTTGATGTGTGGTATGTTACCTAAAAATAATGAAGGGATAAACTATGTATATGTTATTTGAGAATAAAGTTTTCAAACAAAGAACATATCATTTTGGAATTCTCCGGACTTATAAATCAGGTAAGTGTTATGATATTTATAATAAAAAATTTGCTTGTAAAAAATTTTTTTTCGTACTTGATGATCGTTCTCTACAAAATGTTTTTTTTTACGTCTGATTAAATACTATAAGAATTAAAAAAAAAAAAACAATACGAAAGTTTTTATTTAAAAATAAGGAATTTTTAAAATCGTTTTTATCCTAAGAATTCTTTATTTTACGCTTTTTGGTTTATAATTTTTTGATAAAATTGTTGTCAAAATACTTTTTTTGAAAAATTGAATTATGTGTTTATGAATACTTCTTGCATATTCTAATATTTGAAGTAATATGATTCAGAAAAGTATGGAAGAAAAATTCGGTACTTACGTATTAACCACAGCTACAGATTTGGCAGATTTTTAGTGCCGCCAATATACACTTAAAATTTTTGGAAAAAATCTTAAAAATGAAACACTTTGTTTAAAATCAAAGTAGTCAATCGGATTTCGGTGGAAAATGGGCCGATATAGAGTTTAGCATAGATTCAAAACAAACTTTTCTCTGACCTGATTCTATAGCCATTATGAACTCTAATAAATAAGATTCAATATGAAATAACATTTCCAAAACGGACGTTTACTAAGATAAAGTTTCATGTTATGGACTTTGGTACATTTTCGTTATATTTCATTCCATAAAATATTTCGCTCCTAAAAAAATAAAATTGCATCTTGTTTTGTTTTTGGCAAGTCCCAAAGACGCATTTTCGTAACACTAAAAAATGGCGACAAAAAAAGAATGGTTCTTTTTTTGTTTTGTTTTTGTTTCGTAAGCATTCTTTATTTTACGTTAAAATTTAAATGGGCCTTTCATGTTATACCATTAAATTTAGTAAAAGGCATTAGGTTTGAACTCTTTTAAGAATATACCAATTTTTTTCTCTTTATTTACAAATATTTTTCCGATGTGTTCTGGATGTTCCTTCTCTAAAAAAAAAGTGATACCATTTTGTTTTCGTTTGCATAAGAAAGAAAACAAACATTTTTCTTTTTTAAATTTAATCAGGCACAATAAAGATGGAACGTTACAATGCTACATGCTACATTAAAGACGTCTCCAGTGTAACTGAATGATTGTTCATATGGAAATCGCAGGGATTCGGCACATACAACAACGCCCCCTATAGTTCGTTGCGATCGCGAATTGTTTTTCTATAAATATTTTTGCATCCCTAATTTAATGTTATATTTTCCTGTATCGCTATTATTACGCTTTTAATTCAAGAGTTTAAAACTAAGATAATTTTTTTTTTTTATTATTTCTTTATTATTATTATTGTAATGTAATTCTGCGCTACATTTTAAAATAAAGTTATGTAGATAGGTGGTTGTAAGCAATGTTAATAAAGTTTGTCTTAAAGAAATAATATGATTTCACTAAAAATCAATTTCTACCCCTTCCTATTTTCATTTCCACATTACGAAGTTTCACTTCTTCCGCGCGGAGGGACTCCACGCACTATTTTTTTTATGTTTGAATAAATATTTTTTTTTTCTACGGCAGGCGTTCGTTCGTAACCTCGGAAGATGCCTGAAGTGTTGCTCATTTAATGTTATCCAGTGGGCACCTGTGAACCTAAGTCACGAAGGCGAGCAACAGTCATACTTCCATAGATAGGGTGGGCCAAATTCACGCACAACAGAGAGAGAGAAAAAGATGGATTCGAACCGGCAGCCAGTCAGGCACGCTGATTCGGCCGTCTGTTTGAGAAAACATTGTCACTTACCTACGTGTATCAAAAAAAAAAACGGTGACATAATTTCTTGGCCGAGAATAAACTCGTTTCATAATAAGGTTTTCTTCAAAGTCAAACCTAACGAAAGGTTATACACGGGAAATTTGAGATTACCCCCTTTTTCAACCATTCATTCAAGGTGTTACGGTATCTAGAGTGTATTTTAAAACTTTTAAGTAATTAATCCAAATGTCCTTAAAAACAAAAAGGTAAGTCAGTTAAGATAAGTTTTTATAAAATGGTGAGGGGAAAGGATTTAATGGAAGTACAAGGTTATCGAGTCCTATAAGTGCGTGTTTACATTCTGTTATCTTCACTTTAATGGAAGTCGAGATTAAAAGCAATCTTTTTATCATTCGGTTACGAGTTCCTCATGACAATACGTCCTGTACTATATCAAGCAGACATAGCAAAATTTTCATTCATTTTTTTTCTCTCCTAATGATTATGACTTGAGTTAACGTATGGATGTAACTAAAATGTGTATGTAGTACATATATATTTACCTAATGCATATATAGGTATATACATACCTTGAACAAATTATTAGACGCACTAGATTCTACTTAAAATCTTATTTATCAGGTAATACTACACAGCTTTATTGTTATTAAGCGAATGAAAACGGTTTGCACTTGCTTACTTTCGGAGACCAATCGCTTCATTAGGTGATATATAATATAAATTCGACGATTGGATAAATGAGACGATAAATTATATAAATATAGAATAATTATTATATCAGGTATTATATTAGTATATTATAATAATCAATTATGAGACACCCTGTAGTGTTTTAATAATGACATGATTTGCACGAGTCTATAGGCAATACTTTTATATTTAAACATACCTGTAATGGGTTTTTATTCAGGAGATTTTTTACATACTTCCTATTTGTATTTATTTTTAACGTATTGCATTGCAATGTTAACAATTGATACACGAACGTAAACAAGTGGAAACCGGTTTTACTGACGTAAAAATAATAAAGCTATATATAGTATATACATATAATATTTATATACAACAAATACGTGTGTATACAATGTATATCCTTGTTTGTGTACATAAGTATATACAATGTACTTGTTTTTGCCTAAACGAACATACGTGCATTGTGCGTACAATATTGTGTGTCTCCCAAGCATGCATGTACAACTTACTCATATCCCATGCATGCATGTATAATATATGTATGTTCAATGCATCTATAGTGCGCAAAATAAAGAACAGACCATCCTGAATAACTTTTGATCTGATGACCGGATTTTTGCGTTATAGGACTCAATCATAATGGTTCGAGGAGGTGACCTCGTGTGAATTAATTAGTGCAAAGGGTGAATCGAGGGGGAGTAACAGTGCAGACGATATTGTAAGCAACGAAACAAAAAGTTTTTTTTCTTCCTTTTCTTCGTCTGATTCGGATTTCTGACCCCCCAAAAAACAAGGGCTAGCCGCAATCTGGGAAATGTATATGATGTAAATTTTGATAAACAACAGAATTGCCAACCATATGTTTGTTTTTCTATATAATTTCAATAATTTATTTAATGCTACTAAACTAAACATTTTTTCACAAAAGTTAATTTTTTTGGCATAAGTTTCAAAATATAAAAATTATGCTTAATTAAGATTATACTTAATTTTGATTATTAAAAAATTAACAACTAATAAAAACGTTATTATTTAAAATTCTAAAATTATTGTTTTTAAGAAACTTTTATAAAAACGAAACATAATTTTTACTTTAATGAATTTTATATGAATATTAAAATGAATGAATATTAAAATGAATATTAAAATGTGTCAACTTTAGGTAGACCAGCCATCGCCGGCATCGAAACCAGTTCACCTCATTGAAAGGAGAACGCTCTAGACATCGTTCAATGTATACTTTTTTTCTTGCAAGTTTATTTCTTCACTTGTGTGTAACAGGAATTTACCCTTTCTCACTTGTTTCTTTTCTGCACCACCATATTATGTAGGCAACAATAACTATCTACACTTAATTTACTTTAACTCAATAGGATTAAACTAATTTTCTCCCCACCCGAATATCATCACTTTATTTAATTTTATCAGATTTGATTACGTTACTTAAAATGTGTCAACTTTACGTAATTTGAAATAACGTAACTGCTTAACAAATTGAATAAATGTTGATGAAATTTTTAAAGTAGTCCATACTTTCTTAGTTGAAAATCGCGCCATATTGAAGCTTTTAATTTTTTAAAGTAGATCATCTTCTTCGCAACAAGCATATTGATTAAACAATTTTTATGTTTTTTTGTAGTATACCAAAGATGAAAATAAGTACATTTTCAGGCGCAGCACCGGAAGAATATCCGATATCTTTCATTTTATTTTATTTTTATACCTCTCCTTCCGGTTCCTGTTGACATAACAGTTAGCAAACATTCATGCAACACATGTTACACACAAACCATTCTTGAGAATCTCCTGAGACGCTTTCTTATTTTTTATCCCCTTATTTTAATAGTCATAAATCTGATTTGGATTATTTTAAGCCTTCAATTTATTCTGAGGCGTCTGCAAGAACATTTTATTTTGTAACCGTCGTTGAATAGCCGACCCAATTTTGGGTTTACGACGACCAATGTTCAACACCGCAACCCTGTAATTTTGAACCCACTACAGAAAACAAGAGAATTCCTGGATCAAGAATTGGGAGAAATTTGCTTTTGTAGAAGACTTTTTAATTGAACTAACCCTCGTTTGGGTTACATAGATAGGGAAAACACGATAGCCTCCCATGGTTAGCCTGACAGCAAGGGGACTCTAACCCATGATCCGCCTACCACTGAGGATATCTTTCATGTATTGTTTTGGGAGCTTGGATTTTCGCTTCTTTTTAAAGTCTTTCTCCTAACTGTGCTAGAATTTTGTTTAATTCCATATTCGTTGCCTTTTCCTCTACTATTAAAGTTACAGTTTTTAAGAAATTCGGTATCTAAATATTTCTCCATTAATTCAGTAATACTGTTGGCGTATTCAGTAATACTTTTTTTCGTATTTTTTTCTTAAATAGATTCTCCTACCTTCAGCCATGCCTCCACTAGTTTTATCCACCGATATATAAGATTTTTTTTAAGAGAAAAGAAAAAAATGTTTAAAAAAATTCTAAAACTTAAAAAAGAAAAAGAACGGAAAACAAAGTAAGGAAAAGACATAATCTCGTCATCAGCTCACACGATTATATCCGAAAAAAGTACTTTCTAATATTGTATTTGTATAACCATAGCAAAATATATCAGTACAATAGTGGGAGGAGCACCAAAAACCGAAAGTAGAACTTATTAAGCAAAAAATGTCAAATAAAACAAAAAAATGCAATATATATATATACATATATATATATATTATACCCTGAACTTGCAATTTATGAGTTGCTTCTTATTGTTAAACACAAAAATTAATAACTCGAAAGAAACTGAAAGGGTTTCAAATCGAAAGAGCTGTCACGACGATCAGAATATTTTTTAATAATTTAGATATTCAGCGATTTATAAAATGAATATTTGAATTCATACTGCTCTATTCAATTTATTTGAAGTCAAAAATGTGAAAATTTATACTTCAAACTGCTGTTAATATTGATAATAAAAAAGCAATTTTTTATAAGAAATAATAAAGTTCGTTGCCTATTTAAATCATAAATATTTATTTTCTGGCAAAATGGAATTTGAAATATGCCGCTTGTTTTGCATCAAGGTTTATTTTATGTGTCGACTCACCTGCTGTTTCTTTTGCTGATGTTTCCGAAAGCATTTCTCTTTTATTAATAGAAAGGAAGCTCGAATGAACCGTAGATTCTCAAATGATATGTTTATATATAGAGAGATTGGTAAAAACACTTCTTAACTTTTTTTTCTTCAAATTTCTCAAGAAATACTTTTTAAATCATTAGAAGTGTTTAGGTTTTTCAATTTATAATACTTATATACAGTCTGACCTCTATTTAACGAAGTTGCTAAATACCGATAAAAAAAAAAAAGTTCGTTAAATGGAAAATTCGTTAAATAGGAAATCACCATTAGAAATACTTAAACAACACAAAACAGAATTCATAAACACCAGACATAGTTAAAATAGTAATTGAACCACCTTCATCTTATAAATTATTATCTACTATCGAATTGTTTCACATGATTTTAACATTTTATCATAAAAAGGTTTGGTTATTTCTGTCTTCATATTCTTCGTCTTCCTGACATCTTATTGCTGCATTGCTTTTATTTTTCGCACTGTCCAAAATATCCGATTCAGTTACTGTTTATGTGGTTGCAGCTTCAGAATAAATAAAAAGAAAATCATTCATCAGTGCATCATCGTTAACTTCGTGGTTCTCTCTTAGCTGTACCCATTTTTTTTTTTTTTTTTTTTTAAGTTCCTCTTAAGGAATGTCATCCTCGTCCTCCGCACTAAGAATCCAGATTTAGCTAAAGCTGTTACGAATGGAACGATCTGTAACATCATAGTTCCATGCTTTAGAAATTTCTGCTATGCTTTCTCGTAAATTATTTTTTGGTATGGATTCCTGTATGAAAAAAGAAAAAAAAGAATGCTAATAAAAGGGAAAGGGATTTCACCACTTTCTCTGGAAGTTAAGTGGCTGCAAAAATCAATTCAAGGTCCTTTTCTCCCATAAAATACGTTAACAAGTTTGAAATGTTCCGAAATATTTTGAGAAATACGGAAAGTGGATATTAAGGAAAAAGTTCGTTAATTAGAAAATTCACTTCGCTATTCGGAAGTTATTTTTATAAAATGTTCTTGGTTCCTCGAAAAAAATCGTAAATTAGAGAAATTCGCAAAATGGAAGTTCGTTAAATAGAAGTTCGATTGTATATATATTTTTATCCGTGTAATAATAAAGTTTTCAATAAAGTTTAAAGTTTTAGAGTGACAAACGAAAAAGAATGTTTTTGAACACTCTATGAAAAACAATATAGCGATAACTTATGGCAATTATGTTCGTTATTACATGCAATAACTACACAAAATTTCGTAAACCCAGCTTAAATATTCATGAATTTTTATAACTTTTTTTTTAAACTTAAATTTTCTCACTATAACTGATAAAATATTCAATAAAATTAAACAAAATTTTTAGAGTAATTCTTAATTATAAATAAAAATATAATTTTAAAATTTGAACAAAATTCGTTAAAAATTGAGAGAGATATGAATATTTAAAGTAGTTCTTTCACACTGCGTGGAAGACATTTTCAATAATTTATCTTCTTTCATAATTTTGATTAGAATCGTATTTGTAATGATGCACCAGAAATCTATGAATGTTACAATCCTCTGTAATAATTCCATTAAAACAGCGTGTCTACCACTACAAAAATACAATTCCAATTCACTAGTATAAAAAAAGATGTTATCCGATTCTATGTTGGTGTACCTTTTCATAGATGAAGGTTAACATTGTCGATAACTACTATTCTCACATCGGTGACCCGGAAGTGATGTGAACACGTCCACCTTGGCACTTCGATTTGAACACGCTTACTTCGATGGATGATCCCCATTGAACAGTTGACTTGTGACTGCGACCACCTCCTCGTGCCGTTGCTACTCAGGCTCGATAACTCTCTCACTGTATACACTCGATTGCTAATGGCAGCAGATGAGTGACCGTGGCTTAATAAAGCTCTCGAGATCAGCACTCAAAAGTACGATTATCTTACTACCGGCTTCTCACAAACAGCAATGAATCAACTAGTGGTTCATCGAATTCTATCACATATATGATTTTGTTGGAGGAGTTCCAATTCACTAGTATATAAGACACTCGATTCTATGTACCTTTTCATAGATGAAGGTTGACATTGTCGATAACTACTATTCTCACATCGGTGACCCGGAAGTGATGTGAACACGTCCACCTTGGCACTTCGATTTGAACACGCTTACTTCGATGGATGATCCCCATTGAACAGTTGACTTGTGACTGCGACCACCTCCTCGTGCCGTTGCTACTCAGGCTCGATCACTCTCTCACTGTATACACTCGATTGCTAATGGCAGCAGATGAGTGACCGCGGCTTAATAAAGCTCTCGAGATCAGCACTCAAAAGTACGATGATCTTACTACCGGCTTCTCACAAACAGCAATGAATCAAGTAGTGGTTCATCGAATTCTATCACATATATGATTTTGTTGGAGGAGTTCCAATTCACTAGTATATAAGACACTCGATTCTATGTACCTTTTCATAGATGAAGGTTGACATTGTCGATAACTACTATTCTCACATCGGTGACCCGGAAGTGATGTGAACACGTCCACCTTGGCACTTCGATTTGAACACGCTTACTTCGATGGATGATCCCCATTGAACAGTTGACTTGTGACTGCGACCACCTCCTCGTGCCGTTGCTACTCAGGCTCGATCACTCTCTCACTGTATACCCTCGATTGCTAATGGCAGCAGATGAGTGACCGCGGCTTAATAAAGCTCTCGAGATCAGCACTCAAAAGTACGATGATCTTACTACCGGCTTCTCACAAACAGCAATGAATCAACTAGTGGTTCATCGAATTCTATCACATATATGATTTTGTTGGAGGAGTTCCAATTCACTAGTATATAAGACACTCGATTCTATGTACCTTTTCATAGATGAAGGTTGACATTGTCGATAACTTCTATTCTCACATCGGTGACCCGGAAGTGATGTGAACACGTCCACCTTGGCACTTCGATTTGAACACGCTTACTTCGATGGATGATCCCCATTGAACAGTTGACTTGTGACTGCGACCACCTCCTCGTGCCGTTGCTACTCAGGCTCGATCACTCTCTCACTGTATACACTCGATTGCTAATGGCAGCAGATGAGTGACCGCGGCTTAATAAAGCTCTCGAGATCAGCACTCAAAAGTACGATGATCTTACTACCGGCTTCTCACAAACAGCAATGAATCAACTAGTGGTTCATCGAATTCTATCACATATATGATTTTGTTGGAGGAGTTCCAATTCACTAGTATATAAGACACTCGATTCTATGTACCTTTTCATAGATGAAGGTTGACATTGTCGATAACTACTATTCTCACATCGGTGACCCGGAAGTGATGTGAACACGTCCACCTTGGCACTTCGATTTGAACACGCTTACTTCGATGGATGATCCCCATTTAACAGTTGACTTGTGACTGCGACCACCTCCTCGTGCCGTTGCTACTCAGGCTCGATCACTCTCTCACTGTATACACTCGATTGCTAATGGCAGCAGATGAGTGACCGCGGCTTAATAAAGCTCTCGAGATCAGCACTCAAAAGTACGATAATCTTATTACCACCGGCTTCTCACAAACAGCAATGAATCAACTAGTGGTTCATCGAATTCTATCACATATATGATTTTGTTGGAGGAGTTCCAATTCACTAGTATATAAGACACTCGATTCTATGTACCTTTTCATAGATGAAGGTTGACATTGTCGATAACTACTATTCTCACATCGGTGACCCGGAAGTGATGTGAACACGTCCACCTTGGCACTTCGATTTGAACACGCTTACTTCGATGGATGATCCCCATTGAACAGTTGACTTGTGACTGCGACCACCTCCTCGTGCCGTTGCTACTCAGGCTCGATCACTCTCTCACTGTATACACTCGATTGCTAATGGCAGCAGATGAGTGACCGCGGCTTAATAAAGCTCTCGAGATCAGCACTCAAAAGTACGATGATCTTACTACCGGCTTCTCACAAGCAGCGTTGAATCAACTAGTGGTTCATCGAATTCTATCACATATATGATTTTGTTGAAGGAGTTCCAATTCACTAGTATATAAGACACTCGATTCTATGTACATTTTCATAGATGAAGGTTGACATTGTCGATAACTACTATTCTCACATCGGTGAACCGGAAGTGATGTGAACACGTCCACCTTGGCACTTCGATTTGAACACGCTTACTTCGATGGATGATCCCCATTGAACAGTTGACTTGTGACTGCGACCACCTCATCGTGCCGTTGCTACTCAGGCTCGATCCCTCTCTCACTGTATACACTCGATTGCTAATGGCAGCAGATGAGTGACCGCGGCTTAATAAAGCTCTCGAGATCAGCACTCAAAAGTACGATGATCTTACTACCGGCTTCTCACAAACAGCAATGAATCAACTAGTGGTTCATCGAATTCTATCACATATATGATTTTGTTGGAGGAGTTCCAATTCACTAGTATATAAGACACTCGATTCTATGTACCTTTTCATAGATGAAGGTTGACATTGTCGATAACTACTATTCTCACATCGGTGACCCGGAAGTGATGTGAACACGTCCACCTTGGCACTTCGATTTGAACACGCTTACTTCGATGGATGATCCCCATTGAACAGTTGACTTGTGACTGCGACCACCTCCTCGTGCCGTTGCTACTCAGGCTCGATCACTCTCTCGCTGTATACCCTCGATTGCTAATGGCAGCAGATGAGTGACCGCGGCTTAATAAAGCTCTCGAGATCAGCACTCAAAAGTACGATGATCTTACTACCGGCTTCTCACAAACAGCAATGAATCAACTAGTGGTTCATCGAATTCTATCACATATATGATTTTGTTGGAGGAGTTCCAATTCACAAGTATATAAGACACTCGATTCTATGTACCTTTTCATAGATGAAGGTTGACATTGTCGATAACTACTATTCTCACATCGGTGACCCGGAAGTGATGTGAACACGTCCACCTTGGCACTTCGATTTGAACACGCTTACTTCGATGGATGATCCCCATTGAACAGTTGACTTGTGACTGCGACCACCTCCTCGTGCCGTTGCAACTCAGGCTCGATCACTCTCTCACTGTATACACTCGATTGCTAATGGCAGCAGATGAGTGACCGCGGCTTAATAAAGCTCTCGAGATCAGCACTCAAAAGTACGATGATCTTACTACCGGCTTCTCACAAACAGCAATGAATTAACTAGTGGTTCATCGAATTCTATCACATATATGATTTTGTTGGAGGAGTTCCAATTCACTAGTATATAAGACACTCGATTCTATGTTCCTTTTCATAGATGAAGGTTGACATTGTCGATAACTACTATTCTCACATCGGTGACCCGGAAGTGATGTGAACACGTCCACCTTGGCACTTCGATTTGAACACGCTTACTTCGATGGATGATCCCCATTGAACAGTTGACTTGTGACTGCGACCACCTCCTCGTGCCGTTGCTACTCAGGCTCGATCACTCTCTCACTGTATACACTCGATTGCTAATGGCAGCAGATGAGTGACCGCGGCTTAATAAAGCTCTCGAGATCAGCACTCAAAAGTACGATGATCTTACTACCGGCTTCTCACAAGCAGCAATGAATCAATTAGTGGTTCATCGAATTCTATCACATATATGATTTTGTTGGAGGAGTTCCAATTCACTAGTATATAAGACACTCGATTCTATGTACCTTTTCATAGATGAAGGTTGACATTGTCGATAACTACTATTCTCACATCGGTGACCCGGAAGTGATGTGAACACGTCCACCTTGGCACTTCGATTTGAACACGCTTACTTCGATGGATGATCCCCATTGAACAGTTGACTTGTGACTGCGACCACCTCCTCGTGCCGTTGCTACTCAAGCTCGATCACTCTCTCACTGTATACCCTCGATTGCTAATGGCAGCAGATGAGTGACCGCGGCTTAATAAAGCTCTCGAGATCAGCACTCAAAAGTACGATGATCTTACTACCGGCTTCTC
The DNA here is from genome assembly GCA_949128135.1 of Parasteatoda lunata. NCBI lineage: Eukaryota > Metazoa > Arthropoda > Arachnida > Araneae > Theridiidae > Parasteatoda > Parasteatoda lunata. The sequence continues at coordinate 12,767,942 of OX421975.1, read as the reverse complement.
ACAAACAGCAATGAATCAACTAGTGGTTCATCGAATTCTATCACATATATGATTTTGTTGGAGGAGTTCCAATTCACTAGTATATAAGACACTCGATTCTATGTACCTTTTCATAGATGAAGGTTGACATTGTCGATAACTACTATTCTCACATCGGTGACCCGGAAGTGATGTGAACACGTCCACCTTGGCACTTCGATTTGAACACGCTTACTTCGATGGATGATCCCCATTGAACAGTTGACTTGTGACTGCAACCACCTCCTCGTGCCGTTGCTACTCAGGCTCGATCACTCTCTCACTGTATACACTCGATTGCTAATGGCAGCAGATGAGTGACCGCGGCTTAATAAAGCTCTCGAGATCAGCACTCAAAAGTACGATGATCTTACTACCGGCTTCTCACAAACAGCAATGAATCAACTAGTGGTTCATCGAATTCTATCACATATATGATTTTGTTGGAGGAGTTCCAATTCACTAGTATATATCACACTCGATTCTATGTACCTTTTCATAGATGAAGGTTGACATTGTCGATAACTACTATTCTCACATCGGTGACCCGGAAGTGATGTGAACACGTCCACCTTGGCACTTCGATTTGAACACGCTTACTTCGATGGATGATCCCCATTGAACAGTTGACTTGTGACTGCGACCCCCTCCTCGTGCCGTTGCTACTCAGGCTCGATCACTCTCTCACTGTATACACTCGATTGCTAATGGCAGCAGATGAGTGACCGCGGCTTAATAAAGCTCTCGAGATCAGCACTCAAAAGTACGATGATCTTACTACCGGCTTCTCACAAGCAGCAATGAATCAATTAGTGGTTCATCGAATTCTATCACATATATGATTTTGTTGGAGGAGTTCCAATTCACTAGTATATAAGACACTCGATTCTATGTACCTTTTACTAGATGAAGGTTGACATTGTCGATAACTACTATTCTCACATCGGTGACCCGGAAGTGATGTGAACACGTCCACCTTGGCACTTCGATTTGAACACGCTTACTTCGATGGATGATCCCCATTGAACAGTTGACTTGTGACTGCGACCACCTCCTCGTGCCGTTGCTACTCAGGCTCGATCACTCTCTCACTGTATACACTCGATTGCTAATGGCAGCAGATGAGTGACCGCGGCTTAATAAAGCTCTCGAGATCAGCACTCAAAAGTACGATGATCTTACTACCGGCTTCTCACAAACAGCAATGAATCAACTAGTGGTTCATCGAATTCTATCACATATATGATTTTGTTGGAGGAGTTCCAATTCACTAGTATATAAGACACTCGATTCTATGTACCTTTTCATAGATGAAGGTTGACATTGTCGATAACTACTATTCTCACATCGGTGACCCGGAAGTGATGTGAACACGTCCACCTTGGCACTTCGATTTGAACACGCTTACTTCGATGGATGATCCCCATTGAACAGTTGACTTGTGACTGCGACCACCTCCTCGTGCCGTTGCTACTCAGGCTCGATCACTCTCTCACTGTATACACTCGATTGCTAATGGCAGCAGATGAGTGACCGCGGCTTAATAAAGCTCTCGAGATCAGCACTCAAAAGTACGATGATCTTACTACCGGCTTCTCACAAACAGCAATGAATCAACTAGTGGTTCATCGAATTCTATCACATATATGATTTTGTTGAAGGAGTTCCAATTCACTAGTATATAAGACACTCGATTCTATGTACCTTTTCATAGATGAAGGTTGACATTGTCGATAACTACTATTCTCACATCGGTGACCCGGAAGTGATGTGAACACGTCCACCTTGGCACTTCGATTTGAACACGCTTACTTCGATGGATGATCCCCATTGAACAGTTGACTTGTGACTGCGACCACCTCCTCGTGCCGTTGCTACTCAGGCTCGATCACTCTCTCACTGTATACACTCGATTGCTAATGGCAGCAGATGAGTGACCGCGGCTTAATAAAGCTCTCGAGATCAGCACTCAAAAGTACGATGATCTTACTACCGGCTTCTCACAAACAGCAATGAATCAACTAGTGGTTCATCGAATTCTATCACATATATGATTTTGTTGGAGGAGTTCCAATTCACTAGTATATAAGACACTCGATTCTATGTACCTTTTCATAGATGAAGGTTGACATTGTCGATAACTACTATTCTCACATCGGTGACCCGGAAGTGATGTTTACACGTCCACCTTGGCACTTCGATTTGAACACGCTTACTTCGATGGATGATCCCCATTGAACAGTTGACTTGTGACTGCGACCATCTCCTCGTGCCGTTGCTACTCAGGCTCGATCACTCTCTCACTGTATACACTCGATTGCTAATGGCAGCAGATGAGTGACCGCGGCTTAATAAAGCTCTCGAGATCAGCACTCAAAAGTACGATGATCTTACTACCGGCTTCTCACAAACAGCAATGAATCAAGTAGTGGTTCATCGAATTCTATCACATATATGATTTTGTTGGAGGAGTTCCAATTCACTAGTATATAAGACACTCGATTCTATGTACCTTTTCATAGATGAAGGTTGACATTGTCGATAACTACTATTCTCACATCGGTGACCCGGAAGTGATGTGAACACGTCCACCTTGGCACTTCGATTTGAACACGCTTACTTCGATGGATGATCCCCATTGAACAGTTGACTTGTGACTGCGACCACCTCCTCGTGCCGTTGCTACTCAGGCTCGATCACTCTCTCACTGTATACACTCGATTGCTAATGGCAGCAGATGAGTGACCGCGGCTTAATAAAGCTCTCGAGATCAGCACTCAAAAGTACGATGATCTTACTACCGGCTTCTCACAAACAGCAATGAATCAAGTAGTGGTTCATCGAATTCTATCACATATATGATTTTGTTGGAGGAGTTCCAATTCACTAGTATATAAGACACTCGATTCTATGTACCTTTTCATAGATGAAGGTTGACATTGTCGATAACTACTATTCTCACATCGGTGACCCGGAAGTGATGTGAACACGTCCACCTTGGCACTTCGATTTGAACACGCTTACTTCGATGGATGATCCCCATTGAACAGTTGACTTGTGACTGCGACCACCTCCTCGTGCCGTTGCTACTCAGGCTCAATCACTCTCTCACTGTATACACTCGATTGCTAATGGCAGCAGATGAGTGACCGTGGCTTAATAAAGCTCTCGAGATCAGCACTCAAAAGTACGATGATCTTACTACCGGCTTTTCACAAGCAGCAATGAATCAATTAGTGGTTCATCGAATTCTATCACATATATGATTTTGTTGGAGGAGTTCCAATTCACTAGTATATAAGACACTCGATTCTATGTACCTTTTCATAGATGAAGGATGACATGTTCGATGTGGCTCTTCCTACAAGGCGTAGCATAATATCAGTTCCATTCCATGAGTCTCGTGTTTTTCATATTCCTATCACGATATAAATAGGTTTAACCTTTAGATCGTTTCCCGAACATCATCTTTTAGAGAGTATCATTAGTCCTAAAAGTGTTCCTCACTAATTCTTTACTTTTAGTTATTGTTTTCTCTAATTATGATAGCGTTTTATTTAAGTATTCATCGCGAATCAACCTTTGTTTCATTTATTGAATCTAAATTCTCGGTCATTACATACACTATTCAAAAATTTTATAACCGTCGTTGAACAGTCGACCCAATTTTTGGGCTAACGACTACTCATGTTCAACTCCATATCCTTGTACTTTAAAACCCTATCCAGAAGACAAGGGAACTCCTGAATCAAGTATTGAGAGAAATTTGCCTTCGTGGAGGACTTTCTGATCGAGCTAACCCTCATTTGCATTACATAGCGAGGATGACCACGATTAGCTTGACGGCAAGGAGACTCTAACCCATGATCCGTCTACCACTGAGGATATTTCACGTCAGCACGGTGCAAGCCGGATGCGGATTCGTATCGACCAGCCATCGCTGGGATTCGAACCCGTTTCACCGCATTGGAAGGCTAACGTTCAATTCCTGAACCATCGCGGCTCTGTATTAACTATTCAAAGAAATTTTGTCTACGCGAAGGACTTTTTGATGGAAGTAACCCTCATGTGCGTTACATGGAGGCGAAACACTCTCACGGTTTGCCTGAGGGCAAGGGGACTCTAAACAACGATCCGTCTACCACTGAAGATATTTCACGTCAGCACGGTGCAAGCCGGATGCGGATTCGTATCGACCAGCCATCGCTGGGATTCGAACCCGTTTCACCGCATTGGAAGGCTAACGTTCAATCCCTGAACCATCGCGGCTCTGTATTAACTATTCAAAGAAATTTTGTCTACGCGAAGGACTTTTTGATGGAAGTAACCCTCATGTGCGTTACATGGAGGCGAAACACTCTCACGGTTTGCCTGAGGGCAAGGGGACTCTAAACAACGATCCGTCTACCACTGAAGATATTTCACGTCAGCACGGTGCAAGCCGGATTCGGATTCGTATCGACCAGCCATCGCAGGGATTCGAACCCGTTTCACCGCATTGGAAGGCTAACGTTCAATCCCTGAACCATCGCGGCTCTGTATTAACTATTCAAAGAAATTTTGTCTACGCGAAGGACTTTTTGATGGAAGTAACCCTCATGTGCGTTACATGGAGGCGAAAAACTCTCACGGTTTGCCTGAGGGCAAGGGGACTCTAAACAACGATCCGTCTACCACTGAAGATATTTCACGTCAGCACGGTGCAAGCCGGATGCGGATTCGTATCGACCAGCCATCGCTGGGATTCGAACCCGTTTCACCGCATTGGAAGGCTAACGTTCAATCCCTGAACCATCGCGGCTCTGTATTAACTATTCAAAGAAATTTTGTCTACCGGAAGGACTTTTTGATGGAAGTAACCTTCATGTGCGTTACATGGAGGCGAAAAACTCTCACGGTTTGCCTGAGGGCAAGGGTCTCTAAACAACGATCCGTCTACCACTGAAGATATTTCACGTCAGCACGGTGCAAGCCGGATGCGGATTCGTATCGACCAGCCATCGCTGGGATTCGAACCCGTTTCACCGCATTGGAAGGCTAACGTTCAATCCCTGAACCATCGCGGCTCTGTATTAACTATTCAAAGAAATTTTGTCTACGCGAAGGACTTTTTGATGGAAGTAACCCTCATGTGCGTTACATGGAGGCGAAACACTCTCACGGTTTGCCTGAGGGCAAGGGGACTCTAAACAACGATCCGTCTACCACTGAAGATATTTCACGTCAGCACGGTGCAAGCCGGATGCGGATTCGTATCGACCAGCCATCGCTGGGATTCGAACCCGTTTCACCGCATTGGAAGGCTAACGTTCAATCCCTGAACCATCGCGGCTCTGTATTAACTATTCAAAGAAATTTTGTCTACGCGAAGGACTTTTTGATGGAAGTAACCCTCATGTGCGTTACATGGAGGCGAAAAACTCTCACGGTTTGCCTGAGGGCAAGGGGACTCTAAACAACGATCCGTCTACCACTGAAGATATTTCACGTCAGCACGGTGCAAGCCGGATTCGTATCGACCAGCCATCGCTGGGATTCGAACCCGTTTCACCGCATTGGAAGGCTAACGTTCAATCCCTGAACCATCGCGGCTCTGTTTTAACTATTCAAAGAAATTTTGTCTACGCGAAGGACTTTTTGATGGAAGTAACCCTCATGTGCGTTACATGGAGGCGAAAAACTCTCACGGTTTGCCTGAGGGCAAGGGGACTCTAAACAACGATCCGTCTACCACTGAAGATATTTCACGTCAGCACGGTGCAAGCCGGATTCGTATCGACCAGCCATCGCTGGGATTCGAACCCGTTTCACCGCATTGGAAGGCTAACGTTCAATCCCTGAACCATCGCGGCTCTGTATTAACTATTCAAAGAAATTTTGTCTACGCGAAGGACTTTTTGATGGAAGTAACCCTCATGTGCGTTACATGGAGGCGAAAAACTCTCACGGTTTGCCTGAGGGCAAGGGGACTCTAAACAACGATCCGTCTACCACTGAAGATATTTCACGTCAGCACGGTGCAAGCCGGATTCGTATCGACCAGCCATCGCTGGGATTCGAACCCGTTTCACCGCATTGGAAGGCTAACGTTCAATCCCTGAACCATCGCGGCTCTGTATTAACTATTCAAAGAAATTTTGTCTACGCGAAGGACTTTTTGATGGAAGTAACCCTCATGTGCGTTACATGGAGGCGAAAAACTCTCACGGTTTGCCTGAGGGCAAGGGGACTCTAAACAACGATCCGTCTACCACTGAAGATATTTCACGTCAGCACGGTGCAAGCCGGATTCGTATCGACCAGCCATCGCTGGGATTCGAACCCGTTTCACCGCATTGGAAGGCTAACGTTCAATCCCTGAACCATCGCGGCTCTGTATTAACTATTCAAAGAAATTTTGTCTACGCGAAGGACTTTTTGATGGAAGTAACCCTCATGTGCGTTACATGGAGGCGAAAAACTCTCACGGTTTGCCTGAGGGCAAGGGGACTCTAAACAACGATCCGTCTACCACTGAAGATATTTCACGTCAGCACGGTGCAAGCCGGATTCGTATCGACCAGCCATCGCTGGGATTCGAACCCGTTTCACCGCATTGGAAGGCTAACGTTCAATCCCTGAACCATCGCGGCTCTGTATTAACTATTCAAAGAAATTTTGTCTACGCGAAGGACTTTTTGATGGAAGTAACCCTCATGTGCGTTACATGGAGGCGAAAAACTCTCACGGTTTGCCTGAGGGCAAAGGGACTCTAAACAACGATCCGTCTACCACTGAAGATATTTCACGTCAGCACGGTGCAAGCCGGATTCGTATCGACCAGCCATCGCTGGGATTCGAACCCGATTTACTTTATTGGAAGGCGAAATCTCTATCCTCTGAGTCATCACGGCTCTACATTACACTATTAACAAAAGAAAACAATTTTTTTATTTTAATTATTTCCGGTTTTAATAACTTATAAACAATAAATATATTTTCCCCAGAAAGTATCATCGGCCAATTCCACGAAATTCGAGAAATCAAACATTTAAAACAGTATCATTTGGAATAAAATCTGTTTTAACCATGAGCATATCTCTTTCGAACGATTTATTTTAATTACGAATCGTCACTTAAACATTTAAACTCTCACCGCCATTAACGCAGTATACTTAATAACAGTTGATTACATTAAACGCGGTTTGTAATCTAGGATGAGGTCTTCTGCGCTTTTTTACATTCTGCATACATTAATTTCACGTCGGGGGACGGAGAAGCACTTAAAACAAATTATTTTAACAAACTCTACTCTATCGGCAAATCTTTTAAATTGTGGGCAAAAATTGCAACGCACGAGATTCATTAATTTTTACATAATACGCAGTTATAATTTTTTTTTTTATCACACACCTGCCCTAATTCATAGGGTTTAAAATACGTTTCTCCCTGTTTTAAACTAATATGAGTCATCAATATCTTATCGAGATTTTTTAAAAACCGATACAGACATTACGGCAATAATACTCAAATGCCGCACTTAACCTTGAGGTAGATTGTATTTATTTTTGGTGCTATTTATTAAAGCATTGTTGTGGGGAAAATTATTTCAGTTCTCGTTTTCGGAACCATTAAAATGTAACCCATATCTAAAAGAACTGCTCTTTTGTTTTGTTTTGATGCGACTGGAAAAATAAGTTCTCACCGAGTTTAATAAAGCTTCGATATTGGAAAAACTTTCTTTTGTAAGCTCTCTTTGAATATTAGCGCTATAATTTAATTCGTTCTTTAGCTTCGGACTTTTCCTCTAAAGCCTAAATATTAGCGAGCTAATTTAATTCGCAGCTTAGCTTCAGACTTTTCCTCTAAATCCTAACTCCGTTTTATAAACCTCATTGTTTTTTAGTCAAATCATCCTCCCGCGCAGTTACATTTAACTCTTCTGCGAACTTTCTTCAATTTAGTTAAGAACTTGTTTATAATTTAATAAAACTAAATAGAAAATTAACTTACCTCCTCAAATCGCTGTTTCGCGCTATGGTTTCGATTTTGAACGCACACATATCACCTAGCACTGACACTAATTTAAAACTTAATTTTTTATAAATTTCACTCATCCATTGACTGTGTAATTTCTCTTTAAAATATAGTAAGCAGCTCACATTGGTTTCACTGCACTATCGAGGTTATTATTACACGTATTTTCCAGTTGCCTGTACAGAGGGCGCAGCTGTTCAATAAATTTTAATGCTTTTAGAATGACCAACGAAAAAGAATATTTTTGAACACCCTATGCCAAACAATATAGCGATAACTTATGGCAATTATGTTGGTTATTATATGCAATAACTGCACAAAATATCGTAAACATAGCATAATTATTCACGAAAATGTGGACATTTTTATGAAAAAAAAACTTTTTTTTTTTTTAAACTTAGGTTGTTTTTTTTTACTATAACTGCTAACTATTCAATAAAATTAAACAAAATTTTTAGAGTAATTTTTAATAAATAATCAAAATATCATTTTAAAATTTGAACAAACTTCGTTAAGAATTGAGAGAGATATGGATATTTAAAGTAATCTTTTCATACTGCGTGGAAAACATTAACAATATTTTTTTTCTTTCATAATTTTGATTAAAATCGTTTTTGGTAATGATTAGTCCCCTTGCTGCCAGGCTAACCAGGGGAGGTTCTTGTGGTCATCCTCTACATGTAACGCAAATGCGGGTTAGTTCCATTAAAAAAAAAAAAAAAAAAAAAAAAAAAAAAAAAAAAAAAAGCTCTTCACGAAGGCTAATTTCTCCCAATACTTGATCCAGGAGTTGAACATGGGTATTCGTAAACGCTAAATTGGGTCAGCTGTTCAACGACGGTTATTAAAAAAAAAGTTTATACCAAATTTCTAAGCAGTTTTTATTTATTAATTTTTTTTTTGAAAGCTCCAAATAATAGAGGGTTTTCTCCAAATACCATTTTATAATATAAAACAAAATTTAATTACAAATTATATGTTGGTCTGGACAACAAGATGTGATAGTAATAGGAATTAAAACATGTAAAATAAAACATAATTTAATCGGGTGTGTTCCTATATATAATGCCGACTTCATTTTTTATAAATCTTGGTAAATAGTACAAAATTGTATTTGTGACAAGTCCCTTACTATTCTTAAACTTTCTTTCCAAATTGGCAATAAAAAATCATTGGAAACTTTTTAAATTTTCTAGAATCGGACTTTTATTTAGGAGTTACAAAATACGATTCAAAACAAAGTTACGAAATTTTTTTTAAAAATGTTTTAAAAGTATTGTGTAGTATAAAAAGATTATTTTAAGTACTTTTTCTTTCAAATTTTAAAATGAAATTTTTTATTCATAATTAAAAATTATTCTAAAATTTTTTTTTATTTTTATTGAATATTTCAGCAATTATAGTAAGTCACGAAAATTAGTTTTTGTAGTGTTTCTACCACTACAAAAATATAATTCCAATTCACTAGTATATAAGACATGGTAAATCGATTCTATGTCGGGGTACCTTTTCATAGATGACAGTTGACATTGTCGGTAACAACTCTCCCCACATTGGTGACCCGGACGTTACTTTGAAAGAAACTCCCACTTCGATGTGAACACGCCTATCTTGACAGTATATGGAGAGTATTATTTTATAACTTTAGAAGTGTTTAGGAATTCTCATACATATCGAATAAGTTTAAAGCTTTCAGAAATGTGAGGGTCCGGTAATACATTAAGAAGAGTGTCTTATGATAAAATAAATATAGCACTAAACCTTGTATCAATTATTGCACCTAACTTAAATATTCATACAGTTAAAGACATTTTTAGTAAAAAAAAAAACGCATTTTTTTTCGCTTTCTTACTACAACTGTAGAAATATGCAATAAACGCTCATTTTTAATTAATAACAAAACATAATTTTAAAATTGGTTAATTTTGATCCACCGTATGTTAATTTAAAACACCAAAATTGTAAGATTTCTCATAAATCATAACCTTTTATTCGTTAAAAAGGTGCTTAAGGATTTCATTACCAAATGTTGGTTTCATTTTTATCAATGACGTACAGTCCCTGGCCATATTATTAGACGCAGTGTAAGATTCTGTGTAAAACCTTAATTACCAGGTAATACTATACAGCTTTATTGCTTTTACGTGACTGAAACCGGTTTGCATTTGTTTACGCTCCTGTATCAATTGGTTAACAGTGTAGTGCAATACGTTAAAAATAAATACAAATAGGAAGTACATAAATAATCTCTTGAATAAAAACTCATTACGTGTATGTTTAAATATAAAAGTATTGCCTATAAACTAGTGCAAAACACTTAATTATTAAAACTCTACAGTGTGTCTAATAATTTGAACTAATTATTATAATATACTAATATAATATACTAATATAATACCTGATATAATAAATATTCTATATTTATATAATATATCGTCTAATTCATCCAATCGTCGAATTCATATCGCATCTGCGAATTTAACCAATTGATACACGAACATAAATAAATGCAAACCAGTTTCAGTCACATAAAAACAATAAAGCCGTACAATCACCTAATAATTAAGATTTCCGTGAATAACATTGCATGTTAAGGAGTCTTCTAAATAATAAATTAAAAATGTTTTAATATTTGTATTTTCAAAAATCATGATTTACAGAAAAAATTTATTTTCCAAACTTCCAGTTAAATTTCTGCTTTTTTTAATTTATTTCAAACAATTGATTAATTTTCATCAAACATTTACAGGGCCAATAAAATTGAGAAATTGTGCCATTGAAAAGATTTTTTTTAATAACCGTCTAAAAATGTTTTAATATATTTTATTTTTCTAATTTCAAAGATAATTTTAATTATGGAACAACGAACAAGGTGATATCAATAGTTTGTGGAATAGAGAGCCATTTTTAAGTTTCCATCTATCGAATTAAAAAAAAAAAAAAAAAAAAAAAAAAAAAAAACGAAATGTTTAAAAATAATTAATGATAATATTTTCCTCCCTAAATCTTTTAAGCAGGGATTAAAAAAATAAATTAATACGCTTCACACCTACTATTTATTTACTCTTAAAAATAATAAATGGTGGTAAATTTATCATCAAAACACATTGTCGATGAATAGAAAGTTACGATTGTGCCAGTCATAGTCAATTCATATGATATCGTTTTCAAAATAAAGTAGTACGCATTCATTTATTTAATCGATGTCATATGATTTATTAATGAGGACAGATGTATACAAAATACACCTGCGCGTTTCTCACTAAGATAACAGAAAAAAAAAATTCGATATCGTCTGCAACGTGATTTTGAGAAGCCTTATTAAATGACGCAGGAAAAGAAGAAACAGGAGAAAGAAGGGCTTCCAAACTAATCACTGAAAATGACGTAACGAAAAACTTACGATGAGTAATCCTCTCTATTTGTCATCTCAAGCTACGTGGCGGCAATCATTCGTTACCGATCGCCGACCAATCACAGAGCGGACGGTTTTTCGATTGTAATAAAAAGATCACCCTACACTCCATTTCTTTAATTAGATTGTTGTCTATTCTTTCGTTTGGAACATTACAGGAAGGTTAGAAAGAGAAGATATTTTGTAGAGCTTCTCTTCTCTTCCTTTGGAATAGGGTTTCTTGTTTTAAAGATGAGCATCGAGATAGTTCCAGTGACGATATCGAACGATATGGATGATGATTCCTCCTGCGGCAATCACAGCGAAGAGGGTGGTCTCAATTTTTCAGACACCGACCCCAAGGACTCCGGCATTGACTGCGCTGATCCGGAGGATATGCCGGGTGAGGAGATCGCTTCGGTGATCATGAAGACCGTAGAGTACTACCTCTCTGATGCGAACATTCTGAGGGACCCCTTCCTTCTGAAGCATGTCCGTCGCAACAAGGAAGGCTACGTCAGCCTGAAATTACTCGCCTCTTTCCGAAAAGTGAGAAGCCTCAGTCGCAATTGGAAAGCGGTGGCTTACAGTCTGCAGAAGTCAACCCAGCTCGCCCTGAACAGCGAAGGCACCAAAGTGAAACGCCTCACTCCCCTACCTGACCACGACGAGTCTCCGGTGTCCAGATCCATCATCGTTCACGGATTCAGTACGGACAAGCCTTCCGTCGACAGCATCAGTGAGATGTTCAGCCACTGCGGCGACATCGCACTGGTCAGGATTCTGAGACCCGGTGGTTCCATCCCTTCCGATGTAAAGCACTTCCTCGCGAAGAATAGCGACATTCAGTCCAAAGTCAGCGCTCTGGTGGAATTCGAAGAGCACTCGGCCGCTAAAAGAGCGCTGGAATCTGATCTAACAGGTGACATCAAAGTCACATCGATTGTTCTCAAAGAAAAATCGGAGAACGTTGATCCAAAATCATCTCCAGCCAAGGAAAAAAAAAAGAAAAAGAACAGGAAATCATCGAATGCTGATTCGGCGACGAATCTAAACGACGCGAGACGAAGTTCCAGTGGATCTGTTAGCTCCGGTTACCTTTCATCTTCGCCATACAACACTAATCCATTCGATAATCGATATCCGAGGCGGCATAGCTACCATATCTATAACGATCCCAACTCTTCATTCGCTTCATTGTCTAATAGGCACGGTGGTTCAAGGGACCGCCTTCTACGGAGTGATATCATGAGTCCCTGGCGCCGGCGCCGAGAACAATCTGACTCAAATTTGCTCTCTTCGGTGTCCTCGGCGTGCCAACTATTGCAAGGTGTACCAGTCAAAACGATCCGTATGCCAAAAGGTCCCGATGGCACAAACGGATTTTGTCCAAAGTTCCGATCCAGGCTCCCATCCACGGCTGAGTAAAATGCATTTAATTGTTGAACATTTAACATATGTATTAGCAATTTCGAACATTTTTTAAAACCAAAATCATATTAAAATAGCATAATTTTATTTTAAAAGTATTAATGCATTCATTTTATTATCGTTTGGTATTGTTACTTTATTAAAATAATTAGAAGAATAGTTTTTTCATGTATTAAAAAAAAAAAAAAAAGAAAAAACAGAAAATGATTATTAATTTTATGACAATCTTGACAAATCTTTTTCATGTTTTGACACTTGACTAGAAAAGAACAGCAATTTGTTTTTAAAATACTTAAATGTTTATTTAATACTATTTTATTTTCAATTGCAATTTATTTAAATACCATTTCATATTCAAATTCTTTCTTGAAATAATCCTTTTTAGTTTGTATATGTGCCATCATATATATATATTTTAAATACCTAAAACAGGATATTATAAAATGCTGTTTTTCGATGTGGTTTAGAAACTGAACGGTAATTTTGTTGTTATTTAAATTCATGTTTATGTTCTATTATCATATTCCCACCAAATTTCATCCACTGTTAAATATGAGAATAGTTTGTTTCATTCTATGGTTTCAACAGTATTTCTATGTACATAATGTAAATATATTTGTTAAAAAAATGATGATTTTCTACAGTGAAATCTGCATCTGTTGTGCCTTTTATATGTTGTAATGTATTCACGTATGTTATATTGAAATAAACGAAGAATTATAGTTTCATATCATACATTTATTGCCAATTAATCCTAAGCTTATTCATTGTTTAATATGATTATTTAGAATTTACAAAAAGAACTTAAGTTATTTATTAGAACGTTTTTAATAAATTATAGTTTGTTTGAAATGTTATTTTTTCATCGGGACTATTTATAAAGCAATGAAATACAAAACTTTTCATATCAGATTTACAACGTATTGTATTTTTTTAAAATTATTTTTCAATCGCATGTTTCTTAAATATCAAAATTGAATCATTGTAAAAATAACTTGTTTACATGAAGATATAAAAATGATTTACAACTTTAATTTAACTTAAACAAAGTTATTGATTAAAATAATTAATTAAATTGAAAATTATTAAATTTTGTTTTTACATTGTACATTGATGATAATACATAATTTATTACTTAAAAATGATTTATTTTTTCATTTTTTCTAGAGATTGTATTTAATGGTTTTCAATTATACTTTTATTGTGTTATAAAAAATGTTTCTGGCAAATTTATTTTAGAAATAAATTCATTTTGTGTTTTTGGTTACAAATAAGAACGAGTATGAAATTTAAAGTTAATCTTAAAATGGTTTGAATTTTGTGTAAATCCTTTTGCATAATTTTTTTTATCATGAAAATTTAAATTATTTGTATTTTTATGAGCTCTTATAGTCAATTTTTTTAGAACTCAATTGAGATCAAAATTTCAAAAAAAAAAAAAAGTTATATATTTTAAAATAGTTGCGGAATACGTGTTGTTTAATTCTGTGTAATTAAAAAAAGTTATTTATTTAATATTCTATGCATTTTTTTCAGTATATTTGTTTTCCAGGTCAAGTTTATTTTTAATATTTACTATGCTAAAAACAAAAGAAGAAAACATAAAAAAAAACCAATTAATTTAGGCTGTTCAGTTTTAATGTAATTTAATAAAATTAAAAAGAAACAATGTTTTTGAAATAATTATTTGTATATAAAATAAAGAGTTTGCCCGCCATTTACAACTGCAGAACCGTTTATACTAGCGTCCTGACAGTGGGTGAAAAGGGCAATTTTTATTCGTTCGAAAAAAATCTTAAAAATTCTTCAACAAGTTCTATCAGATTGATCAGGAGAGATGTTTCATCCATGGAATTTTTTCTTTGGTTTAAAACTTGTTATCGATAAAAATTAAACTGCAAACGATTTTTTTCTTTCATATATTTTAAAGATTACATGATCGATGTTTCCTAGCTCAATAAAAAAAAAAAAAAAAAAAAAAAAGAGTTTATTGTACGCCCTTTATTAACAAATGTTCGTAATTTTTCTTTTCTCGTTATGTCAGATAAATTAAATGATCAATGTGAAGGTGGTGAACTACGTCACCGAATTAGCTTCTGAAACAAAGTGTTTAATTTGTTAAAATTTAAAACGATGTTTACATAACTTAAAATGTTTACATATTTTTATATTTAAAAAAAAAATATGTTAAGTACTGAAAAGCGAAGTGAATGGAGAAAAGTTAATCATTTTTAGGGGAACCGTAAAAAATCATCGCAATACTATTATTGACTCCAAAGATGCTTCATTAATTTTGGTAATTTTTTTTTTATTCCAAAAAAATAAAAATAAAAAAGCTAAAGTGAGCAACAAAAAAAAAAATAATAAAAAATTTAATAACTTTCGTTCGAATGGTTGACCTCAACTATGCTAATTATTTAGTGCTAACTATTAATTAAGTTACGAAATCGGATACAACAAACTTTCCCTGAACGTATATATTCACACACACACACACACATATATATATATATATATATATATATATTTACATATTTGGATTCCTAACCTTCAAAATATGAGGAGTAGCCGAAATCAGGGAAATATGGTTCCCATAGTTTGGTCAGGAGAGCAATCCAAAGTTCGGACCCCTTAATGTTAATTTCACTCTTTGCGATTTTAGTCATATTTTTAAAACTAATCTAGCAATTCAAAAAAGAAATTGTACTCGCATATAAAACCCGTTATAATTTACTGCAAAATCCTGGTGTGAACTTTCATGCAAAAAAGAAATCTTTAATGCTAAAAAAAAAAAAAAAAAAAAAAAAAAATCTTAAATAAATATTTATTATTTAATTTATTTGAGGATGGAAAAATTTTGAATTATGAGGTATAAATTTTTACATATTTTTTTAATAAAAAAATCTAAAGTTTCAACAGTTTTTATTTAGTAGAAGCAGGGAAAAATTAAAATTAATTATATTTCAAAAAATAAGTCGACGACAATGAAGAATTGAAATTTAAATGTGGTTAACTTACGAGGAACTTGACTTAAACGCGTGTAGCGTACAGGTAAAACAGTACAGTACCTGTAAAATTTCTTTCATATTTTTTTCGCTAATAACCGATTGCTAATCCTATTTTTTTATTTTTTTTATTCATGAAATACGATGTTTCTTTTTTAGTCGTCTAAAAATTTATTCATAATTTAGTAAAGAATTTATTGATTAAAAAGTATTTTATTCAAGGAATGTCGAGTTACATAAATGCATGTTTCTGATAGAATGTGATTATACATTATATTGTGATTATATTTAATATGATATGATTATAATTAATTTTTTAGTTTGTTTTTTTCAATAATTGATAAATTTTCAATATTAAAAGAAAACTTAGAATTCTAGCTAATAATTAAATCTTGTTAAGAAAATCCAAAACATTCTGCTGTTTAAAATTATTCGATGCAAAACAGCTGACTATTTACTAAGCAAGCTATTTTTTTGAAAAATGAAGAAAATTATTGATTGCCTTTTTTATTGTTTCTTTAAAATAGATTATCTAAAATTGTGTCGATGTTTTATAAGTAACTACAAAGAGTATAAAGCTGTCGAATATGTAGCGTCTTAAAATATCTCAGCTCAAATATCTTGTCTAAATTGTGTCGTCCTAATATCTTAATTTTGAAATTAAATTTTTAATTACCATTTGTGATTCAAAGAAATATTCAACTAATTATTTCATTAAATTTTTTGCTCTTTTTTTAAATGAACAAACTCGAACCGCTATTTTATTTTGACTTACATATTTCACCGTTAACTTTAAGAAAGAAGTTTTTTATTAAAAAAATATATTGAACAAATTTACTTTGGTTAAAACTATTTTTCATCATTAGCACAATTCCCAAGATATTATTATATTTTATTTTATAACCGTCGTTGAACAGCAGACCGGGTTTACGGCTTCTGATGTTTGATTCTGATAATTTTGAACCCGATCCAGAAGACAATGGGAACTCCAGGATCAAGTATTGGGAGAAATTTGCTTTCGTGGAGGAGGGCTTTTTGGTGGAACTAACCCACACTTGCGTTACAAGGAGAGGAAAATCGCGAAAACGTTCCAAGGACTCTAGCCCATGATCCGCTGAGGATATTTTACATCAGCACTGTGGTCGGTGCGACCTGGGCGCGGAATTCAAATTGACCAGCTATCGGTGGGATTGAACGCGGGTCATCTCATTGGGAGGCGAGCGTGCTATCTCCTGAGCCACCGCGGCTCAAGATATTATTATATTTCATATTATATCCGTCGCTGAACAGCAGAACCAAATATTTGGTTTACGACTACTAATGTTCAACTCCTTAGCCTTGCAGTTGTGAACCAATTCTCCTGAATCAGTACCCCCAGAGGTATTGATTTGCTATGGGAACATGGAGGACTTTGCGACTCGATAGATTTAACGTGCATCAGTCACCATTTACTACTCGGGGAGCTGGCGGGGATCGAACCCACGAACTCTTGGACATAGGCCCAGCGTTCTACCAACCAGGCTATCCCGGCCTAAGATATTATTGTAGCATAATTTGTTATAAGGAAAATGACATATTTTGTTAAAGAGCAAATACTAAAATTTGATATTCGTAAAAAGATTCCGAGCCCTTTGACAAATAAATAAATTTTTGTTTGATCAAGAGATAAAATACGCAGAACTATGAAGTTATCTTTAACTTTAAAACCAGATATTTTGAGCTAATGAAATAGAATATTTTATTTTTTAAGTTTTTGTGCCACCATTTCAGTATCTTAAGAAACTTACGAACTCTGTTTAAAAGGATAGTATCGTATCAGATATATATAAGAAGAAAGAAATCATAGTAGCGGCATTTGATAATAAATTTAGCTTATCGTAATTGAAGAACATGTTGTGCAACATTTTGTGGTGAATTTGCGAAAATGAGTTTCAGAATGTATCGAAACATCAGGATGCTATTTGCAAATCATCTTGCAATCAGAAATAGTCTTCTTTTTTTGTTATTTTTCATTTAATAAGAATAAACTCCAGAAATTCGACAACACCCAATTTTCCCTCGTATTAAAAAAATAAAATAAAATAATAGTTTGGGTAATGGTTTGTGTTAACACTTTCTTGCTGGGAAAAAGTTTAGGAAAGGTGGGTTTGTGATTTTTATTACACTTTTAATCATTATTTGTGCTTATATAGCCCTTTAAATTGATATTTTATTTTATAACCGTCGTTGAACAGCCGACCCAATTTCATGGGTTTGCGACTACTAATGTTCAACTCCGTAGCCTTGTAATTTTGAACCAATCCAGAAGACAAGGAAACTCTTGGATCAGTACCCCCAGAGGTATTGATTTGTTATGGGAACATGGAGGACTTTGAGACTCGACAGATTTAACGTGCATCAGTCACCATTTACTACACGGTCACCATTTACTACATTTACTATCAGTCACCATTTACGATCCTCGCCGGCCGAAGACTCCCCGTGTAGTAAATGGTGACTGATGCACGTTAAATCTGTCGAGTCTCAAAGTCCTCCATGTTCCCATAACAAATCAATACCTCTGGGGGTACTGATCAAGGAGTTTCCTAGTCTTCTGGATTGGTTCAAAAATTACAAGGCTACGGAGTTGAACATTAGTAGTCGTAAACCCATGAAATTGGGTCGGCTGTTCAACGACGGTTATAAAATAAAATAAAAGGATTCTGAAAAAATTATTAAACAGCAGCGGTCGCCATAGTAACGCATGCGCACTGTTTACTATTACTCTTGAACACAGTTGAAAAGTGTGATGACGTTCAAATAAGATGCGCACGCCATCAATCCCAAAACAACACCCATTTTGCCAATGGGTAATAATAAATAAATATGTTTATCATTTTTTCCTTTATCTGCAAATAATTCTTGGCTGTTTGCAAAGGCAAAGAAACCATAGAAATACTCCTTCAGTTTGACAATAAAATCATCTATTCTGAGTCTTTGGGGCAGATTTTCGGTGGAAACAAGGTCGGCTCTTGTATGTGTATTCAACTTAACGTTACATTTCGTTCTACTGAGGAAATTTGAAATTACGAAAATCGAAAGTGTGCTGAAAAATGTATAAACAGTACAATAAAATAACATAATAACAAAACTAAATTTTAAAGAAAATAACATTTGATAATTAGTTCGAGAACTTGTAGGAAAAAATACGATCCCACTGTTAAGAAAACGTAGATGTAAATTTGATTAATTCTAAATCTCCCCACTAGAGGGCTGATAATCAGTCTACATTGAACCACCAAGCAGTAAGCATTGGCTTGAATTAACTGTCTTCTAATGTATAACTTTATAATCTGAAGGGTTCCACCCTAATAATATGGAACTCCTTGTTTTGTTATAATAAATATTTTTTTTCGATAATGATTGCCCTTACCTTTTTGCACATGGTGCATTTGGCCACGAAGTATTTTACGAACTAGAATTTAAAGCAAGAGAAAATAAAGTGTTATTTTTAAGTTCAAGGGCAAAATCGAAAAGGACAGTGATGATCACTTCAAGGAGACAGCTAGTCTAATTCTTTGTATGTGCAAAGTAAGCGTTTTTATACCATTCTTTGTTACAGAATTCGTTTTGAGGTTTCGATTATTGAAAATTTATTGTTTTTATTTTGCTAAGGGTGTGACTTTGTATTAAACGTTCATTATGGCTGAAGCAGATTATTTAGAGAGAATTAAAAGAAAAAGGTCTAGTGAACGAAGTAGTGTTACTAAATTAATAAATAAAATTGATAAATTATTAACAGAGCAAAATGTTGAAACAAATGTATTAGATGAGAATCTTACTGTGTTAATTGAAAGGAATCAAAATTTAATAGCTTTGAATAAGGAAATTGAAAATATAATTGATATTAATTTGTTGGATGAAGATTTAGCTTCTAGTGAAGAATATCAGGATAAATATTTGACGTATGTAGCTAAATTAAAATGTAATGTCTTCCCAAAACAAGGTAACATTATTGAAAAATTCTAATCGTTGTTTCATGTAAGCAAGAATTGTCGTGTAAATAAATTACCTTGTTATAAATGTAAGGGATTAAGTCATCATGGGTCTATTTATTTAGGAGGTAATAAGGGGATAAATAATGCTACAATTAGTAAAATTCTAAACGCTGAGGAAAAGTTAAATGAATCTTCTGATTTGGCTGCAGTTTCTAATGAAACTTCACCATCGAGTATTTCCAATGAAGAAGTTATTAGTTCTGTTTCCCAATGTAATAATAAAAAAGTTGAATGTTCTAAAAGGGTTTATTTGCAGACTTGTACTGCTGAAGTTAAATCAGATTCTTCGTCTCAATTGACAAGAATTCTTTTAGATAATGGCAGCCAGCGTTCGTTTTTGTCTGAACGAGTTGCAAATAATTTAAATTTAAAACCGGTTGCTTACGAAGTTTTATCAGTTTATTCATTTGGAATGCAAAGAGCAACGGAAAAGGCTAACCCTGTTGTTGAATTCGAAATTTTCAAAAAGAATACGAATTTTAGAACTAAAATTAGAACTCTTGTCATACCATGCATTACTGGAGTTATAGTGGAACCTCCCGACCCCAAAGTAATTGAATTTATGAATAAAAATAAAATTGATATGGCTGATTCTTATTTGGAAGATAATGATAATTTGCTGAGTATAGAACTCTTAATTGGTTCAGATTTATTCTGGGAATTTCTTTTATATGAAAAGATAACCATAAATAATCGCCTGTGTGCAATAAAAACTGTTCTCTGATGGGTGATTAGTGGAAGTAGTTATAAACGGGAGCATACATTGTCGCAAAACATAATGGTTATGAAAAGTGTAATTGATTCAGGTGATATGTTTGATTTAAGAAAATTCTGGTCACTCGATTCCTTAGGTATCACCAAGGAGTGTGAAATTTTATCTCTAAAAGATAAAGAAACAATTGATAATTTTGAAAGCAATTTAAAATATGAAAACAATCGTTACAAAACCGGATTACTTTGGAATTCAAACCCCGATGATCTCGATAGTAATTTCCCTACTGCCAAAAAGCGGTTTTATAATTTAATGATAAGATTAAGCAAAAATGAAAATATTTTTGACATGCATGCAAAAATTATTGAGGATCAGATAAAAGATGGAATCGTTGAGGAATGTAAGGATAAATCCATTAATTCTGGTTATTTCATGCCGCATACAGCTGTTTTAAGACCCGATAAAGAAACATCTCGTATTCGTATCGTTTTCGATGTTAGTTCGAACGATATTGGTTTAAAATCCCTTAATGATATGTTATTGTCAGGTCCAAATTTGAACCCGAATATTTTGGATGTCATACTTAATTTTCGAAGGCATGAAATAGAATTTTCTGGTGATATTGAGAAGGCGTTTCTAATGAAAGAGATAGATGAAAATGAGCGCAAATATTTAAAATTTCTTTGGGTTGATTATGATAATTGCGAACGTTTTAAAGTTATGAATATGAAAAGATTACCGTTCGGAGTTACCACTTCCTCTTTCATTTTGAAGGTAATAATAAAGTACCACATTAAAAAATATGCTAATGACAAACCCGATTGTGTTAAAATGTTAAATTCTTCGTTATACGTGGACGATCTGTACTGGGGAACTGATACAGTTAATGATGCATATCGACTGTCATCTGATGCTGTAAATATTTTACAATCCGCGAGTATGAATTTACGGAAATTTAATTCTAATTCAAACGAATTAAAGAAATTATGGATTCAAAATGGTATTGCCATTAATGAATCAATTGCACATGCAAAGGTATTAGGTCTTCGATGGGTTGTTGTTGTTGTAGTTCATTTACGTCGCACTAAATCTGCACAATGGGCTATTGGCGACGGTCTGGGAAACATCCCTGAGGATGATCCGAAGACATGCCATCACAATTTTGATCCTCTGCAGAGGGGATGGCACCCCTGCTTCGGTAGCCCACCGACCTGCATGCGAAGTCGAGCACTTTACGGTAGCACAGTTAACGAGGACCAATACCGCACACCCTCGGTCCCTACGCAGACAGATCCAAGTGGTGACCCACCCGCACACTGACCGCAGTCAGTGATGCTTGACTTCGGTGAAGGTCTTCGATGGGATACAGAAAGTGGTGTACTATTGATTGAATATAAAAATTTAGAGCAGTCGTCATCTAGGTCAAGTCAGTGCACAAAGCGTACTGTTTTAAAGTTTCCAGCTCAAATTTATGATCCTATTGGTTTAATTTCTCCCTTTGTTATTAAGATGAAAATTTTGCAGCTAAACATTTGGAAAGCTGGACTCGATTGGGATGACCCTCTGCCTTTAGATATTGAAACAGACTTTAACAATTGGATTTCTGAAGTTTCCTATTTAAAGAACTTTTTTATAGAACGGAAATATTTGATAACTGTGATTATAAGAAAGGAATTTCCATTCATGTTTTCACTGATGCTAGCACAAAGGCCTATGGTGTTGTAGCGTATTTCAGATATGCAAATATTTCGAACGAAGTTAAGACCTCATTCATTATGTCCAAAAGTAGGGTAGCACCAATTAAGACTTTAACGTTGCCCCGCTTAGAGCTTATGTCAGCGGTTATTGGTACTAGAATCTATGATTATTTACACAAATTGTTTAGTGACATTTGCCAACAGTTTTATTTGCGGACAGATTCACAAATTACATATTTTTGGATAAATAATAACAACTCTTTGAAACCCTTCGTGCAAAACAGAGTGTCTGAAATTCAAACTCTTACAAATCCTAAACTTTGGCAACATTGTCCAGGAAGTTCAAATCCTGATGATAAATTAACTCGAGGAGAATCACTAAAAAGCCTTGTTGATGATAACTTATGGAAATTCGGGCCATTTTGGCTCATGGAGGATGAAAGCAAGTGGCCTCAAGAAAATACTGAAATTAATCATCAGCAACATTCAGTTGATTTAGACAATTATAGTTCTTTATTAAAGGTGAAAAGAATTGTGGCTTGGTCAAAGCGGTTTATCCAAAACTCTCGAAGTTATGACAAACTGAAAGGTCCATTAACAACTGAAGAATTAAAAGAAGCTGAGGTTATTTTAATAAAGGAGGCGCAAAATGACTATTATCAAGAAGAAATTAAAATTTTGATGACGAAGGAAGATATAAAAAATAACTCCAGCATATTTTGTCTTCGTCCATACCTAGATGAAAAACAGATATTAAGAATTTGCAGTAGACTGTTTCAATCTGAAGTGGATCCTGAAGCAATTAATCCTATACTGCTACCCAAGAATTCGAAATCTTCCGAGCTTTTGATCACTGAAAAACATAAAAAGTTGCTTCATAGCGGAGTTAATGTCACTCTTTCGCAGATTAGGAAAAGTTATTGGATTCCACAAGCCAGACAACTTGTGAAAAGAATTATTGGAAGATGCGTGGTTTGCAAAAAACCAGCCAATCAGGATACTGGAGAGCTGCCTAAAGATAGAGTTTCAGAATCTCCACCTTTCTCAGTGGTTGGAATTGATTTTACTGGGCTTATTTACGTAAAACATAAAGTTTTGAAATCTTATATTACTGTGTTTACTTGTGCAGTCACACATTTAGAACTAATTTCCGATTTGTCTACGAATAAATTTGTCTTAGCTTTACGACGTTTCATGTCAAGAAGAAATAACTGTAAAACTAAATATTCTGATAACGCAGCAACTTTTAAGGCTGCTTTAAGAGATATAAGGTACTTCTTTTCTATTATTAGAGGAGAAGAATTTCAAAACTTCATTTCCTCTGAAGGCATTGTGTGGAAGTTTATTGTTGAGCTTGCCCCATGGTGGGGAGGGTTTTATGAACGGTTGATGAGAAGCATCAAGAACCTCTCAAAAAGATACTTGGAAAAGCTCAACTTTCCTTCGAAGAAGTCATGACTATCTTAGTTGAAATTGAAAATGTCCTTAATCGTCACATATGTAAGTGATGATAAATCAGAACTACAGCCCCTGACACCTGCTCATTTTTTGTTTTCTGGACTGGTGAACTAAAAACTGATAATTAGCCTTCTGATGATATTTAGTTTTTCCATTTGGTGCCAATAAATATAAGTTCCTTTCATCACCAACTCTTGAGCAGCCAACATAAAGCTGTCCATGTGAAAAGCAAGGCTTCTGCAAGTCAAGACCAACGACTTTTAAAGATTGTCCCTGAGATTTATTTATGTCACGTAATAACGTTTGTAATGACGTCATCGTTCATAATCTGTAATATTTTATTCATTAGTTTAATACTTATATGAATTCGAATGGCAACAGTTCATGAGTTAATGTTTTATGGAGAATGTTAAGAATAGAAGTGGATCGCTTCATAACTTGTAAATATTGTAATAAAGGTTTATAGAAAATTAGTAAGAGTTTTATGATTCATCTGACATTGTGGTGAAACCCGGACGTGATCGTTTGCATTTGATCGACATTTAAGTCAGATATTTTTATACTCTTATTTGAAATTTTTTCAAGTTTGGAATTCTAAATGGATCTGCTCATAGTGAAAAGAAAGTCGGTAAGAGCTTCTTTTACTCGTTTATATAATATTTTAATTGCGGCTCTCGATAAAACTGAATTAAATTTTGAAGATTTAGAAAGTAAATTATCGTCTTTGGAAAGAATTTCTATTGATTTATCGAAATTAGATGAAGATATATGTAACGCCATTTTGATAGAAGTCGCCAAAGCAGATGATTTTGAAAAAGAATACTGTATCATTGAAGAATACAGAGAAAAGTTAGATTCTGTTCGTGTCCGTGTAAAAAGAATTCTTAATTCTCGTGAACTGAAAGATAGGAAAGTTAATTCGGTAAAAAATGAAAAAACTAAACTAAAGCTTCCGAAAATAGAACTTGTGCATTTCAGTGGCGAGGTAAAAGAGTGGCTGCATTTTTGGAGCCAATTCAGTAGAATACACGAAAATAAATCGATGGACGATGAAGATAAATTTCAATATCTTATTCAATGCGTGACAGCCGGAGGAAGAGCTCGTGAAATAGTGGATAGTTACCCGCCGACGGCTGATAATTATTCCAAAGTTATTGAGAGTTTGAAATCAAGGTTTGGCCGAGAGGAACTTTTAATTGAATATTATGTTCGGGAACTGTTGGCTCTTGTCGTTAAAAATGCAACAAATTTAAAGAATACGATGGATATTACACAATTGTACGACAAATTAGAATCCCATTTGCGATCGTTGGAATCCATTGGCATGGCATCTGACAAATATGTCGCTATGCTATTCCCTTTAGTGGAGTCATGCATCCCCGAAGAAAATCTACGAGTTTGGCTTAGAAGTCCTTTAATTAATAAACAAGGGAATTCTTATAGCGATAAATTGGCTCAACTGTTAACATTTCTAAGAACGGAAGTGGAGGGTGAAGAACGGATTGCTCTAGCAAAAACTGGTTTTAAACAAGCTGAAATAGTTGAAAAGAGACAAAAACACAGAGAAACAGAATTTTATCCACCTACGACCAATGATTTAATATCTGGGTTTAAAGAAAAAGCAAAGTTGAACTGTATATTTTGTAACAAATTACATGAAAGTAAAGACTGTTTTAAGGGACAAAAACTGTCATTAGAAGAAAAGCGAGAAGCAGTCAGAAAATATAAATGCTGTTTTTTTTTTGTTTGAAACCAGGGCATTTATCGAGAAACTGCAGATCAACTGTACGCTGCATGGTCTGCGGAAGGAGACACTGGGTAATAATGTGTCCTAATTTATCTCCAAGTCAGAAAGTGGCGATTCAAGAAAGTCAAGAAGTGCCGCAAAATCTTGCTTTAACCAATCACAATGTTTCAGAAGAAGTTTTGCTGCAGACTTTGCTTGTTGTGATAAATTATGGGGGAAAACGTAGTATCGTTAGAGCTTCAATCAATACTGGCTCACAACGCTCTTATGTATTAAAATCCACAGTTGAACGACTGAAATTAACACCTGTAGGGTTTGAAACTCTGAATCATGTGGTGTTTGGTGGAAATATGACAAGATCTAAACACAATGCCTATAAATTAAATGTAAGCAGTGTTCATGCAAACAAATTTTGCGAGATGCAAGTCTTAGACCAACCAACCATTTGTGGAATGATACCAAGAACAAATGATGTATCTTGTTCAGAAGACTTGGGGATCCAGATAACAGACCGTGGTAAAGGTAGACCTCCTATTGAGCTCCTAATTGGAGCAGATATTGCAGGCAAATTGTATACAGGTCAAACGCAAATTTTAAAATGTGGTCTTGTAGCTGTGCAGACGCACTTAGGTTGGACTGTCATGGGAAGGTCTGAAATTCATAATTGCAAAGACAACATTATATCATCGCTATTTTTACAAAGCCATAATATAGAAAATCTTTGGAAACTGGAAGCAATAGGAATTGGAGATCCTTGTGAAAGTATGAACACAGAGTTATTGGAAAAGGTGGCGTTTGATTATTTTGAAAAGACTCTGAAGATGGGCGCTATGAAATTAGTTTTCCTTGGATGCAAAGTCCCGACGAATTACCAAGTAACCGCGAACTTGCAAAAAAACGATTATTGTCCACTTCTTGGAAACTCAGTAAAGCTGGAAAGATAAAAGATTATAATTCTGTGTTCCAAGAATGGTTGCAATGTGGAATAATTGAAGAATGTTCAGAA
This sequence comes from Parasteatoda lunata, assembly GCA_949128135.1. Taxonomy (NCBI): domain Eukaryota; kingdom Metazoa; phylum Arthropoda; class Arachnida; order Araneae; family Theridiidae; genus Parasteatoda; species Parasteatoda lunata. Next base: position 12,741,421 of record OX421975.1, on the reverse strand, counting down.
GGGCCAGGTCACTATTTGCCACATCATGCAGTGTTCAAACCAACTTCCACTACCACATCTGTTAGACCCGTTTTTGACGCCTCGTGCAAGTCGAAGGGAAATATTTCGTTAAATGACTGCTTGATTAAAGGTCCGAATTTGCTCGAAGACATCCCAACTGCTCTTCTTAAATTCAGACAGAAAAAAATTGGAGTTGTTGCTGACATTAAGAAGGCGTTTTTGCAAATTTCAGTAGCAGAAGAGGATCGCAAGTATTTGAAATTCTTATGGTGAGCAGATGCAGAAAAAAAGTCTATTAAGGTATACCAACATTGCAGAGTTGTTTTTGGACTCAATTGTAGTCCGTTTTTACTGGGTGCTGTTTTAAGACATCATTTAAATTCATTTGCATTCTCTCCATATCAAGATGTTTCAGAGACTCTTAAATCTGCTTACTATGTGGATAACTGTGTTACTTCAGTTAATTCTGAAAATGAATTACAAAGATTTGTAAAAGTGTCTATAGAGATCATGGCCAAAGGAAAGTTCGAGTTGAGTGGATGGGAATATTCTGCCGTTAAACGTTTAATTGTTCCTATGGTTCCATCACAAGTTTTAGGTTTACTATGGGACAAGAATGAAGATGTTATTTTTTGTGATACTCAATCCATTTCAAACCATCCAGAAAAGATAACTAGAAGGTCTATTCTTTCCATGGCTCAGCAAGTATTCGATCCGCTTGGATTTTCATGCCCAGCTACGTTGTATCCTAAGTTACTACTACAAGAGAGTTGGAGGTCTGAATTAGGCTGAGATACTGAGGTTTGTGAAGATACAAAACTCAAAGTTCTAAATTGGATTGGAGAAATGAGGAAACTAAAAGATTTAAAAATAAAAAGACAAGTGCTTCCTGATAATTATTTGGAGTCAGAATTACATACCTTTTGCGATGCAAGTAGTTTATCTTACGCTGCTGTAGTTTACTTGAGATGTAAGACAGATAAAAATATTTCGGTACAGCTATTGATAGCTAAATCCAGAGTTGCACCGTTAAAGAAGATTTTTATACCCAGGTTAGAGCTTTTAGCCTGCTGTATTGGTACACGTTTAGCTGATTTAGTACGGAGGAACTTGAATATAAACTTTAAGGAATTCTTTTGGACGGACTCAACTACTGCCAAGAATGGCGCCAGACTCTGCCCGACGAGGGGTCAAGTTTCTCCCGACAGGGGGGCTCAAACAAATGAATTCAAAATATTTAAATTAAAATGAATTTTATACTTTACATTTTTTTCTCACATCATATTTTTAAAAAAAAAAAAATAAATAAATGTTTCTAAAAATCTAAAATCACTAATATTGATACCATAATGTGCAGATTCCTTTTAATGTGTAAATTTAAATCTAATTCTTTTCTTCTTTCTGCTATCGATGTATTTTGTACTGTATGGTGCAATTTACAATACATTGTAAGCGTAAAAATTACTTCTGTAATAAAGAAAAATAGTTTTAGCAGTAAACTCTATTTCAAAAAATTTTTACGCTTCTTACTCTCATAACGTAAAAGTTATTCCTTAATAAAAATTTGAAATTTCATGCACATTTAACAAAACATTTTAAGAACATTTTGATATAAAATGTTATTTTTATATTCATCGATTGGCTTTCGAATTATTTAAATGTTTTGTAAATAAAGTTTTAAGTACATTTTTCGCATCCACGTATTCTATCTAAAGATATCATGCCCCGTTTTGAACGAACTTCAAAATGGTTATGCCCATAAAATTGTAAAATTCGAATTTTTTTAAATTGTTATGTAGTATAATTTTACGGACAAAAAAAGGGCTATTTTAATCAGGGGAGTCGATGTTAATATATATTGTAAATAAAAACAAGGTAAAAATTTCTCCTTGTGATTCCTTTTTCTTTTCAAACATGCTTTTAAAGTGAACATCTATGTCCGGCAAAATGCTAATTTCTCCATTTGAAAAAAAGAGTAAGTCTATCGGCTTAAAATATAAGATTAAAAAATTATAGCATAAATTTGTAATTATTTTTCAATTTACAAATTTTAAATTTGCGTCCGAGAAACGAATATTAACTAACTTACATTTTTTTTAAAAATTGCCACTCATGGCTGCTGTTGGTCTGCCTATGTTTTTGTTTCTCTGCAAAGCTGAAAGCACACTTTCTACCAAGATTTCTGTTTCGCCCTGCAGAAGCTTTTTACATATTGACATACACCTGCAACGAATAACCTTTCACACAGTTAATTAATTATTGTAACATTCTTTCCTCTACGATTTAAATTTGCTTTTGCTTTCATAGTTACGAATTTTAAGTCACAAAAAATGAACACTAAAAATTATGAAGTTAGGGGACAAAATTTCGAAAAAAAAGACTTTCTTTTTTATTTCTCAGGACTTATTTGACCGATTTTGCTTAAATTTTGTATTTTGACATTTAAAATTGCAAATGATGAAAAAATTGTACAACTTACATTTCTTAAGTTTCTCGACTTCCCTTAAACAAAGCAATAATAAATGTTTACTAAAAGTTTTATTTTGCATGAAATTATCTTTAGAAAAACGAATAGGAATTGATTGATCTGATTGGAATTGTATGCAAAACTTTTTCAATTCGCTTAAAAAAAATTGGGATATAGTGAAATACGCAAAAATTAAAGTTGACATTAAAGGGTCCTAACTTTCAAGCGCGTTCCTGAAAAAAAAACTATTAAAACAATATTTCTAGATTGAAACTACTATATTTTGGAGGTCAGAAATCCGTCGAAAAAAAAAGTATGTTTAATCGGATAACGTTTTTATGTCTTATTTCCTAACTTAAACTATCGTTTGGACTAATTAATTAGTATACTTGATGTCAACCTCTCGAACCATTAGGAATGAGTCTTAGAACATGAGGAGCCGAACTTAAGATTAAAATTTATTCCGGTGGGTCAATTTTACATTCATTTGAAGTATATGTCAATATTGCTGATAATAGCAAAATAATTTTTCTTTTTTATAAAGAAAGGTAATTTAGCTGGTGGTTATCCATGTATATATGCTTTGATAATTTTAACGATTATGATTGAAAGAGGAAAATAAGGTGAAATGATGTTCACTTTCAATATTAATATCAGATATAAATAAATAAAAACGTCTTTTATTTTGGCCTCTTTTGTTAATTTCATAGTATAATTGCATAGTAATATCTTCGAAATAATAGCTCATTGTTAATGAGGATAATATCTCAACCTCGTCATATCTCAAGAGCGTTTTACGTTTTGATTGAATCGAAAAAATTTTCATACAATTGCAAAAATTCGTTTTTCCAAAGGTAATGCCATGCAAAAAATATATTTTTAAATAGTTATGAAATATTTAATATTTTTTATATTTATATTATGCGTTGGAAAAATTCTGAATCCCGATTTTTGAAATCCTCATGTAGTAAATGGTGACTGATGCACGTTAAATCTGTCGAGTCGCTAAGTCCTCCATGTTCCCATAACAAATCAAGACCTCTGGGGGTACTTATCCAGGAGTTCCCTTGTCTTCTGGATTGGTTCAAAACTACAAGGCTACGGAGTTGAACATTAGTAGTCGGAAACCCGAATATTGGGTCGGTTGTTCAACGACGGATAAAATAAAATAGCAAGATAAAATAGTAAAACTTTTATATAATTTTATGGAAGGTAATTTTAAATTGTAAAATACAAAATTTGAATGAAATCGGGTGAATAATTCGAGATAAATAAAATTTTAAGCAGACTGACTTTTTTAAAATTTGATAACTCACAAACTAATAGATCGATTGTTCTGAAAGTTTGTATTTTGAAATTAAAAGGATGTCAAAATATGTAGATCATACAATTCAATATATTTTACAATTATTTAATAAACTAATAAAAAATAATTATTTAAAATTATTTTTGCTTAAAAATTTGTATATAAAATTTTTTTTGTAATTTTATGCAAACATTTTTCAATACACTAAAAAAGTTCTCGAGATAATGGACTATAATCGAGGAGTTAAGTTAAAATTAAAGGACCCAAACTTTCCAACCCTCTCCTTGCCATAACTTCAGACCATATCTTCCAGATTGCGGCTATTTCCGCGTTTTGAAAAGTAAAAACCTAAAACTTTAGACAAACTTGAATGTTTATCCAGAGCAGAATGCAATTTTCTGTTTATTTTCGTAACTTAAAATATGGTATTGACTCTTTGAAGGTGAAAATATGATTAAATCAAAAGTTAATCAAGGTGTTCCCTTTTTCCATTTCATACACTGTACATAAAATAAGTCAATGAGAATCTGTTATGTTGATTAATATATATTTTACGATATTGAATACGAACAGTTTAATTGTTTTTCTTAATCAATCAACAATCTTTTTATTACTAAGAAAATGATTTTAAAAAAATTATTTGGTCATTGTTTTTCTTTTTTTCCGACTGCATATTTATTGCGTTGATTAAAATACTATAAACCTTGAATCCGAATAAGTAAGTGATTTTCCTCATTTAAAAGTATTAAAAAAAAAAAAAAGATTTAAAAATTAAAATTTTTTTTTTTTTATTCTTATACTTTCATTTTGCTTCAAAATTTCAAAAAGCAATTATGTGATCCCATAAACCATTGATGAACACATTACATAAAAAAGAATTCCTAAAGTAGGGGACCTGCCTCTCTTTCTATCCCCCAGGCTTTTGTCAGTTTTTCCCCCAGAAAAGAGGTGTGATTGTCCTTTTCTCAGTTCTACAGAAGAAAGAAAAGCAGTTTGAAAGATAAGTTTCCAAGAAAATGAAGATGTGTCTGCAGGGAGGGGGAAAGGATTTCGAAAAGTCGTCAATTTCACTCATGTCTAATCGCATCCAGTCTTTAGTTTAACAATGTATGGCAAAGTTATGAGTAGTGCAGTGAAACTACAATTACATAGAATTTACAATATATTTTACTAATTTTTGTTACTAATTCTTAAAAATAAATAAATAAAAACTAAAAAGTCAACTACAAAAAATTTTATTAAGCATTTGCTAATGAATTTTTGAGATAATTTAGAAAAAAATGTGACCAGACTATTATCCCAAGGAGACTTTAAAATTTTCCCGATGGGGGAGCTGGGCATGCCCGACAGGGGTGCAATTGCCCTCCCTGACCCCCTACTGGCGCCGCCCTTGACTACTGCATTGCAGTGGATACAAAGGGAAGAGTCCTGGGGTGTGTTTGTAAGGAACAGGGTCAAGGAAATCCTTAAGACATCCAAAAAGGAAAGCTGGAGACACATTCCAGGTGATTACAACCCAGGGGACCTACCTTCCCGAGGGTGTTCTGCTGAAAAGCTTATAAAATCTAGATGGTGGGAGGGACCACCTTGGCTCAGATCGCCGGAAGAAAATTGGCCAAGTACAGAGTTGAGAACAAATGAGGAAGAAGTACGCCTAGAAATACACAACTGTTCAACACTTTTACTTACCGAAAGCAGTGAAGAGTTTTTATGTTATTTCTTAACTTATACCAGAATTATACGCATGATGGCATGGGTATTAAGATTTATTCACAACACAAGAGACAAAACCAATTTTCGAAAGGGAGAATTATCAGCAAAGGAATTAGATGAAGCTGAAAGGGTCCTTATAAAAAGAGTGCAAGGTGAAGTATTTACTCCGCAATTTATCAATAGTTTGAAGACTTTAAACGTTTTTACAGATGAAAATGGAATTTATAGAGTAAAGACGAAATTAACGGACAGGAAAGATACTGATTTGTTTAGATACCCTTATCTTCTTCCGAGTAAACACAAATTTGTAGAAGTATTGATTCGAGAAAACCATTTGGAACTTATGCATGCTGGATTACAAACTGTTCTATCTAACTTAAGAGAGAAATTTTGGGTTCTAGGTGGAAGACGATCTGTTCGCCACGTAATTAATAAGTGTATTAAGTGTAGAAGGCATACTGTGAAGCCTGTTGAAACCGCTCCAATTTCCTTACCAGAAGATCGGGTCAAAGACGCTTCAGTTTTTGAAATTGTAGGAGTAGACTTGGCTGGTCCTTTGATCTTGAAAGGTGGCCAAAAGAGCTGGCTTGTGCTTTTCACGTGTGCGGTGTTCAGAGCTGTACACTTAGAATTGGTCAGTTCGTTGTCTACCAAAGACTTCTTACTCTGTTTAAGAAGATTCATCGCTCGTCGAGGACGACCGAGTGTTGTATACAGCGACAACGGGACAAATTTTGTAGGAGCGGAAAACCTTTTCCGAAGCATTGATTGGAGTGTTGTCGAATCAGAAACAACAGTTAAAAGAATTGTGTGGAAATTAATCCCGCCCTCCGCAGCCTGGTGGGGAGGGTTTTGGGAACGCATGGTACAAATGGTCAAGAAACTCTTGCGCAGAGTTTTGGGAAATGCCTCACTTAATTATGAAGAGTTAATGAGCCTTCTCTGTGAACGCGAGGCAGTAATTAATTCAAGACCTTCATCTTATCTTTCCGAAGATAGAGAAGATTTGATACCACTGACACCAGCAATGTTCTTACAAGAAATACGATCGGTGGGAGTACCCGATATTGATCAAATAGATTGAAGAAAAGATGGACATTTCAGCAAGCTCTTAGACTACAACTTAAGAAAAGATTCAGAATTCAATATCTCGGACTGTTAAAGAAAAGTAAGGAGAGGCCAAATTGTTTTCAACTAAGCATTGGAGACGTCGTCATTATCGAAAATGACTCCATAAAAAGAACCCTGTGGCCACTGGCTAAAGTGATGGTAGTTTATCCTGGTAAAGATGGAAAAGTTCAAGTAGTGAAATTAAAGACATCTTCTGGAGAATTGCTGAGACCTGTCCAACGCCTTTATCCGTTGGGAATAAGTTCTGGTAGCGAATCTACTGCAAAACCATCAGAGACACAAAAATCACCTTTAGCTGATAAACTAGTAAAATATATTACGACCAGAAGTGGTCGGGTGATTAAGAAACCTATTAGATATTTAAATGACTGAAAAAAAAACATTCATTTTTAAGCTTACGAATTAGTGTTTCAATGTTTATTTTGGGAATGTTTCTTTTTACTCTTAGATATAGTATATAATGCATTTAGTAAGTTTATATGTAGTTAAATTTTATATTTATTGCTTGTTTATACATTTTTAGTAAATGTTATAGTTGATTAAATAATATTTAATCAAGGTGGGAGGATGTCATGTAAAAACGTTTGTAATAACGTCATCGTTCATAATCTGTAATATTTTATTCATTAGTTTAATACTTATATGAATTCGAATGGCAACAGTTCATGAGTTAATGTTTTATGGAGAATGTTAAGAATAGAAGTGGATCGCTTCATAACTTGTAAATATTGTAATAAAGGTTTATAGAAAATTAGTAAGAGTTTTATGATGCATCTGACAATTTATACTCATCGCAAAACTAAGTCGAACAGGAAACTGAAGTCGTTTAAACTGAAACGGATTGTCTGAAGATATGATAGGGATGCGAGGAATAAGCACACTATTTCTATATCGCTACAAAAATTATCGTCTTCGATTAAGAAAAACTTATTATAACAATTATGAACAGCGACAAATATATCAAAGCGAAGCGTTCTATTTACGTATCGAATATGTTGCCACATTTTTAATACAAAAGTTAAACTTTTCTCCACTTTGGTAAATGTAAACTAATGCGAACCTTACAATTAAATTATTAATTCCTTCGTATATTATTGGTTTAAGTTGTCGAAAATTAATATTTCAATTGTAAGGTTTGCATTAGCATACATTTATAAGAGTGGAGAAAAGTATAAGCATTTTTTAATAGTTTTTTGAATATGGCTCTTTGAAGACGAAAAGACATAGATTTTCTTACAAAATGACTGATAACTAAAAAACTAATCCAAATTTTTTAAAAAGAAAAAAAAATACTTCTTCATTATGACAAAACACAATTATGTGCCGAGTTTCGTGCCTGGGCGAGGCTTCTGGGGCGATATATTGTGATTACAGACACACACACAGCCGCGTTTATTATTATGTATAGATTTAATCTTCAAAATTTTTTTAAAAATAAATTTAAAAATTTTTTCACAGTTTATGTTTTAGGAATTTTTTGTGTTCCTTTATGTTGCACGATTTGAACCTATTCGCGTCCTTATTATGGATTTAGTAAAATAATTAAAAATATTTTTTAATTTAAAATGCATTTAATTTTTTATATATACATTAATGTATTTCCGCAATAGCCCATTGGGGGAGAGCGAAGTCATGGAAATTAAGGCTCCACAATTTCGTGACCAACCGCATGAGTATGGTCTGTTATTAATATTTCTCAACGTTAATTATAATATTTCTAAAACACAACAGATGATGCTCTGCGCAGTAATGTAAAAAAGGATGAATTGTATCCTGTTTCCTGCATGGCACTGTACTGTGAACATCATTCCTTGTTTTTGTTATTCAATATATTATGTTAAAGGCACTTTGTAGTGTACTTTAAAACCCTGAGATCATCGTATTTAACATTGGCTGGATACAATTAATCCCTTTACATTACTGGGCAGAGCGCCATCTGTTGGGTTTTATAAATTATTAATAACATTGAGAAATATTATTAACACTTCCTCCCAATGAACTCTTAGTTCATTATTAAATAAACATTTCAAAATATTAATCAGTTATACTTCTCATGTAAGTAACCAATATTTAAAAAAAAAAAAAAATTGTTTAACAAGCATTAGTTCAAACTCTTACCAAATCACTGCCTTATAAATAAAATTATTAAAATTTAAATAAATAAATATCAATTAAGGTTATTAAATTATCATATAATGAATAATAAATCAAACAATTTTCATTATACAAATTCTTTCCCATGCAAAATGAGTTACGTTAGTTGCGATTTTACTTTTCTTAAATTTGTTTTCGGCACACGACCAGTTAGAATTCACAAGTTACAGTAGACTTATATAAAAGGTAAAATTTCGCTTAAATTTGGTAAAAAAAATCATATTAATAAAACTTCCTAGAATATCAAGCCTGTTCACACATCACCTCGTAAGCATAACATAAGTGGAGGGATACACTGGAAGTTTTCTAAATTTCATCCAGTTTTAGGAAGTTAGTTACTGTTTACATTCAGTCAACCATCCAGTCACAGCCAAATCTTTCAACAAAAAATAAGCACCTTTTAAATACATTAAAAAAATATTTTTAAGTACTATATACATTACAAAATGCAAAATAATTTTTATCGACTTTCCCTTAACATGGATCATGATAAAATAACGAGTTTTTGACAAAGAACTCTTTTATTGATTATATAGGCCATTATAAAATAATCAAGAAATTTTTCGGTTCGATATCAGAGGGTGGAAAATGCAACCTAAAATAAAGAATATCTTGCAAAATGCAGAGTTGCACATGAGAGTGCAATAATAATCTCACCGAACCCAGCTCACTATCCACACATGCGAACACACAAGTATTTCATCAAACCTGTAAAATGATTAGCGCTTTCATATACTATAAATACGCTGAAATAGATTGCGGTTGAATGAATTGTGAAAGCGTTGAATAGAACAATGTGAAAAGCGCGCTTTTGATTAATACATGGCGAAAATTGATGTGGTTAAGAAAAAAATCTCATTTTCGAAAAGGGAAAATTAAGCTCTTTTTAAAATCACCCAATAAAAATAGCACCTTTAAGGGCTTTTAAAAAGCTAAAATCGAAAATAAGCACTTTTTAAAAACGTTACGCACCATGTATATGGACATGCACAGAGAGACTAATATTGGGATGTCTAGATTTTTTTTAAATTGGTCCTAAGAACGGCCTATATAGGGCCTACATTGGCCAATATAGGACCTATATGAGTTAAATAAGGGATATAAAATATCGGGTGAATCTGAAAATTCCATGTAGAACGGATATTGGTTGTAAAGTGTCTGTAAAATATCCAGTGAGTCAGAAAGTCCATAGCGGAAGTCCTAGTCCAATAGCGGAAAAATAACGGCCCTTTGAAAAATTCTTGAGCCAATATTTATGAATATTTGCCCAAGGAATGAATATTTGCTCTTTATTTTGCTGCTAGGGTAGTTGCACATAATTTTAGAGCATCAACTAATTCCTTTGGTCTGTGTTAAATGAGTTAGTTAACACGTTGTACATAGATGGCAGCACAAATGCTGACAGAGATGGCAGTAGTGCTGTTATAAATATAATCTCTTATCTATAATAAAATATTAGTCCAGTTTCAGCCTCTACCTAGGTATGTTGCTTTATTTCTTGTGACCTGCATGCTTGATTGTTGGGTTATCAGTCTGATTATACTGCAGTTTCCAGAGATTCATATTAACCCCATATATCATATAAGTTCCCACAATTATATTTGGGAATAAATTTTTTCGTATTATTTGTTTTTCACATTCAATAAAGTAACAGAAATAATAAAATAATTTTATTTAATGAAATAGGTTTAACACTGTATTTATAATATTTCAAAGTAAAACTAACAAGTATTCACAATTTCTCAAAGCATGGGAATTGGTGCTTTTTCCATAAAATCTGAAAAAAAATTAATTTTTTCTTAGTAATTAAGTGTTACAATGCAGTTCAGATTTTTAAAAAAAGTAAATAATTTTCAGATTTAAAAAAAAAGCAAATAATTTTTTAAAATTTAAATTTGCAATGTGGTAACCTGTCTACTACAATTGCTAGTCTGGTATCCCCCAGTAACAAGGAACATAAAAAAACTAATGTTCTATTTTTGATTATTCTTCTAATTTTGTATATATCCCTATATTAACGATCTGTTTTTGTTATCATCCTTGCTTGTTTAACTTCACTTTATTTATTATTATTCAAAGCTGTTTATTATATAAATTTTATTAAAAGCAGCGTGTCTAATTACTTCTTTCAAAAATCGTACCTTTACAAACTGACGACCTGCGGATGTGATATAAACTCCCTTACAATAAAACGCTTTGATGAATGGTCCTAATTGAAAAGTTGACTTGCTATTTGAGACTGTGTCATCGTCCTCCTCAAGCTGTTGCTTTTCAGTCTCATTTACACACAACGGGATCCTGAAGAAACTTGAGTGCTAATAGCCAACATAGGAGTGACCACACAAACAACCGTGAACTTAATACATTTCTTACCACAAGTGCTCAAAATCCGGTGAAACACAGCTTTCCCGGTCTTTCGAACATACGGCAACTAGTTATATCTGTTCATCGAATTCCATCCTTGATAAAATTCTGGTAGGGAAGTATTGTGTCATAAAAACTATTAAACATCAATTCACTAACTCAAATACCTTTTGTTAGATGCAGGGTATATGCTACATTCTAGAATCCATGACTTTTCATGATTAATTCCAAGAATTTTCATGACTTAACAAAGTTACTACTTTCTCCAACATAAACACAGCAATAAATTTAATAAAGCATTATAATAACATTCATTGAAATGATAGGTATAACCAAAACTGTTATACTCTGCATCTTATATATTTTAAATTTAAAAAACAGAGTAAAGAAAGAGTTGAAGCAATAAATTAGCTGAAAAAAATACATAAGCAAATCATTTTTTCCCCTCTTTTTTTTTTACAGATTTCTATTCCAAAGATAATTTTCTTGTTCATGGGAAAGGAAAGAAAGACTCCCAATTTTTCTGCTCTCATTTTGGAATAAAAAAAATTCGCCAATAACTGGTTTGCTTCAGCTAGAATTTTAAATTAAAAATAAATAAATAAAAAATTCTGAAATCAGAGAAGTTTAAAAGACAATTCGCTCTACAAATGATGTTTTTTTCTTTCACTTTTTGAAAGAACACCATAATTTTTAAAGAACATGATAAAAACATTTCATATTTTAATAAAATATGACTGTGAGTGGGGATTTTGTTACAAATTCAGATATTCGGAACAAGGTGAAATTAGGGGGGAAGGATAAATGCCTTTCTAAAAATTAGATTTTTCAGCGACAGAAATCCATGATTTTCCATGCGTTTTTTTTTTATAAAAAAAATAGTTAAAATCCTTATGACAAATTTTGTTCAATACCGAAATCCATGACTTGCCAGACGCTCATACCGAGATCTTCTAAGTCAGGAAAGTAGTTCAACCTATTACATAAGAAGTTACTTTGTCTCTGTTTGAGAAAGGGAAAAACCTTCAGAACTGTTTATATTCAGAGCAATGAGGATATATTTTATTGGAGAAAATATTTATTTTTTCGCTTTAAGCTAGGTTAATTTAGTTACGTCACAAAGGAAAAATTACTGCCTTTGAGCAACCATTTTATCAGTTTATAGTAAACTAGTTTTAATTATATTCAAAATATTGTTTTGATGCATATTTTAACCTTATAAATAATGTAGAATTTAAAATTTTTTTTTCAGAGGAATACACATATGTACTATATATGTATGTACAGTCAGCAGAAAAAAAAAAAAAAAAGATATTACCTTTATTACCTTGAGAATAATTTTTGTTCTAATGATCGGATTTTCACGAACTAAGTGCCAATCTTAATGGTTCTTGGGGTGGGGGTGACTTCAAATATGCTAATCAATTAGTGCTAACTATTAATTAAGTTACAATATCAGACATAAAAACGTACTTTCTCTGAATAAACACATGTTTTTTTTACATATTTGAAATCCTAATCCTTGAAATGGGAAAATTTAAAAACTAAGTAAAGGTTAAGTGACATTCTAAAAGCATTTTGAGATATTGTATTTTTATTATTAAAGGTCATTTTATTTTGACAAATATTTAAGTTACATGTTTTTTCTTGAATAATCATGATTTGCAAACAGCATCCCTATGTTTCTATATATTTCAAGACTGACTTTTACAAACATGTTCTTCCGTTCAAATCTGCTCAACATGTTCTTTCACTAAGCTCACTATTGCAATCAGTTACTTAGGTATTTATCACCAAATATCGCTACTAAAGTTTCCTTCTCTTATTCCTTGATTTATAAACTTATTTTGTGAGTGAGGAATCTCACCATCATTACTGACATATGATACGATAAACTCATTTTAGTTTGTAAGATCCTTAAGAAATTAAAAATGTGGCAGCAAAACTAAGAAATGTACTTTATTATGTTTATATTCACCACAACATACAATATTTAATTTCAAATATTTGTAAACTTTTGGTCACAAAATGTTGGGTTTCAAAATTTTAATTTTAAATATAATGATAACTTTATAATTATGATACTGATACCACAGTTTTATTACTTTAGTAAGGACACATAAGTGCTGTTAAAATATTAAAATACAGATGTTTGCTACTACGAGCATAGAAACATATTTTTTCTTAATGAAAGCTCAGATTAAAAGAAAAAAAAGTACCGTTTTGGAATCTTTTTACAATTTTCTATTTTAGTTGTTTAACAAAATAAAGCATATCAAGCATTTTCCAGTTATAGCAATATTTTTTTGAATTGTGCCAAAATTGAGAAATAATATTAACAACTTTTTAAACAAATTTTTTCAACAATAACCTTTTTAAAAAGGCAACTTTCTTAAAGTTAGCAGGAGAGAATAAGTTTGAACGTCAAAATAAAATTGTATGCCCATAATTTTTTGTTCATTCAAAAAACAAAGCAAAGTGTTGTATTTTTTGTTGTGCACCTTTACGTGTTTACTTTTCATAACTCAAATAAATAATAAAAAAAGACAATCTATAATTTATCTTTATTTTTGAAAAAAATAGTATGCTTGGTAAATAGTCAGCTGTTTTTCATCGAATAATTTTGATGAGCAGAATATTTTTAATTTCTTAACAAGATTTAATTCTCACCTAGCTAGCAATAACTCTAAGTTTTCTTTCAATAAAAAATTTGACAATAATTTAAAAAAGAATTTTACTTTAAAGGTATCGCTCTCTTAATCAAACTATGGGGACCATACTTCCCACGTTGCAGCTACTCCTATATTTTGAAGGTTAAGAATCCAAATATGTAAAAAAAAGGGGAAAAAAAAAAATACATGCTTATTCAGAGATTGTACATTTTTTTTTGTCTGATTATGTAACTTAATTAATAGTTAGTACTGAATAATTTGCTTATTTGAAGTTACTTATTTAAAGTTTGCTTATTTGAAGTAACCATTAAGATTGACACTTGGTAGATGAAAATCCGATCATTAGAGGATTAAGTTATTCAAGGTGATATATATATTTTTTTTTTGCACACTCTACACTTAACATCTATATAATATATACACTTTAAATGTATAAGTGTATACAAAAATACAAAATATACATGTCAAATGTATTGGTACATATGTACAATACTGGACATGCATATAATGTACATATATACATAAACATATTGTACATATATACATACACATATTGCTTATAAATAAATTGTACATGCATGTGGCATTAATACATTATACATGCAGGTGTGGAACATACAACATACATACATTGTACATGCAGGTGTGGAACATACAACATACATACATACATTGTACATGCATGCATGGGATATACTTTCATTAAACATACATGCATGGGTCATTCATACATTGAAAATATATGCAAAAGGATATAAATATATTGTACATACATGCATGGCACATTATCGAATTGCTTAACATTATAAAATAACTGAATTTGATCAACAATTTTTAAATTATTTTATATATATTTCAAAAAGTATTTCTCACATATAAAACAAGAAAAAAAAAATCATAGTTTATAAAAAATAATTAAAGACAGGCTAAATTTTTTTCATAAAAAAGTAAACTAAAAAAAAAATTTACTTGATTAACCTAATAATTTGAAAGCTTTTTTCTACAATTTAAACTGCACAATTATATAAAAATGAAAGGTGAATTTTTTTTTTTAAAAAAAAAGGTATTTATTTAAAAAATAATTTAAGAATTTAAAATAACTTAAAAAATTCCTTTATACCTCCTGAAAAAAAGAAAAACCTAAAAAAAATAAACTAATTCAGAATAATCCTAACAAAGTATTACTGTAATAGTAATCAGAATTAAACCTATAAACACACATAATTTTATCAGGGTGTAATAATAATTTAAACAGTGAGTTAATTATTACTATTTTAATTTGAATATGCATAAAAAGGCAGTGTTTTTAAGGGATAAGTGATTTTTCATAAAAAGACATAAAAAATAAGGAAAATTTTTTTGATTAATTATGTTACTCAAAACGTCATCACTTTCTCATCTCATAATGGGTAGTTAAACTTTCAAAACAAAAATTATGTTTAATATATAACGGTAATGTATTTAAACTTCTTCACAACTTTACACAAAAAAGTTTTAAAAATGTGGCTCTTTTTTATTTTATTGAAATCATACTGTTTTTTATTACTGCTTATGTTAGCCTCATTGTTTATGACTCCTACAGGGCTAAGTGCAAAATGTCTGAATTCATACAATCTGCAGGAACAAAATATTAGGTGGTCTGAGATTGAACACAGAAATCTGAGAGTCTGTTATAATTACTAAAAGATACCATCGAACCTCGATTTAGCGCACTTTGATTTAACGAATTCTTCGATTTAATGAAAATTTTTTTCCCCTACAAAAAGGGCACTAAAATGATATCTTTTAAAAATTTTGTAATTTTGATTTAACAAACAACAATCGCTGGAAAAAAATTAGCCAATATAACTAAAAAATTTTTGCACTTAAAGTTTTGAATATTTCACATCCTAATTGAAGTGTATAATTATATGTATTACGTATTAAATTTGAAAAGCAATTAGCTTTAAAAAATTAAGATCATTTTAAAGTTGATTTCCTAACGTATAACTTATAAGTGTTAAGCTTGTAGTAAACAATAATCTCGTCTTTTTATTATCTGTATATCTAAGGGTATTTTGCATTGATACTTTTATACCATACTCTTTACAAAAATTGATATTTTATTGAACTAACGTATTTGTCAATCTATTCGTTAAATCGAGGTCCAACTGTAGCTAGTATGGAAATGTTTGATCCAATTTAAGAGATTAAAAAAAAAAATCCCTTCAAAAATCAAACAATTGATATTTTGAATTTTTTTTCACAAATAAACATGTTTAAAAAAAGGGAAATGAAAACAAATATTTTATGCTCGGATAAAAGTCGACTGCTTACCTAAATTCAGTTCCCAAACCAACTGCTACTCATTGCAGTTACTTTTTCATAAAAGGATGCTGTTGATTTCAGGGTGGTCGGAGTTTCAATAGCAACTAGTAAGTTAGGACTAGAACTACGAATGTTCTTTACTTCTGGTTCCTGTTGAAATAAGCAGCATAACAGTTAGCAAACATTCATGCAACACATGCCTCATGTTACACACAAACCATTCTTGATAATCTCCTGAGATGCTTTCTTATTTTTTATAGTCATGAGTTTGATTTGGATTATTTTAAGCCTTCAATTTATTCTGAGGGGCTGCAAGTACATTTTATTTTATAAATTTCGTTGAACAGCCGACCCAATTACTGATTTCAAGTCTATTTTTCTCAAAAAGCTACAGTTTTTTTTAATGCAATTTAATAAAATAATATGAACCAGGATTTTTAAAATTCATTTGAGTAACTTGAAATTGATGCGGTATGTAGAAGGCAATAATATATTTCAGTTTATGATGCAGTAAGTTTAGGTTTTTTTTCTTTAGTGTTATTTCATATGTCTTGAGAAGTATTGTTGGAGGAATTCAAAAAAATGGTGTGTGGCTTAGAAGATCAAATCTAGAGCTTTATCACAGATATAATGAACCTGATATTATTAACTTTATTAAACGACAAAGAATAAAATGAGCAGGCCACGCTATCAGAATGGATAAAAACCGTACCACAAAAAGAGTTTTCAATGCCAGACCAGTTGGCACACGAAAAAGAGGTAGGCCAAATTGGAGATGGATAGATGCCTTACAGAAAGACCTTTTGGTCTTAAAAACTAAAAATTGGAAAACATTAGCAAAAAAAAGTTATCTTGGAAAAACTTCTCCAGAAGGCCAAGGCCCACCCTAGGCTGTCGTGCCATTGATGATGATGTTATTTCATATGTTTTTTTACTTCTGTGTTATTTACAAAGGAGTGATTTTTTGTCTCCCATATGTATATAAATTTATACGTTCACTCTAAACTTGCACATTCAGACAAAAAAATAAGTTAAAAATACTGTTTTTGAAAAAAATATATGTAGCTTTCAAAACAAAACAAAATGAATTTCAAATTTGTAGTTCCTACACCCGAATTAGGTAAAGTCAAGTACTTTTATAAATGGAGAAAAAAATTTATTCCCCAGTTTAATCATGATTAAGCTTTTCACTCATTTTCAAAATAATCCAACTTCTTTTCTTCCCCGAATAAAAATATAAAGCCATAAATTGTGGTAGAGGTTGTGACCTTGAAACTATGCCAGGAAAATTTGGATATTTCACTGGTAATGATACAATGCGTGTATTTAAAAAAAAAAATTTTTTTTGAATTTTATTATTATATTTTTTTTGCAGAGCAGTGTTAGTTACATCAAATATGACAGAAAATATAAGTTAATTGGCAAACTATAAAACATAAAGGTTAATATATGCTTGTTAATTATACTACAAACAAAAATAACATAAAGGATTCAAACTTTTGACCTGTCTCCTGACTAGACTACTGAAGCAACTAGTCTCTCACATGCTTTGAGTGTATCAGCCAAAAGGAGAAATATATTTTACTTTAAAGCAAGCTTGTCAAAAATGATGAATTTCTTTTTTAAAAAAAGATAAATAAAAATAAATTGGAATATATTTGCCACAAATTGGATTTTGTATTCATTTATTTAAATAATTTTTTATTTATATTTATTTAAATCAGATTTTCTTTTTAATTTTTTACATTTACCAGTTAAACCATCCTATGAAATGTATTAATAATACATATAATCATAAGCATAATAGTATCCTATAGCAAAAATACTTAATAGTTCTAACTAAAAATATTTAAAATTGTGATGTACTTAATTTATTAACAAAATAATTTTATAGGCAATTTATTATTTGGATGTATTCCAAATCAATCTAAACTTTGTTATATTAAAAAGGAGTTTCTATAGCCAGAACAAGTTATTGATAAACAGCAATTACATATTTAATAAGTTTTAAAGGCACTTGTATTTAATTAAATATGTTTATTACCAGCAAATTATTTTACATTTAGTAAATTATAATTTGAAAGTCTCTCTTATCCAATTTTAGTAATTTTTTGGTCTACTTTGAAGTAAAATAAGTTTACTTTCATTATCAACCTAATAAAATATACTCATAAATAATATCTTTCCAACTTAATGATTTATTTTTAAAATATCAGTTAGTTTAAATCAATTAGTTACCTTGTTCAGCCATCTGCACTTAGTAATTAAAATTAAGCCTACCAAAGGTGGAATCATGAATATTAACCCCTTGCCAGTGTCTCTTGAATCCAGTTCGGACAACTACTACGTGCAGTATTTGTGATGCCCGAACTGACTTCGGGCAGTAGAAAAATTTAAGTTTCTATTTTGTGAAGCCCGAGATGAGTTCGTTAATACTTTAGGATAACTTAATTAATTATTTTCCTAACAGGTGACATGAGTGGTCCTAATATTTCACCGATCACAACTTCAGTTTAGGGTAAAGCGTGCGATAAGGGTTTGTGTGCACAGTACCACGTTTTGGGATATACCATACTGTAAAAGATTTGTAAAATTTATGAATTGAAAATCATATTGTTGCTTTTATACTATATTATACTAGTTATATTTTATTTAGTTTCTAAATTTTGTTTAATTTGCTCTAATGGAATATAATGTGAGCGTAATCCATTACTTTCTTATGTGTGTGAAAAAATTATATTTTATTCTGTAATAAAAAACCATTTTCTAACTTTTATAATAATACAAAGAACAAAGTTAAGCAGTAAAAAGTTTTTTTTCCATTTTTCTGAAATATATATGTCACTGTTAAGGGGTTAAATTTTAGTAGGTGACCATCAGGTTAGTTTACTTTTAAGTCTTCATTCAGTTTGCATAAACAAATGAAACTCACTTCTAATTGTTCTCGAGAAGACGACGTCTTGGCTGGCAGAGGCAAATGAGGAAACCTTGCACCCGTTGGAGACATCAACATCACATTGTGGTCCATATGACCACTAACAGAGAGTATTTTACAGCTGGTCAGGTAGCTCACTTGATCCGGCGATGCTATAAGGCCATACAGAGACTGAAAGAGAGTTCATTTTCACTTCTTTATTCGACAGACAGACCTTTTTGGAATGTCTAGAGATCTACACAAGTTTGTTGGGAAAGGTACATATATATATTTAATAACTCTACTTTTTTATGTTTTTTTCCCTCCATAATTTTGAAATATTACCCCCAAGAATTATATATATATATTTTTATAATTAATGTTAGACTCTTTTCAATAATTATTTATTTAGCATAATTAAAATAACTTTGAAACTGAGATTTAATGCAGTATTGCATTGTGCTTAGATAAAACTTTACAGGGCTGCCACTCAAATCGGAAAAAAAATTCCCTGTGTTTTCCCTATACACAATACATTGAGAGGAAAAACATAATCACTGTGCTCTTGTATGAGCTGTACTGGGCTAACTATACTAGTTATAATTGCTGAAAAAAAGGAACAGCTGAACATGCATAAAACAAATAATGCTAGAGTAAATGAAATAGTTTAATATAGCTGAAATATAATTCTTAAATATTTCATAGATCACACTTTGAGTGGTTACCATCTTTTAAAAGACGAAAATAAACAAAATTCCCTGTATTTTCCCAGTTCCTAAAGAAAAATTCAAAATTTCTTGCATTTTCCCTGTTATTTTAGGTGATTTTCAAATTCCCTGTAGTCTCCAGGTTTTTCCTGTTCTCCCTATGGAGTGGCGAAACCCTGTTTATACTTTAGTAGTGAAGAGGATATAAACCAAAGAAATACTAGGTAATATTTATTTTTAAAATATTTGGTTTAAGAGTGCAATTTTTAAACAGATTTATCACAATATTAAATTATTTTTATGCCAGACAGTTGAATTCCCAAATCTCAAATGGCATTTATTCTGGATCTGAATTCTATGTTTTGTTGAAATTGAATAAAATAAAGTTGAAATAAGAACAGAAAAGAACTGTTGCAGTATAACTGCTATCAGAGAGACACCTTTAAATTCGGTTGTTTTATTTTCAATTGAAAAATTAAATGGGAAATTCTAATGTAAATTTTTTTATGAATATCCCTTTCATAATTAATTGAATACAATGTTTGAATTTTTCTTTTCAATTCTATTATTAATTTTTTCACAGCCATTTTATCCAAATCACTAATATATAATTTATTGGATATAAATCTAATTAAAAGTTTAATATATCCTTACTGGAACCCTAGGGTCCTGTCATACACCTTTTGGTCTAGATAAATTTACCAACATGTTTTCTTGCACAGTTTCAAACACTCATATTTTTCCAAAATTCATAAAACATTGATAATTTACCAATTGATTGTCCATTTTTAAAAATTTGTTAAAATAACAAAACTAAACAAAGCATCAGCAAAACCTGGCACTATCTATGGAAACTGGAACGGGGCTTTTGTAGTTTAAAAAACAAATTTCTTATTCTATGATTGTGAAATTCCTTTATATATATATATATATATATATATATATATATATATATATATATATATATATATATATATATATATATATATATATATATATATAAATATATATATTCCCCGTTTTTTTCCCAGAAAAAAAGAAAATCAGAATCACTGTGCTCTTTTATAAGCTGTATTGGGTTAACTATACTATTTTTAATTACTGGAAAAACTTAAAGAAATAAGGAACATACTTAAACAATGCTATAGTAAATGAAATGGTTTAGTATAGCTGAAATATCATGATTAAATATCCTATAGATTGCACTTTGAGTAATCACCATTTTTTAAAAAGACTAAAATAAAAAAAATTCCTTGTATTTTCCCAGTTTGTAAAGGAAAACTAAAAATTCCTTAAATTTTTCCTGTTATTTTATTTGATTTTTTAATTTCCTGTATTTTCTAGGTATTCTCTGTTCTCCAAATGTGGCAACCCTGTTAAAGCTGTCAGGACCACAATAAATTACAAACGAAAAAAAGGCGCTTTTGAACAACCTATGTTAGATAATATGCCAATAAACTGTTTACTTTATTGGCAGTAACTTATTTTGTTTACTTTATTATAGGTAATAACTGCATTAAACTTTATAAGTCTAGCTGAAATATTAATGGAGATATGGATATCCTTTATAAAAAAAAAAACAACAACAAATTTATTGTCTTCCGTTCCTTTTGTTATGACTAAGGCCCGGATTTTGATGACATTTGCATTTTTTTGCATTTTTGGACATTTTTGTCCTTTAGAGCATTTTTTTAGATTTATAGGGCATTTTTCTTTAAATTTTGGGGCATATTTTGCATTTTAAAGCATTTTTTAAATTTTTTGTTCATTTTTTCCAATTTTTATTATTTTTTATCATTTTTCATTATTACACTGGCTTCCAAACAATGAAGAAAATCTCTAGGATATTAACAGGTGAAGCAACATCTTTTCAAATTGAAGAATTGTCAGTAAGTGAGACCGTCTTTTTCAAATACGCACCAATAACATCAGTAGACGTTGAAAGAAGATTCTTCAGGTATAAAAATTAACTTTCAGACAAGAGACGCTCGATTACATTTCAAAATATTTTAAAAAAAATTAATAATCCAATGTAATTCTGATATTTAGTAATATTATGAGATGGAAGTTGTTATATTCATTAAAGTTTCTATACAAAATGAAAATGTTTTGGAGTCAATATATTTTCCTCTTTTTTTTTTTTTTATTACTTTAGGATATAAAACATATTTTTCAAACTTTAATGAACGCAGAACAAGTATTGCATTGCTTTATATTTTTTGAAATGACTCATAATAATTTTAAAGAGTAAAAAATTGTTTTAGTTCAATATTTTTACTTTATTTAAGTCATGTCATAAGGCATTTTTAGCGTAATTTTCGCATTTTAAGGGCATTTTTTGCATTTTTTTAAGGGCATTTTTTGCACTTTTAAAGGGCATTTTTTGCACTTTTTAAGGGCATTAATTGAGATTTTTTAGGTCATCAAAATCCGGGCTCTAGTTATGACTCTAAAAATATTCAATAAAATTAAACAAAATTACTAAAGCAATATTTAATCAATAACAAAATTATAATTTTAAAATCTGAAAAAAAAAAAAAAAAAACTCATTAAAAAATGCACAAGATACGAGCATTTAAAGTGGTTCCACTTGAGCAGAAAACGTTTGAAAAAAAATTTTTCTTCATAATTTCATAATTAATAGTATTTGGTAACTAATGTAAAAAGATCGCTTTTAATATCTTAAAAATTTAACACTTTTCAAACTATTTCAGTAGTTTCTGATAAGGGGCTATTTACAAAACTCATTTTGTATCTTACGACAAAATTTAATAACAATTGACAATAATCGTCTTATGATGATATTAGGAAAGAAAACACGTGAATAAAACATACTTTTATGGAGGTAGTGCCATTTTTAATAAATCTCGTTTATTTATTAATAATGCTTCTCATTTTCTGGGTATTCAAAAACACTTTTTTTGTTCATAATTTATTGCCCATCCCTCAAACCTCTGAAAGCCTTACATTTTATTGATAAGAGTAAGGAAATGTATGCCCTTAAGATCTCTAAGCAGATTATCAAATGTAAGCAAAAATATTTTTGACGCCCCTCTCTCCATTAAGATACTTTTTGAGAAATTTTTTAAAAAAAATGTCTTTTTAATTACTTAGGGCAGTGTGTATATATATATATATATATATATATATATATATATATATATATATATATATATATATATATATATATATATATGTGTGGAGTTTCAACACCTTAGTGTAATAGCTGCGAACATTACATCATCCAACATCATGTAATACTTTAAGATAGTTGCATCATCCTTTTTGTCATTGAGAGGCGCCAGCGAGACCTGACGGGGAAGTCCCCATGGGAAACTCCCGAATCTCTCTGAACTTAATCCATAGAACATTTTAATATCTTATTCACATGCAGTTAAGTTTCAATGTTATATCATCGTCGTTATTTTACCCTTATGCTGCACAAACCCCTACATATATATAATTAAAAAGAAGCAACAAAAAAAAAAAAAATTCTGGCATTTTAAATTTTCAAAATTATTTTAAAACACTTCTTTTTACATAAAAAAATAGTTTTCCTTTTTATTTCGATCTCATGTAGAGTTTTATGGCACAAAGATTCAAAGGAGGATATGCTGTGCCAAACAATTTGTTGAGTTAGAAATTGTATACTACAATTTCATTGCTATAAAATAAATGAAACTAATAAAATGGTTAATCACGAGACACATATTTTTAAAAGTCCATAAAAATCGAAATATATTCTACATATTCTATAAAAAATATTCTATAAAATACACAGAAAAGGTAAAACAGTACATGGGTAAGAAATAAGAGTGAATAAAATCAAATAAAACAGTTATATACAATATGAAATACCGATAGCTCGCAGAAATGTGAAAAACGTTAGGATGATGAATTTCACCTAACAAATCTTTCATACATAAAATAGCGCTTTTAAAAAAGGTAAGACGATGTTGGTTAAAACAAGGACAAATGGTTAAAAGTGATAAACCGTAAGTAAAACATTACAAGTAATACCAATCAAGGTTGATTCCAGTAAAAAAAATTTCAAATGAGTGCGAAATTACCAGAGATTTGTGCAGAGCTTTCCTTATATTCTGCTGCAAAGGAAGAGAGAAAACGTCCATGTCAAATGGATCTATCTGAGATACTGCTCTGTTTATGATTTCTTGAGAGATGGCATCATCGCACGCATTGTGCACCATCAGGCTCGTCAAGAACTGTACATCAAATAACAGTTGCAGGGATTGAACCTGCAGCAGCCTGGGAGGAATCGATTCTCTTGAAAATACTTTCTGCTTGTAAACATCCAGTAGGGCACTCAACAGCTGCCTGCTCATCCATGACCTCACTTCACTGTGAGCAGAAAAGAAGAATTTTTTGTGCATCAGTTTTACATTAAAATACAAAATAAATTACACCAGGGAGGCCACTTGAATCAGATTTCAAATTTCCCTGATTTTTCCAGATAAAAATCTTAAAATTTCCAGGTTTTTGTTTCTTTTTCCTTATAAAGTGTAGGATGTGTACAAGAAAAGTGTCTATATTATAAAATATTTTATTCAAAATGTTATTTTTTTAACATATCATCTTGAAAAAAATAATTTATTTTGACAATTTGGCAAGATTTTTATTTATTTTTTAATATTTTGGTACAAAATTTTGAATCAAAAATCATACATTGACCAACAAAAGAGTAAAATTAAATATTAATATATAGTTAGTTCTTAAAAATAACCTTTTTTTAAAAAATTAAAATATGTTATAAAAGGTTAAAATAAAATAGAAAAAATTAGCATTAATGCAACAATTGTGACAATTTGTTGACAAACATTGCTGTTAGCGATTGTAAAAAAATGTGTGATTGGTTGGTTTGCTGAGAAAAAATAATTCACAGATTTCTTTGTATGGGAATAGAAAAGATTTCTGAAAAGAGTGCAATAGAAAATCTATTATTATTAAATTATAACCAAAAATTTTTTGGAGAATTTTATAAAGTTAAAAATACAAAAACATTTTATCAAAATAGAAAAAAATTACCACCAAAGCCTCGGAACAAACTTGATCCATAAATGGATTCAGCCCAAAGACAGAAGCTAATACTCTAATCCCTTCTTCCACCTCCACCACAATCTTTCCTAAATTGCACAGTCCCATAGCGGTCAAAGGTTTCTACATTCGTTTAGCAACTGTGGGAGAATTTTATGTGGCATTCTAGTTTAACAGAGCTGTGATGGAACTAATTTTTATGCAAGCAAAGTATCGCTAAGTTGATGATATTTCAACTGTTTGGCGATACATTTCTGTCTCAAAAAAGTGGGTATAATGGATGAAATAATTTAAATTAAGAAAATTAGTAAATAATTTAAATTAGTGAAATTGAAAAAATTATCAAAAATAATTTCCAGTTTTTCTTTAAAATTCCCTGAGTTTTCCAGGTTTTTTCCAGTATAAAAAAAATTTCCTGATAATTCCAGGTTTTCCAGGTGGGTGGCCACCCTGTATACATAGATAAGAAAAAAAAATCCGATAGATTGTACGAAATATACATTTCATAAAAATTGTTGCATAATTATTAATAACTAAATAATATAACTAATTAATATAACTAATCAACTAAATATATTACACATAGGAAAATTTAGGGATTTTTTAAATCAAAACTGAATCATCAAAAGAGAAAAACTGCAATATTTTTCTGTCGTACACAAAGATCGTCAAAACACAAAGAAATCGGAGTACACAAAGAGCATTAAAAGTGATAACTAAAATGCGAAATTCATATATTATAATGATGTTGTATTAAAAATATTGGGATTTTCAAAACCATGCATAAATCCATAGGATTAACCATCGTAAAAAAAAGTGTTTGAAAAACTACATTAATCGAGATTGGGTAATGCAAGAACTTAAATGCACCATTTTAAATTTCCTACTTTTTTCCAAAAAAAAGTGAACTATTCTTTTTCATTTGTTCAGGTTGCTACCGCGAGATTACCACATTGAGAGTTGGCATGCCGCGCGTGGCACGAAGGCTACAGGTCATGCCCCACTAGTTTAATGATTTTAGCATTAAATTAATGCTGCAAATAAAGCTGTTATAATAGCATAAAAATCAATAAGTCGATTATTATAGCATAACAAATTTTACAATGGACAAAAAACCTCTGTTTAACATTGCAGAACAGCAAAAGGTAACAAAAGCCCTGCTCTTTCCACACCAATGTCCTCATAAACTAAGTCTGACTGCCAGTAGCTACTTCTTAAAATTATTTGCATTAGCATAAGCAGTTTTTTAAATCGTTCATCATTTTTGCCCATTATTAAAGGAGCAAGTATTCAAAATAAAGCTTACAAAATTTAAAAGATCAAAGTCCGTTTATTATTGAAATCATTATTTTTTATTTCATGAAATTATTTACCCTGCATCAGCATCAAAAAAGTAAACAAAAAATTAAAGCTTACATCATGCCAAATAATTCATGACTGCTGTATACATTAAGGTCACCCAGAATACAAATGTATGTACTAACATATATGATACAAGTACTAATATATATCATACAAATGTTATAAAAAAAAAATTATTTAAAAGACACTTATTAAAAAAAATGCAAATTAAATTACACTTGAAAAATCAAATAGAAATTGTTTAAAAAAAGATTTAAGACAAATATAGTTAACAGCATCATATTGAAAAAAATATATAATAAAAAAAAAGCTGTTAATAGTCAGCTGTATTAAAAAAAATATTGTTTAAAATAATTATTATAAAATACAGTTAGTAGTAATTTAAAATATTTTACATAATTTATATTATTGAACAATATAACAGTTACATAAAAAAAGTTACATAGCAAGTTACATAAAAATATTAATAAAAATAACGAGAAAGCTGTTTTATCCGGCTGTAATATAAAAAAAATTATAAAACATTATGTAGTAATTTAAAATATTTTATAATTAAAAAAATAATTATTTAAAATTTTTTAAAAATAAAGTTACAGTTAAAAGAATTTACAGCTGCATGTACCGTTTACGTATAATATGGTCACCAGGTATTTAATGCAGAGTCACTTAAATGATGTTTGTGCATGAATTTTTTTACCTATTGATTGAAAATCCTCCAATAGCATTCAAATGACAACAGAATTGGAATAGCGAATCAGCCACAGGTGTAGATATCTAAGAGAAAATGAAAAAACATGCAACATTTATTTCTAAATACACCAACGGCACTTTCACTTAGTGATCCAATGCCATGTATTGATGGTTGACTGCAAACAATAACAAGCTACCTAAAACCCGAAGAAATTTAGAAAACTTCCTGTGTATCCCTGTGCTTATGAGGCAATGTGTAAACAGGCTTAATATTCTAGGAGGTTTTATTATCATGATTTGTGTTTAAATTTACGTGTAAATTTACCATAAAAAATTCCTTGTAACTTAAGTTATTTCATATCTCAGCAAAATCTACACCTTCCCAGAGCAAATAAAAAAACCCAATGTGTAAGTTTATATTAAACACAATCCCATTTACAGAAAAATAACTCAATGCACATGCATATTTCTTTAGTCTGATGAACACGTGCAAATTTAACAACACAAACCCAACCTATTTTTTTTCCGTAGTCACACAATTTAAAAATCATATATCGCGATTTGTATTAATGCATATTGAAAATCATACGTTTTGATTATTCTCACAATTTTAAAGTCACGCATCGTAATTCGCATTCATGCGATCTAAAAATCGCACATCACATTTTGTATCAACATTAAGGAGATTTAACAATCATTCATCAGGATTCGTATTCACGTGATCTAAAATCATATATCGAGAGTCGTATTTTGGCATTTAAAAATTTATATGTTACTGTTTTTGACATTCATAAATCTCGGAATTCCGGGGTACCACCGGAATAGACTCACTGATCTTTAAAAAAAATCAAAGCAACCCATTAATAAAACTTAGATTTCTTCAATTGTATGCTGCGTATCCAGAATCAGGGTTAAGTCTCAATTTGTGAAAAAAAAAAATTCCTGACTTTTCCAGGTATACCAGGTAATTTTGAATGAAAATTGAGACCAAATCTTCATCAGAAAACTTACTTGTTATGTGAAATATTAGATTTTCTGTGTAAAAAACTATTATTAAATGAGGATGGGACCATTTAAGTTTGACTAAAAAGTGAAATTTTTACAACAAATAATTGTAATAGATATAAGAATTATTTAACTCGAATCTCAATAACTGACTACTGTTACTGACAATTTTAAGACTGGTTTTTAGGTATGATGTAGGTATAATCCAGGTTTTTGTAAAACAATTGCAACTTTCCTTGACTATTCCAGGTTTTCCCTGTTCTCCCTGACACGTGGGAACCCTTAGAACTGACTTCGGTTAATAGAAGTGCATTGTTAGCTTTTTAAGAATTACTTCTTTGAAGAAAACATTTCTGCAGATATATTTTTTTTTCTCATAGCATATTTTTTAAAGCTCAGTTTGTCTCAAAACATTTTTTTAAAAAACTTACATTTTGTGGTATTCTTAAAACAGAATGAATGGCATTTCCCTGGTCAGATTCTTCTTGTATTTCAATTTTATCCCATTGCTGAAAAGGAAAAAAAAAGGAAATTTTTTTTATAGCCCATGAATAATTTTCAATTTTACATTCAAACCTCTAAAAAGAATTGAATATTAAATACATTTTATAAAATTCATAAAAATAATTTGAGTTGAATTAAAACAAAATATGAGTTTTCACTACAAAATTGATAAAAACACCTATTCATAATATGCAGCACAAAATGTGATTTTCTGGATGTCTTTAAATCTTCATTAATGAAAAGGTAAGTCAAAATCTGTTTTGGTTTAAATGTAACTTGTTTTATAATCAAAAATAACAAAACTAGATTACTTATCAATAAGAAAACATATTTTTTATAAATAAAATAATACAAGGGTGCACCTCATTATAGGAAAGAAAATAAAACTATACACATCTTAATTGTTTAATACATATTAATCAAATATTCTTAAAAGTTTTATAACATTTCATCTTTTTTTATGTTGTTGCACTCTTTCAGAATTTGATAAATAAGTATTATGGATGGTGTTTTCAATATAAATGTAAACAACAACAATCTTGAGCTCTCGACCTGCTTTACTTCCGATTAGAAAATATACAGCCGCTTACTACAGCTTATTGTGCAAGGCAATGGTTCCAAACAGATAATTTTGTCTTTAATAAAAGAAATAAGTTATTTGATTTCTAAGTACGAATATCTATATTTTATAAGCTATTAATGATTTTAATTAATTCTGGTAAGTTAAAAGTGAAAATTTGTTTCAGTTATTTAGAATTGTAATGAGAAAAAAAGGTGACATGGTTGCTAGATTTTGAAAGAACTCGCTTTTTTGGCAGTTCTGATTTGGCCTTTTTTTACTTGTTTATTTCAGTTTGTTCTTGGTACAAGACGTGTACCATCGTTCGTTACTGTTAGCATATTGTTCGAGCAGCGAGATTAAGTTTATTTTACATATTATCCTTTAGGTTCAAATTTCGAAGTAGGTATATTGTTAACAAGGTAAGAAGGGTTTTATAACAATTCTTTTTTCAAATGACAATTCTTACGTCTTGATATGACAGGTCTTCAAATGATGATTCGTATAACGATTATTCTTTTAAACACAAATTATAAATATGCAGCGTTATCTAGTGTAGAAAACACCATGCTTAGACTCAAGAGAAGAAAAAAGTCTCATCCAAAATATAATATAATATATAATTCTTACAGTTTTTTTTTTTAAATTAAATTTTTAATAACATACCAGAAGAATTTTTAAAAGTCCTTCCATAGAATTTGTCATAAGCTCAGATTCCACTGTGGCTTTCATATGATTTATTTGGCTAACACTCCACAATCTAGAAAATAATTATCTAATTAATAATGGATTTTGATACTCAAAATAAAGAAATTTATTTAATATTTACTTTCACACCTAAAAGCTGATGCACTTGTTTCTAATAATTTACTCTTCAAAATCTTCCAATTTTCACTTTCCTTTAAATAATAAGATAAACTCATTGAAAATTGTCCAAAGTTAATAAAATTATATATTTAATCAATTCAGACAAATATCAGATACTGTACAAAAAGCAATATACAGTCAAATACCATTTTAGCGAAATCCGAAATAGCAAAGATTTCACTGATACGAATGTTTTCAGAACTATTAAATGAATTTCCATAGAAACAATGAATTTAAAATATCGATATTACGAAATGAATTATCCTGTTTAACGGGGGCAAGTAAAAGGAACAATTTAGTTTTTTGATCAATAAACCTTTCTTCAAAGTATACTATGTGTTGTATGAAACCATTTCTGAAGAACAGAAAATATATGTAATGCGTGTGCATCTCTGACTGCCCAAATACCTAAAAATGAAACGGACTACCGCCTAGATGTTGTCCGTGTGACCAAGGGAAGTCACATAGAGAATCTGTGATGCATTTACATAAAATTTAGAAGTTTCTTCTACATTCTGTGTAAATTTCATCGATAATTTTTTTTTCACTCATTAGTTATAGACGTTTGTAATCGCTATACTTATTTTGAATTACCCTATAATTTGAATACCCTATAATTACTCAATATAGTTTGTTGTTGTTTCTAATCCCCAAGAGGTCTATCCCAGTTAGACCAAATCCATAAGTCCAAAAATACCCTATATAGTTTGAATACCCTATAGATTTGAATTACACTATAGAGTTTACATCAAGAAAATTTTCGGGAGATACATTTTTCCCCCCTAAAAATAAAAGACAATTAAATTAAAAAAATTATGTACCTTTATTGCAGCCTGTGTATAGGATGGTCTTTTCTCCAAATTTTCATTGCGTAACAAGGCAAGATTAATATAGGGACATAGGTTAGCCAAACCATTGCACATGTGGCCTAAGAATACAATTCTGAAACAACAACACAAATATAAACAATTTCATATGTGACGAAGAGATAAAAAAGCACATTAATAAATCATTGTACCTGCTGCTCTCAGTTGTTTCAGATTCCAAGCATGCAAGATGGGCTTCAATAAAACTTATTAAACTGAAAAATATTTATTCATAATCAAGGGAAAATAAAAAAGAAACAGTATTGAGATAAATCCTTTAAATGAAGACACACTCCATCTATATATCGTCCATTTACACAAGACACTAACTGAATCGCTCAATGGAATTTTCCTATCTTCAGATTCTCTGCAAGCAATGACCGCGGAAGCATCTCATGAGTAGAGGGGGGCTCTCTCCTGATGAATTACTCAGAAGGGACCGCCCTGAAATCCTAACCCATTTATATCTGAACAGGGGTCTGTCCAGACATTTTGTGAAAGGTCCGTTTTTTGTAAAATTGTGAAAAAATGACTCGTAATTTGTGAATATAAAATAAATGTTAAGTCACATTATTTCAACCAGGGTCCGGCTTTTATGAATTTGTGCAAATAGGGTCCTGTTATTACAAACAAACCTTTTTTAAGGAGTTTTTAAATTGTAAATAGATACAAAATTATGCACAACAATGTAAAATTATAATTAAAAAAAACTAAATTTTCAAAAATAAACAGCAATTGCTGCAACATACAAATGCAAGAGATGCAACATACAAATATTTGGTATTTAGCATATACTGCTGAACGCAGAATATTCAGTTTGGATGACTAATAGAAGAAGCGTCTGCCGAAGACAAAACTTAATTCGTTTACATCCATCTCTCTTGTTTTCATCCCCTGGGAAGGGTTTATTCGATTAACAAAACAATAATGAAGATAAACAAATTTGTGAAGGGTCCGATTAAAAGAAAAATCATTTTGTGAAGGGTTCGTTTTTAAGTTAAAATATTTTGTGAAGGGTCCGTTTTCATGAAAAGATATTTTGTGAAGGGTCCGTTAACGGACCCAAATTTCTTCTAAACAGACCCCTGCTGAAGTAGTAAAAATACATTTCAAAAGAATTTATTATTTTTTATGCGAAAAATTACACTGTAATAAAATAATTTTGGTTAATGTTGAAATTCAAAATATCAGTATAACGAATTTGTGTACCCATTTCTTTTAGTTTAAAAATAAAGATTTTTTTTTGTAAAGTTTTAAAATGCAAAAACAACAGGTCATATAAGGTATAATAATAAGAAAAAATTAAAATCTTTGAAGTGCATTGGTAGTAGTATTTTTTATTTAAAAAAAAAAAAAAAAAACTACAAGAGCAAAATGTCTGGAAAGATACATACTTATGAAATCCCCTTTCTACTGTTTGAGCAATGCATCTGTTGATGACATTGCTTTCTTCATGAATTCCTGTCATAAACTTTTCTTGATTGGAAGAATCCACTTTTAAAGAGGAGAAACAAGAGACATCATCTAGTGACATCTTGATTTGATTGTCCAAATCCTTACAAATGCTAAATAATAATAGTTAAAACAAATTGAAAAAGATTTTCAGTCAATTGTATGAAACATGAAGTAAAGAACTTTATTTTAAAGGTATGAGGGGGAAAAAATCACACAATAATTATCATACTATAGTAAGAAGTCTTATAAGCTAACTCTTAACTTTTAAACACTATTTAGACTAGGATATGTAATGTTCACTTAACTATAGAATATCAGGGTTGTCATTCAAATTTAGTAAAAAAAAGTTCCCTGTGTTTTCTCAGTACATATTATACACAATATATTAAGAGAACACACACAATCACTGTGCTTTTGATTGAGCTATATAAGGCTAACTATACTAGTTTTAATTGCTGGAAAAACTTTAAGGAGCAGCATAACATACTTAACACATATAATGCTATAGTAAATAAAATATTTTAGTCATCATCATCATAGTTGGCCAGGCAGCCCAATGTGAGCCAATGCCTTCCTCTGAAGATTTCTCCATGACGACTTCCAATTTACCTTTGAATTCCAATTCTTTTCATTAATTGCGAGAAAATCAGACTCCACTGAGTCAGCCCATCTTAACCGCGGCCTTCCTCGCTTTCTTGTTCCAGTGGGTCTAAAAATCAGTATCTTTTTTATTGTATTGCCATCATTCATTCGAATCATGTGGGTCATCCAATTCATTCTATTTATTTTTATGTATTTAATAATATCAGGTTGTTTATAAATCTTGTACAGTTCAAAGTTAAATCTCTGTCTCCAGTTATTGTTTTCATTTACACCACCAAGTATACTCCGCAAAATCTTTCTCTCAAATGTTGCAATACAATTTTCCTCCTGTTTTGTCATTGTCCAAGCTTCAGAAGCGTATGTCAAGACTGGCCGGACAAGAGTTTTGTAGATCAAGAACTTTGTCTTTCTAGAAATAAACCTAGATTTAATAAATCTTCTCAGTCCATAGACAGCCCTATTTGCCAGATAGAGTCGGTTTTTTATTTCAGGAGAAATTCTGTTGTCAATGGTAATAATTGATCCTAAGTAAGTAAAACTCCTTACTGTTTCAAATCTATAAGAATTTATTTCAAGATAGGGGTCTGGGACTCTGTTTCTTGAGAATAGCATATATTTTGTTTTCTCTACATTTATGACTAAGCCCATTTGCCTTGCAGCCACCTCAAGGGCAGAAATATTTTAGTATAGATGAAATATCATCCTTAAATATACCACAGATAGCGCTGTGAGTGTTCACCATTTTTTAAAAGACGAAAATAATAAGAAAAAAAATCCCTGTAATCTCCTAAATTGTAAAGAAAAAAAAATTAAAACTCCTTGTTACATACCTGCCAACATTGGAGAAATATAATAAAGGGGTTTTTACTAACTGATCCAATTTTGGGTTTACAACTACTGACGTTCAACTCCATAACCTTGTAGTTTTGAACCCAAAAGAGAAAACAAGGGAAGGGTTGGATCAAGTATTGGGAGAAATTTGCTTTGTCTGGGACTTTTTGATGGAACTAACTTGCATTTGAGTTACATGGATAGGAAAACAACAAAAACCTTCCATGGTTAGCTTGACAAGGGGATTCTAACTAACGATCCATCTGCCACTGAGGACATTTCCCGTCAGTGGTAGGCATAGGTCAGATGCATGCAGAATTCGTATCGACCAGTCACTGCTGGGATTCGAACCTGAGTTCACCTCACTGGAAGAAGAATGCTCTCACCCCTGAGCCATCACGGCTTGACTTAAACAATTAACACTCAACATACTGCAATACTGGCAATAGTACCATCTTTTGAGGAATAAGAGAAGTATTTTTGTTATCAGTGGTTATTTTATCATCAAATTATAATTTTTGTTTTAAAATTTCTTCAATAAATACAGATAAATTTCAGAATATACAGGTAAACGGGAGATAGTTGTAAAATACAGGTGTCTTCCTTAAAAAAAAACATGAGACTTTGCAGGTATGCTATTATTTTAGGTGATTTTTAAATTCCCTGTATTTTCCAGGGTTTTTTTCTGGCAACCCTGATAAAACAAAAAACAGTTATGGAATTGTTTGAAAACGAGACCTGTTTCATTGTGTGAGTTCATTCAAAGAAGCAACAATCCCCACCTTTGAACTTTTGGTGAGAAACCCATGGATTTCATGCTGAGTTGTCCACTGTCCCAGTAATTCCTGTGGTGTCTGGAATGCCATGCTATGTTTGCAATGATGTCTTGGGGTGACTCTGACCACACATAGAGGGAAATGTTTGATTTGGAACTGAAATAAATAATGACTTTATCAGTTATAAAATACAACCAGTATCGAAGAATATTCAAAATAAAAATTTCCAATGTGTTGAACCAGTACCCTCTTTACGAACCGGGTCCGTGCACCCTTGAGAATCTTACTTTTCATAAATTATATTTTAAAAATATTAAGAGCAAAAACATTGCACAATATATTTTTTAAAAGAAAAAAGTGTGAATTTTTTTGATAAATAGTGATTGATTATCACAAACCCCATTAACCCTCCGCGAATGGCTCTTGCGATTTGGGCAGGGTATCGGTTCATCCCAGACTACAGGTAATGTGAATATGGCAGGGGAAGAATTTTTCTTCTTGTTTCAATACTGATCCCACTATTTCTCCATGTAGGTTTAAAAAAAACATCATTTGAGGCTTATTTTCTCTGCTAGATGGCACTAGAGGGTTCAGGATTAATAAGGCATGAAAGTGTAGCCAATAAATATTTCTAAAAAGCTAAAAGAAGAAAAATTTTCAGAATTAAAAATTAACAGTTCTCTGTCTCACACTAATTTAAATATTAAAACACCAAAAATTCATTCCAAATTGATTTTATAGATAAATGAATTTAGAAGAAAAAAAATAGAACTTGACTATTGCAACTAAAATTATATACAAACACATAAATTTAAATACAAAAGAAAAACAATAACTCCAATTAAAAACTATAACTTTTGCATTTATTTTTTAGGGCATGTAGCTGTTTTTACAAAAAATCTACAGTAGCTTATTTAGCATTTCATTTTTTGAAAACAACTTTGGGTAGCAAAAATCATTACTGTTTAATAAATGATTTTTTTTCTCCAATTAACAAAGCATTTAAAGTTTCAATTTTCCTTGGTGAACTGAATTCTGTTAAATTTTGTCTCACAATGTTGGTTCACTTGCCGCATTACTTTGAGGAATTCATAGAACAGCCAACATTATCTTGGGAAACAAATTATATTTAATTGATCTTTTAACTTAGAAATTTTGCACCAGCCTGGGTTGCCACTCTAAAGCAATTTCAAGATTGAACTCATTTTTTGACCAATTAACATGATCTAGCGTTGTTTACCAGAATTTTCAGAAATTCATAGCTAACTGACTTCAAAATGTATCTTTCCATAATAATGGCACAGATATTAAATATTGATTTGAATTTTTTTTTCATTTTGTAAATTTATTTTTTCAGAGCAAACAAGATAAAAACAATAGTTAACATTATAGATCTTTTTGTATCAGCCATGATGTGGGACTGTTATCTGCTCTAACAAATATCTGATCTATATTAAAGTAGAAAACCTATATTAAAGTAAGAATATTAAAGGAAAAAAAATCAGATTAAAATAAGAGTCTTTTTGTCATGTATCACTTTTAATGTGTTATGCATTATGCAAACTTAAACAATTCTTAAATTTATAATAATTTATTAAAAAAATTACCAGAAATTAATTTTTATTAACATAATATTCTATTAATTAATTATATGAATAATTATAAATTGATCAATTATGATTTGATATTAATAAGAATGTGCACACGTTGTTTGTAAAAGTAGAAATATTTTCTTAGACTACTACATTTGGAATTTAAACTTAGATTGTCTGGAACCGTCTTTCTTTCTTTCTTGTTTTCCCCCCCGGGAAGGGTTAATCGATTAACAAAACAATAATGAAGATAAACAAATCAGTGAAGGGTCAGATAAAAAGATAAATTATTTTTTAAGGGGTCCGTCTTTATGAAAATATATTTTGTGAAGGGTCCGTTAACGAACCCAAATTTCTTCTAAACAGACCCCTGATCATCAACACTTATTAATCAGCCAATTTAAGATCAGATTTTTAAAACAGTAAAATTTTAATTACATAAAAAAAATCTGATTGCCAGAAAAATTTTATTACAGTGTTTTTTTTCTCAATTTTTTAATTTTCATTTTGCACACTGTTGTACAATTTAAGGGAGTTCCTGGAATGGTATTTATAGAGCCTTCTTCAACAAAAAAAGTGGGAGAGTTGGCACCTATGATATGTATATCAAAAACAAAAAGTTCTCAGATATTCCTTACTACAAATTAAAATGCTGATTTTTGTGTAAAAGCAAAAAAGAAAGCAATAAGTTAAAATGAATATTATGAATAGATGTTATTACCTGGTAGTTTCACATCCAATTTCAGTTAAGGTTTTCTCGATATCCTTTTGAGAGATCTCACTGGCATTCAGAACACTTTCACTAATGATATCCTTCAAAAGATAAGTATATAAATAAGATTTCAATACTCTTCATTGTAATATTCTGACTTTTTAACTTAGAAATAGGGCTACCATAAAACTAAGTATAAAAGAATCTATTGTTTTGTTTATTTACCTATAATTCACTAGGACTCAAAAAATTAAACAAAAATCACAAAAAATTAAATGTATTAAGTTAAATTTAGTATTGGCATTTAATGTTATGCCCAGGGGGCCCTTGGCATAGTGTCTGAAGGTACACTAAATATCTGTTACTATTATTTATCAGTATTATTAACACAACCTTCAATGTTTTGAGAAACATTATTAGTCTGATTTATTATTAATTACTTTAATGAACAAAAAATATTTCAGTTTCTATGCTTATACTTTATTTATACCAAAAACATAATTCATTGTTTATACCTATTTTCGAAAAAATACTATTAGTATATACTATACAAGATTCAAACTTGTTTTATTGAAGAAAGGAATAATATTTTAAAAACTTATAGAGGTTTTACTAAAATTTAGAATTTTTTTTTAAGTATGACTATTTTAATTCAGACTTTCTAACTTTTAAAATTAAAAACGACCCGTTTCTAAACGGAGCGTTAAACTGAAGTTCAAGACTTGGTTAAACCCAAAATCAGTGATTCTCAATCACTGAGCCAACACAGTTTTTTGTGCTACCAAGCTGCAAAATTCTTAAAAAGTACCGCCTAATTTTAAAAATGATATAGTAATAATTATAATGCTCTTTTTTAATTATGAGTAAAGTCTAAATTAAAGTATAAATACATACATATATATATATATATATATATACTTTTTATAATTTTTCTACGCTTTAAGGGTTTTGTCAGCAATAGACCAGTCTTTGACAATCTTACAATAAGTAGGAAATTTAATGACTATTAAAATTTTTAATTAACAAAAGAAATCAAACTAAATATTAACATACAAAAGGAAATAGCTAACAATTAAAATAAGCTATGCGATTAATAGTTATAAAAACAAATTAACAAAGGATGTCTAACAAACGAAAAAAAAAAAAAAAAAAAAAAAAAAAACAAGCTAACAATCAATAATTTACAAAAAACAAGTTAAAAAGGAATCACAAAAAATAAAATGTAAAAAAAAAAAAACACTAGCAATTAAACACTAACAAATAAAAAATAATAATAACTGATAAAAACAAAACAAAAGAACTATTAAAAGATGAGAAGGAAAGAAGACGAAATAAGGACTGCACAAATTGAAAAAGCTAATTAATCCCTAAATAAACGTGTTTTGTAGTATTTTGTCTTGCAGTTTTTTAAAATAT
Organism: Parasteatoda lunata; assembly: GCA_949128135.1. NCBI lineage: Eukaryota > Metazoa > Arthropoda > Arachnida > Araneae > Theridiidae > Parasteatoda > Parasteatoda lunata. Next base: position 12,703,396 of record OX421975.1, on the reverse strand, counting down.
AGGAAAATAAAATCGTGAATTAATCGGATTAGCCTATTTTTGTATACATAAAATCAAGGATGCTCAAAATTCTCAGAGCCTAATATTTCCCCAAACACAGTTTCATAATTTGAAATTTCTCCAAAAATTAAAACACTTTATTATTTATTATTATTATTATTTTCTTTCTTTTTTTTTTTTTTTTTGAGTTACAATAACCATTTAAGAAAGTTTGTGCATTTTAAAAATCTTTTAGTAATAATTTTTATTTTTTTAAATTCTTTTGATTTTAGATAATTATTGAATAATGTAGTAAATGTGTTCAAAATATATTGAAATAGTGATTATTTATAAAAATTAATTTAAGATACCACTTATAAACTTCAGAAATTCAAATTTTGAAAATGTATTGACATATAAATTACTTTATTTATTTGTATGGTATTTAACATTGTGAAAAATATACTTTTTCCTTTTAACATAATAGAAACAATTAATTTTCTTTTAATATAACCATATTATTTCATTTTTGTCTAGTCTTTCAAAGCAGTCTGTGCACTTCTTTCTATTAAGATTTTTTTGGCAGCGATAATTTCTCATTTCAATCTTTTTAACTAAGAAAAATTTCGAAAGCAACACACTTGTTTTCTTTACAATACAAAATTTTGTATCAACTTTCTTTAAAATTAGACCAAAAATTTTCCCACAGTTATCTGAATTTTCTTAGGGCCTTGTTCACGTGATCTCGATCAAATACTCCTGTATAAAATCTTTACCTTATAATTCATCTGGCAGGGTTGCCTCGAAAATCTGGAAAAAATATTCCCCATGTTTTCTTTGTACATATTATACACAATATATTTAGAGGAAACACAACAATTACTGAGCATTTGTGTGTGCTATACTGATTTAACTATATTTAATAGTTTTAATTGTTGGAAAAACTTAGAGAAAATTAACAACTGAACATACTTAAATAATGCTATAGTAAATGAAATACAGTCAGACCTCGATATAAGGTCACACAAAGGGAGATTGCAAAAGTGACCTTACCAGCAGGGTGCCCTTTTAACCAATTCATTAGCAGTTCGTAACTAAGCACATAAATAGTTCACATTATGATTTTTTAAAAATGGTAATACAAACGAAATTGATCGGCCTTAAATTAAATATTTAAGTCAATAAATTTTAACAGAATTAGTAAAAAATTTAAGAAAGTTAGATTTTTAAAATTTTTTTAAATTTGAAACAAAGCTGTTTACAAATTTCCTCAAAGTGTACATATATCTTACCTTATTTAAAATAAATCATTTATGCAGGTCTGTCTCGTTTTTGGCTTCATTTTTTGAACAATGCTTTCTAGATTCTCAAAATGTTCCTCAGCTCCCTCATGGTTTGTAAAAAAATTTCTTATTGCATTGAAGGCTTCCGCTTGGGTTATAGCTACAGTATCAGGATCACTGTGAAACAATTTCAGAAATTGCAGCTTGCTCGTTGGTTGCAACATTTTCATAAAACTCGATGAGGGGTCTTGTAAAGAAGTTAAATAGGATTTTGTTGGAAATGAGCTCCCAGTTAAAAATGGCCTTATAAGCAATAACGATTTTTAAAACTTGACCATATATCTGTAACAAAGAATTCCTATTCAGTGACTTTGGAAAAGTGACCTTATATCGAGGTCTGACTGTAGTTTAGTTTAGCTGAAATACCATCCTTAAATATTCCATAGATTTCGCCCTTTTTCAAAAGAGAAAAATCAGAAACAAAAATCTCTGCATTTACCCAGTTCATATAGAAAAAAAATCAAAATTCACTGTTCTTTAAGGTGATTTTTTGAATTCCCTATATTTTCCCTACTCTCCTTGTGTAGTGGCAATCCTGTCTGGATAATTCTTTTATACATTTTTATTTTTATTGATAAAAAATATGAATAGTTTGCAATAATGGTTGAATTACCTCAATACTTTTCAAGAAACAGTCTTTCAGAAAAAAATCCCAAATTGAGAATGATTTATTCAGTAGAGCACTGCATATCATATCCCACTCTTCAATCTAAAAATATGATAAAAAATTAAACATATATTGAAGTATATTAACTTTTTTAATAGTCATTCATCGAATAAGATAATACTGAATTTTTTTTATTTTAATGAATCAAATTCTATCATTAACTGATAGAGAACAAAACTCAAATTTTAAATTAAAAAAAATAAATAAAAAAAGTGATAAAACAAGGACAAATTTATTCGGATCAATAAAAGAAGAAACAAAATCAGTTTTTAATTTTCTTACACATTGCATTACATTTTAGTTTTGCGGCAGTTCAAAACAGTTTTTAATAGTTTAGAGCAGTGTTTCCCAAAGTGTGGTACGCGTACCTCCAGGAGTATGGGGAACAGTTTAGCGGGGGGTAAGCGTTCTTATGCAAAATATCTCGTAACAAACAAGAATTTACGATTACGTATTTTTCTATTTTTTGCAGAGTTAACAGTTAATAATTAGTGGTGTCAACAGCCAGTTGTGATTTTTAACTTTTGTGCAATTTTTTTATAGTAAAAAATACATTCATTTTCTTATTAGTGGTAAACAGCATTACGAAAAATTTAGAAAAAGACATAAATTTGTGAAACACTGATTTAGTGTAATCAATAGTCAAATCCCATTTTAGCGAAAATTTCAATGTAGCGAATATTTTTCAAATCTCCAAATGAATTATCAGAGAAACAATGGATCAAAATATAATGCAAAATTCGTAATCCATTTTAACGAAGGTGAAAATAAGTAACAATTTTAATTTTTTTTCATGATCGAAACACTTTTCCATCGTTCAAAAGTACACAATGATTGCAGAATTTAAATATTTTTGCATCTCAAAATAAAAAGCTTCAGATATGAAAGGGACATCGAAAAAGACAAATCACTCGGAAGGGACCACCTTGAAAAGACTAAACCATTCATGTTTGAAGAAATAAAAATACATGTGACTTTCCAAAAGAGTGATTTCCAGTTCAGTTGTTTAAAAATGTGCATAAGTTGGATTTCTAAATCATATGTATAGAAAAAAATTACGGAATACGTAATTTCTGATAATAAATCTATTGTTCCTCTTAATTTAATTGTTTTTGTGAGCTTTTAAAATATTAATTAGATTTTTTCTACATGTAGAGTACAAATAGATCAAAACAGTAATTAAATGCAATATTTATTATTTTTTTATGCAAAAAAATTACATCGTAACAAAATAATTTTGGTCAGTATTGATTCGTAATATCGGTATAACCAATTCTCATTTATTACATAGCTATTGCTCCAGTCCCTAAGAATTCTCTAAAACGTCAAACGATTTTATACAGTTAATTAAGTGCACTTTTTAAACATGTGTACATATTTATACAAGCATATAAAATATTCCATAAACTTAAAAACAAGTAATATAAAAAAATAAAAAAAATTTAAGTCAATTCCTACTTAGGTCAACAAAGAAAAATTTTATGTTAGTTACTTTTTATTAAATAATTACAATTTTTCTCTCATATTAAACTAAATTTAATGAATAAAATTTAATTAATGAGCTAATATTTAAAACAACTGTATTAACATCAAGTGTGATCCACTAAAAGTTTAAAAAAAATGTCTTTGAACTTGAATGGATGAATAAAAAGTATTTTATTAATGATTGAAAATCTAAACAAGATACAAGGAGAGTGTGAAACTAATAGCAGGAATTGAAAAAAGAAACTGAGATTTAGGAATATAAGGAACTTAAAAGTTAAGAAACAAATGTTCAATGAGTTAAAACAAAATCCTTACCTCACACAAATTTTCAAACAATGCCTCTCTAATCAAGGACAGACTTTTCACCGACTTAACATAATTTAACAATGTCCCCAAATCTGACTGAAGATTCACTTTAATTCTGTAAAGAAATAAAATAAGGAACTATGAATATAATTAATTTTCTATTAAATAATTAAATACATTGCCTACATAATTGGCTAACTATACTAGTTTTAATTACTGGAAAAACTTAAGAAAAAAAAAAAAAGAAACAGATGAACAGACTTAATAATGCTATAAGTAAATGAAATAGTCTAGTATAGCTGAAATATCATCCTTAAATATCCCATAGATGGCAAAGAGTAAAAATTTTAAAACTGAGAAACTCAGCTCAAAGGAAATCAGTTGGCCTGTCTGTGTTCAATACACAGAGTAAAACTAAAATCTTTAAAAGAAATGTCACCTGGAAAATATAAATAGTTAGATGTATGAAACCAAATAATATGCCATAGAAAGTTCCAAATTATTTTGTGTGGTTTTTAATTTGTTGCTGGTCCTTTACTCATGACTTAAATTTCCTTAAGATATCTGAATTTTAATATTCCCTAAGTCACAGACTTACGAGAAACTTAAGAGAAATGTCAAAAATGAAAAGTGTCCAGTAAGCTTATTAAAGATTTACTCTATCGAACTACTATTATTTGCTTTAATTAATATCTTCTCTGGCCATGCAAAAAAAAAAAAAAAAAAAAAAATAGATAAATAATGTAAAAAATAAAAAATTCACTTTTCCAGTAATTTAAATTTTTTATTAACTCTACTATTTCAAACTTCCTGTACTGCTTAGAGTATTTTATATCAAGGTACGTAACCAAATCTCTCAACGAAAAATAAGCCCCCTTAAAGTACTTTATAAGCACTTAAAATATTTTTAAGCACCATATACATTAACAAAATGCAAAATAATTTTCAAAGACTTTACATGATCATAATAAAATAACTAGTTTTTGACAAAGAATAATTTTCTTGATTATATTAGCCACCATAAAAAGATTGAGGAATTTTTCAGTTCGATTTCAGAGGGCGGAAAATGAAGCCTGAAATTGAGAATACCTTGCAAAATGCAGCAGTTGCACATGAGAGTGCAATAATCTCACCGAACCCAGCTCAGTAGGCGCACATGTGGACTCTCAAGTATTTCATCAAACATGTAACAGGATTGGAGCAATTACACGTTTTGAACCGACGGCATGCGGAAATGGATTGTGGTTGAATGAATTGTGAAAACATTGAATAGAGCAATGCAAAAACCATGCTTCTGTGCGACTAATGTTTTGAACCGACAGGAGCAATTACACGTTTTGAACCGGCGGCATGCGGAAATGGATTGTGGTTGAATGAATTGTGAAAACATTGAATAGAGCAATGCAAAAACCATGCTTCTGTGCGACGGAAATCAACATGGTAATGAAAAAACTTATTTTCTAAAAATAAAAATTAAGCACCTTTTACAAACATCCCATGAAAAATGCACCTTTATGGGCTTTCAAAAAACAAAAAATAAGCACCTTTAAGAATTTTTAAAAAATGCTACGCACCATGTCAAACTTAACTATCATATCAAGAAAAAAAAAATTTCGTTCACCAAGATACATTTTACTAACTTAAGTAAAAAATAAATGCTCACTCTTGAAGCCAACTACTGCATTTTGATTGAAGAAATTCAATTCCACATTGTTCAAGAGAAGTCGTTAAAATGGGTCGGAAATCTGAAAAATACTTTCTGTATCAATGAAATGTTCTAAATTGTTTAAAACATATTAATTATGCACTAAAATAAATTTTATCTTGTAATTGTAAATAAACTACAATGACTTAAAGTTTTTTATCTTTGAAAAATGATATCAATAAGTAAATAATAGGAGAAAAAGATGCTTTAAAAGGAAGACTATATTTGTGACTCCGAATCATTAATCTCAAGAAACTAGAAACAGTAAGAAATTACTTGATTAAAAAACTTCATTGGCTTCAAAAACATGACATGTTTCAAGATCTCAAAAATAGGCACCCATTCTCAAGACTTGACTAGACGTGAAATAAGAAAAAACAAAAGTGATTTGAGAAATAAAAAGAAAAGTTGCTAACGAAAAATGAAGATGAAAAAACAAAGCTAGAAAAATTGCAGTAGACGAGAGTGAAACAAAAATAATGGTGGAAAAAAACAGAACAAATTTACATTTTAAATTACTTTTATTTTTTCTCATCAGGTCTGGCAAGTCATGAGAATGGGCACCTATTTTTGAGTCCTTAAAAAAGGTTGACTTTTATATCTATCTAAATAATATTGAAGAAACTGAAGTTTTTTAATTAAGTAACAAATATGATTTATTAGTAAGACAGTTCCTTTTGAGTATTTAGTAGAACATCCAACACAAAACTCCAGTTGAGATTTTATCAGTCTAGTTCGAGATGGTAAATTTGCTTTGACGATGATATATAGCAGTGATTCTCACTCGCTTCACACGTTTAACGATTTTTAAAGCTGTATTTTAATTACGATATTATTACGACAAGCGGGTTCCAAACCCGCCATTTAAATAATCACTTTTTGATGCACTTTATTCGTGCCGATTTCATTATAAATTGAAAGTGATTTTTGTTATCTTTTTTGCAATTACTACTTTTTATTTTTCAAACCATTTTTTTTGGGAGTTATTGCTATGCATTCCAATGTAGATTTAAAAATTTCGATATTCTTATTACGACATGAGAATTTAAAATTGCGCATTTACATGCTTCATTCGTGCTGATTTCACAGTAAATTTAAGTGCAGAGGAAAATACCATATCTGAAACAGTTGGAACTTCAATGTGTCCGGGAAATAGGTCTTTACGGTAAACAAACATCTTTATTCAATAAAATTAACATAAATTTCATTCAACAGCATATAAATCCACCTGATTTGCACTATTTTTGAAGCTTTTGTGGCAGGTTTTAACATGGTTTTTAAAATCTTGATATTTTATCATGCCAATATAACATATCGCCAATTCTGCATTTCACTTAGTAATCATTTCTCGATTTTCGGCAGTTATAAAAACGGATTTTCATTTGGTTTTTAAAATTTCAATGCTTTAATACGTTATTTCGCTCAGTTAACTTTGAATCACGCATTTTGCACTCGATTATTGATTATTCGACTGCAATCCCACCTGGATTTACGATCGCATTTTTGTCAGTCATTGCTAAGGATTTTAAACTTTTTTAAAAGCTACAATCAAATTTGAAGAATAACTTCTTGATTGATTTTATTAAGCATGGGATTTCATCGATCGCAATTTTAACTGTTTTGGGTTTCTACATAGTTTTTGAAATTTTGATTTCATTTTTATCATGTTATTATTATGATCCGCTAATTACGAATTAAGCTTTTGAATAATCACTATGTTACTCGCCTTAGCCGTGACAAATTTCAAAAATCTGCAATTTCTTAAAATGTGGAATTTTTGCACACTTCAAAATTGTGCGTGATTCTTGGTGAATGTAATCCTTTTAGGAGAGACGTAAGAAAAAAATGTGTGATTTGCCCCTACATGCTAGATCGAACCGTGAACCGTTTGCCTTCCAATGAGGTGAACTGCATTCGAATCCTAGTGATGGCTGCTCGATATTAATACTGCATCTGGATTGCACCGACCACAGCACTGACATAAGATATCCTCAATGATAGATGGATCATGGGTTAGCAAGCTAACCATGGAAGGTTTTTGTGGTGTTCCTCTCCATGTAAAGCAATTGTGGGTTAGTTCCATCAATCAATCCACCACAAAGGCAAACTTTTCCCAATACTTGATCCAGGAGTTCCTTTGCCTTCTGGATCGGGTTCAAAATTAAAAGGCTATGGAGTGGAACATTAGTAGTTGTAAACCCGAAATTGGGTCAGCTATTCAACAACAGTTATAAAATATATGCAAGACCATAATGTCAAGAAATTTGTTACTCCCTAATGTTGACTATCTTTAGTCAATCCCCCTTGTAATTTTATTTTTAAGTTTCCTGCCTATGTAATACAATGTATAACGATCAATGATTGATTGTTTTCATGATGTTTAAATTTCATACAGCACAAAATTAACTTTCTTTTTTTAATGAAGTTCTTTTCTTCATTTTTGTTTAACAATTTTAACACTCTGAGTTTAAAAAGAAACTACATTTCAAAGCAAATTATTACCTGTAATGCTGCTAGGTAAAAATTTATATATTGCACTTGATTTCAAATCCAGCATTGAGACAGGACCTTAAACAAATTTTTAAAAAATGCATTAAAGCTCTGTTTTATTAATAAAACATTAATTTAAATACAATGCTACTGAAAACACCAATAGCATTATTATCAATGAGGGAAAATTTCAATATTTTGCTCTTCTTGTTAAATATCTATAGAAGTCAAATCTGTTGGGTATTTGTATCGGCTGAATAATTAGGTATTTGATAACACAATTAATTATTTCCTATTTTGGTTTAAATGTTTCATTTATAAAAAATTAAATGGATTGATGCAAACGTTTTGAACTAGAAGCTACATAATATCATGTAATATCTTAAATAATTTTAAATCCTCTATGTTTAGCCTTAAGTTAAAAAACTAATCCAAGATCAAAAGATGTTTGCTTTCAAATATTTGCTCTTTATTCTTCAAATATTTTTTTAAAAACATTTCTTTATAAGATCAATTCTACGATATTTAATAAGAAATTTATTTTCACGTTGTTTTGCATATAATAATGTGGTTTTCTACAAAATTCAATATAACTTTAAATGGTAATTTTCCATTTCAGGCGATAAAGTCGCAGATGCAAAGTTTCTGACTGCAAGTAAATTGAACAGTTTATTTATTTATTAAAAGACGTTTTTATTTATTTAAAAAAAAAAGATAAAATAGTTGAAATTACTCTAGCTGCCGAAATGAAAAAAGTACCCTTTACACTTATTGAGCATATTAGGTTTCGGGATTTTTAATCCTGTTAGATTTTTGTCTAAAATATAAGAGAAGTTTTTACACAAAAACTGTAAAGAACTAGATTAATAACTGAATATTTGCCAGAATGTGGAACAGTTCTCAGTCAGCAAACAAGCCCTTTCATTTAACTAGGACTGGGCGATGCATCGCAAAATATTGACGTTATATAATCATCCTCAATCTGTTGTTTGGATTAGCAATTTTTTGAAGCATCAAAAATTGCGATTTTCGAAGATATGTGCAGTGTTTTAGAATGCATCGTTGCCATCAATGTCTACACGCATGACGGTGAGTACTATTCCTAAAAGTGCAATGATGGTTTCAAGTGTGAGCGAAGAGCGCTTTTTCCGACCATGAAGTGGATGATATACGCTCGCACAAGCAGCTTCTTCCGTTTTTTATTGATGCTAATGAACTAAATTTACGATAGGAGGTGACTGGGATGTTAAGTGCATTTTATACGCCAGCTGTTTCTAAATTTTTAATCTTGCTCAATTCATCAGCAAAGTTTTTATTTTTCTGCTTATGAAGATTTCTGTGAATGATATCAATGTGCATTTTAATTTTTATATTCATAATTACTTATTTAATGACCTAAGCAGCTGCAGGCTAATGTTTGTTACAAGCCTCCTTCCTGGCAAAGTTATTAAATTTTTTTATCCTTTTTTTATTTTCAATATATCATGTCCCTGTTGTGATTTATTGATTAAAAAAAAAATCAATTTATTGATAATTAGACGAATTTATCACATTTTTTGTAAGATAACTGAGGATTGGTTTTATTGCAAGAAAATTTATCAATCAAAAAGTGTGAAAATTTGAAATAGTACAATACCAAATGCAAAATATTAGTGTAACGAAACATTACAATGTATCGAATTATCGCGATGTTAGAGTGACGATACATCGCCCAGTGCCACATTTAAAATTCAGTTTTTCAGCCAAAATTGCGAATTGGAACCTCACTATAAAGACATAGAAGTACAATAAATAAGATGTGCAATAAGTGTGTTTATTTACCTGGTTCTTTGGAGCTTATTAATTTCATTAGAGAATTATATAATAAATTTCTCTCCAAATCTAGAATATAAACACTATTAAAAATATTAACTCAAAAGCACTTTTTTAATGAAATATATAAATAAATGTATAAATACCATTATTTGAAACATTTTCATTGGAAGGATAAAAGAGAACATAAATTATTTTTAATGTTATCTGTACAACATTTACAAACTGGCAAACTTGGTCTCTCGCTAAAAATAAAAAATAAAAAGAAACGTTTGATCACACAGACAATGTATCATAATCTCATAAATTACAGGTTCAACAAGAAGTTCCCAATTTCTAGGAACTATAATATTATGCATTTGTGAAATATAAATAAATATTTGCGGCAATTTTAATATAAATACTGAAGAAGGAAAAGTATTTTGTGACGTCTTAAGAAACATATAATAGCTGGAATCGCTCCAGCCCAATGGACGACATGAGGGTAACCCAACCATAGCCAAGTACCTAACCCTTTGAAACTCTATGACTTTTAATGTTGTGACATTTCTAAAAATCTATCCAGAAAAAAACATTTGACTAATGGGTAAAAAGTGATAATGAGATTACAATTTTCTCTTTTATAATTAATCATCATCAGATTATTTTAAATATGAAATTAACAACAACCAAATGTTCTTTTATCTCTCTCTCTAAATATATATATATATATATATGTGTGTGTGTAACATAAAAAGCTTCAACAAATCTTTTTTATGTTATTCCTTTAAGGTAATTCTTTTTCTTAATTTATTATTATAAACAAAACGCTCTTTCTCACACTTTAATATTCACATCCTGTCTTTTAATCTAATTTTAGCTCAAGCATGCATTAAGTAACATTTTAACATTTAAAAGATTGAGAATCACTGTGTTAAGCAATATAAAGTTTTAACCGAAAAAGAAAAATAGCATATAGAACACCATACCAGTTTTTTCAACTTGAAAAATATTCTTTAGCACATTCTGTAAAGATGACAAAGAAACAAAATTAAATAAAGATTTCCTGTCTGAAAAAAAAATTTTAAAATTGTAATATAGCAAACATTACCTGACGAGTTTTTAAAAATTCTAAGAATATGTGCTGCAGTGAGGAATTAGTGAGCAAACACAAACAGCATACAGGTCCTAAGACGTCCTATCCAAATTAACACAACCAAATTAATGCCTAACTACAATTTAAATATAAAGAAAAAAATGTATTAAAAAAAATAATATTTACTTCAGGTTCAGCCTCCTGTGATTCCAAAACTTTCTGGGAATTCTAAAATGTGAACAAAAAAACAAAACAAAAAAAAGTGTTTATTTACACAAGTTTAAAAGTATAGACAATGAACTTGAACCACATAAAACTGTAAAAGAAACTTATGATGAGGAACTACAAAATGAGATGATGGCAGTACATGTTTTTGCATAGTGTTGAAGGACCATGAAAACCAAGGGGGGTTCAGAGGGGGCTAAAGCCCCCTCACATTTTATAAATAAAGAAACACAGCCACTTCAATTTTTCACTCGATATTTGTGTAGTTAAATTTACAGTTAATCGAATTCTTGGTTGCCATTTTGTGAGGTTCAGATCATTCGGACTCTGTTAATAAGATATATATATATATACCAGGGCTCGAAAAAACTCAGAAATTTTACCCATCCCTGAGGACGGCTTGTCCAACAATGTACCTGTCCTCCTTTGAAACTAACCCGTAGCTTATAAATAAATAAAAATATAATTTTCTCTTATTTATTACAAACATTTATATTAATTGCACAATTAATTAGTAGTTACTAGGATTACAAATATTAGGATTACATTATACAGTAATAAAAGAAATACTAGGTTACTAATAGTGACCTAGTATTTCTTTTATGAAATAATTTAAATGACAAAGGTCAAGTTATCTGGAATGTCAATTTAATTATTGGCATTTTTTAAATGAATCAAATATGACATTTGCCAGTTCCACAATCAAGCCAATGATTTACAGAGGTTTCTGCACAGAAATCTGAAAGGGGTTTTCCATTTAGGTAGATGTTCATAATTGCGTTTAACGCTTCTTGTTTAAGACCAGTACGTAATGTGTTTTTTTTTTTTTTTTTTTTTGTAAGTTCATTGCTGAGAAGCCCCTTTCAACCGCTGCAGTACTCCCAGACAGAGAAAACATCAATTCCGCCATGCGCAGTATGTTACTATATTGTGGGTCATTTTGCTACATTAGGTCTTTATAAATAGCTTGGGCTTGAAGTTTTCTGGTGTTTAACGATGTTATGTATCTTAAATTTTAATGACACCCATTCTTGAGAAAATTTTTCTTTATCTACTCCTTCAAAAAAGATTGTAAGATAACAAAAATTGAAAATGTATCACAAACATAAACAAGAAAATGGACAACCATGCGGACGTCGGATTCGAGAAATTCGTGGTCCGATGGTAATTTTTTACGGCTGAGGACGGGTGATTTTTCGAGTCCTGATATATATATATATAACGTTGTTGACGAGTGGAAGGATAAAAAGAGGTCTTAGGTAAGGAAAGAGGGCACAATATTTATTTAATAATTAATAGAGAGAGAACAATCATCAGAGTGACACAAAATCGTTGTGCTCCTCAATACAAGTTAGGGAAAATCTAGCTAAGTAAATCTGTAAAATGTCTCGTTTAGGGAAATCTTAGTAATTGTAATTGGTCAATTAAATAGGTCGTGGGGTACTCACAAATTAGTAAGGGGGAAAATGTCAAACTGCTAATTAATGCATACTTGAACTCTAAATACATTAAAAGACAGGATGTGAATTTGAAGGTGTGGGAAAGAGCATTTTATTTTGAATATAAATTAAGAAAAGGATTTACAGAAAAAGGAATTACCGTATTTTTCGGCGGTAGCGCCGCGGCGCTATCGAAAAAAAAAGTTGTTTTTTTCCTACATGCGGCGCTTCCGATGCAGCGGCGCTTCCGAGGAAATAATTTTTAGCAGCAAAAAAATTTCTCAAGTAAATTTATTTAAGATGAAATAATTTTCTGAGAGAAAGACTATTAAATAAAATTACTAACGAAGTTGACGAAATATTTGTACGTATCGCAATCTGCTGCAGAACAATTGCCAATTCTTAGCAAACTTTCGGCAGCAGCCTGCAAGAAAATAAATAAACGAAATAATAATTTTAAAAAAACATCGCGTAAGGAGAAAATTTAAAAGGTAAGCATCTTGTATCCACCCCCAGCTTAAAGAAAAATCGAAAGCTAGAAATCTACTTAGCGCCTTGGCAATTGTATTTGGAGCGGACAGAAAAGGAAGTAATAGGACCCCAAATCTGGCACTCACGGGACCGACGAAATGCCGAACTTCGGATCTCTTTCGGAAATTCCAATATGGCGCTCAAATATTACTATAATTCAATTTTAGAAAAACCAATAAAATTAGTCAAGTTTCGATCGTAGATTATGATGGGGTGAATTTAAAACTGGTCCATCTTAAGAAATTTTATTAATTAAAATAATCATCTATATAATATAATCAAGAAGAAATAATCGGAAGGAGAAATAATTCAAGAAGTAATCCGAATCCTCCAATGAAGAAGAAATAATCGTTTCTTCTTCGGAGCGAGATCATAGTTCTTGTTTTTTTCTTTTAGATAACATTTTGTTTTAACAAAAGACGCTCACCTCACAAGAAAAAAAAAAGCTAATAAAGAACTACAAAAAAAAGTAACAATTTATGCTAAGGAACTAACGATAACAGCAAAAAACAAGCTAAAAACTAATAACGATAAAAAAAAAATAAATAAAAGAAACAACTAACAACAAGCAAAAAAACAAGCTAACTAACAAAAAAAAAATTAACAGTTAATAACTAATAAAAAAAGCCGCAAAATAAAAAATAAATGAATCAAATAAAAAACCGCAAAATGGATAGAATTCATTTTGTACTCCACGTGGTAGTTTCAATGTCAACTGGGTGTGGCCAATTTATGGTCAAACAGAAGAGGGAAATGTGGGGACAAACCAGTAATGCACAAGCTCAGCTGTCAAGATTGATTGATCAGTTTCTTCCAACTTGCATTTCTTTATTTTGTTCATTGGAAATGAAGGTGTTTTTACTTTTCACTTTATTTGAAACTGCTTTAGAAACAGATGTTTCCTTTGACACAGATTTATTATATATTTTTTTCAAGCTTTTTTATTTTTAAAAGATAAAATAAAGTTACTTACTTCAACAAAATAAAATTCCAAATAAAAAGAGAATATAGCTGATTTTTTTGTCTCATCAATATATATTTCTTAAAAAAAAAAAAAAAAATTTAGATCAGATTAAGTGCTGGATTAGGGGTCCAATACTGTATGCCCTTTTCTTTTCCCCAACCCCTTTAAAAATAACTGATTGATTCCTCCTAAACAGCTCCAGTAGAAATGACAAGCAGAGGAATTTTTCATCAGAATTTTTTTGGGGTGCTCTTAGTTATTTCTTATTCTTGTTATTATTAGTTTTTCCTTAGTTTGTTTACTGTAATAAATTTTTTAAAATCTTTTTATTTTAAAATCTTTTTTTTAATAAATTTTTCATTTTATTTTTCTTATTACATTGTTTTACGGATTTCTGTAATTAGTCCAGCATTAATTCAGCTGCTGAGCATAGAAATTTTTGCTGTTAATTATTTGCTATAATGTTTTTTTGGCGCGGTGCCAACTGGTAAGAACAACTTTATTTTATATCGTTTTTTTATTTTATTTTTTTTTTGCTGAAGGAGAAAACTTTTTTCACGTCAACTCTTTGTTAACGCAGTTTAGGATATTCTCTCCCCACCCCCCAAATAATTTAGAAATTACGTTATTTGATGTATTAAAAAATATTTTGTTGCACTTAACATTATTTTCAGAATTATTTGTTGTACTTAAGTTTATTTTTTGGTGTGGTGCCAACAGATAAGAACAATTTTATTTTATATCGTTTTGTTGCTTTTTTTTTTTTTTTTTTTTTTTTTCGGAAAAATAAATTTTTCATTATAATTTAGAAATTAAAACCTTACTTTATGAAATGTATAAAAAAATTTTATTTTTTATTATACAGATATTCTAAATGGTAATTTAAAGGTCTCTTGCATAAGGATGCTGATATGCGCGGTGTAGTGCCATTGCGGCGCTTGCGCCGGAGCGGCGCTTACTATAACTTTTTTTTAAAAAATTTCATTTTCATCGATGTGCGGCGCTTGCGACGAAGCGGCGCTTTCGCCGAAAAATACGGTACATAAAAAGATTAATTGAAGCTTTTTATGTTATATATATATACATATAGGGTGAGAGCCCCCTCCCACTTTTGAGACACTTCCGTGGTCACTGATAGCGTTAGTCCGTTTATCGCATTCATTCTATTTTAACCATTTAAGTGCACAAGAATAATCTAAGTGAGCTGCTTTTAAGGGTTAAAATTACATACAGACACTAATCAAAAAATTTTAGAAGCAAAAACAAAATTGCATTGCAACATCAGTCTCGTTCTGTTTTATATAGTTTTTCCATTTCTTTTTTATTAAAATATAAAAAATATTTGTAAAATAGTGTCCTCTATGAGCAATAAGTTGTAATAATAAATATTGATTCATCATAAAGAAATTCAAATATGTAAGTCGGAAAATATAAAATAAATTTAATCCACTTTTGATAATTAATTCATATGCAATCAAAATCTTTTAGTATTAACC
Organism: Parasteatoda lunata; assembly: GCA_949128135.1. Taxonomy (NCBI): domain Eukaryota; kingdom Metazoa; phylum Arthropoda; class Arachnida; order Araneae; family Theridiidae; genus Parasteatoda; species Parasteatoda lunata. The sequence continues at coordinate 12,687,879 of OX421975.1, read as the reverse complement.
AAAATTTTTATTGATAAAACAGGAGAAGACTTTTTTATGATTTATTACTTATTTATTGCTGAAGTAAGTAAAATCTACCTGCAGTAAAACAGTTCTGAACTGAGCTATGGAAGACCATTGCCTGTTGATGAGAGGAAACTGAGAACAGTAATCTGGACTGAGTATAAGAAGTGAATGAATGTGCCTGGCCAGCAAATACAGGCAAACTGAATCAATGAAATTTTTGCTTTCAATGGAATTCCAAATCTAACAAAAAGAAAAGAATTTTACATCATAATAACAACATTTAAGCATAAACAATTAAAAATAATAAATACTTTTGTTGGTGAATCCATTAGTATTTTGATTTGTGATGCAAGTGTATAAAGGAATTCTTTGTTTTTCTTCCTAGAATAAAAAGAAAACTTTATTTGCTTTTTAGAGGAGAGTAAAAACAAAGCTGAGTTTTAAAAAGTAAGATTCTGGGTAATACGGTAGAGTCTCAATTATTTCGAGTTTCCGCTTTAACTGAATATTATTATTTAACTGAATTTTTTGTTCTAGTTTATTTTTAAAACTAATACCCCCAAAAATTCTGAATTTTTTCTTCCAAATACTCACGAAAACAAGCTGCTGGATCTTGAGATTATCGATTAGATTGTTAATATCATCAATAATGAATCTAGCGAAGATGACGAAGACAGTGACGATGAAAATCAACAAATAAAAATATCTCCTACAGATGGACTAAAAGCGATTGAAAGTGCTATTGTGAATATATAGAACAACAAAAAGAGGCGACATTAGCATTCCTGTTATCTCTAAAAAAATGGCGAAACATTGATGCAGAAGAGCGCCAAACTAATGTAAAAAAGGAAATGATTAAGGACTTTTTTTAAGGAAAAACTCTTTCATTCTCATAAAGTATACTCTTTAAATGTTTTTAAGTAAGCTTTTTAATTATAATATGAATTGTATGTGGTGTTTTTGTATAAACTTTGTATTTGTTAAAGATATTACATTTATACCTACTCTTTCTTTCTTTCCTTTTTTATACTCTTCGCTTTAACTGAGTTTTTCGGTCATACGAGTTAGTCGCGGTCCACATTAACTCGGATAATCGGGACTCTACTGTAATAAAAAAAAAACGGTAAAATAACTTAACCATAGCTGCCAACATGGATGAAAAAAAATCCAAGAGATTTTACAAAATATAAATTTCCTGATAATTGTTTCATAATGTACTAAACATTTTATACATAGGGAATTTTATTGTCATCAAAATAAAAAGAATGCAACATTGTTCTAGTTATGAATGACAATAAATGAACTTGAAATGTTAAATAATATGCTTACTCATAATTTTGAATAGTAATAGGCATTTAATTCTTGAAAAATAGTTAAAAGATTTCTTAAATAATTTAAAAAGTTCTGAGTAAAAATGAACTGAACATTTTAGAGCAAAAGAAAAGTTTCAAACTGATGTTTATAAATGAAGCTTGCTTCATTATGTATTAGTAATACTTATTTAAGTATTCAAACAAGCAATAATAATCTGCCCAAAAATTTGATTTCTATAGGGATTTTTTTTTAAGGAAACTTACTCAATTGTAGGGAATTTTCTAAAATGTACAAAAACCAGAAGAATTTTTATTAAACCAGTAGACCAGGAGAAACTGGTAAAATCCAGTAGAGTTGGAAGCTATGCTTATCTTAAAAAATATTTTTACTGATAACTATAAATATAAAGTTGTAGCTTGCTTCCAAAAATCCTTGGAAAGAGCTCTGCCCATTTTTTTACTTTCCCTTTACTTTCGTTATTATAAATCTTTGATATCAATGCAAGTTTATCTATTAGCTTATTTACATCATATTCTTTAATTACTAAGTTTGGATGAGTAATCTGGCAATTTAAAATCAGATATAATGGTAGTCACTGGAACACGAAAAACATCACCCCACGTGATCCAGCTTTAATATAGTCAAGTAAAAATTAGACAAGAGTATTGAGCAAGCACAGCTTTTATCTAAGCAAGAAAAACCTTGGAATGCTCCAATATAAGATTCCATTCTCTTTTACTGGAATCTTATTATTAACTAGTTGTTTTTTTAACTCTTAGAATATCCCATTTTTGACAAAAATTTCTGATGAATTGCTTTTCTACAGATTGATATATTGTTTTTGTTTTCTTCTTCATATTAACCTCATGTTCTACACTCAAGTTTTGTTGACCATGTACAGGGTGAGTAGCCAAATCATTCAACAAAAAATAAGTACCTCTTAAGTCAAAAAATATTTGTAAGCACTATATACATTAACAAAATGCAAAATAATTTTCGAAGACTTTAGATGATCATGATAAAATAAGTAGTTTCTGACAAAGAACACTTTTCTTGATTATATTAGCCATTATAAACAATCAAGAAGTTTTTCGTTTCAATATCAGAGGGTTGAAATGAAGCCCAAAAATTGAAAATATGTTGCAAAATGCAGCAGAGTTGCACATGACAGTACAAGAATCCTACCAAACTCAGCTCAGTAAATGCAAGACATTCATCAACATGTAAAATGATAGGAGCTTTCATACACTATGGACCAACGGTACATCGAAATGGATCGTGGTAGAATGAATTGTGAAAATGGTGAATAGAACAATGTGAAAAGCACGCTTTTGCATAATCTATGGCTAAAATCGACATGTTGAAGAAAAAAAATCTCATTTTGGAAAAGGGTAAATTAAGCATTTTTTGAAAACAGTCAACGAAAAAAGCACCTTTAAGGGCTTTTAAAAAACAAAAATCGAAAACAAGCACCTTTAAATAACGCTAAGCACCATGATGTACTTCTGTCATACTCTCTCCAAGAATAAAATTAAAATGACTAAAATACATAGAGCAAACAAAAATTTCTCTGATCTAATGCAGTGATTATACATTCAGACTCATCAAGAAGATTTATTTAATTTAACTTGGAACTAATTTGAAAAAACAAGCTCATTTTCTAATGCAAGTTTAATAAAAAAATTTTGTTGTTTGAGATTTTTTTAACAGATCTGAAATACTTAAGTATATCTGATTTCAAATTTGCAATATGTTCCTTGCTACAGTTTTTATTTTTATAAGTGACATTTTTTGTCAAAGAGTACAAGTTTAAAAATGACAAACTAGGGGACAAACAATGAGAGCACATCATCATCAGAATCAAAATTACAAATAATCTATTCCCAGAAACATCCTCATAGGCTGCTGGGGGAGCTTTATTATTATAAGCATTTTTTTAGTTTTTCAAATTAAGGAAGCATCCCTAGCTGTGTAAAACCAGCTGAAAATTCAAAAACCAATTGAAACAAAGAAAATTTCTCTGGTTGAATATAGAACTTAATCCAACAGAAAAAAAACTATAAACCAATCATAATCATAACAGTTCATACATACTACCAATAAAGTACTTAATTTATTTTCTATTTCTGTAAGGTACAAAAGAAGTTGCTTTGAATTTTTATATTGTCTTTGAAGAGTTACTGTTCTTCAGATAAAACTCATGGCCTGAAAATCCTCGACATAAAAACAGCAGACTCGAAATACATCAAAAAAGAAATTAGTTAAACTGGAGAGAGGAAACAAAGTAAAAATTTTACGAATTACAGAATCATAAAAATATTCCTGGTTAAAACTGGTTCCATTAGATAAGGACTCGTTATAAGTCAATTCGAATGTATTAAATTTCAGTTTAGCATCGTTTACCTTTCAAAAACTTTATCTTGGATACCAAAAAGAATACCATTTTGGAGACTGCTTTTCTGCAGTTGCGTGCATCGATTTTCAATGGATTTTACATTTGTTGTGACCTGAAAAACAGAACCATTATTTTAGTTTCTATAACATTAGATACTTAAAAATATTATATTTAAAGATCTCCTATGCTTTTCAAAGAATTCAGTTTTTATCATTAAAAAAATTCATGAAGAAATTTTATCTGCGAATTTTCATAGCAAAATTTTTTTATAACCCATTTGTCAGGATTCTGATTCCTCTCCCACGCATTTGATTGACCCCTGACCTGCGGGTCAGAGAGTGAGCAATACAGGAAGTGTCGTTCCCCTAGAGTGGGGGTCAGTAGTGTAGTTTTATTGTATATTTGGAGGGGGTTATATCTTCTGACGTACATATATATATATATACACACCTGCCACACATACGGTCGCTGAAAAAGATTTTTCTAAGTGGTTGCAAATAAACAAGTTTGAAAGATTATTTATTTTTTAATAATTAAACCCTGAAAAGCTAAGTAAGCTAACAAATATATCATATTTACATATTTTTTAATTCCCCGCGGCAGATACGCAGCAACACAGTGACATTGTCTCAGAACGCTACAGAGATCAAGCAGAATGATTTTTCTTTTGAAAAGCAACAATGATTACTTTTCTTTAGAAATTTACAAATAATATTTAAATCATGCATTTAGGTAATCACTTTTTGACACGCTCAATTTATGCAGATAGTATCGTAAATCGATGCAATAATCCGATTGTATTTCAGGCAGTTATTGATATTGATTTTCATGTGGATTTTAAATATCCCCATATAATTCAAACAATATGGAAAATTTGAATCGTGCATTTGAGTATATACTTTTAAAGGCAATGATTCAAATTGAATTTTTGGCATATTCGATAGAATCACTTTTGGATATATTTTATACAATATTATTTATCACAACAACCGATTCTTGAAACAAAACATGCATTTGAGGAGTCCAATTCGAGTGATTTTGACGTCGATCTTTTTTCGACAATTACTACTATGGATTTCATGAATTTTAATTTTTTTTTTTTGCAGTGATGATTATTTACAAAATGCGAGAATAATATGTGAGCCACCCCCTCCAACAAAATGCGAGAATATTACCCATAATATTAGAATAAAAAATTATCACATGTTCAATTAAAAAAAAAAACTTTTTTTGTAAACACAGCGCTTTTGTTATTTTAAATTAGTTACATATATGTTTTTTATTATTAAAAGAATCTCGCAGAAAGATATTAGTGCTAGACAGTTTTGTTGCAGATAGCTCGAAAAAGTTCTGCCACAGGGTTTTAATTATTGATTTGTCGTGGTAGGTTGAAATTTTTTTTTAAACTTTAAATTGAAGATTTAATATGTTAAACTGCTATAATGTTGCTACTTTTAAGAAGTTTTTTCCTAACAGCCGTACAAGTTAGCAGCTATGTGTGTGTGTGTGTATATATATATATGCATTTACTGTCTAAAATCAATGTATTTTCCATGTTTATGTTGAAAATTTTTTTAATAAAAAAACCTCATTTTCTTGAACTTCTAATATTAGAGCATAAATGTCCAAACAACGTAGCTTTCTTTATCAATAAAACTTGCAGACGGAGAAGAATGTTGCGCACCAACAGGAAGTAGGGATGAACAGGTTGGGGTGTTTCTGGGAATTTAAGGAAGCATAACTAGTTTATTAACATGTTTAACTATAACTTCCTTAACTAGAAAGGAATACAAACCCTGAATAAAAAAAGCACCTTCAAGGGCTTTTAAAAAACATAAATAAAAAATAAGCACCTTTAGGCACTTTTTAAAAACGCTAAGCACCCTGTTCTTTTTTGTCAGTTTTTGGTTAGAAAGAGTTATGTACTTTGTTAAAAATTTGCTTTTTAACAAATCTGAATTTACAGGTCAATTTATACACCAAATATACACATTGAAGTAAAAAATTGTACACAGGAAAATATGGTTTTATACATACATTTTCAGCTATCAGTTTCATTTCTGTTATAGTGTCAGCTGCTTCCATCAAATCTCTATAGCGCTCTCTGAAAATAAAACCAGCAAAAATTGTAAACACACGTACAAAAGAATAAATCAATAAGAAAAAGTAAATTTTCTCTCACCCAACCATTTGGCGAAGTTCCTCTTTTTTTCTTTCAATATCATTTCTAAGAAAATATAACAAATACATTCTTAGATATACAAATTCTAGCAAGGCCACATCAGTTTACCAAAAAATAAATAATCAGAATAAAATAACTCACTCAAAAAAAGTAATAAAATTCAAATATATATATAGCTGTATTTTTTATACGCAATTCTTTTATCACTCTTAACTGTTAGTGTTAAAAAAATATTTAAACCTCACCTGCCTGGATACCAATGTCAGATTTAAGGGGATATCCTTTATCTATCAAGAGGAACTGAGAGATAAAATCAAGATATACAAGTGAATTGGTATTTAATATTTATAGTGGTAGTTACGCATTAATATCAGGGGTTGCCCCTCAAATCTGGGAAGGAAAAAAAAATTCCTGTCTTTTCCCCGTTTAATGACCCCTGTCCTTTTTTGTCCCCCCTAATTGCATAAAGAGGTACTGAAATGAATATTTCTGAGAAATGTTTCACAGCTAAAATGGAATTTCCATTTTGCAGTTAAGATAAGGATACAATAGCCCCGTTTACATGCACAAAAATGCGGGGTAAAAGCTGGAATTTTCGTCATTTTCTACCCTTCTTCCCCTACGCAGGGAAAAATTGAAGGACTGAAAGAAGGGTATAATAATTCCTAGTAGGAGATGGAAATATGCAGGGTAAGCTCACCTCGCTTTCCCGAGATGCATTGCGAGTCACGTGATTGTTTACGTTCTGGGCCCATGTGTTTTGTTTTGGAACTCGGAACGTGAAAATATTTTAATTTTGTTTCAAATAATGGCGGGAAAAAAAGAAAAGAAGCCAGCTGATCGTTGGAACGATCTTGAAACAAAAGTCTTACTAAGCATATATGAAGTGTATATGATAGAAAAAAAATTTGATGGTACGGTCCGCGACAACGAGACTTATAAAAATATTGCTATCGAGTTGTCGCAATCAAACATTCACAGATCTACCGATCAAATAAAAAATAAATTGAAAACCATAAAAAAAAAATACAAAGAAGTGGTAGATTCAACTAGAAAAAGTGGTGCGGGAGCAATATCTAAATGCAGATTCCAGCACTATGAACAGCTAAATAGAATTCTAGGAGACAGAGATAATATAAATCCAGTGATAACCTGTGATATTGGATTCAGAAAACCAAGTAAGTTGTATACTATTTTCATTCTACTTTTTATGCTCTTGTGAAATATTTTTGTAAATAAATTACAGACAATGTCACAACCGATATGCTATTCAAATTACATTTAAAAATTATCGGGATTACAATGATTTTACTAAAAGCACTAATTTATTCATTAGAAACTTATTTCATTATAGGGTCACAAATGAAATTATAAGTAAGGTGTAATATTTTAAACATCAAACCTAAATAAACTATCACTTTGTTACTGTGAATAGAGAAAAAAAAGCTCTTTTTTTATGAGAAATGTATCTTTTGAGCTGTATCTTTCATTGAATGATAAATGTGTCTAACTAATTTGAAGAGCTAGTTTTATTTTTCTCGGGTTAGTGTTATCTAAATTGTATTTGTTTCAACTTAACATTTACAATTTAAAAAATTCCTACTCATTAATTATGAACGTTAACATCACTACAAGAAGAAAACATTACAAAAAAAAAAAAAAGAATTATACCGTATCGGTCTATATCAGAGCTGTCCAACTGCAAAGAGCCGGCGGGCCAGAAATCCGGTCACTGATCACCTGGCGGGCCGCAGTTTGAGAAAGTTTAACTATAACCTCTTATACAATAAAAATTAAAAGTTAAATTATTTATTATGTAAGTAGTATGTATAAAGTTAGTTTATAACATGTTATGTATTAATCGATGACTTTTTTAAAAGTAAAATATTAATCTTTAGGTTGTTTAAATATATTACAGCAAGCAAATATATTTCATAAAAAAAAATTACTTTTATAGAAAAAAAAAACACACTTTTCTGGAAATTTTTTTTTTTATTTTTTATTTATAAAAAAGAACATTAAATATTAAAAAATATATGCATTATATTTTTCATAATCAATAATTTTCTGCTTATGTTAACTTTTCTTCAATCACGAAACACCAAAGTGGGCAAAATTAATGTGAATTAATATACAAAAAAGTCACTTATAAAACAAAGTATTTATGAGCATCTTTGCATATTTTTTTACTTAAATTTAACCAAAAAAAATCTTTTTAAATAAATTTTTTTTGTTTAAAATTAGTTTTGTTTAATTTAAATATCTTAAGAACACAAAACAATCAATAAATATTATAAATCATAAGTATGATCTTTTTCATGATCAATAACATCGGCTTGACCAAGAATGGTTGACCCGGATGCTTCTTGATACCCTAAAATTTCGAAAAAAGAAATATGCTGAATAAGAAGCTTGCAGGGAGCACAATATAGGTTGGCAGGCTGCCTGTTGGACAGCCCTGGTCTATATTATAAATAGCTTATAGCAGTTAATAATATAAAAATGAAAGATTTAGAGACTCAATAAAATAATTGGAATACTAAAAAATTTTGTATGAACATCAACAATATACATATAGTTTAAGTATATATCTAAACGTTACAATTTTTCACACAAGTTTACCTTTTTTTAATGTCATTCGTGTATTATTACTGTTTGATTTCTTATTCTAAATTAAATTTTTAGTTTCTGACAATACTCTAAATGATGATGAACCAGACATGGATGGACATTTACATTCTGTAATTCTGAACGATGAAGATGAAATAAATACATCTGAACAAACCAACCAGGATGAGGCCGAAAAAATTCATTCACAGGAGATTGATTATGAACCGATGTAAGTATAAATGAGTTGTATTTTTTTTTCTTTTTTAATCACAGTATTAAATAAAACTAGGTATATGATTAAAATATGAAAAAATTATTCAAATTTAGAGTTCAAAATTGTACTATAATCCATCATATTACTAGTAAATAATTGAATATTAATTTTTAGTTATTTTAAATAATTATAATTTTACACAATCATAATAGTTATTTTATTTAAATAACATTAAAGAAAATTGTTAGAAATGTTTCAATCAGAAAAATAATTGAAGATTTTCATATGATATTGTTTTTCTGTGAGAAAGGAAAACCTAGAATGATCTCACTATCACAAAACTTCCTTATCAGTGATTAAAATGAAGTAATTGAAAATACAAAATTACAGCCTGAAATAACACAAATGTAGGAAAGACAGCCACATGGCCATCTGCCTTTTAATGAAGAATGCTGCCAAAGCACTACCTTACAATGCAAAAATCACACCTACTCTAGCAGCCATAAAATTTCTCATAACAAAGTAACAAAAATATTGAACACTTGTACAGCAATTCCCGCCGAAATCTAATAAGTCCCAATTTAGGTCAAGATAAAACTACATATGAATTTTGGTGTTATTCTCCTCAATAGTGCTTGAAAAATATTGAATGGCAGCACTACCTGTCCCCCCAAAAATTTTTCAGCTCCGATTGAGGTCAAGCTACCTGTAATTATCAATTTGTTTGTTGTTTAATATGTTTGGATAAACAGTGCTTTTATTTATTTTTTTAATTTCAGAGATGAAACAGACTTGGTGGAGGATTCTTTTTCTGAAAATTTAACTCAACCAAGTACATCAACACCAAGGGTCAATAACCAGGTTAAAACAATAAAACAGGGCCGAAAGCGTCGGCGCATCAATGACTTTGAGGAGGCTCTACGCAAAGTTATGGAGGAAACGACAAACAAAGTCCTGGAATTCGAAGAGAGGCTTGAGATCAAAGCCGAAGAGAAGAGAGAAACTTTTCGCAACACCATTATTCAGCAAAATGCAGAAATGTTAAAATTATTAAAAGAAAATATAAAAAAATAAATTTTCTATCATGATGAAGTTAATAAATTTTTGCCTTATATATTTTGTCATTATTCTTGAATTAATTATGATTTAAAAGTAAAATTATTTTTTCTAGTTTGATTTTTTGATGATTGTCTAATTAATGATTTATCAGTATTTTTTTAATAGATTCATTTATAACATGGAATTTATTTTGCAATATAGATTTATTTTGAAAATTCAATTTCCTTAAAACAATAATTTAGTACATTAGATTTATCTAAAAAAATCAATATTAGCAGCACAACATTCAACAAAGGAATACCATACATAAATTATCCATAATTTTGTACCCAAGACATAAGCAGATTTCTTTTTGATTTACTGTCATTGGAGTATAGCACAGGATAAACAGTTGGGTCATTACATAATGTTGAGTTATCGTCCCATTCGTAAAGATACTCATCTTGAATATCTTGTGCGATATTGTGCAAAATGCAACATGCAAGTACTTGGTACTTTAAATTTTTCAGCTGGGAGTCATTGGCCTTCAATAAGCACCTCCAGCGTCCTTTCAACATGCCGAATGCATGCTCGACATACACTCGGCACCGACTAAGCCTCTTATTGAAGGTAGCTTGCTGCCCATTTAAAGCACCACTAAATGGCTTCATCAGCCACTGTTTTAAAGGATAGGCTGGGTCAGCAACAATGTAAGGGGGAATTGTGGATGCAGCACCAGGCAATTCACAAAAATAATTGTCTAAGATGCCTGATTCACACTGCACGAACAGCTCAGAATTTGCCAGAACCCTTGCATCGTGTACAGATCCTGGCCACCCAAAATTTAAATTTATAAATTTCTTCTTGTGGTTCACCACTACTTGTAAAACAACACTGTAAAACTGCTTTCGGTTAAAATAGTCTTTTTTATTTCTAATTGGAGCTTTTATAGGAATGTGACAGCCATCTAAAGCACCCAACACTCCTGGTAGTCCACAGACACCAAAGAAGGAGTCTGTCGCAATGAACACTTCATCTCCTTCAGGAAATTTCAATTCCTCCATGTAGCAACTCACCACCACTCGAGTTGTTTGTTGCACAATAACACACACAGTGCTCCTTGCCATTCCAAATAACTCAGCAATATTTCGAAGTTCAGAAGAGCTGCTGAGTTGCAGTAACATCACAGCTATTCTTACTTCAACTGAGAAAACATCTCGTACCACTTTCTTCTTTTGGAGATGAGGGCGAAGGAAGTCACAGATGATTGTAAATGTTGACCTATAAAGAGAAAAAATAAAATCATTAAACATGAATAGAGAAACAAGTAATTAAAAGTGAATGATTTTGTGTAAATGAAAAGACACCCATAGCTCATGTAGTGTATTTTGACATAAAATATATTGCCAATTATCAGGGTATAGCAGAATTTTAAGGGGCGAATGTGCCAATATTTTCATACAAAATAAGGGTAATGGGTTTGAAAAACACATCATTTTCTATCCGAATCAATAATTTATGTTTAAATATTTAAGCCTATTCTTTGAACTTTTAAATTAAAATATACACTATTACAGAAAAATAGGATGAAAAAAAATTACTTAAATGTCCTGCATATATTAAGTATGTTAACAATTGTTATTTTAATTTTTAGCGAAATTACATTCTTTTTTGTTGATTGATCAGAAAAGCACGAGTTACATTCAGATTATAGGAGTTAAATAAATATATATTAAATAATATAATTTATACAAATAAAATATCCAAACATACCTGTTTATTCTAAAAGTTTCTTTCCATCTACTATCATCATAATGTTGGAGAACTGTCTTTTCAAACCATTCTGAATGCCGTATTTGTTTCCACATTCTCCTGTGCGGAAATGCTAAACTTAAGGATGAAACTGCTGATCTGCACAGGATGTTTAACGTCCTTTTAATACGCCTTTTCCGAGCATCATTTATGTCGCTCAAAGCATTTTCAATATTTTGAACGAATAACAATGATATTATTTGAATATTATCCATTTTAAATGAAAAGTATAAAAAACTTTACCTCAAAATGTAAACAAAAATATTGCAAGGAGTGATGGGATATATTTTCTTACTTCCGATTTATCATGTGACCAATGACGTAGAGGAAGTTGTTTGAAAATCCGGGGTTGAAATTCTTTTGCGCGTAAACGGGTTTTCTTACCGATTATACATTGCCCTGTAAAATCCCTGTACCCTTCTTTTACCCCGGATTAATAGATTGCTCATGTAAACGGGGCCAATATGAGGTCACTTCAATAGGGACTTCATGTTTATTAGTTGGTTTAAACAGGTGTTGCGGGAAAAGTTGAAAAATTAATCAAATCTTGCTGCCAGTTATATATTAAAGTAAACGAAGGGGTATTACTGCTCTTTGATGAACTTTACTTACACATCATTTAGAATGTAAAAAAGGTAAGTGATTTTTTTTTGTGTGGTCAAGACTTGAGGTCCCCTCCTGGTGTGCTATAGCTTTGATAAGAAAAAGTTTAAAAAACCTAATCTTATCTTTCTCCTAACTACAGGGTATCTGCTACAATTTAGATCTTCAAATTCATGACTTTCCATGACTGATTCCAAGAAATTTTCATGACTTAACGAAGTAACTATTTTCTCTGACAAAAACACAACAATAAATTTAACAGAGCATTATAATAACATTAACTGAAATGATAGGTATAACCAAAACTGTTATACTCTGCATCTTCATATTTATAGATTTTAAATTTAAAAACAGAGTAAAGAAAGAGTTCAAGCAACAAAATAGCTGAAAAAAATACAAAAGCAAATAATTTTCTTCTTTTTTTCTGCAGAATTATATTTTAAAGATACTTTTCTTGTTCATCGGAAAAGAAAGAAACACTCCAGATTTTTCTGTTCTCATTTCAGAATTAAAAAAGTTTGTTAATGACTGGCTTGCTTCAGCTAGAATTTTAAATTGATAAAAATAAATAAATAATAATAAAATTCTGGAATCACAGAAGTTTAAGAGAAAATTTGCTCAAGATGTTTTTTCCTTAATTTTTTGGAAAGAACACCATAATTTTTATGGAACATGATAAAAAAAATTATATTTAAAAAAAGAATGACTGTGGGTGGGGATTTTGTAACAAATTCAGATATTCGAAACACCGTGAAATGGGGGGGGGATGAATTCCATTTTAAAAATTAGATTTTTCAGCGACCCAAATCCATGACTTTCCATGATTTTTTTAAAGAAATAGTTAAAATCATGACTTTCCATGACTTTGCAGGCGCGCAGACCCTGTAAGTAGAATAATCATTGCTCAATCCAGTGAATAACTCTGAGTTGATTGCAAGTTGAGCGCCAAAAGGAATGATTTGAATTAATCGGGGGGGGGGAAGCAATAAATCTTGGAAACAATAATTTTCAAAAAATTCCAAACTAAAATAGAGGAAATCTAATTTTGTTAAATTGCTAAATTAAACGGGTATAAAAACAGTCTTCAATTATAAATTTTTCAGAAGAGATCAAATAATACTTTAGTATCTAAATTATACTTTATTAAACAACAGAGAATAAAATGGGCAGGCTACGCTATCAGAATGGGCGGAGACCTTACCACAGAAAGAGTTTTCAATGCCAGACCAGTTGGTACACGAAAAAGAGGAAGGCTGAATTTGAGATAGATAGATGGTCTAGGAAAAGACCTTTTGGTCTTAAAAACTAAACACAGGAAAACACTAGCAGGAAAAAGGCTAGTCTGGAAAAAACTTAATGAGAAGGCAAGGCCCACCCTGGGATGTCAAGCCATTGATGATGATATTATACTTTTCACCAACATTGATTTATGTTTATGTAAACTTAAATGACATTTATATTTTATGATACTAACACAGACAGTTTTAATTATAATTGTTCATTGATTATAAAACTGAGTTTAATTAATCAAACCGCTAGACTATGCATTAAATACCTAAAAAAAAAGCAACATTTTGCAAAAATTTGAAATTAAATATTGCACTCCCCTTTTAATCTAATAACCTGCTTAATTGCATAGATTTGGCTGGAACTGATGGTATTACTTTAAGCTAGGTTGAATAAACCAGACTACTTTTAAAAAGAACAAACAATAAACAAAAAAGGAAAACATTACTAAAACTAAATAATCTTCAATCAACAACAATTTCTACAGATACGAATTAGGATGCAATTAACATAATTTAATATTCGGAGAATTTAAATAAAATAATGAAACAAATCTTATTTATTTTCAACATTTAGTATTTCCTTCATAGCAAGTTTTAAACCAATTATTAAAAAATTTTTTAAACTTAAAATATATTTTATTTTCATTAAAAATCACTGTACAAATAAACTAAAACTGAATCAATTTATTCAAATATTAATCAGACAAACCTTAATTTTTTTTCTATCTCTTGTATTTCTTTCACTGTATGGTTTTCAAACAAGCCATCAGTACCTACGCTTGTCATTTTCATTTCACTATCTGGAAAATAATAAAAAAATATCAGAAATAAAAAATTAAGAACATGAAAAATAAAAGGCTGTTTACATAAAATGCTGTGTGTAACTATCACTACAATTATTAAACATCAATTTACCAGTATATCGACTCAATCTTGGGGTACCTCTTGATTGATGTAGGTTGACATTTTATTTTTATGTTATAACCGTCGTTGAACAGCTGACCCAATTAATGGGCTTATGACTACTAATGTTCAACTTCGTAGCCTTGTCCCCAATCCAGAAGGCAAGGGAACTCCTGGATCAAGAATTCAGTTAAATTTGCCTTCCTAGAGGACCTTTTGATGGAACTAATCCGCATTAGCGTTACAGGAGGAAGACCTCGAGAACCTCCCACGGTTAGCCTGGTGTCAAAGGGACTCTAACCCATGATCCATCTACTACTGAGGATATTTCACGTCAGCACAGCCGGATGCGGATTCTTATCGACCAGCCATCGCTGGGGTTCGAACCTGTTTCACCTCACTGGAAAGTGGACACTCTATCCCCTGAGCCTCGCAGTTCTGAAGGTTGAATTTGTCGTAAAAAAATAAATAAATTGTAGCAGTATTTGTAAAATTAATAAATTGTAAAATTATCAAAACATGGCGAGAGTTGTGAGCAATAAAATGAAAACTCAAACCTGTGAGTTAAAATTTTCATATGCGTAATATATTTCAAATATTGGATTAATTTATTTCAATAAATTTAGAAAAAAAAAAGAGGAAAATGTTATTTAATAAATGTTTACTCATAGTCACACATTATTTAAATGTAGAAAGTGGTGTCCTTTAAAAAAGATGAAAGAAAGAGCTTAAGGAGAAAAGAGAGTTTCTAAAAATTTTTAAATATGCATAAAGATTTATTCTTTGAGAAATAAAAAAATTTGGTTTTGTATTCCGCAGAATTTCTGATCTATTTTCAAAAGATGCCTTTCTCACGCACGGGGGGGGAATGCTTGGATTTTTCTACTGTCATTTGAGAATTAAAAAATTGAATAATGACTGACTTCAGCTAGAATTTTAATTAGATAATAATAAAAAAATTCAAAATTAAATTTTAAAGTTTTAACGATAACATTTTTTAAATATCTATTTTACATTTTAATAAAATTTGATTGTGAATGGGATTTTGTTTCAAAATTACATTTATAGCAAAAAAATTTCCCACTTTTTTAAAATTTGGTTAAAATAAAATCAATCCAAAATTTTTAATGAAAATTTTTTGTTGTAATGAAAATTTAAACATCTTACATAAACATTTTTAATCAAGCATTTCACTTTATTGCTCACAACTCAAGCTGATTCCATTGTAAACATATGTAGCGTTATGATCATTTTTTACTTTTTGTGGTAATTTTCTCGTTTTTTTTTCTTTTTTAAATACTGATTTCTATTTATTACTACTGATAACAGAATGTCTCCTGAAACAAACAAAAAATAGGCAAATAGGGCAGTCTATGGGCTGAGAAAATTTATTAAAACTAGGTTTCTTTCTAGAAAAACAAAGTTTTTAATTTACAAAACTCTTGTTAGGCCAATCTTGGCATATGATGCTTGGACAATGATGAAACTGGAGGAAAATTGAGTCACAGTATTTAGATAGAGAAAGATTTTTACGAAATATACTCAAAGGTGTAAACGAAACCAGTAATTGTAGAAGGAGATTTAATTTTGAACTGTACAAGATTTATAAACAACCTAATATTATTGAATACATAAAAATAAATAGAATGAATTGGTGATTTGAATGAGTGATGACAATACAATAAATAAAATATTGTTTTTTAAACCTACTGGAACACGAGAGAGGGGAAGGCCGCAGCTTAGATGGGCTGATTGGGGGAGGCTAATTTTCTGGCAATTAATAAAAAGAATTGGAAATCATAGGTAACTCAGAAGTTATTGAATGGAGAAATCTTCAGATGAAGGCAATAGCCCACTTTTAGCTGTCTGGTCAACTATGATGATGATGATATTTTTGAGAACCTAGTAATTATTGAATGCTTTATTATGTAAGACAATTTGATGTTTAATAATTAACAATAAAAAAATAACAAGATTGCTGTTGTATGGGAGGTATGGAATGCTGGGTATAAAGAATTGAATGAGAAATTATGATATGGAAATAATAATGGCCGAACAAAGTCCATAATGGTTAGTACCTAGAATTATGCTGCAATCCACAACCCAGAAGAATAGAAGAACACCTTTTTTTACAGAAAGCAAAAAAAAAAGACATACCTCTTAATCTGCATGGAAAATTATATTTTTACCTATATAAAAAAGAGATTAATCCACAAGTGGAAAAAACTGAAAAAGTCTAGTAGCACACACATTTCTTTATTGACGATTCATCACACAGGGGAACGCACAATTATCACAACACAGCATCGTCGAACAATTCATCATACTGGAGAACGGTGATCCGCAGTGGACGGCATATTTGATGTAAACAAAAATTGAAAGGCAAGAAAAAGGCTGGGGCGATCTATGGCGAGCGCGGTCACTGACGGTGGGGAAGTTCAAAAAGAAGATGAAACCTTAGTCCTCGTACATGTCACACTAACGAGATCTGCGCGGTTGCTCCGTTGTTGAAAATCCAGGCAATCCGTGATTCCATCAAAAAATATGACTAAGCTTCAGTTGTAGGTTGAATTTATGTAGAACCAATCTTGCAGTATTTCGAGGAAGGCTGCAATATCGAAGCCATGAAATCTTTAGTCCGTCCCTCAAGTAGAGGAAAGGGGGGGGAATGTAACACCCCGTTAAGCGGAGTAAGTGCTTTTGCTGGGAAGATAAATTCAAATGCCCCGATCCAAAGAACTGGGCCGCTATTTATATCATTAGCCTAAAACACAGCAAGAATCATGCTTAAGCATGGACTTGAAGTGAACTAAAAAAATTTTAAATGAAATTACAATTTTGAACTAACTGCGACCACAACTGCACTGTTTCGCATGTGCAACATCAAAAGCAGCCGAAGGTCAAGGTTGTGAAGGAGGAAGGACAGCAAGGCGTCAGAGATGAGGGGTCAGGGGTCGGCTTAATTTTCAGGTCACAATTTTGTAAAAATCGAAATGAAGTGACACAATTGCTCTTGATGCATTGAAACTAGACTTCAATAGCTTAGGATACCGCTGAGCTTAAATCTGGCCCTGTCTGCTTCGGTAGCCGGGCAGATTTTAGAGTAGAACAGTTTAACAAGGACCAATACCACACATCCTTGGTCCCATCGCAGGCTGATCAAAGTCAGTGCCGGATTAGACTAGGTTGGGGCCCCCAATGATTACGGACCCCCTTAAAAAAAAATATTGAAAATAAATTTTAAAAAATTAAGAAAAACAATGATTTTTTAAAAAAAAAATTCAATTTCACATATATATTAATAAAATACAAAAATTGTTTACATAATTTTTTTACATATTTATTTATTAGGGGAGAGTGGCTCACTTTGGGACACAGTACACCTTGGGACATTTTTATTTTTGGTCTTAAATTTTAAATTATCTTTTAGTCCTTTTAGATGCAGATATATGTCAGCGTCACCTAACCCTGGAACATATTTTGAATCTATTGATTAAGCAGGTAAGAATTTATTAGAATTTTTATTTTTTGAAGCATTTTTTTTTACTTTTATACAAAAGTTTAACTAGTTGTAGAAAGAAATTTTAATAATTTTTTTTTTAATAATGGGTATAATATAATGAAGTATAAAGCTTTGCCTTTAGAAGCTATCAAATTTCAATGTTCTAACGCTAAGCCTAAAAGTATGATATTTTAAAATATCCTACTAAGTATATAGTGCACCTTGGGACAGATGGAGGTAGCCCACCTTGGGACACTAGATATGCATAATTAATCCTTATTAAAAATATTTTTTTAACAAAAAGATATAGTGCATGCAAAGTATTTTTTAATTTATATAATCTGTGTTTATTAATAGTTATTATTTCTTATTTTAGGAACTCATTAGACGTAACTTATCACAAGAAGTGGAAGAAAAAAGCATAAAAATAATCCAGCAATTTGTGCTAACAATGTTGAAAGCCGCTGCAAATTTTATCAGAGGAAATGACTTGTAAGAAAGTTGCTGAATTCTACAGTATTAGTAAGACCACTCTGAACTGCAATTTTATTTCCTTTAAAAAAAAAGAGAGCAGCCAAATTCTAACTTTAAATATATTTTAAATGTGACGCAGAGTCGCAAAATATTCACAGATGAGGAAGAAACAAATTTGGTACACTATATGTTACAAACCTCCAAGTACCATTAAGGATTAACATTATGTGATGCATGTGCATTCCTCCAAACTGGGAGAATGTAAAATTTAAAAAAAATCTGGGAAGATGAGGATTTCATGCTATCAGAATTAGTGAGAAATACACCCAGAAGAAAACCAGTAATTAGTGATTTATGCAATGATAACAGTGATGATGATGCTTGCAGCTTAGATGAAATGAACAGTGAAAGTGACAACAAAATATTTGACGATAAGAAAAAAGTACATCTAGAAAAAAGTAGTGAAACAAGATTACATATTGAAGATTTTGCTCATATCAAATTTGCTGGTAAAAGATCTGTTGTTGCCCTTGTAGGTTGCGTTGAAAGAGCTGATGGAGATGAGTAGTAAGAGTTATCAGTTTTAAGAAGAGTAAATCAATCTGCAACATTTATTTATCCCAAAAAAGAAGACAAATCATACATAGATTTAAATGATATTTCGTTAAAACATAAGCAGAGCAAAGCTTTGAATGTTCTTTAGGTTTGGTATTTGATTCTGAACAATTGGATTTGCATACAAAGGGTTGAAACCAACAAAATAAAACTTTATTAACAAAATTAAAAAATGTAAATTTATTTAGTTATACCATTTTTAGAAAATTTCTACTTAACTTTTGACATCGTTTTAACTGTCCAAAGGTGCCGCACTAGGAGGTACACCTTGGGACAAATAACAAGATAACTAAAAATTTTTCTATGACAGATACAAAATCAAAACCTAGTTAAAAATATTTTCAAATGTTACAAGAATACCAGGTAAAATTTTGACAATAATTGATCAAAATAAAAAAATTTAAAAAAATGAAAATAAAAAAGTGTCCCAAGGTGAGCCACTCTCCCCTACTTATTTTTTAGTTCTAATTTAACAAAATAAAATAAAATTTAATTTATTATTATTTATTTTAAATATGCTTTCTTAAATGTAAAGATATATAAATACTTTTATATTTGAATAAATAAAAAATATACGAGAAAAAAATTTAATCTAAGGGCCTCAAGAATTTGAATGGCCTAGGGCCCCACGCACGGTTAATCCGCCCCTGATCAAAGTAGTTACCCACCGACTAAAAGCAGTCAAGGAGAGATTTCCAACAACTTCCGGAGACAGCAGTCCGCAAGAAACTAAAAAAATAATATAAAATAAAAAAAAAACATTACTGAAAGGGATCAACTTGAAAAATAAAACTTGTAGTCTCCCCAGGCAAACATCTACATGTTTTTTTTTAAAAAAAAGTATTGCAAGTTTAAAATCCATTTGGCCTTTTGGTGACTGTGATTGGCTTGACAGATCACAATACGGAAATATCTCCACAGTCAGTGAAGCTTGACTTTGGTGATCTACTTGGATGATATTAAAGAAAGCCACATCTTATAATTATTTTATACAACATTAGTAATTTTTAGCATAGCAACGAAAAACAATTATATATAAAAGTAAACATTTACTTTCCAACATTTTACTTTCAATAAAAACAGAATGGGAAAATTTCTGTACCTTGATTTGACAAGCAAACTAAAATTATAAATGCACTAAATTAATTTTGAACAGGAAATTTTTTTTTAAAAAAATGTAAAGGTCTGTCTGGAGGTGAGAGAAAAATTTGAAAACGAGTTCGTTCTTTTCTATGATGTTTTTTTAAAAAAATATCTGCTGGGTTGCTGCCACACGAAAAATTAAAATATTAATGTACATTCTTTTACAATTTTTCATTCTAAATATTTAAGTAAAGTAAAAATTTTTTTTAATGAGAACTCTTCTTATTTTGGTGATTCGTATAATCTTACAAAAAATAACATGGAAAAAGACTTTATTAGAAACTAGCGAGATTTTTCTAATAATAAGTAATTGAGATAGAAATAATAGGAAAAACTTTGTAAAGTTCCAAGGTAAGAGTGTTTAATCCGAGAAGCTCGCTTTTTTACTCTCAAACTTTAAGGAAATCAACAAATAAAATTATAGTAAAGTTTTGTGGAAAACATAGGAGTTAAGCAAATATTTTAAAATGTAATGATTTACAAGACATGAAACCTCAAAAGAGAGGAATAAATAATTTACCTTAAAAGTATAAATAAATAAGAATAAATAAAAACAAATGCACACACACAGATGGCGCTAGGGCATAAAATTCGTCGAAAGTACCGTGTTACTGCTTCCGATAGATTATTTTCGTCCAGGCTAGAAAATGCACTTTAATCACTTAAACTTTCCATCTCAGCGATCAGCCATTTTACGCACTGTCTTGAATGCCAGCCGTTTTATAACCCTAAACTTTGGCGATCTGAAATGGGTGATTGCCAAATGAATTCTATCGCCAAGAGCTTGGATGCCCGATTTTTGAGCGTGAGCGAAAATGGCGAAAACGTTTGAACGGGAGTGATGTTACGTATACGCTACGAAATACATTTTTTTCATGCAAAAAGATTCAAAGGATACTTGACTTTAGTATTGCACCGCTTGATGAATTAATATAAAATAGCTCTTGGTGTCAACATTTTTACTTGCTAGCCATAAATTACAGCTACCTCACTACTGAAATCAGTAATTTTGCAGGTTTATCATTTTCATCAATTTTCGTAGCAATATTGTCGGATCTGTGTTTTTATTTAAAGCAAAAAATTTTTTGTTGTTAATTATAAAAATTATTTTTAGTGTGTGTCTATTGAATATTATTTGAAAGGAAATATGAATGACAAATGAGTTATAACTTTAATAATACAAGGTTGGAAGGAAACCATTTTTTTTGTTTCTTATGAGTAAAAGGATAAATTAATAATATTTTGCACCGTAATTTTAAAGTAACCATTAAAGTTATCAACTTTCCTTGTATGAATATGCTTAAATGGTATTAAAATAAAAATATTGATTTACATTTTATTAAATTATTGGTTTTAAAAATTAGCTTACATGTATTAAAGTTTTCTGTTTACATATTTTATGATTTGTTTGATGCTGCTGTGATAACATTACTACTATAAATGATATTCTTAAAATTAAAATTTAGAATATTATTGAAAAGCACAAATTGTATTGTAACACAAATTGTGTTTTGTATATCCAGTTGCAATGTTTTAAGTTTTGTTCTAGGTTGTTATCATCATCAGTTACTTGTGGAAATAAGGCTCCTGCATTGACTGAATTTTTTACAGCTCTGACCTGAGTATTGTATCTGCCAGGTCAGTTCTTATTGAAAATCCAGTTTTGATCCTTCAGTACAGAAATAGAAATTCTAGGTGACCCAAATGAATATTATGAGGAATGCTGATTGGATTAGTATACATTTTAACTACTTGAAAGTAATGTTGATTAAAATAATGTCTTGAACATTTGATTTGTTTTAATGATATAATTAATAGTACTTGGGTAAATTAGAATTAATAAAGTATACAGTAGTTTTTTTTTTATATTAACCCTATTTTTACATTGTGAATGAGTGTCTCAAATTTTTATGAGTACACCTTAGTATATTATCTCACTTTTCTAATATTAAATGTTTTTAAAAAGTTAATTAAAAATTTTAAAGTGCAGAATATAGAAGTAATGGAAATATAAATATTATTCTATTATAAACTTAATAACTAGAGTTGATTTGTTATAAAAAGCAATGAAAAAAAAACCAATTGGGTTTTCCTTTTCTTTTTTTTTTTTCGGGTTTACCCTGATAATTATTGAACAACCCTGATCTCTATGTAAAATCATGGAGATCTTGTCAAATGGCTCTGTTTTCCTCTAACCTTAATGATGGCTCTTTTATTACAATATAAATAGTATTTTAGAATGTTTTGTTTCCTTTTATTACCTAAAGTGTCTTAACATTTAAAAAAAATACAAGCACTTTTGATGGTTTAAAGGTGCAAAATACTGGTTAAGATTTCAGTAATACATGCAACAAAATAGCATGCAAGGACTTTTATGCACAGTTTCATAGCAATGTATTTATTTATAAATATTGTCTGCAGCATTCATTTTTTTCCCTCGCAAATCTGTATTAAAATTTTGTGATTAATTTAATAAGATAAATGCCTTTTTTTTTAATGAGTATTTGAGTTTGAATGAATATTGTTTATTTTATTGTAATTTCAAACATCATTGTTCTAAACTGTTTTAAAAATTTTGTCATTTTGTTTTCAAATTTTTGCAGCATGCCTATCATATTTATATCTTGTAATCTAAAACTTTCAAAAGTCAAATAGGTGTCTAGTAAATATTTAGAATCATGAATGGAATGGATGAATGAATGAAATGTATGACTGTCACACATCAAAAAGTATTACTTTTGGTATTTCATTTATCTTAACTGCTTTGAAAAAGCTCCTATAAAAGGAGTATTTTACAATTTGTTCATAGACTAAAAATTTTAAATTTAATTTGTAAAATGTACTGGATTTTTCTTATAATGTAGGTAGCTGTGGTATTTTTGATCCAAATGTTTGTCTAAATTGTTTTCATTTTATAATAAATAAATGATTTTTCTACTGACTTAGTCTCTTTTTTTTTTCTCTTTGTGTTTTCTGAAAAAAAGAAAAAAAAAATGCATAAAATGAAGAGGAATACTATTTTTTAACTTAAATTGAATTTTTTTAAAAATACTTAAAAGCTTAACTTCATAATTGATTAAATTAAATTTTATGAAAGTAATCATAATTGAAATACACTATGAAAATTAAATTATAACAGAACATTTCATGCACCGAAACATGTAACTGCTTTATAGTAATACATAATCAGGGCTCAAAGTAATCCTTAATTTCCCTTTAAAAAAAAAAGTATTTCTGATTACTAAACATTTCAATACACTATGTCCTGAAATTTTTGTGATTTTTCAAAATTAAGTTGAAATTAACTGGAAGAAAAATTATTATTTGTCTAGAAAAGAATTGAAGAAATTTCATGAAACAATGTAAATGACAAAATGAACTACAAAGTCTTCATAGTGCTCAAGTACAATATTAATCTACTTTCTGTTTAGAAACAATTACTCTTAATTTGATGGCCTCTAAAAACATTCGATGAGTGAGAGGAATATAGGAAAATCTCTTATTAAAAAATTTTTTTGCCCATACCTATTGACATATTTTACAGTTCTTATTTATTTGTTTTACATATGTGAGCTTTATATAAAATAATTTTTGTGTCACCGCATGACATACATATATATATATAATTTTTTGTAAATACCACAAGTGTTTGCCAATAATTTTTCAGACTGAAGCAGATGTATCTACACAATGCCCTCACATCTTCATATACATCACATTTTCAAAATTATTAAGCAATAAAAGGAATTTAATTTTTATAAATAGATTTTCATCTTTAACAAGTTCGTTACCAGCCGAGTGCAGGTGATTATACTATATCTATGATTGAAAAGTGGTAATCGATCTATAAAGATAAAATCAAAGTAAAATTGTTTCTCTTTATTTTAGCAACGGTTTGTTTTTAAATTTTATAATAAGTTTATTCTAAAAAACCAAATGTTATTGTCATGAGAAAACATCACCATTCTTTCTACAAAAATAGTTGAATGATAATATGTATTTTGCTATCACCTGACAGATCTGTTTTATTGAAATAAACTGCAGGCGAGAATTTCCTAACATGACATCGCATGATTAGCAACAAAAGTGTTAAGAGTTGTCTGTCAATAATAATTAGTTATAACGTGTGAAAACATAAAAATATTAAATAAAATAAATATTCCAACTGCGTTGATTTTTTCATAACAAAAAATTTTTTTATGACCACGTAAAAATTTGCAGATCGAAGTATATTTGTTCGAAATCAAATGGATGTAATAAATTAACATATTTTCTCCCTTAATTCTGTAATAAAATGTTAATGAAAAAATTTATAAATTTGCAGGTAATAGTGAAATAGCAGGACACACAGGCCCAAAAGAGATTTGATTAAAAAATATAACTAAATAAGTTAATTTAATTTAAAAGTTAAAACCCAATTTTTAAGCTGAAATAGTTTATTTACTTAAATATCTAATTTTAGAAAGAGATTTTCTATCCTTATAACTTTTTTTTAAATATCTAAATTTAATTTGTCTGTCAATTAAATATTAGTTCAAAATAAAATCAATTATATGTTGTTTATATAATCTTTACTGCAACGATCTTATTGTCTTAAAAACAATAATTTTATTTTTAAAATTCAGTAATAATTTTGTAGAAAAAAAGAGGTTATTATTTAGAGAATATAACCTACAATGGACTTAAATTTATTCCTGTTCTGTTTTCTACTCTAAATGAACTATTGATTATTCCAATCGTATTCAGATTATTAACTTTATTAAAATAACAAATTTTAATGTCAATTAAATGTATTTAAATTAAAATATTTTTGATGAAGTAAATATAATGGGCAACATAAAAAGTTCACGAGTTTTCAGACATTTTTGCATTCAATAAAATTGCTAATTTGAGTATAATAAGATGCAACTGCTGATATGTTCCATAGCAATTAATTACTAATACTCAACCCCAACTCCCGAAGATTCCGATGCAATCTTATAAGGAACATGCTAATTCGTACTCAATTGCTACTACGTTACATCCAGCATAAAATCTTAAAAATTAAAATCACTTATTAAATTTTTAGTCAATAAGTTATTGAAGTATAAAATTTTAAAATAGAATATATAACATGGAATAGAAAAACTTAAAGAAACAAAAAAATAATTTTGCTTTTAAAAAACAATTGCAATTGAAGATTCACAACTTTCTTAAAACCACAATTATCAATTTCAAAAATTTTAACTTATCACTGCAAAAATTTTTTTTTTAAAAATATATAGGTGGCTTTAATTTTTATTAATGCGATGCATCTCTCTTCCATAGTAATTAATGCATCATGTAGCTCTAAAATATAATTGAACCTGCATAAGAATAAATAAAACATAATATAGAACACTTTTGTTCATTGATATGAACTAAATTTTCCCAACTAATGGCTCAGTTTGTTTCAACTTCTCGTGACCCACACGAGCATGGAATTTTCATTCAGAAATTTGCTGACATGTAAATTTATTCTTTCATGCTTAACTTACACGCTAGGAACTTCAATTTGTTGTAACCAATGGGGAAAAAAATGAAAACTTTCTTTGTTGCAGCGTATATATATGTCACGGCCAAAACCCGAAGTCCGGCCACTTCGCGAATTGGTGCAAAATAATTGAAACGATCAATTATTTCGCACTTTGGCCGGCCATTTCGCGAAGTGGCCACGATGTTCCGGTCAAAAACGCAATGTGCTCATTCAAGAATGCCCGGGCAAATGTATACCGGGCAGTGGCACTTAACTAGACCTAGTATGACTAGACCTTTGGTAAATGTCCGAAATATATACTAGGTCTAGTTAAGTGCCACTGCCCGGTATAACCTACCCTGATGTTTTTTTAAGGTCAAGTGTCACAGCCCGGTATAACCTACCCTGATGTTTTTTTAAGATCAAGTGTCACAGCCCGGTATGCGCTACACTGATGTTTTTTTAAAGTCAAGTGCCCCTTTCCGGTATACATTTGCTCGGTATACCCTACACTGATATTTTTTTAATGTTTAGTGCCACTGCCCGGTATACATTTGCCCGGTATATCCTACACTAATGTTTTTTTAAGGTTCAGTGCCACTGCCCTGTATTCATTTTCCCGGTATTTATCTTCTAATCTATCGTCAGTAAGTATTAAAATATCGAATAAATGTAATCTATATCGTCAGTAAGTATTAAAATATCGAATAAATGTAATCTATATCGTCAGTAAGTAATAAAATATCGAATAAATGTAATTATATCAACGAATAAATGTATAATTATATCCGGCCAATTCCCGAAATCAAGAAAAAATCGGACATTGGCCAGCTATCCTGTGCCACTTCGCGATCTGGCTGGCCAATTCCCGAAATCAAGAAAAGATCGGACATTGGCCAGCCAATTTACAGCGGTCTTGGCCAATTCGCGATCTGGCCAAATTCGGGCTTTGGCCGTAACATATATATCAGATAACAATATAGAGAAAACATGGGAAATAATATAAAAAAAACTAATGAAAAGAGAAGAAAAAAAAATTAAAATAAAGTTTTTTTCTAAATATTAAAAAAAAATTAGAGCTAGAAAACAAAATAATGAGAAAATATAATCATCAAGTTTTTATTATTTTGTTTTCCGGCTTTTTAATATTTTTAAAAATATTTTGTTTTAATAATTTTTCTTTTTCTCATTTCGTTAATCTTTATTATATTATTTAACACGTTTCCTCTCTTTTCTTCTTATCATTTTTGTCTTTATTGTGCTATATTTATGTTATTATGTAATGTACTTGTGCTATATTTACATTATTATTAAATAAAATATTATTCATTAATGTTTATATGTATAAAAAATTAAGGGAGTCAAAGTTTATTTTTTAGTCATATTTTATTGACTGCATTTACATCATTATCACCCTCCATACCATACCATATTACTTGCCATATACCATTACCATATTACTTGCAGAAAATTTCAATGCAACATTTTTGTACAAATTAATAAATATTATTATTAAATAAAGTATAGAATATAGAGGATACGACATGTAATAATCTTAATCAAAATGTAAATCTTTGGTTAGATTTATAAAAAAAAGAAATGATCACAAATAAAAATAAACACACGCAGTTTTAAATTTAAAAAATGGTAGCTTAGTTAATTTTTTCAAGGGCAGTTTTCTCGACAATGGTAGAAATTAGCCATTATTTTAACTAAAAATGCTAAAATGTTGAAAGTTTAAAGCTGACATATATTTTTTACACTCTTGAAAATCATTAAGTTCTATTTTTTTATCCATTAGTAATTAAATTGGAAAAACTGAAAATAAACTCATAAGTAGAAAATAAGATAATTTAAATTGTTTTTACACTTGAGTATCATTTTGAAACACAGCATCACATCATAACTAATTATGAAAGATAGAAAGAATTAAGTATTATTTGTGTGCAGGAAAAACAATAGGTTTAGCTTTAATGTGAATAATTTTCAAAAATAAATTTTCAAATTGCAAATAGAAAATTTTTGAACCTTTTTCTCTCTTTATACATAGACACTCTTGATGTTAATAAATTTACTGATATTGTAGACTAACTTTTTAAAAGTAGAATATTAGAATATATTTTTATTTTAGCTATTGGGTGTACTGAATGGATATAGATGGCTAGTTAGCATTTAGCAAGAGCTGAACTGAATAGTTTATCTCCATTACTATAGCCAACCAAATTAGCAAATACTTATTTACAACCATTACCTATTTTTTGTTTTTAATATACTTTGAACCTATAGAAAATTGAAAATTATCTTATTTCCTATGTAACATAAACTTGCTCTATATTTTAAAGAGAAAAAGAAATTGTGAAATGCCAGTAAAATATGACAAGATGTAAGAAAATGATACTGAATTTTATTGTCAATAAATCTAATTTGTTCCGTCTTATAACAATTTTGTCAGAAAAAATCTGTTAAAATATTAAAATGTTGCAAGTTATATCTCTCACATTTTTATTTTATAATTAACACCAGAATTTAAAACAATATAATTTGCTTTTCAAGACATACTGGTTAATTGATTTAATAGCCTCTATTTGATTATTTGTGTAGATTAAATTACGCAGATTAAACTTATATTTAACATAGTTAAGAAAAGAAATCTCTACAGTTGGCAAAACTGCTATTGAAATATGTGAAATGTTGCAATAAGTTTTTACGGATACGTTATTGAACTAATAAATGAAAAACAATCAATGTTGTAATAAAAAATAAACTTCTGCAGATATCTTGATAATTATATTTTATCCTTCTTGATTACTTTATGTATTATTTTGAATAAATTATATATTAATGTTTTGTCTGCAAGTCAGCCAATCTTTTCTTATTTAGTCTCTAAGATGATTTAGGGAGAAATTTAAGAAAAAAACAAATGGGTTGCATATAAAATTATCCTCATTTGTCCTGATATTTAGTTTTCAGTCATCTCTACAGAACATCATTTTCTGTATCGTATCAATACAAGCAAAGATTTTGTAATAATCGATTTGAAGAATCGAAAGATTTAGAATTTTGATCTTCACATCTTGTTATTTTACAAAATAGTGCTAGTAAAAATAGCAAAATCTAATAAGTCAAACTTGAGGACTGTCCACTATTTATATACAAAGTTAATTTAAGTACTTTAATTTTAACCAGTTTATACACAGTTCATCACATTCTTAAATTTACCCTCTCTATTAATATTTAATCCGATAAATGTTTCCTATCTTTAAGCATTACAAGTAGCATTCAAACTTAGGAGATAACTTTATTTCATCTTCATCATGTATAAAAAAGTACTTTTTATACCATGTAAGATACATATACAAATTTTACTTAATTAAAAATCTAGTAAAATTTTTGAGATATTTTAGCTTTACAAAAAGACTTTCAAGAACGATTGCAAAATCCACTTTTTGTTTATAGCATATGAGCAGAATACCTGTTTCTCGTATGCAGTGAAAAAAGTAAACAATGAATAAATCAGTGCTTAACTACGCTGTGGAATATGCACACAACACAATTGAAAAAGAAAAAATGATTTAAAATGTTTTATTTAGTATGGCCCTAAAGTGTGACTTTACATAATTATAATGAGCGAAACACATTTTCAGTTGTTCGTTATGATTAAACTTGGTCATGTAATACACGAAAAAGATTTGCTAGATTTTTAAGAAACATATTATTTTACATAAAATGGTTTGATTAAAAAATATAACTTAATGTGTTAATTTACATATCAATTTATTTTAGAAGTTAAAACCCAATTTTTAAGCTGAAATAGTATAGCTGAATAGTACTCAAAGAATATTTGGTTAGAAAAATTTTTTTCTCCAGATATTTTAATATAACATACTAGAATAAGTTATTAGTAAAATAACAAATCATAGGAACCCGAGTATTTAAGTTTTTGAATTTTAACACTGTATAAAAAGGTTTATTCCATCATTTTGATATTTTCGCCATTACAAATACTATACTATTTGCTCTAATTTCATTCAGATGTTGACAAAAGACAACCTGATGACCCGTCAAATTTTTTAACGGTAATGTGGAAGAGTCAAAAGATGTAACAAGTTCTCATTTTTCACTTAAAAAAAATTGTAAGAAGGAAAGCAGAAAATAAACCAGTTTATTGAATCAAAATATACAGGCAAGTTCTTCATAATTCCAAATTCTTGGCGTATCAGTGTTATAATAAGGCGTTTACTCTGGTTTTTGGAGAGGTTACTAGTGGTATAAATGTTTTTTTTCTTTTTCTTGCTTGAATAAAAGTTTAAGAAAACAATCATATTTTGCATTACACGTAAAGGGGAACCACGAAAATATCTCTCAGATTGCTTAATTCCATTTAAAAGCTCAGTAATCGCAATGGATATTTTTTATAATGAATAATTTTTTTATTATCTTTGAGAGACTTCTTTGTGAATATACGAGATGTTCTTCATATTTGTGTAGTTTTTAACTCAACCCGAAAATCAAATTAACTCGCTATTTAGGTATCAGAATAAAACCATATTTATGAAAGTTATAAAAATAATTCATTATAATCAAGATTAAATTGAAATTAAAATTATCAAATTTCGCGTTACACGCTAAGAAAAACAAACGACAATGTCTTTCAGATTGCTTTTATTGGTATATAAAATAAAATAACTTGCAATTTAAGCTTCGGAGTAAAATTATATTTATGAAAATTAAAAGATTAGTTTATTTTAAATAAGATTAAATCAAAATAATCACATTTTGCGTTACACGCAAAGGAAAACCACGAAAATGATTTTTTAAAAATTGCTTGGTGATAATAGGATTCAAGCTAAATGGTCATCATCATCTCAATGAAAATATTTTTTATAAACAGTCTTTTTTTTATTATTATTATCCTTAATAGATAGGGTACCATCTTTCTGAACAGAACAAAAAGCTCTTCTTATTATCTCAACCCAGAAATTAAAGTAAGTCGAATTTTAAGTATCGAAGTACAATTGCTATAAAAATAACCTATTTTATTTAAAATTATCATATTTTGCGTTACACGCTAAGGAAAACCACGAAAATGCTTTTTTTTTAATCGTTTTTATCGGTAATATGATTCTAGCTAAATGTTTATTATCTAAAATAAATCATTTTTTAGTAACCAATAATTTTTTTTTTAATCCTTGTGAAGCTTATCATCTTTGTGAATGTAACGAAACGTCCTTATTTTTTTAATTCAATTCAGAAATCAAAGTAATTAACAATTTAAGTATCTTAATACAATCATATTCATGAAAGTTATAAGAATAGTTTATTTTAATGAACATTAAATTAAAATAATCAAATTTGCGTTACATGCGAAGGAAAACCACGAAAAATTCTTTTAAATTGCTGAATGGTAATAGGTTTCCAGCTAAATGTTGATTATCGCAATGACATTATTTTTTATAATCAATAATTTTTTTATCATCCTTGAAAAACATTCTGTCATCTTAGTGAATATTCTGAAACACTCTTCTCATATTAATATTTTTTTCCCACAGCCCAGGAATCAAAGTAACTTGCGATTTAAGTATCGGAATAAAAGCATACTTATAAAAGCTATTTTAGTAACCAAATTCTGCAAGAAAGAAATAAGGAAAACCAAAACCACGAAAACGTTTGTCAGATTTTTTGTAATAGGATTCCATCGAAATGTTCATTATAGCAATGAAATCATTTTTAACAATCAATTATTTTTTTATTATCATCTTTGATTATAGCCTAACTAAGTAAATGTTGTGAAATGCTGTAAAAAAAATTTTTGTTATTTTTTTGTATTTTTGTACACAACCAAGATATAAAAAAGTTACTTGTAATTTAAATACAGGAATGAAATTATATTTTGAAAGACTTTTTGAATGAAAATAATTAGACTTTACATTACGCACAAATGAAAACCACGAAAAAGTTTTAATAACAAACTAATTGAACGCTAGCAGACAATTATGAGACTCTATCTCAGCAATTATTAACATTTTCCAATTTATTGTTCTTCATGAAATTAAATGTTTTGGGCAGCTTAGATTACTTATAAAACTGTTCTTTATTTTATTTTAATGATTTATTTTTTAGTTATTTTTATAATTTTTTATATGTTTTTAATAAGCATTTAAAGTGTTTTTTTTCTTTGTTATTAATTTCAAGTATATGAATTTCAGAACAATATAAAAATCAATTTTCAAGATTCAAGAATATATTAATTTTTTCATTTTAAATTTTAAAATATACAAATCATAAATCTTTAAAAAATTTGAACAAAAATGTGTTCAGATTTTTCTGGCACAGAGACAGAATGTTATTATTTATCATGACAATTTATAAAAATCAAATAAATAAAAAATAGAGTAGAGACCAGTGATGTCAAAGTTCACCTTGACATCCGTTTGGTATAGTGATTGATCTTTCTATCTTTATATCTTTGTCTGAGTATACACAAGCAAAGGAGGGGATACAAGCATCTATATTCATTGTCTGCGAAGTACTTCGATTAGTTTGAATAAATTATCAAACGAGCATGCGCATTAGTAAAATTGCGCCAAACAAAAATGCTAAAAATGCCATTCTAGTAAACCTGACGAAACGATTAAGTGATAAAGATGAAAACGATAATGCGATCGGCCAATCAAATGCCTCTATTTATTAAAAAGGTGGGCAGCCAAGCAACAGTCCCAATTTTAAGTCTTTTGCCACCCACGCTAGAGCCATAATGCCTATGCCCAATCAGCCCCATCGCTCCTGTTGTAATTATTATCAATCAATCAATGTAACACTAAATGACCGATGTTAATAACAAATAAAGGTTAATAGCTTGCAATTTATTTCTTGTCTGCCAAAAATGGCACTTAGTAGTGCTGCTCGGGTTTTTTATTTAAACTTAAAAAAGTCGAGTAGCCTTTTAGCCTCTACCAGAATATGTGTTGTCCAGACTGCTAACTTAACTAGCAAAGAAAATCGAGATCCCGATTATAAAAGGCCTAAACCATGGCCTTATGAAACAAAGTATTATTCATTTCTGTGGGGTTACGTTGAAGGTACAGTCAAACGTTTCGATGAGAATACAAAAATTATTGTCGTGGATGGAAATATCGGTGCGGGGAAAAGTGCGTTTGCTAAACAACTTGCTGAAGCTTTTGATTTAGTTTACTTTCCAGAGCCCACAATGGAACCGTTTTACGTCACACCTTATGGATACGATCTCAGGTTGATAGATGACATCGTACCACCATCCTACAAAGCTTGTGATTTAAAGACATTTTATTCCAACCCTCATCATCGAAACGTGGCTCAATTTCAATTTAGGATGTTTATGTTCAGATATGAACAATACATTGATGCCTTAGCTCATGTTCTTAATACTGGTAATTACATATTTTTGATTCATTAAAATGATGCTCATTGGGGTTATTTCCGTATCCTGATCTGTGGCTGAATAATCACCAAGTCTTGAAAACTTCCAGGCATTGTCCCGCGAGAAACAAAAAAAAAATCACAGAAAGGGACCAACTCGAAAGGCATAACTTGTAGCCACCCTCAGGCAAACATCTGCATTTATTTTTTTAAAAAATTGCAAGTTTAAAATCTATTTGGCACCTTGGCAATTGTAGTTGACGGGACAGATCACGATATAAAAATATCCCCTATTTCCATATCAGAGATTATCTCCATTTCAAGATCTGTTGCTCCCACTTTACCTTTATCAAATGAATTTTAAACTTGCAAATTTAAAAAAAAAACATTAACATGTAGATGTTTGCCTAGGGTGTCTAACAAGTATAACCCTTCAAGTGGGTCTTTGGGAGCTGCTGCCCGGAAGCTGCAATACTGCCACAGATCACAATACGGTAATCTCCCCTGTGTTATATAGAAAGAAGCTGTTGCAAAAAGATTTTTCTTTTGAATAATAAAACATTTTTCTTTTCTACAGAAATTTGCATGTTATATTTGAATCATGCAATTAGATAATCACTTTATGACACGCTCAATTTACGACGATAATATCGTAAATTGGTGTAATGTTTCAATTGTATTTTAGGAAGTTATTGATATTGATTTTCATATGATTTTTAAATTTCCCAATATATTTCAAACAATATGGAAAATTTGAATCGTTCATTTGAGTATTTACTTTTTTTAAGGTAATATTTCTATCGAATTTTTTGCAATTATTGCCATTGATTTTTCTATAGTTTTCAAATCTTATTTTTTTTATATAACTTTATTTATTACAACAACCTAATCTCGAATAGAAACATGCATGTGAGAAGTCTGATTCGCATGATTTCGTTGATGATATTTTTTTCGGCAATTACTGTTGTGGATTTCATGATTTTTAATTATTTATCTTATTGTGATGATTATTTACAAAATGCAAAGAAGGAAATAATTTGTGCGTTTCCCCCCTCCAACAAAATGCAAGAATGTCACCCATAATATTAGAATAAAAAATTTTTGCATGTTCAATTTAAAAAAGTTATATATTTTTTTTGTTGTAAACATAGCATTTTCATTATATTAAATTAGTAACATATATGTTTATTATTAAAAGTATCTTGCAAAAAGATATTAGTGCTGGAGAGTTTTGTTGCAGATAGCTCGTAAAAATTCAGCCACAGAGGTTAGGGTAGGTATAAATACTAAAGCCCTGGATAAGTAGATAAAGTAGCAATGGGCCACCATCTTGGTGATTTCAACTTTCTTGTGACATCAACTATGTAGAAACTATTTTTAAACTTTTTGTTGATAATTATTTTCATATTCTTGAACATAACTTAAATATTTATTCTTTTTTTCTCTGAAATTTATTTTATTGTATTGTGTAATTTATTTTATTCTCTGAAATTTGTTTTATTTTCATTGTATTCAGTGCATACCTTATCTATAAGTTAAAAATTTCATAGTCTGCTATAGCTTTTTCTTCTAAACTCTTTAAAAAATTTTGCAATCGTTTATTTAAAAAAATTTTTTTTTTTATAAGATGCAAAAGGTGGTATGATTTGTGATTAAAATCATTAAGGACATTATTATTATCAGAGTTTAAAAGAAAATTTTTTTTGATCTTTTTCTTTTAAATCAATACTAATTGTTACTTGGTTTTTTATAATAAAAAGTTGTTGAAACTCTGAGTACGATTGATTAAATTAAAGTGAAAGTTTAATAAAAATTTTAGAAGTCTAGATGGTTTTTTCCAGATAATGTCTTTAGAATAAAGAAAGATTAAAACAGTCGTTATTCAAAAATTAATTTTAAAAAAAGATATTGTCAATTTTTATGCAATATCATTTTCCTTTGTTTTTACGAAAGTTTCGCTTTTTCCAATTCTCAAAAAATTTTCATTACATATGCATTTTCCTGCAGATGTAACATTCAATTCTACATATTTATTAATCATGTACTAATAGCATGGTTTGTATGTTGTTTTAATATGCTTAGTTACTTAATGTTTATTTTGATATTAGTATTTTAATATATATTAATAATTAATATCTGTTCTTAGGGCAAGGTGTCGTTATGGAAAGATCAGTTTATGGAGATTTTGTTTTTCTGGAGACCATGCATAAGTTTGGATACATCAGTGATCCAGGTAATGTAATTTTAGAATGGTATTTCAATTTTAATTATAACCCCATTTTTTTAGAGTTCTGAAGAGGAGAAAAGTTTTTTTATTTTTTTTATACCTGAAACAACAAACTAAGGGGTGTATCACTTTTTTAAAAAATCTGGGAAATTTTCTTACTCACGCTCTTCATACTTTTTGCAGGGTTGCTACTCCACGGGTAAAGACTTGAAAAATACAGGGAATTTAAAATTAACATGGAAAATGCAGGGAATTTTGAGTTTTTTTTCACAAACTTAGAAAATACAGAGAATTTTGTTTCTTATTTTGTCTTTTAAAAAATGGTAACCACTCAAAGAGCAATCTACTAATGTTTAACTCCGTAGCCTTGTAATTTTGAACCTAAACCAGAACACAAGGGAACTCCTGAATCAAGTATTGGGAGAAATTTGCCTTCGTATAGGACTTTTTGTTTGAATTAACTCGCATTTGCGTATGAAGAGTTAAACCACAAAAATCTTCCACAGTGAGCCTGGCGAAGGATATTTTACTGCAGCACTGTGGTCGGCGCGGAATTCTAATCGACCAGCTATCGCTGGGATTGAACCTGGGTCACCTCATTGATAGTCTCGACTCTATCCCCCGAGCCACCAAATCTCAGCTTGTGCATATTGTTTTGGAAAATATAGTTATGTAGTAATGTGCCTGTTGCTGTAGTGAAATTTAAGTATTGAAATTTAATACTACAGCACATACTGTAGATTAATATTATCAATACACATTTATGCCATTATTGATGAAATGTAAGTAAACAAACCTAACAGTGTTGAATTTGACTGAAAATGTTTGAAACTTATTTTTAAGTGTCCTTTCAACACAGTTTGGGATTCTCCGTGTTCTACGGTGCAGTTGTGTTTAAATTAAAACTACTAAATTTTTTATTTTATTTTTCTTGGGTTTAAAAAAAGCTTAATCACTCACACAATTTTGACCCAGAAATTATTAGAAAGAATTTTTCCAGAAGATTCATCGCACTAGTTCTATAAATGTTCCATGAATCTTTGCATCATGACAAAATACTCACAATTGTGAGTTTATGAATATATAATTTTATTCAAATTAAAATAAGTACCTAAAATAACCATTGCACGATCCAAATGAAACATTGTGTTCCCCATAATTTCTTCATTAAATATATATTTTTGGAAGATTAGTCAGAAGAATCTCAAATAAAAAAGAATCTCACAAGTCACCTTGGTTCTATTAAAATTGATTTTCATCCAACATTCACAGCCCCGTGGCAGAATCGCGGCGACATTGTCGCAGAATATTACAGACTTTTTGCAGAAAGAATTTTCTTTTAGGAAGAAAAGAATTTGGTTTTTCAGAAGTAGTAAACAATTTTGGTTTTCTGCAGAAATTTTTTTTCTCTAAAATTATAATTAAAAGATACCTTTTTCGCACATCGGAGGGGAAAGAAATGTTCGTGATTCTTCTATTCTTATTTTAGAAGAATGTAAAATATAGAATAAAGTAAAAAATTACTTTTCTGCAAAAATGTTGAAAGATTATTTTCCTACAGAAATCATTCTTTGACGCACTCAGAGAATCTCGCCCTTGATATTAGAATAAAAAAATATTACATATTCATTTAAAAATTAAATACAATTTTATTTTATTCAAATAGGATTTTTTTTGTAAACACAACGTTTTTGTTACTTTAAATTTAGTTAGTAACATGCATATTTTTTATTATTAAAGGCATCTTGCAGAAAGATATTAGTGCTAGAGACGTTTGTCGCAGAAAACCCAAAAAAATTCTGCCACAGGGATTCACAGTGACACTCAATAATAATTCATAATTTATTTAAAAGGTTTTTTTTTTTTTTTTTTTTTTGCGCCACTCCTGAAGTCTCTCAATTTTTGTTATTTAATGTACATTACCATAATTTTTCTCTCTGTGGTAGAAATTTGCTGTGTCTTAAAATTGGCCAGTAGTAAATTTGCTGAAGACTACTAGTCACGCTACATTTTAAAAAGAAAACTGCTTTTTTCATACTTGATAAAAATGTTGTTTTAAGAGAACAAATATTTTGTGAGTGTCACAGAAGTTTTTTATATTTAAAGTACATTACAAAAGACTTAATCTACTATATTATTTTCCTTTGTAATTTCCACTATAAGACTTTCTTTTATTCCCTCTTAAAGTAAATAAATCATTTAATTAAATCAGTTATAAAAAGACAAATGCAAATATTCTTATTAAATGTCTTTTTATTTCACTGCAAGTGTATAATTAAATAATTATTCAATATCACTACAACAGAAATGAATTTTGTATTTTTCTTCTCTACCGTTTAATTTCTAACAAGCTGTTTAGCGTTACATGTGGTTGGCAGTGTTCTTTTTATTATTATTTATTTATTTTTTTTTTTATCTCTTCTGTAAAACAAAGGTTGACTGAATACTGCTTTTAATTTGGCTTTTGTAGACAGGACTGTTCTTAACCCCTTAACAGTGACATATATTTCAGAAAATGGACTAAAAATTTAAATTTTTTTGACTGTTTAATTTTGTTCTTTATAAAAGTTAGAAAATAGTTTTTTATTGCAAAAGTAAAATTTTAAATGCAACTGCTGTATTTATAATTTTTGCATACACATAAAAAAGTAATGGATTACGCAACACATCTTATTCAAATAGAGCAAATTAAACAAAATTTTGAGGCTAAATATAATATAAAAACACAACTATATGATTTTCAATACATAAATTTTACAAATTTTTTACAGTATGGTATATCTCAAAGCCCCCACCCACATTTCCCTCCCTCGACTGAAGTTGTAAGCGGTGAAAAACTAGGACCACTAATGTCATCTATTAGGAAAATAGTGAATTAAGTATCCTTAAGTATAAACAAACTCAGCTCAGGCTTTACAAAATAGAAACGTTAATTTTTCTCCTGCCCGAACTGAATTTGGGCGACACTGGCAAGGGGTTAATCTGCAAAGTTAATTATTTTACTTGACTTGTCACTTGGATTACATTATTTTTATTTTGCACTTTTTTTTATTATGATTTTTATCCTGTATCTACTTTAATTATACCATCTTCACCACATCATCATAAGCGACTATACATAATTAAATGTTTTGTCTCTTAACAGTTCGCCAGTTATACAAAGACATTAACGAAAATACTTTAGATGAACTTTTGAGACCTCACCTTATTGTTTATCTTGATGTTAGCCCTGAGGTTTGCCTTCAGAGAATCAAGGAAAGAAATGATGTGAGTCATTGATTTTCTTTTATTTAGTAATAACTTTTAACAAAATTTTTTCACTCTTTTTCCCTTACAAAATTTTCAAAAAGTTATGATCTGCTGTTGAATTTGTTACTCAAAAACCTTGCAGCCAAAATACTGAAACATACTCACTGTAAACCTTTCTTAACTGCAACTTAACTATGTTATTCAAAATTATTTATTCAAATTTGTCTTTTCTTTTTTGTATATATTTTTCATCTCGCAAGAAACTTTTTTAATGCATGGGGAAAACTGTAATTTGAAAATATTTCAATAGCGAGTGCAAACATACCCTTGTGGCAGAATTGTTTTGGGCTTTCTGCGACATACCTCTCTAATACTAATATATCTTTCTGCAAGATACTTATATAAATAGCAAATATACATGTTAGTAATTTAAAATAACAAAAGCGTCGACTACAAAAAAAATAATTTCTGATCAAATAAAAAAAAAAATTTAATTCAATATGTAATTTTTTTTTTACTCTGATATTATGGGCCATATTTTTGCATTTTGTAGGGGGATAACACACTATTTCCTTTTTCACATTTTGTAATTCTTCATCACATTAATATAAAATAATAAAAAAATCGCAATATTCATAGCATTAGTTAATACTGGGGGGAAAAGATCAGCGACGAAATCACACAAATCAGACTCTTCAAAAAGGGGTTACTAAAATTCGTGTTTTCATTTCGGAATTCAGTTGTAATAAATAATATCCCATTTAAAAAGCTATGTGGAAATCAATAGTAATAACAGCATAAAAAAATAGAACGAAAATTTCTACAGAAAATAAAACTAAATTTTTTACTTTATTATTCTTTATCCTCAAATGAAAATAGAAAAATCACAATCCTTTTTTTCCACTCCGATGCGGGAGAAAGGCATCTTTGAATATAATTCTCTAGAAAAGATAAAATCTTTCAAAAATTTTTGCAGAAAAGAAAAGTACAGTTTTTTATTTCCCCAAAAAAAAATCTTTCTGCAAGAACTCTGCAAAGTTCTGCGACAATGTTGCTGTGTCACCACGATTCTGCCACGGGGAAACATACTATATATACATATATATGTAATATCCGTGTATATATGTAATATCCGTGACTCTGGGTTCAAAGGTCTTATCTCTCCTGGCGTGGCGCCAATAAGTAGAGAAGGGGAATTTTTCGCTGTATTAGCTATTTGTCATTGATCGCTTCGCAACTTTTTTTTTTCTCCGCTGTGTAAAATTTTCGTTTCATTTATTGATGCACGTGTAAATTTTTCATTTCGTTTATTGAAATATTTTTTTATTTATGTACGCGAGAGAATTTCACTATGAAATTTCTCGATATAAATAGTGATATTATACAATAAGAAGAAGGTGTCCGGAATGCATTTAGGTGGAATTGGATTGAACGGAGAGATGGTAATGGGGATATGGTGCAAGAAAATAAATGTTGCTGGACAAGCATATTGTAACTCACTGCTGAAGTATGGTGGGGAAGGATTCAAGGCTTTCACAAATCATTCTAAAACTGTGACGCACATAAAATATTCAAAGTGCATTAGACATTCAATGACTTTAAG
This sequence comes from Parasteatoda lunata, assembly GCA_949128135.1. NCBI lineage: Eukaryota > Metazoa > Arthropoda > Arachnida > Araneae > Theridiidae > Parasteatoda > Parasteatoda lunata. The sequence goes on along the minus strand of OX421975.1, from coordinate 12,647,811 downwards.
TAATTATGCTAATTAAAAAAATACTGATGACTTACTGGAGACTGATGCTCGGCCATTGGATATAGTGACAAGAGGTAATAACTTCGTTTATCGCCGAGAATTCTCTTTCTTTCAATGTAGCTCCCAATTTAATTGAACTCTGCAAACAGTTGAGCCGCGATCAGGCGGCACTAAACTCGTTGGGTATGTCCAAGACTACTGCATGTTATAAGATGAAATATGGGCTTGCAAAAACTATTAAGGAAAATATCATTAAAACTTTAAAGGAGACTCTCTAAAGATGGAATCTTGCAATTCAGAAACTGTTTTTAAAGCAGTTGTTAATACTATTGAAGATAATAATATTCCATGGGCAAACTTAATTAGTGTATTAATAGACTCGTGTAACACCATGCATGGAAAAAAAAGGGTGTTGAAACCAGACTACGATCAAACAAAGCACCCCACTTATTAGATATTGATGGTGACACATGTCACACAGCTAATAACTGTGCAAAAAAATTTGCTTCATGTTTTGATAGATACTTAGAAGATTTGTTTGATGACATCTATTTTGATATGAAAAGCTGCAGTAAAAGAGAAAATTTTTTCAAAATTTGTGAATCCCTTGCCATTAAAAAACTTAAGCCCTTGAAGAGACCAGACCATAGGTGGGTGTACATTTTATGTGTTTTAGAAAGAATCAAAGATCTGTGGGATGCTCTTATTGCATTTTATTTTCACTACTTGGATAAAACTGATAAAGGGGATTATTTTTCTTATGTTGAAACTGTATACAATAAAAGAAATATTTCCTCATCTCAGAAAAAAATTGTTGAAGGGGTGTATTCTTGCTTGCATTCCCAACAACTCACAAAGGATGCTTTAGCTCGGAAAAAAAGAATACTAAATGGGTTATTTGTTATGCAAAACAAAACTTTATTGCATATGGCATTATATTCAGCAGTATTACCAGAGTTCAACACATATATTAAATTATTTGAAACAAAAAACCAATGCTTCATTTAATACATTCCAGTATTTATAAATTGATGGCAAAATTTTTCTCTTTTTTTATGAAGTCAGAAAATATAGAGTGCACATCTTATAATGATTTATTAAAGGTTGATGTCACAAATCCAGAATTCCATCTACCTAGCAAAGTAATATTTACTGGTGCAGAAGCTTCCACTCTCCTGAAGAAATTATCAAAAAATCATCCAATAGCAAAAGAATTCCAAATTTCTCTGATGAAAGCTTATACTAATACAGCACAGCATATGAAACAGAAATTACCCCTTAAAAATTCATATCTAATTAGTTTTACAGCATTAGATCCAGAGCTAAGAGGTAAAACCAGTACAATATTAGCTTTTGAAAAATTATCATCTTTTATGTCCCATATTTTTAGTGATAATGAAAAGTCAAAATTAGAAGCTGAAATAAGGTTATACTAGAGTGATATTGATATCACCAAAGAAATGCTCTACACATCTGATGAAAGTGGAAATCAAGTCAAGTGTAAAATTGATAAATATTGGTCTAAAGTTTTTAATTTAAAAGATGATTTCACAAATGATTATAAGTATCCTACATTGGCTAAATTGGTCAAAGCCTGCCTTAGCTGCTTCCATGGCCCATTAGTGGAAAGTGCATTCAACTTAATGGATACACTTGTCACTGACTTTAGAACCTCTCTTAAGATTGATTCCCTAGGTGCAGTGCAGACTATTAAATATGATTTAATGACTTCTAAAGAAACCTCATGTGAAAAATATGGCTCAAAAAATCCAATGACTGATCCAATTCACAAAGATCTCTTACTGAATATGAACAGAAGTTGGAAAACATATCAAGAGGACTTAAAAACATGTATTTCAGATGAGTCACCTATAAAAGTCTCTGAAAAACCTTCTACATTAGCAGAAAAGCAAACTGCTTCTACCTCTGCACGTGCAGTTCTCAAGGAAATTTCTTCAACTGTAAATGAGGAAAATAAAAGTCAACCTTTCTGCAATTATGAAGTTCACCACAAAAGAAAGACAAGCCCACAAACATCAGAAAATAAAAAAAAGCAGCAGAAATTAGATAATTTTTTTTAAAAGAATTAATTCAGGTAATTTAAAATATTTACATAAAATGTAGTAGTTTATGACAAAATGACAAATATAGTAATGACAAATGTTTGAAAATTTATGGTTATTAATTTTGCAAAAAAAGTAATTCATTGAACTTTTATTATTAGGTCATTAAATACTTCATAATTGTAATTTTTCATTTCTCCCCCCCCCTTCTCGAAACTCCAAAATGTCGGTAGTAAGTCCGTAAAAGTTTCAGGGGATTTTTTGGGGTCCCACAAACACCCCTGCAATTGGCCTGCATTATATACTATTAATCCAAAGGGGTGAAAAGGCCAGTCATTACATTCCTTTTATTCCTACACCTTAAGGAAAATCATTTTATGTTTCCTAATATGGAAGTGACAGAGGGAAAGATTCTAAAGATAACTCCTCCTTTGAAATATAAATCTAATTATAATTCAATCTTGGCAATATCCCTGATATCATGGGTGTATTCAGCTTGAATAAATCAGTCGTAAGCCATAATACTCTCTATAAAAGTTTATTGAATGAAGGCTGGTGGTTATAACAGTTCGCATTCCCACTCCACAAGAGAGGGGGTGTGGACAAAAGTCTTGATGGTTCCGGCAGATCTTACATGGAACACATCATGTTGAAAGAGACATGCGAAAACCATTGCTCTAACTAACACAGAGATAGGTGAAAAGGCTCAGTCTTTGCATTCTTTGTATTCCTACACATTAAGGAAAATCATTTAATGCTTCCTATTATGGAAGTGAAAGAGGGAAAGATTCTAAAAATAACTCCTCTTTTGAAGTATAAATCTAATTATAATTCATGGTCTGTTTTCAGCCTTGAATTCCCAAAATAGAATATCTCTACGCTTATTCTTTAACAAAGACATTTTATGAAAACGAAAGTTTTACTTCGTTTATTAATACAAAAGTATTTAATTTTTGTATTACATCCCCCCCCCAAAAAAAAAATATTTGGTTAGCCAAAATAAATAAATTTAGAAAATTTTGAATTTCATAAAAATTCAGGTTGGTACGACTGTCCTTTTCCCTACTACAAATAACATTTTTTCAATAACAACATGATAATGCAATGTATCTGTTAAGGCAACTAAACAGAAAGAAAAATGAAACATGTTTATATAACTATTCTAGTAAAATTTTCAAAAAAATTTTTCACACAAAAATATACATAATTTTTATGGAAATGAATTCAATTGCACTATTAATAATTTAATTTCAACATTTGTGGGCTGTGATATTTCTAAGGCTTTGATACATGTACTATTTTAAAATTTTGTTTACTTAAACTAGTCTTTTTATTTATTTTGTAATTAACTTCTTGGTCATTCTTTCTTTTTCCTATTTTTCTTGTTCTTTTTACTTTTGTTACCCTTCACATTATTATTATTATTATTTATTTTTTCAATGTTTACTTTTACTGAAACATCTTTAACTTTTATTTTTTCAAAATGTTTACTTTTATTGAAACATCTTAAACTTCTATTTTTTCAAAATGTTTACTTTTATTGAAACATCTTAAACTTCTATTTTTTTTAACCTTAACATTTTGAGAATTCTGTTGTCTAACCTGCAAAGATAAGTTGTCATTGTTAGAATTAGCAGAGATGATCAGTCTCTTACCAAATTGAGTAACAACTGGCCCGACACAATCAATAAACAAACAAAAATCTTTGCAAGTTTGCAACCCTCATAAAGCATATGGTAAATCAGTATCAAGTATAAAAACTTAGTTGAGTTAACAATTTCGCCTATCTTTAAGGGGAAACTCACAAATTTTGTTAAGTGTGAAATGTCCTTTTGTTTGAGTAACATTTAATTTTTCACATTTTTAATAGGAATATTTAGTTTTGCCCAAGTCCGCAATAATATTACAAATTTCTTTTTTCTCTTTTTTTTTCCGAAATTCTGAAAAATTTAGTATTTTCTTACGATTTAATCATGAATAACCATTAGGAATCAAAAGTTTAAATAATAACTTAATTTTGTTTGCTGTCACAAATTTAATTGACATTTGAATCTCATTTATTTCCTACAAAAACATTTTAAATGCACACGTAACAACAATATTATATTATAATTTTATAAAAACAATATAAACATACGAAATGCACTTCAACCGTTAATAATATTCTATTGATTAAATTTCATAATAAAATTTTAGATCACTATCTAATGTCAATAAAATATTTAATCATAAGAGTGAGAAAGAAAAATATGAGAGAAAATATATATATATATATATATCTACAGTAAATCCTTTCCATTTGCCACACTTTTCTTTGACCTTCATGATTGTGAAGAGAAGAAATAAAAAAAATTTATCATTGCACTTCATGAATATTCATGATTTAGATTCGCGCAACTTTTGTTTTCACAACTTGAGTACTACAGAATTGTAGGGTCATCGGTCATTTCTATAAATTGGACACTGTAGGGTCATCTCGATCAACACTATGGGGCACACATCAAACTGTTTCAGAGAGGCATCTGACGAGCTCAAGCCAACATCAGCATTCCCTCAGCGATGAAGTACAGGTAGTTTATACGACATGTGATTTCATCCTTCAGCTTACCGATTAGGCGATTTTTTTCTCCATCTCCCGGCGTGTGTGAAAGGATGGGGGAACATCAACATTGCAGCCAGCCGGACGATTGATAAACACTGGATTCCTCAAAAGGTTTCCCCCGCCAAGCAAAAATCCTGCTAGGCTTGTAATATCCGTGTTACATCACTGATATTTTTAGTTGACTTTAGTTCAATTTAATATAATTCATAAGTCATTAAATTCTAATCAAGCTTTATTTAGATGACAATTGGTGACCACAGAAGTCTCGCCCACTCTCCCAGCTGGAGGGGGGTGGACTAACATCCAGACAGTAGTGGCGAAGCTTAAGTTGACAACATCGTACAGCAAAAAAGTCACGCTAAAACAATTGTCCTGCATTATATACTATTAATCCAAAGGGGTGAAAAGGCCAGTCATTACATTCCTTGTATTCCTACACCTTAAGGAAAATCATTTTATGCTTCCTAATATGGAAGTGACAGAGGGAAAGATTCTAAAAATAACTCCTCCTTTGAAATATAAATCTAATTATAATTCAATGCATGTTTTCAGCCTTGATTTCCCAAAATAGAATATCTCTACACTTATTCTTTAACAAAGACATTTTATGAAAACAAAAGAGTTTTAATTCTTTTATTAATACAAAAGTATTATAATTTTTGTATTACATATATATATACATATATATATATATACACATATAATACAAATTTGTTTATATTGGTAGCAAACTCAGTGGTGCAAATGCTGCGCCGATCTGCGCCAATTGTGGAAACCTGCGCCTACATTCTCCAAATTGAAGTATTTGGCTTAAATTGCGCCAATCTGCGCCAAAAAGGATATTTTCCCATGGGTATCGCCAAGTCACAATTTTGCAGCAACTAAGCTACTGCCATGTGGGAGGTTGCTCTGGATTCAGTGGGAAGGATTTTTGCACTCTCATGTGCAACTCTGCTTCACTTTGCAAGATATTCTCAATTTCAGGCTTCATTTTCTTCCTCAGAAAAGGAACCGAAACTTCTCTCGAATTTTCGGGGACCAACTAAACATTGCCAAATTTTAATAGCAAAAGAAAATTTTATTTCTCTTGTTAATTTCATCGTTATTGAAGTGCCATCGTCGTCGTCCATGGCAAGCTAATGGTCTTCTTGCGCTATTCTATCTATAGATTAGTACCATGATCTTTGAATTAACTTGGGAACCATTCACTAAGTACATATTTTTATGTTAATCCCGAGAGCAGTCGCAAAGTTTCATAACCTCAAAATTTCCATATCCCTTTGATTCATTTAATTTATTGAAGATAAGAATTAATTAATTTCTTAAACGTAAATTTTTATCTGAGGGACCATCCACTAACTGCATATTGTTTTTTAAAAATTTATTTTACTTTATTATTTTTTTTTAATAATATTTTTTTTTTACTTACTGCATTTTATTGTTGTATTATTACTTTCAAAATTCTTAGTGCTTTTAATTTTTTTTAGGAAAAAAACTTAATTATATTTAGAGGCAAGATTTTAAATAAGTATGAACAGAGCTTTATGAAGCTGCATGAGCTTTCAATATTTTAAATGCAGCAAGAAATCTTATGTTTTTCAGATTTATCATTCAAAAATACTTTAATTCATCTCTTAATGATTTGATTTAAAACTATTGATATAAAAAATTTTAATTATCACAGATTTGTTAAATATTATGAGTGTAGGGTCAATATAATAATTTACTTCTGACAAAAAATTGTTAGCTTCAATAATCATTGTATTTAAAAATTATTTAATTTTTTTTTAATCATTTCATTAAAGAAATACTGTACTAGGTAACCAATTTTAATAAAAATTTATTAGGGGCCATTCACTAATTTACATTTGTAATATAAATTAATTTGATTAATTCTTTACATATTTTTATAAATTCAGTATGATCAATATTGATCTTGTTAATGTTTTGTTGAATATATTATTACAAATAACATTTATTTAAATTTTAAGAAAAATACTTTTGATAACCTTAAATAATAGTTAAATTAATTAGCGTTTTGTATTACCTTTTACAGAATTAAATAAAGTAATTATTAATTTAAAATAAAGTATGAGCCACTCAATATTGCGTTTATTTAAATTGCTTTTGCCAAAAACTCTTTTTTTTTAAGAAATATTTCGGCTATATTAAATAAATTTTTAGGTCTTTTCCAAACTGAGACACCATTGATTCTTGCTGTTTGATGAAATGGTGTCTCTAGTTAAAGCATTGTTAAGGCTTTTTTAAAGAGTTCTGCTTTTCTTTGTTTGTCAGGAAAGGACTTAAAATCATTCGATGTAGAAAACGCAGAAATTTGGCAAAATTCAAATTTAATAGATGTTGGACTAGATACCACAAATGCGATGACATCCTTATCTTCTTCAGAAAAAAATTCTATGTATTTAGGTGCCAGGTCTATGGCATGTGCAAAAAAGTTATTAAAAGAATTGCCTCTTGAAAAAAGGTTACTGCACCATCTTAAAGTGTTGCATCCTATAATGAGAATGGAAGACACTTCTATTAAGTCAATAAGATATCTGGCAACAGTAACCCCATCCATTATAAAACCTGAAGAGGCATCTTTGTTACTAGATGAATGGACGAGGTTACATGGAGAACCAGAAGGTTATTCTTCTGACTCAAATGAATATGCACCAATTGATGTGTTTTGGAAAAACTATTTTGTGAAGAAAGATAATTTGGGAAATATCAAATATCCTTTTTTAACAAAGCTTTTTAAAGCTCTTTTGGGCATACCACATGGGAACGCTGATTTTGAAAGAGGTTTTAGTGTGAACAAAAAGCTACTTGACAATAGGGCAAGTTTATATTCCCATAGTGTTAATGGTTTCAGACAAGTTGTGTCACATATCAACAAAATAAGGGGTTTAAATAACTTTAAAGTTGACAAAGATATGATTAAAGTGGCTCCTGCAGCATTTAAAAATTATTCTGCTTGATTAGAGGTTGAGAAAAAAGAAAGCACAAAGAATGTGAAAACACTGAAGCTGAGGAAAGCAGATTGAAAGCTGCTGAAATTGATTTTAAAAAAGAAATTGAATGCTTCTCAGGATCTCTTAGCCACAGCTGAAAAAGATATTAAAGATGGGTAAAATAATAAAGACATGTCGATTATAGAAAGCGGACAAATCCTTTTATCTGAGGCTAAGTAAAGTATAACAGAATATTTAACAGCATTGGAAGATACCAAAAAGAAACTTAATCAGGGACCTTCAAAAAAATGTAAAAAATAAGGTATGTTATTAATGAACAAAATTAAAAATTCTTGTTATTAAATTCTTCTTTTATATTTTTTTTTATTTATTAAATATGCTCCAAATCTTAGTTTTGCTGCTCCAAAATTGCTTTTTTGTTGCTCCAAAGATGCTCCAAAACCATGTTTTGCCACTTGCACCACTGCAAACTTTTTTTTTAATGGCAGACACTTGGGCTTATTTCCCGTTGGCCTCATAATTGCTAATCTATTATCGTTGCCCATTGGGCACCTGTAGCTAAGCCACGGTGGTGGATTAGCGTCACCTGCGTCATACAGCCACTATCCCGTTTATAAGGCGTGTTACCTTCACACAAATGAAAGGACATAAAACAGAGAGAGAGAGAAAGTTACTTCCATGCCTATGGTGGGATTTGAACCTACAACCAATTGGCCCCATAGTCCAGTACAGTAACCACTAGACCAGTGATCGGCTTTGTTAGCAATGTATTTAACAAGTAATAAAAAATAAAGTTATAGAAACTCTTTCAACAATCATATTATTTAACTAATTATAAAATCTGACAGAAAATAGAATAACGCTAGTCTATTTTATTTTAAGCATTTTTAATAGATATTACAATTTGATCTTAATTTTGCTTAAATTAATTTATTTTACATAAATATTTTTGTGGAAACCGGATTATACATTTAAGAATTGCAAATTTATGTTTATTTGAAGTAATACAAATTTCCATTAGCAATTAGACTCAAATTCGTGAATAAGTTTGAGAAAACTTCATCTTTTTTTCATTGGATTATAATTAACTAAAAGAATTTAATGTAGTTCGACTTGCTATTTTTTTTTTAATAGTGAGCACTCTGGTCTATTTCCCATTATCCTCAAAATTGCTAATCTCTTATCGTCGCCCAGTGGGCACCTGTGGCTAAGCCACAGCTGTGGAGTAGCGTCGCCCATGTCACTCAACTGCAAACCTGTTCATAGGGCGGGTTACATTCACACGGTCGCACAGAAGAAAGGACATGGAACAAATTCAAGCCCTCAACCACTGATGCCATAGTCCAGTACAGTAATTACTAGACCAGTGATCGGCATTAGATTTACTATAATCAGATGATTATGCTCCGGAAAAATTCCGGATTTTTCGCTAACTGCGAACCGAAAGTTTCTGGGAATCCAAGATCCAAAAGTTTTAAGAAATCACCGATCACATAATGTATAAAAATTCTTGTATATTTTATTTAAAAATATTAGAACTAGAATTTATACTTTGCATCTCTTTCATTCGTAAATATTTTTTCTGTTAGAATAATAAATGTGATCAGAGATAAAAAGTAATCTTATACATAATTATTCATTTAAATTAGACTGCATATAATTTATTTAGAACTTCATGTTTTGAAAATATCAATGGTTTAAATTTATGGAGACATTACTTTTTTGAAATACGTAATTAATGATTTTAATTTCAGGAAATTTTCAATTCAAGAAATTTTCAGGATTTTTGAGTTGGGCTCACAATCACCCATGATCAATTAAAAAAATTTAATTATTTAAAAAAAATTTCTTTTTAAAAAAAAATTTTTTTTTTTTAATGAAAAAATTGTTTAGCTTAAACTGACGAACTCTAACAGCATATTTGAAATTCATGTCGCAAATAGCACATTCGTTGGTGGCGTGAAAAGATGCCTAAACAGTCTGGAAAGATCATCCAATCGCTTCAACGATGACTTTTCAGATTTTATTCTATTTTAAATTGCAAAATCTCCTTCAAAAGCAGCTGTAGGTATTGGATTGCATAAATTCAGAATACATTAAAGAATTTATTGTCTTCATGGATTGACTTTTTCTAAAAGGTTATCTTTATTCAACAGCAGGGAAAAAAAGTATCATTTGTAACAAAAGTTTTTTGGAGGAGTACTTTGATTCCCGGTAAAATCCGAATCTGTCAAAAAAACGGTATGCTTATCTCAGAAAAGTACATGTTGTGTCTGATTTTGTAACTTAAACTATTGTCTGCACTAATTAGTTAGCATATTTGAGGATAACTCCTCCAGCCATTAAGATTGAGTCTTAGAATGTGAAAATACGATTGGTAGATCAAAAGTTATTCAGGGTCATCCATTTATTTTTTTGTGTGCACTATACATTGCTACAGTTCTGAGGAATCAACTGAAAGAGGTATAAAAGAAAACTTCAAAGATGAATGCAATTCTGCATTTTTATGAGTAACGTCAGTTGATCAATGTTTTAAATTAGCGTATCGGTGAGACTTTGAAGACTTAACAAAAATTTTAAATAAATGTACATATTTGTATTTTCAAATAAAATATGGGAGTATTATCTTACAGGTAAAATGGGCTGAATGTAAAGAAGAACAACGAAATCAGGCATCACTGGCTGCGGTCGGTAAGCGAGTGGGTGACCACGTTGAGCAGCCTGCATAGGGACCGACTGTGTGCAGTATAGGTCCTCGTTCAACTGTTCTATCATAAAGTGTATTACTTCGCGTGCAGGTCGTCGGGTTACCAAACCAAGGGAGTGATCCCCTCTCCAGAAGATCAAAGTTGCAATAGCATGTCTTCGGCATGCACTGGCCGTCACCAATAGCCCATTGTGCAGCTCTAGTGCAACGTAAATAAAGTACCTACCTAACTACATGCAATAAATGGATGCATGAGGTGAAAAGAATCCTTGAGATACATCGAAATACTAAATTCTTTTTTCATACAATTTTACAGTAAACTTCCTTAATTTATTTTCTTCTTAAGAGCATATATAAAATCGTAAAAATTTTTAATTACTAAAGTCTTATAATAATTTTGTTTATTTTTTAGCCAACTGAAGTAAACTCAAAAGTTCTTACAAAAGAATATTTAGAGACTCTTGAACACTACTACAAGCATCATTATTTAAAGAAACTAGAGTAAGTTAAAAAAAAAATAATAAACTATTTTTTAATAAATGCAAATTTATATGTTTTGCACAGCTGCCAACTCTGCTTTTGCTAGTTTCTCCTGGTCTATTGGTTTAATTAAAATTCTCCTGGTTTTTGTACATTTTAGAAAATTCCCTAAAATTGAGTAAGTTTCCTAAAAAAATCACTATTGAAATAGAATTTTTGTAAAGTTTATTGCTTGCTTGCTAGAATATTTGTAACTAATACATAATAAAGTGAACCTCATTTAAATAAATCAGTTCAAAACTTTTTTTTGTTCTAAAATGTTTATTTTATTTTTATTTCTCTTAAGTTAATCTTTGATAAGTAAAATGCCTATTAATGTTCAAAATTATGAGTAGACATAATATATAACATTTCAAGTATGTTTAATGTCAGTCATAACTGGAAAATATGGCAGTTTTCCATTTTAATGACCATAAAAATACCTAAAATTCCCTTTGTGTAAAATATTTAGTCCATTATGAAGCAATTATCATGAAATTTATATTTTTTCGTGAAATCTATTGGATTTTTTCCTATCCATGTTTGCAGCTATGTGTTTGGTACATGACTTTTCTACAGCGACTCCTTTAACTTGCTATGAATGCACGGACCTTCCCATTCACTCCCACCATTTTAAATTTAGTTCATTAATATCAATAATAAAGAAAGGATCTCACGCAAGCTTGCAGTCATCGATTTTATGGTCAGAAGAAGTGCTGATTGTGTACACTTGAAACCATTGTTATAGTGTTAGAAATAAGGCTTGTAAATCGTTGTGCGTATATATATCGATGTAAATAATGCATCGGGAAACATTGCATGATCTCGGTGAATCACAATTTTAGATATTATGTAAAATTGCCAATCCAAAAATTGGATATGCTGTAATCACATAACATTGATATTTTTCCATGTATCGCCCAATCGTAATATATATATATATAACACATTGGCTGATAAGTTTCCTGCCTGACATAAAGATGGCGCCCTAAATGCAGAATTAGTATTTTGTTTAGCAAGTCCTAACCTTCATATAAAAGGTGTCAAAATTTTATAACGATCCGTAGATTGATTTTAAAGTTACAGTGATTTTAATCGAACACCAATTTATATTGTTAAAACAATGGATAAAAAAGAATTTTGTGTTCTTATTAAACATTGTTATTTAATGGGAAAAAACACGGTAAAAACTAAAGCTTGGCTCGATAAGTGTTATCCGGGTTCTTCACCAGGAAAATCGACCATTATTGACTGGTTTGCTGATTTTAAACGTGGTCGTACAAATGTTGAAGATGCGCCACGTTCTGGATGCCCTAAAGATGTGGTTAATCCGGAAAACATAATAAAAGTCCACAAAATTTTTATAGAAAACCGCAACGTGAAGTTGCATGGCGTAGCTGATACTCTAAATATATCAAAAGAGCATGTAGGCTTTATTTTGCACGATCATTTGTTTATGAGAAAGCTGTTTTAAAAGTGGGTGCCGTGTGTGCTAACAGTTGACCAAAAACAGCAACGAATTGATGATTCTGAGAGCTGTTTGACCTTGTTTTGGTGAAATAAAAAGGACTTTTTGCGTCTGTATGTCACGATGGACGAAACGTGGATCCACCATTACACACCAGAGTCAAAGCGGCAGTCAGCTGAATGGACAGCAGTCGGTAAACCTCGCCCAAAGCGGCCAAAAACGCTACAGAGTGCTGCCAAATTTATGGCAGCCGTATTTTGGGATTTGCGCAGAATCTTATTGATTGATTATCTTTAAAAAGGTAAAACAGTTAATAGCGATCGCTACATGGCCCAACTGGATCGCCTAAAAGAGGGAATTGCCAAAAAACTGGCCCATATGCAGAAAAAAAAGTGATCTTTCATCAGGACAATGCCCCTGTCACAGGCCTTTGGCTATGATGGCAAAACTGCACGAACTTCACTTCGAGTTGCTTCCGCACCCACCCTATTCACCAGATTTCACTCCTAGTGATTTCTACTTGTTTGCAGACTTGAAAAAAATGCTCGCGTGTAAGAGATTCAGCACGAATGAGGAAGTGATTGCTGAAACAAACGCCTATTTTGAGGCCAAGGATGGTTCTTTTTTAGAAAGGTATAGAGATGTTAGAGAGGCGATAGAGTGATTGCATATCTCTTAAAGGAGACTATGTTGATGAATAAATTTGAATTTTACTAAAGAAGTTGTGTTTACTTCATTAGACCGGGAACTTATCAGCTGATGTGTTATATATATATATATATTCAAATGATTACAGATGGACCTAATAATTCAAGTAAAACAATAAAAGAATTCATCTCTCTAAACCAATAGTTAAGGTTTTTGCCTTTGTGCTAAAAGAAGCTTGATACTGTAAAAAAAAATCATATCTTAGTGAACAAAAGAAAATCTTTTGATTTGTATTCTCAATATTGTAAATTTTTTTTTTTTTTTTTTCAAATTGTACGAATTTGCAGAAGTTTAACAGTATGAACAGCCTTTAAACCTCTATAGATACATTCTGTTGAACCATATTTGCTTTTTTTTTTTTTTTTTTTAAACTATGGTTCACTATTCATTACTTAGTGTTAGTTTTCATATTTTTCGTCATTACAAATTCATTACGTCATTACAAATTCGTTTAAATAGCTGACAGAATATTTTGGGTTTACGAGTACTAATGTTCAACTCTGTTGCCTTGTAATTTTTAATCCAATCCAGAAGACAAGGGAACTCTTGGATCAATTATTGGGAGAAATTTGTCTTAGTTTAGGACTTTTTGCAAAACTAGCCCGTATTTGCATTACATGGCGAGGAAAACCACGAAAACCTCAAATGGATAGCCTGAGGGCAAGGGGACTCTAACTCATGATCCTTATCCGGATTTTGAATTAGTATTGACCAGTCATCGCTAGAATTCGAACCCGGTTCATCTCATTGGAAGGCGAGCGCTCTATCCCCTGAGCCATCACGGCTCATGTGGAAACTATAACTATTTAAAAAAAATTGCCAGCAGTTTAATATGTAATACTAAACCTTTGAAGAATTTTTTTCCTTCTTTGGACAGTCTCCCCAAATGAATTTTTTTAGATTGGGGGCCAGGGTTGGCAAGATTTTGCCGCAGGTTTTTGCCAAGCAAAGTGGCAAAAACCTATATTTTCTAAAATGAGAGGACAAAAACACATTTTGATACACAATTATTCCTAAAATTGAAATATATACTATAAATATATATAATGAAAAAAATTAACAAAATTATTATTCCATAATTAAATCATAATGTATTAATATATCATTTTAGTAGTTTAAAACATTATTGATCGGAAAATTTAGTGATTATTCTCTTTTTTCCAGTGAAATGAACTTATTTTAAATTAATATAACTATAATTTAAAACATAAAATATCTATCAACATGTGTAGTTAATTAAAATATACAAGTTTCAATGTAATTTTTTAAATTTGCCCAAATTCAATACTTTATTAATCATCACAATACAATTTGTGCTGTCTCAACATAGCATAACAGAACACTAGTTTTGAAACATTATTTATAGTCAACTTATTCCGAATTTTAGAATGTACAAACGAAAAATTCAAAAACACTCTTTCAATGGCAGTACTACTAGAAGGACATGAGTGTAAATGAGGCATTAATTCCCAAAATTCACTGGAAATTTCACAAGAATTTAAATTGTGTGGTTTTGTTTGCATTTTGAAGTAATATTGAGAAATGAGGTGATTATCAAAATCTATCTAATAAAACATCCATCTTAGCTTTCTTATGTCTCTCTTTAAATATAGTGTAAGAGTGATATGTAAAACAATGCATACCAAAAGTTATTATGAAGAAGTAAAAAAAAAATACAATTTTGTTAAAAAAAATATTTATTTAAGGATTCTAAAATAAAAAGAGGTCAAAAACGTTCAATCCTTTAAAAATTATTACCCTTATATTAATTATTAATATTTTAAAAATAATTTTTTCATGTAATGTATCAAAATTATTATTCCTTATGATTTATTTAAATTTGCTTCAAGTATTTTGTAATAATATTTAATCAGCAATTTAAATAATTTGGTTTTTGCCAGTTTTTACCAGGTTTTTGCTTTTGTCCTGGCAAAAACCCCTTTTGGCCGGCAAAAACTCCAACCCTGTTGGGGGCTAAAATTACTTTTGATATTATTTCTCTTATACCATATAAGTTATACGTTGTTAAAAAGTGCTTAAATGTGCTTATTTCCGATTTTCATTTTTTAAAAGCCCTTAAAGGTGCTTTTTTTATGGGTTGTTTTTGAAAAGTGCTTAGTTTTCCCTTTTCGAAAATTATATATATTTTTTTATCATGTCAATTTTTGCCACATATTATGCAATAGCATGCTTTTCGCATTGTTCTATTCAATGTTTTCAGAAATTCATTTAACCTCTATCTATTTCGGCATACCGTCGGTCCATAGCATACTGTCGGTGTGCGGTCGAACGAACAATTGAAGTCAGTCAGAACAGACATCGGAATGGAATTTTGTTACGCCAAGTTTTAAGATTATTTAAACAATCTGGGAATTCGAATAGAGCGAACTTCAACTTATTCTCCAGAACAAAACGGGATTGCTGAAAAATTCAACCGTGACGCAGTTGAAGCTGTTCGTGCATCACTTCACGATAGTGGACTAAATGACCGATTTTGGGCTGAAGCTCTATATATGTACGTTCATGTACGAAACCGAACTGAACACAAGTTAACAAATGGGTTGACACCTTTTGAAATTTGGAATGGATACAAACCATCAGTTCGACATTTAAGAATATTTGGTTCTTTGGCATTTGTTCACGTATCCAAAGTAAAACGCAACAAGTTAAACAAGACATCAAAACTAGGAATCTTAGTTGGCTACGCAACAAGAACGAAAGGTTATAGAATCTATATTCCAGAAGAAAGAAGAGTAGTAGAAACTATTCATGCTAGTTTTGACGAAACGAAAAATGGAGTAAAGACATTATTTGGGAAGAATAAGAAGTGTGAATACGTAAGATATAAAGATAGCTACCAAGAACAAGTGTTAGACAATAACAAAGAAACGGTTACAAAGAAAGAAGAAATGCTGCCAATAAACATTGAAGAGTGGAAAAGAATTGAAGCACCAAGAAAATTAAGTTCAAGAATAGATGTTTATTGTTACCCACCTTCAAGCAAAGAGAGACTTCGATCAACTATCGAAGTAGAACGATTTTGTGCCAAGAACGGATTAAAGTTCCAACCAGAACTATTTTCATTTAAGGCTAAAAGTCCAAAGCAAGAAGATAGCAAAGATTCATCTACTGATTGTGTAGTTCAAGATTTCGAAGATATTTTCGAAGGTGAAGTATACAACTTGGAATCGCCTAGAACGTACGAGGAAACCCAAGAATCAGCCGACAAGGATAAGTGGAATAAATCCATGGAAGATGAAATTCAGATGATGAAAAATCGTAAAGTATGGAATTTAGTAGAACCTCCAAAAAATGCCAAAATCATCGGAAGCAGATGGGTGTACATTGTGAAGAGAGATGATAAAAACCAGATAAAGAACAAGTCCCGGCTGGTAGCTCAAGGTTTTAAACAGGTAAAAGGAAAAGACTTTTCTGACATTTTTTCACCTGTAGTAAATTTTTCAATTATACGATTTCTATTCATTTTATTAGTAAGTGTTTTATGCTGGAAATGTGTACAGTTAGATATTAAAAGTGCATACTTATACGGAAATTTAACTGAAACTTTATATATGTCTCAACCAAAAGGATTTGAAGTTAAAGGTAAAGAATGTATGGTTTGTAAATTAAATAAAGCTATATATGGTTTAAAACAAAGTGGACGACAGTGGAATATTGAGTTAGATAATACTTTAGGACAACTAGGTTTTCAAAAACTACTTAGGTGTAATTGTGTTTATAAATTAAAATCTAAAGTTATTCTTTTGGTATATGTCGACGACATCGTGTTATTTGGGAAAGATCAAAACAAAATTGATGAAGCTGTTGATTTACTTAAAAGTAAATTAGAAATTCAAGATTTAGGCAAATTGAAATATTTATTAGGTGTAAACTTTGAAAACGTAAATGATAGTGTTTATTTACATCAAGTAACTTATATTGAAAAGTTAATGAAGAAATGTGAAGAATTACCTAAAACTTTTGTAAATTTGCCCTTAAAACCTGGAATTAAATTACCACCTAAAGTTAAAGAAGAAGAAATTTTTGAAACAGATTTAATGAAAAAATTCCCATATAGAGCTCTGACTGGATGTCTTTCTTTTTTAGCTAATAGAAGTAGACCTGATATTGCATTTTCAGTTAATATTTTATCGCAATATTGTAATGGTTATTCTTATCAACATTGGAATATAGTTGTTGATTTATTAAATTATGTGTTTAATACGAAAGATTTGAAAATTAACTTGTCAAGTGTAAATCAAAATAACTTAGTAGTTTTTTTGATGCTAATTGGGGATGTCATTTAACCAACAGATATTCATCAAGTGGGCATATAATATATTTTGCTGGTGTACCATTCACTTGGAAAACAAGTAAACAAAAATGTGTAGCTCTTAGTTCTATGGAATCCGAATTTATCTCATTTATAGAATCTGTTAAAGAAATTATTTGGTTTTCAAGAGTTTTAAATGAATTGAATGTATTAGAAAATATAGATGTACCAATTCAACTCTGACTTTCTGGGACAATAAAGCTGCAATTTATTTTTCCAAAAATTCGATTGAAAATGTGAAAACTAAGCACATAGACGTAAAATATCAGTTTATTAAAAATATGTTAGAAGAAAACTTCTTTAAATTGGAGTACATCTGTAGTAAAGACAACTTAGCAGATTTTCTTACAAAACCTTTAAGTAAAGAAAAATTTCAGTATTTTATTAATAAAGTTTATAATGGGGCCAAATGTAGAAATAAGTAATTTCCAGATATAAACTTTAGTGTTTTAGTCTTTTACAGATTCGTCTCCAGTATGGAAGTGCAGAGAAGTCAAGAAATAACCAATTAATCAATGTGACGTAAGACATCGTGTTCTATAAAAGAACGAACAATTTCTTTTTTCAGGTCAGACGGATGAACAGCCCACCCTTCTTTTTAGTCTTTGGCCGATGGCCTGATATCCGTCATAGGATTAAGATTGTATATGTTAATAATGATTCTTTTGTTTAACATTACGAATTTTAGATTTCAGTTAAACATTTAAAGTTGTAATAAATGTTGTGTTCCAGTTTACTTGTGTTTTCATCATTTTTAGCGTACTCTGCTTTGCGGGTTAAACCCACACATAGCATATGAAAGCGCCAATCATTTTACATGTTTGATGAAATACTTTTGAGTTCGCATGTGCTTCTGTTGAGCTGGGTTCGGTGAGATTCTTGCAATCTCGTGTACAACTCTGCTGCATTTTGCAAGATATTCTCATTTCCAGGCTTCATTTTCCACCCTCTGATAGGGGACCTAAAAATCTCTTCAACATTTTATAATGGGTATTATAATCAAGAAAAAAAATTCTTTGTCAGAAATGAGTTATTTTATCATGATCATGTAACGTCTTTGAAAATTATATTGAATTTTGTTAATGTATATAATGCTTAAAAATATTTTTGAGTGCTTGAAAGGTGCTTATTTTTTGGTGAAAGATTTGGCTACACACCCTGAAGTAAATACTAATTTTTTTTAAAATTTATTTTAGAAGACATACAGAGATTCTGATATATGACTGGAATAATTTTGGTGATGTAGAGGTGGTAAGTCCTTTGCATTCATTTCTTTTTTGAGTAATTTTTTCCCTATGGAGAGATAAATAGATAACCTTAATATGATAATTACAATTAATATTATAATTATACAGTAAAACCTCGCAGCAACAATATTTTTGGGACCAGATAAATATATAGTTCTGGAGGGATATATTGTTACATCAAGGGCTTACATACTTTGGGGACGCAATAAGATTTTTTTTTTAAATTTTAATGTTTGTATTAAATATAAAAAAAATCAATAGAGTGTTAATTATGGTTAAATATTAAAAACAATTGAAATAAAATAAGTTTGCAAGCATACCGGAAATTCGCTTTTATTAAAAAAAATCCGATATTTTTTTTTATTTATTCATTTTTCTGAATGTTTAGTCAACTAACAAAGTATGCCATGCGTTCAAAGTACGAAAATGATTCTCGTTTGTGAAGGGTGCTCCACCCACCCTCTACAGAAAAATTTCTCTTTCATGTGTTAATGTGATGCTTGTGGTGGTCATTTGGGACTCATGATCAGCTTTTAACATAAGGAAATGAAATCTGATAGGAATGTTACATCTGTGACTTCTTAAGAGATAAGGGAAGCAATTCTAAGAATGGAAGCTCTTGGGATAGTCAGCAATGAGTCTTCTCTTGTCGTAAAAATGGCAAAAGATTATAAAATTAGATTTTTTACATATTATTTGGAAAACAATAATAAATGGAGAAAACAAGATTGAAATTTGGTAAAATTTTTTTTTATTTTATGGGGGTTTATTGCTTTAGATAATATCGTAATATTGAGAGGATGATAACATTAATTGATAAGAAAGTTCGTCGGGACCACGAAACATTATCGTAATGGAGGGAGTTATTGTTGTATCGGATATCGTAGTAGCAAGATTTCACTGTATATGATAATTACAATTGTTTATTTTAATATTATGTATTATATAAAACTGAAAGAAATGGTGACCACTCAAAGTGCAATCTATTAGATATTTAAGGATGATATTTCAGCTATACTAAACTATTTAATTTACTATAGCATTATTTGTTTTAAATATGCTAAGCTGCACCTTTTTCCTCTATGTTTCTCCAGTCATTAAATTTAGTATAGTTAGAACAATATAACTGACACAAGAGCACAGTAATTGTTGTGTTTCCTCTTAATATATTGTGTATAATATGTACAGGGAATTTATTTCCAGATTTGAGTGGTAATCCTGTTTTTTCTATTTTTTTTTTTTTACAATGTTAATTTTGTCGTCAAAAAATCATGCTTTACAAAATATTATAGATGTAGCTTTTAAAAAAAAGTGTTGCTTAAATAAGAATTTTATCTGTATTTTTGCTGTTTTCTGAAAGGGGGGAGATTTTTGCATTTAGAGGGGGATGCCCACCCCCGGAAGTGATTAATGCTTGAACTTGTGTAAAAAAAACTAAATGCCATTTAAGTTAACTATTAAAACTATTAAGTGAGTTGTCTTGTTTGCAATTACGCTTTTGTTTTTAATTTGTTTGCAATTTTATTTATTTCTTTATTTATTAAGCAAGCAATTTGTTTATAGCAGTCACCTCTGAACACCCTCACAGTCCCTCAAAGGACCATATCCGGAAGTTTTACTGTACAATGTTTTTTTATATTTTTTTTTATTTTTTTAATAGCAACTACGATATCCGATACAAAAATAACTCCCTCTATTACAATAATGTTTTGTGATCCTGACGAACTTGCATATATGAATTATTGTTATCTACCTGTCAATATTGTGATATTCTCTGAAGCAGTAAACCCCTGAAAGACGATTTTTTTTTCTTTCAAATTTCAACCTTATTTTCTCCATTTATTATTGGTTTTCAAATAATGAAAAAATCTTATTTTATCATATTTTGCTATTTTTTCGGTCTTTTCTGACTAGAGAACTCTCACTGCTGATTATGTACACCACAGTGACATAATCTGACACTCTGGTTTTCACCACAGTGAATAGCTTTTGTATTCAGATTTCAATACCCCATCCTTGATGTACACAGACCACCCCCAGACCTTCCATTCTTTAATTGCCTACCTTATCTCTAAAGAAGTTATGGATGTAACATTTCTATCTGATATCATATTTAACTATGATTACCACTCTGAAAATTAAATTTCTATATAATATATAAATAGATTTATAGTTAATACTTATATAGCAATAAAATTTTTAAAAAAAATCTTTGTGTCCCCAAAGAATGTAGGCCCTCGATATTATAATATATCCCGCTACAACAATATATTTATTTGGTCTCCAAAATATTGTTGTAGAGAGGTTTTACTGTATTAGAAATTTTCTCTACCCTTTACCTAAAATAACAGGTTATTTGTTAAATGGAATACTGTTGTTTAACTGAATTTGGATGTTGTCTTAAGTTTAAATACTTATATTGTTATACTAATCTTTCAGGTTGTTGAGGATATTGAAAGAATTGATTTTGAGCGCTATTCAAG
This sequence comes from Parasteatoda lunata, assembly GCA_949128135.1. Classification (NCBI taxonomy): domain Eukaryota; kingdom Metazoa; phylum Arthropoda; class Arachnida; order Araneae; family Theridiidae; genus Parasteatoda; species Parasteatoda lunata. The sequence continues at coordinate 12,626,706 of OX421975.1, read as the reverse complement.
ATATGATTTTAAACTACAAGATTGGAGAAAAGCAGATGATTGGGAATGGAACCACTTCAGAAGACAGTTAGTTACCTGAATTTTATTAATTAATTTATTTATTTTTTCAATGATGTTTTTATGTTTATGTGAACTTTCTAGATATTTTTAAAGAGAATATCTGAAGTGGTTGAATTTTAATCAGCACTAATATGATTCAGGGATTCAAATAATTATTTTACTATTCATTTAAGTTTCAGTTTTTTATTTGAATTAAATCGCTGATCTTATTTTAAGTCAAAAGCAGTTCTTATTAAGTGTCTTATCATTAAATATGTGTGTATTATACATATATCCATATTTATATGCATATATATATATGTTCTTTAAATTGTCAACTGAATCCATTATTCAAATCAGATGCAGTCCCCTTATAATGACAAAATTAGGAAAACGAGAGCATTCCAAGAGAAACATGACGAAAGGATGAAAATTCTTATGATAAGCAAAATGCTACAAATTTGAGACCTCTTCTTTTCAAAATGAGAAAGTTTTTGCGCCTCACATAAGTCAGAAGTGATTTTGTAGAGAAGTGCATAAATGAATAAAATTTATCATTGTTTTTCTATATCACCAGCCAGGACTGCTGGAAAAATGCGCATGAGTGAGAAGGGCGTATAAAAGAGAGCACATAGACGTGAGAGATCACTGTGTATATATATATACGAATATCCCCCCCCCCCTCGCGAAAAAAACAACAAATTTTCGTGCTGGGCTTGTAATAAATAGCAGTATTGAATCAATCACTGAAAGCAATAAAAGCTAGCTAGAGTCAGCTAGTGAGAACCTGAAAGAAAAAAAAAAAAAAAAAAAAATTTAAGCTTATAGATTGTCTAATGTTATAAATGAAGAAATATTATTAATTTCAAGTTTAATAAATAAAAAAAAAACTTAAACTGGTCAATTGGTTAGATAAGCTATAAAAGTTTTGTAACTTGAACCATAGTCTGCATTACTTAGATGTTTAAGTTCAAACCCTGGAACCATTAAAATTTTTAGATAAATAAATGCTAAAAGGGTTTTTTCTATTTTGATTGATTAAATAACATAAAGATAAAGGCTATAAGGTTCGATCTTCGTCAGTCATTTAAAATGATTATCTCATGCATTCAACTTACGTCGGTGACATCATGGTCTGCAGGGATCGACCAGTTTCTTTTCCTTTGCTGTTGGTCGTTCTCGTGTGGATCATGACGTCATCCTTTATCTGTATAAAGAATATTTAAGCTTCTGTTGAGGAATTATTGTTTGTATTCATTCTTTCTTTTCGTTACTCATTTGTGGAAGTATGTTATCAATTAATATGTTTTTAAGATAAATTTATTGCCATTTTCTTATTTGTTTTGTTGACAGACACAATGATATTCTGTGAAAATCTTGGATGTCAAAAATTTTGATCATTAGGTCAGAAATTGTTGAAATGTTTGTACAATTGAGTTATTTATACGAAAAATATTAAATCCTTTTGAGCTCAATGATATATACAAACTGATGCTTTCATTTCTAACAGCTTCAATAAAGTTTTAATAGAAGCTTTTAAACAAGTCCAAGTGATGGTCAACACAATGCTTAGTATTACAAAACTGAAAATATTTTTTTAAAATATTCATTAACTTTTTTTTAATAAACTATTTTAAATTTAAACCTCCACTTACAGCTCTCGGGATTTGAACAAGATATCAGTTTCGTCCCCGACTACGAGTCATGTGAAAATCGCGGCCCCCCTTATTTCAATACTGATCCCGCTATTTCCCTGTGTAGATTAAAAAAACATTTGATGCTTAGTTTCACTGCTAGATGACTCTAGGCGGTGCAGGAATTTTTTTCTCTTGTTTGATTTTTTTCTTGCATATTTGTGAGTTTGCATGCTCTCTGTTTTTCTTTAGCTCGATAAGCATTTATGAAAAATATGGATTTGCCAAGTGGCCACGGCGTTATATGTGGGAATAACAAACTAAATTATCTTGATTCTAAAGATAGTGATTCAGATTCAGAGTATTCCATAAATTTGTGCTTTTATTTTATTTTTTCTGTTTCATTACAAAATTTTTATAACATTTTTCGACACAAAATGTTTACAAATTATATTCATCTGAAAATAAAAATATCTCGTGAATTTTTTCACTTATAAACCCTGCCTGCTGAATTAGCAGGCACCTTATTATGTACTTTTTAAAACGTAAAAGCTATTAAAATTCTTGTATTATTTTAAAAGAACTGATGAAGATGTGAATTGTAACATAAGAAAGTAAATACAGTCAAACCTTCAAGGGACCGAAATTTCGGTTCACTATAGCCTTACTGCAAACCATTTTAACTAATTTTTCCGAACTGCTCCCTTTTATTACACATTATTTTAAGAAATTACCAATAAATAGAAATACAAAAAGGATTAAAAAACAATATGTAGTAACAAAAAATGTGTTAACAGGATTCCCATGGTCCTTAAAAACTGCTTAACTTATATTTTGGGAAATAAGGGTCCTTAAAAGTACTTAATTTTGGTAAAAGGTTTTTAAAAATGCTTAATTTTTCAGCATAAATGAATAAAAACAATTTATCAGTTCAAAGTTTTAAAACAAAAAGTCGTTCTTTTACCACCTAGAATTAGACCATGCACCGGGATTAAAGCATTTTAGTGAGATACAAAGGAATGTCTGTATTAGAAATTTTTTTTTACTAGAATCCATAACAAAAACTATTTCCAAAACTCTTGGAAGAATTAAATAAATTTGTATAGTATTTCAGTGTGTTATAAATAATTGTAAATTTATAAAAAGCAGTAACATTTTTTAAAATTCATGATTGTAGTAAAAATTAAATAGATGTGTAATAAACAGGGTTTGAAAAATCCCATTCCCTAGATTTTACTTAAAAAACCTAAGATTTATTGGGTTTTCGGGGAAAACCACAAGTTTTTTCACAAATATTTTACCACCTGAGATTAATTAAAATTTTTATTCCTGAGTACTAAGTAAGAATGCATGATTTGCTCCTAAAAAGAAAGATAAATATTTGCTGACTGTTTCTAACTTGTTTTGCTGTAATGTGAAATTTTTTTTAACGTTTTAGATTGTTACGTTATTGTTTTTATTTCTTAAGGATAAGCAAATTGTTGCATAAACATTTAAATCTACTCAATTAAAAGATCCCAAACTTTTTGTTATTAATGTCTACTAGAATAAAATTCAAACTTAGATTTTAATAATCATTTTTCTCAGTTAACATTGCAAATTAATATACTTTTTTTTTATTTTATTTATTTTTCTTAAATTTCTATTTAACTTTTGGTTGCTTTGAAATTAGTATGTGTCTTTTGTTAGATTGTTTAGTAATATTACGTAAAGTTAATTCCTAATATCAGTTTAGGCTGGAAATAATTGTAAGCTCATCATAAAAGTAAATATAACACATTTACTGTTAAGTAATAATTTCAAAATGGTTCTTCTTCTTGCTTGAGCTTGGTCACCGCAGGTGGCCAGCCGACCCGCGAAGCAGGTTTGTGGCCTTTCACGGCCCTCCACATAGGTACTTCTCCCTCGCACTCCGGAGGTCGTCAGGACCGAGGCCCCTCGGACGCGGAAAGCACACAGCCGTCACCCAGAAGCGACGTGTATAGTTCTGTGCACCTAATGCCCAATCCTACAACCCTACAGACCCACAAAAGTCCCATCTGTCTAGGCCGCTGTAAGGGACGGAGGTTAACACATAAAATATACATTAAAGCAGAAATAAAGTTATGCAATGTCATTATTATTTTAGGTTATTGCTATTACCTTAAGACTATTAAATTAAGTTTAGGATCATGTTGTTGTTGGCACTTAATTAGCTTAATTGTTGACGTTCGTACTTAGTTTAGTTGGTGAGTTGTGGGTAAATGTTCGGTGTGGATTACAGCGCTTGTTGCTAATAACAGTATTGTTTTGGTGTGGTGTTTTGTTATTAGATTATTGTTGGTGGGGGGTCGATCGTGTGAAGGAGTACCGTGGTCTATGATTTATACATTTGTTTTTGGCTTGGCTGTTTTGTTTGATGTTTTAAATTGGATAGTTTTGGTTTCGGAAGGGGAAGGCACTTTGTTTCGCTAATTTAGTTCAGTTATCAACAGGATCATTGAGGTTAATTAAATTAACATTAGAAAGACATTATTTATTTATTTACTGTTAAGGATTTATTTACTATTAAACTTATTTACTATAATGATTATTAAAAACCCTTACTTACCAGTATCATATGGAAGCTGAAATAGAAAGACTAGCGGCATTATTGACAAATGCAAACACACTACTATAAAGAATAGCTAGTCACAACACAATTTTTTTTTTTTTAAATCACAATTAACATTTATGACCTTCACGGGTAGCTGAAGAGCTCCTGGCGCACTGCCTGCCCCTAGGGACTAGGAGCAGGTTCAGTGGTGAAAGCGTGTGTGGTGATAAACCACATTGGCTGCCATTGTGAGTCACTCCGTGGTTGATTGTGGGGTGTGAGTGTTTTTGTTTGTGTTGTTTTGTTGTGTTTTGGTTGCTTATTTTTGGTGGGGGTGGCGATTGGGCTGGCCTCTTGTATTGGTTAAAATTATTTGCTGCACTTAGTTCTTACAGTCTTGAATTACATATATTACTTGTTGAACTTAACTTGTATTGTTCTTTTCCTATTGCAATGCTGATCTAATTAGTTGATTTGCCTGGACTTGTTTTGGTTTTAGGCCCTGACCCTTAGAAGTACGATTGAGAATTTAAAAAAAAAATTACTATCTTGCTGTCCGCGCCCTTATTGGCGAGATTGTAGAGCGCCAAGCTTAACTTCCCAGCATTCTTTTCATTCAATAAAAAATTATTAAACGATACAGTCCACTCTGACTCTATTAGCTCCGACATCTTTGGTCCGTCGAGCCGGAGTTGAATCATCGCAAATTTCTTCCATGTGTCCTAAAGATTCGTACTCGCGAATAAAGCTAATGTACAATTCTTTTAATTTAGGATCACGATCTAAGCGATTCCATATTTGTTTTAATCTCTTAGACGCAATTTGTTTTGAATCACCTAATGAAATATTAGCTGAATATTGTTGTTTAATCGGCAATTCAACCACGTATCTACCATCTGTTTTTCGGTAGTGAGTATTTAAAAAATGCTCATTACAATAGTTTAATTCGTCATCAACCAATGGTTTTATTTCGTTTACGTGTTCTATTTCCCAAAAGGAAGTTAACGCCTTATCAAGATTTTCGGTTTCAACAAGTAAAAAACACGAATCGTTAATTTTCTCTAAATTAGATTTTAAGTTGTTCGCAATTCCCGATACAACATGACCAAAAAACGTTTCAATTAATATTAATTGGGAATCTTTAATTTTAATTTTATTCGTACCCAATAGTTCAAAGAATAATTCCGCTCCTAAAAGCGCATCAATTCGTTTAGGTTTATTCCAATTATTATCGGCAAGCTTTATTTTTTCAGGTAAACTTAAATTCGATATGTTTACAAATGTAGGTGGAAGAACTGCAATTTTTGGAACTATTAACAAGTCTAAATAATAAGATTTATTATTTTCTTCATTTGTTAACTCGGTACTAACAAATGATTTAGCTGTAATGCACGAGTCATTAACACCAGAAATCGGAACATTTGTTTTTTGTTTCTTTAAACCCAATAAATTAGCAGCTCTACTGCTTATTAAATTCGAACTAGAACAGCTATCCAAAGTGGCTATTAATGGTCTAAATATGCCCTGCCCATCTTTAATATAAACAACCGATGTATTTAAAATCACGCAATTAGCATTTTCGTTTTTATTCGTAAACAAAGTGTTCGAAGGAGTATCACGTCAGTCTGTAGAGGTCCGTCAAAGTTACGCCCACCTCGGTTGCCACTTATGTCAAAAACAAAAAGGCATGGCTTCCGAGTTATTTAGGTTTCTTCTTATATATAAGAAGGGCGTAAAGAATAAAAATATTAAGAAAAATTCATAAAAAAAATCAATAAAATGTAAATAAAAATAATCACCGAAAAAAAAAAAAAATTAACTTATCACAGTGGAATAAAAAGTTTAAAATATATTGAAAAATGAAAAGAATGCTGGGAAGTTAAGCTTGGCGCTCTACAATCTCGCCAATGATGGCGCGGACATCCCGGCCCCCATTGAAATATTCTGACATTGAATGTTTCAATAATCATAAAAATAACAATAATAAAAATACAAATTTAAGCAATATTAATACAATTATTTTTTTCACATTTTGAATTCTACAGATAAATTTAAGTATTGTTAACAATTGGTAATACAGCAATATTTGAAATGCTTCTTTTGAAAATTCCATGAGGTGTGCGTACGAACACTACACGGACATTATCATCCTTACCGGTGATAATTTCAGAAATTCGACCTATAACCCATTTACATATAGGTAAATTGCTTTCTTTTACCAGAACCATCATACCTGGTTTAACATTTTGTTTTTGAAACAACCATTTTGATCTTTGTTGTAAATGACTGAGATAAGAGTTACACCAATTTTTCCATATTGTTTGAACAATTTTTTGAGTTTTCTTTCATCGGAGCAAGTACTGTGGAAATTTCTACCCCCTCGTTCACCAAATTTTGGCGGATTATGGGAGAGAGGAGTCGGACAATTCAAATATCACCTTAAAAGAACCATTGGTTCTACAAAATTAACATTAGAAGAATTTCTAACTATAACTATTCAAATAGAAGGTATTCTTAATTCCCGTCCTCTTTCTCCTTTGTCATCTGATCCAGAAAATTATGAAATTTTAACTCCTGGACATTTTTCAATTGGAAGAGCAATTAATGCTCTTCCTGAGCAAAATTTGATTGATTTTAAAGAAAACTTGCTTAACCGATGGCAGAAAACTCAAAAAATTGTTCAAACAATATGGAAAAATTGGTGTAACTCTTATCTCAGTCATTTACAACAAAGATCAAAATGGTTGTTTCAAAAACAAAATGTTAAACCAGGTATGATGGTTCTGGTAAAAGAAAGCAATTTACCTATATGTAAATGGGTTATAGGTCGAATTTCTGAAATTATCACCGGTAAGGATGATAATGTCCGTGTAGTGTTCGTACGCACACCTCATGGAATTTTCAAAAGAAGCATTTCAAATATTGCTGTATTACCAATTGTTAACAATACTTAAATTTATCTGTAGAATTCAAAATGTGAAAAAAATAATTGTATTAATATTGCTTAAATTTGTATTTTTATTATTGTTATTTTTATGATTATTGAAACATTCAATGTCAGAATATTTCAATGGGGGCCGGGATGTCCGCGCCCTCATTGGCGAGATTGTAGAGCGCCAAGCTTAACTTCCCAGCATTCTTTTAATTCAATAAAAAATTATTAAACGATACAGTCCACTCTGACTCTATTAGCTCCGACACTTGCTAAGAAACTTGGTCTCCGGAAAAGCAAAGCCATGCTTTGCTTTCGTCTTCCCGCAGTACAGACGACCAGATCCATAGAAATGGTGCTATCACCTCCAGGGTGGCATTGTAATAGTGTTCACCCAACTCTTGTCACCCGGAGATTTGGTGAGTACAACACTAAAAAACTAAAAAGTATATAAATAATGAAAAATAGGTTGTTCTGAGAAGTGTGTTGAAAGGCTGATAGCACTTTGGAGCAGGGTTTGTTGATTTAAATCAAATGATTTTTTTTTTACATATATATTGATTTTAAAAGTTTAAAAAAAAAAAAATTCAAACTATCGATATTTTTATTATTTTCATTTCTTAGTTTTAAAATTTATTTTAAATAAATTGCTGAATTAATTTTAGTTAATGAAATTATTTTCTTTCTTGGTGTGTGCTAAATTCGAACATATTTGAAATGACATTTTTCAAAATCTTTAGATTCCTGGGATTGAAAGTACAGATTAAAGTACACATTTAATGCTGTCTTAATATAGACTTGCATAGCTGTAGAAAGTAATTAATAAACATGATTTTTTTTTTTTTTTTATAAAAAGCAAATACTGTTAATTAAAATTCTACCTTTTGATTGAAAAAGCATGGAATTAAAATCTTCATTATATTTTATTGGTGGAAAATGTATATTTCTAAAGCTTGAGGTTATATTAAAAAGAAATTACCCTAATATGCCAAAAAAAAATAGAAGAAAAAAAGGCTGATGAATTCAGATATTTTTTTCCTGATATAGTCTCATTCTTCCCTTTCAAAGTCTATTTGAAGCAGTAGAGTTATTAACTGGTAGCTGATATTTTTTTCTCATAATATGCTTACAGTATCTTTGATATTATCAGATTTTCTATAAAGAAATTTTGTGAAAAAAAATTCCAATGAGTACATAGATTTAAAAAAAAAAAATTTTTTTTTTAACTTATCTATTTTGATATAGGATTAAAAATTAATATAAAAAATATATAGATTAAATATTTATTTATTTTTTGATGAATGACTACATTTATAAACACAATCTGTTACATTTATTTTGTCATATTAAAAATCAAGAGGAAAAAAATCACGATTTTAAATTAAGATAATAGTTTGCTAATTGAAACTTTGTTTTAATAGTTAAAGAACAGGGGTCTATCCAAGCCAAATTTACTACCGCTTAGCGGTACTTTCACAAAATACTTTTTCTTAAAATTTTACTCCTTTGTCTCGTAAAAATTGATAAATCCATATTGCCCACGGGCAACTGAGTGTCCTCCGGTGTGCTACTTTTTATCGAACGCACCCTCTTCACTCCCTTTTAGAAAACTGGCTAACCTCCTGCGGGTTTTAATATTAATTTAATTTTGATGAAAAATTTATGAAGTTTTTTTAATCATAAATTAAAGTTCTTACTATGTATTTGAATAAAAATCACAAAAATATGATTTAAATAAAAAAAAAATCTGATTTAAATAAAAAAAAAATCTGATTTAAATCAAAAAAAATCACGAACCCTGCTTTGAAGGGGTGTCCTATGTGCCCACGGGCAACTGACTGTCCTCCGGTGTGCTACCTTTTATCCAACGCACCCTCTTCACTCCCTTTTAGAAAACTGGCCCATCTCCTGCGGGAAGCGTATTGCCAAACCATACCATAGATTATAAACTTGGCGATTGCAGGTGGTATTGGCGATGGATTACGCGCAAATGTGGTGGGAGAACGAAATTACATTATCCTAAACAGGGTAATTCGATATTCTTTTTCTCCTCCTGGACTAGCCATGATGAATAAAAGTCTTTTAAGTCTTTTTAGTTTAGAATTAAAAAAGAAAATAACCTTTTTATTGTAAGGATCACTTTACAAATACACTGTATTTAAATTTTATTAAACGCAATAATTTATATTTTATAAAACGTTATCTAGTTTTTTGATTTAACAGATTTAATTTTAAATTTTTTTTTACAAGAATTGTGTTTGCGAAGAAATAAAAATAATTTATTAATGAATCAATCACAAAAAATAACGTAACATTTCAATACCATGTTTTATTGGAACGCTATTTTGAAGAATTAATTCTATTTAACTTTTATTGTAAGAAAGCATAACCTGTTTTATTTAGTAGTTTTATTTAGCATAACCTGTTTATAATATTCTCTATTAAATCAATATTCTCTATAAAAGAATAATGTGAGTATTTTTATGAAGATTTATTTTTTAGAAATTAACAAAGACATATTATTTACTGGAAAAAAAATTAGAGTATTCAAGAATGTCATCAAGCTTTAAAGTAATAGTTTCTTGCAAACGAAATAATCGATATTTTTAAAATAAAGTTTGAAAGCGTTTGTTTCGTTACTAGAAGCATTTATTGTAAAAAAATACTTATTAAATTACTTTTTTTGCAATGAGATGAGATCTCAAACTTCGCGAAAAATTTATTCAATTCCTTAACATAGTACATAAAAGTCCGTAAATACTTCATTCATTATGAAGGTCATAGATACCTTGATACTCTTTCAATATAAGAATAATAAATGCAATTAATAGAAAATGCCCAATTTTAAAAATATATTTAATTTACATATATTGCGTACAGGTTATTCTGCAACTATCATACGTAACATAAATTTATAGATTCCTAAATACTGTTCTATGAATTTGGTAATTAAAAATAGCATAATTAAATAACATAATTAAAAAATAACATAATTAAAACAATTGTCAACCTTCAATTAAAAACTTCCTGTTGTCAAATATTAATAATAATTATAATTTTTAAAAAAATTTTTAAACACAAATTTTTATTTCTCGAACTTAATACTATCCTTCATATGAAAATATCAGAAAATTTATAAAAGAAAAACTATATTTTAAAATTGAGCCATTGGCGACAACAGAGGTTAGATGTATGTGCTGAGTTTAAATAAATTATATGTTATAGAACTCACATTTAAGACTTAGATTAATTTATTATCAGGTCATAAGAGTGTGTTTTAATAAATAAATGTAGTGATTGTTTGATTTATAATTGTAAGTCCTGAGTGTTTAATGTTAAGTTATACATTTCTTTTGAAATAATTTTTGAAATATGCAAAGCAAGACAACATTCATTTCAACTTAAAAATCATCAGCTTAACTTTCAATAATATAGATAAATAAAGTTAGATAAAAACTTTAAATGAAATACTTTTAGAAAAATTCTTTCTAAATAATATTTAAATAAAACACAATCACTTCGCCTGGGTGATTTTGTAAGGAATTCTAAACTTTTTAATTTTACAAGTCAGGTAAAAAGTAAATATCTTACAATAGTGGTTGAGAATTAAGGAAATTCTAAATCTAAAGTTTGAGTCCTAGAACGTAAACATCTAATCATTAGATAAAAAGTTAGTTTTAGATTTTTTTCTTTTGAAATTTTGATTTCAATGCCATTACTTCAACCTCCTTCGGGTTATGCTTACTTTATAAATTTAATCTCAACTTTATTTTTTTCTTCACTTTTAAACTGTAAAAAACTTTTTCTCCATTTGTAAATTATGAAAAAAGTTATTAATCTGATTGCGTAAACAGTTAATTCATTAAAATTGGACATTCTCAAATAATTCTTTTCAATAGTCATTTATATTATTAATAATAATAATTTACACAAAATTATAATAAAGAAAAGTTTGATTAGAAATTTAAAAGTTTTTGCTGCAATAATTAGGGAGTCTCTATTGACAAAATTCAAGTAATTTTTTTTCCGGAGCAAAATGTATTTTTATTTAAAAGGGAACAATACTGACTTGATATTTATACTATAAAAATATCGCTAACACAGGAAAAAAAAATTGTTTTTTTTTATTTTTCTTGTTAATAGATAAAAAGTTAGTTTTATCTATTGACAATATCGTTTTTTTTTTTTTTTTTTTTTTTTTCTTTTCCACAAAAAGTTTAAAACTTAAATTGTTGCTCTTTCATTATGAAGCAATCGTATAATATTCTCGTATCATGTAAAACTTTATGATGAAGTTAATTATCTACCGTTTTACAATTATAAAATGAAATAAGTATTGAATTCTACTTGCATTTTAAAATGTAATACTCAATTGTTCAATGAAATTTACGATTATTATTATAAAACTGCATATAATGAGCATTTCAACTAAAATAATTAGTACAAAATAGCTGCTAAAAATTCTCTTAAACATTTATAAATATTATACATTTATAAATTTCAGCTTTTCGCATTATTGCTAAATAATCTAGACGTTAAAAAATATTTAAAAAATTCCATAATAACTGAAAAATAAATAAAACTTCTAAAAAATTGTAAATGGTTATCGAGCAGAACCATTAAGTTTAATTAATGAGTATAGAATTGGAAACAAAGTCTCTGCTGAACAATAAAAAATATTTTTTTTAATCTTTTAAGTAAACAAACTTTATTGTAATAATCATTTCATTATTAAGGATTAAAGGTTATTGTTAAATTATTAATTTTAATTAGTGGATGAGTAGGTAAAGAAGTTCACTACTCGAAATACATTTAATGAAAGTTATGAAAATATAGAAAGGGTAATGGAGGTAATAATATATAATTTTTTATCTTAGTTTTATTACGACCTTCTTAAACACGCCAATAAACACAATTTCGTTAACAGATACAAACCATTATGTCGGTGCTATAACAAAAAAAAAAAAATATGCTTTATATTTCATTTAATGCAGAAGAATCTAATGAAGACCCCATTACTTGAAACTCTGAAATGTCTCACCCATATATAACTTGGTGACTGATAGATACATGGTACCGAAAACATAAGCGCACAGCTGTTTGGTGATTTGCGAGAACGCTCCTTTAACGGCAATATAAATTTTCGCCAACCCTTTTATAATCTACGGTATGGTTTGGCAATACGCCTCTGGAAAGGTCCTTTTAGGTTAATCCTTCCAACTCATTCGTGAAGTATTCGGAGGTGTTCACTAAATAATGGAAAAAGTATCGTTAGTCCCTGTTATCTCACTTCGTTTCGCCTGGGTCTGGGTTAAAACGTTGTTAATCTTAATTCTTGAAAGCTTTTTATTGTCTCTGTTAGTTTTTGCTAGAAGTTGAGGTTGGATTGTTGTTGTGTTGCCTGATTCATCGCCACTCCCCCCTTTTTTTAAAAAAATTACGTAACCATCACGGGTAGCTGAAAAGCTCCGGGCGCACTGCCTGCCCCTGGGACTTGAAGCAGGGTGTGTGGTGATCAACCCCATTGGCTGCCAATATGAGCCAGTTCGTAGTTGATTGTGGGGTGTGCTTGTTCTTGTTTTGGAGCTTACATGTATATTGTAATATTTTTGGTTGCATCAATAATTCTGATTAATTTTTGTATGATGGTTTTATTTGCTAAACTGTCTGCAAACGCTGTTAGGTGGGCTGGATCTGGTCGTTTTAGATGGTTGTTTGTGGTTAGTGGGCACTCGTGTAGGTAGTGCTCAGGTGTTCCTATTTCGTCGCATGGGCACTGGTCTGTGTCTAGTTTGTGCATTCTGTGCAGGAATGTTGGAAAGAAGCCATGTCCTGTTAGGAATTGCGTTGCTGCTGGGTGGCCGATTAGTCTATCATAATTAACGTTTGGATAGTAGTATTTTGTGGTTTGACCTTTTTCTGTGTCATTCCAATAGTTTTGCCAAAGTTGGGCTATTATTGTTTTTGTTTTATTTTTGAGATTTGATGGGGGTAGTTTAATATTTACTGTTAAACCGTTGCCTATGATGCCTGTGTGCGCTGCCACCCAGTGTATATTAATCAGGGTTGCAAAAAACCCGGGTTTTTCTAGAAAAACCCAACCCGGGTTGGTTTTATTGGGTTTTTCATGTTTTAATGGGTTTTTTTTTTTCCAAAAAGAGGGCAGGGATAAATACCTTACTTTAAAAAAGCTTATTTTAATATTAATAATTAAGTTTAATTTTAAAAATTGACTTAATTAATACAAATAAATTGATGCAAAAGTCTGAAAAAAGTTTTCTTCTGACATCACTATACAAAATGTTGTATGATCTCACATACATCACACATTTGAAACTTATTTTAACACAGGATTACTTTTTATTTATATTTTAATCTTAAAAAATATTTGAGGAAAATTTTTTATTTGCATAGAAAGTGATTCAATGGTGCGGAATAATCAATGGCCATACAGTTAAACCTAGGCTGCAAGGTGACTCTCCAGTCTCCAACACAAGTTTTTTCACTATAGGTAAATTCTTTTTAGGCTAGACTACATATATATTTCAATAGAATAGCTCTTTAATATAACAGAGGATAAAAAAGAAACCAATCTTAGTAAAACCCACTTAAAGGTGGGTTTTACGGGGTTTTTCAGAGTGGGTTTTACCCAGTAAAACCCGCCCGGGTTTTACTGGGTAGGTGGGTTTTTTGCAACCCTGATATTAATGTTACAATTGCTGGCTAGGTGTATTAGTTGTTGTGTTTCTGCTACGTGTGGGTCCTTTTGTTTAGTTTTGGTTAGTACGTGCATTCCAGCCAGACTGTCTGTGTGTATGGTTGCCTCTCGGCTATTTTGTGTTGCTAACCAATTAAGGGCTTCTCTGATTGCTAAAATTTCTGCTTGAAATACAGTGTTATCCTTGTTTAGTGTGAATTTGAATGTATTAGTTAAGTTGTTGTTGTTGAATACACAGAATGCAGCGCCTACTCCCTGATCTGTTTTGGAGCCATCAGTGTATATCTCTAATGTTGTTGGTATTGGTGTGCTTGGTGGTAGGGATATGTACCTGTAGCTAGTTTTATTTGCTGGATGTATGCTGTTGCTTTTGATTTTGTGTTGGCAGTCGTCTGTTGTTATGTTATGTGTTAAGTTTGAGGTGTTAAATCTTAGAGCATTTGCTATTAGTGATTCTTTGAGAATTTGTAGGTGTAGTGGTGGGATGCCTGTTAATATATTTAGTGTGTCGGTTGAAGCTGTCTTAAAGCTCCTGCTTTTTCTGATTAGAAAGGGTCTTTGAACCTTGTATAGTTCACTGATGGCTGTTTTACTTAAGTTGGTACCCTATGCTGCTGATGCGTGTGTGAGTGTTTTCTCTGCTACCGTGTGGTACCAGAGTTTTAGTAGTTTTGTGTTTATTCCCCAGGTCCTTGGGGGCTAGTTTAATTAATTGATTATGCATTTTGGTGGCTTCTGTTCTTAGTGATTTGATATGTTCTATAAAGTTGGTATGTTGATCTAGGACGACCCCTAAATATTTGATTGAGCTTACTGACTTGATTGATTATTTATTCGGATTATGGGCGGGCATTGTTTAAATGGATTTTTGAAGGTCATAAAGTTGCATTTATTTATCGACAGATTTAGGTGATATTTTTGGCAGAATTCGTTGAAGATTAACATTGCTTCATTAGCGTTTGTTTCTAGTTCTTTTCGCGTTTTTCCTGTTATGATAAACCCATAGTCATCCACAAAAGCTATTGATTTTGCGTTATTGTGATTAAATTCCTGTAAGAAGATGTCTGCTATTATTAGCCACAGGAGTGGGCCTAGGCAAGACCCCTGTGGGCAGCCCTTATATGTGCTTAATTTTGTTGGTCCAAGACCGCCGTCGAATTTCTTGCATGAGCTTGTCAGATATGTGGTACCTCTGCATTTTGTACCATGCTCCAAGCCCAATATTTTCCTAATTCCATTGTCTTGGGTCGCCTACTTTGTTTATATAGTCTGACAGTCCCTTAATGGAGTTAAGGTGAAGCTCTTTAGGATATGGATTGCCTAAAGTAGGGAGGCGCGTATGGGCGAGGGCATCACGCTCGTATAGGATGTGATGTGCTGATTCTACCGCTTCACGACATATATTTGTTCTTGTTTGAAAAGTCCCATTCTATGTATATGTTTCCTAAAATGATAGTGCCCAGTGATGAAGCCTACAATTGTTTGAATCTTCAATCTTGGGAACCTAAGGATTTCAGAAGCAATTTTTGCAGATGGACTGCTGATCATGCTTTTAGCATGTTTTTGTCCAGGAGAATTGCGCCAAGCTTTGTTCATCTCCTGTTTTTCCCATTTTAGGATGGCCTTCTTTGTAGTCTTCATGTTGATTCCACAGAAGAGTTCTGTTCCTATTGGATTGAAAGAGGATCCCTGTTTTGCGAGTTCATCAGCTCTTTCATATATGTCCTGGTGCCCAAACAGTGTTTTCACTACAACGTGAGAATCTCGCATATTTTTTTCTTTCCTCACATTAAAAAATTATTAGCGCGAGAAGTTCGCGCACCCTATTAATGAATTTCAAAATGCGTGAATCTCGCGAATTTTGGAAAAAAATTTCGTCTTCCGCATTTCTAATGAAATCCGCTTCGTTTTTCTTCTTTGATCTTTCATTATTTTTAATATCGGTCCTTGTTATCTAGCTTCTCTATTTACCAGTATTGTTCAGAACCAGAACATCCCCCTCTAACCCCTTTCAGAACACATTTTTCTGCAACCACGTGTTCACTGTAGGTAAGGTTTCTTCATGTAAAACGTTTAAATTTTTTGTGCCTGAATGTAAGATGGACAAATACATTGTTAAGACAAATGTAGAAACGGTAAAAACGAAACAAATACGGATATTTATTGGATATGGATCAAATACTAGCATGAAGTATGAACTTGGAAATAAATTCGCGATTTTATAGCAGAAATAATTTAAAAGCCTATGCTGGCTGATGTAGAGGATAGGAAAGTGTGTGCACAATGCTACAAATTTAATTAGTGTTTTCGAGTAATTCAGCATCTCTTGCAAGGTTATTTATCACCCAAAACCGGATTAAGACAAAATATCGTAACAGATTAACTGATGAGCAACCTAATGAGAATAGCTGATTAAAAAGTAGATATAGAACATTTTCCATATGATGATGCAGCAAAAATATTTAATGCTTTAAAAATTAGAGGATGTTAAAAATGTTTTATAATTAAAGAAATATTTTTTTCCCAAGGCACATAGTGTTTTTTTTTTTGTTTTTTTTTTAAAGAAATCTCACAGAATTATTTGAAATCTTACCCTGTTTTTGAGAAAGGGTGAGAAATTCTCACCCATTTTTTTTCTGTAATGAAAACACTGCCAAATAAGAATAATTTTATTCCTTTTTGCAAGTTCTATTAGGAGATTCTTACATTCCAGAACAATTTTTGATTTAACTTGGAATGAGTAAGGAGCCATCAAGGCTGCTTGACTGTCGCTAAAAATAAGAATCCGCTTACCATGATAGCCTTTCTTAATATTTATCTGTTTATCTGCAGACAGTTGAAGATAGCAAGTACCTGCGCCTAAAAGACAGTAGCATATTCCCCAAGACCTTCAAAGAGATTGAATCTTGGTGATACGCCACAGACCCCCAGTCCTGAGAGTCCCCCAGTCCTTTCTTTGATCCATCGGTGAACCAGATTAGATCATCAGTTTTTGTATCAATCCTGTTGTTATTCCATTCTTCTCTGGTAGGAAAAACTACCTCAAATGGTCTTTCAAACATGTACCTTCTCTCCATGCAGTCAGAAGGCATAAGGAGAGTTGGATGGTGGATTTTCTTAGTAATACTGGTATGACCTCCGGAAGAGAGCTTGTCATACCACTGATACTGCAGTTTCATTCTATATGCAGTCATTCTGGCAGCGCTGCACATGAAGATATCTAAAGGAGTCAGGTCCAGAATTGCCTCTAGTGCTCTGGTAGGGGCTGTGGACATTGCGCCTGTGATACACAAGCAGGCCAGTCTTTGCAGACTCCCCAGCTTGTCCTTCTCAGTTTTCTGTTCCACTTCGCACCACCATATCACTGAAGCATAAGTGAAAGCGGGCCTGACAGTTGCTGTGTACATCCAAAACATCATTTTTGGTTGTAGACCCCAGTTTTTGCCAAGCATGCGTCTGCACATCATTATGCATTTTTTTGCTTGATTGATTTTGTAGTCAACATGTTTATTCCAGGTGAGTTTTTGGTCAAGGATTAAGCCTAAAAATTTCACCTCAGAGGCAATATTGATTTCAACGTCAAAAAGTTTTGTGATAAAAAAGCCATCCCTTTTTATTTTACAAGTGATTGGTCTTCTGTGGATTTATGTCCAGATTCCTCTCCCTGCACCATTTGCTTACATAACTTAGAGCGTTTTGCATTAGTTGGCAAGTTATGTAAAAATCTTTACCAAGAATGAGTATGACAATGTCATCCGCATATCCCTGAGTATAGTAGCCTATATTATTTAGATGTTTTATTAGGCTATTTACAACCAGATTCCAAAGTAATGGTGATAGAACACCTCTTTGTGGACAGCCTCTGGTTGTTTTCTTTTCTAATGTCTCGTTAAAGATATTGATTTGAATGACTCTATCCAAAAGTAGGGCCCTAATCCATAAACATAAAATTTGGTCTATCCCTGTATTCCTTAAGGCATAAGGATGGATAGGTGAGAGGTATTATCAAAAGCACCCTGAATATCTAGGAAAGTGGCCAATGCAATTTCCTTTCTCTCCAGGGTGTCTTCAATCTTAGATACTTGCTTGTGTAAGGCTGTCTCTGTGGATTTACCAGGTTGGTAGGCAAACTGTAGATTATGCAGGAGGTTATTGCTACCCAGGTAATCCCTAATATGCCTATCAATAATTTTCTCCCTAATTTTGAGAAAGAATGAAGATAAGCTGATTGGTCTGAATGACTTAGCCTGGTCATAGTTACTTTTGCCAGGTTTGGGAATGAAAACAATCCTGGTCTTCTGCCATAGCTTTGGAATATGTCCCAGTGCTAGACTTGCTCTGTAAATTCTGGTTAACACAGGGATGATAGGATCTCCTGCCTTTTGGATCATTACAGGTATGATTCCATCAGGTCCAGGGCTCTTAAGTGGTTTGAAGGTGGAGATAGCCCACCTGACATTGTTTTGATTGATAATATTCTTAGCATAGGTCCATTGATTTCTTTGTATTCTTTTTACAGAGCCAATGAAATGCTGTCCTTCATTGCTATCCATATCAATGGCTCCTGGAAAATGAGTTTTGGCCATAACTTCCATTATCTCTTTTCCAGTGGTAGAAAAGTTGCCATCCTCATCCTTTAAGGTGCCAACCATTATGGGTTCATCCCTTCTAAGATCTTTGGAGTCTAGATCCTTCAGAGATAGAATTTACCTCTTCACAGAACTTTCTCCAGGATTCTTGCTTGCTTTTTCTAACATTTTTGTTATACAGTCGGATCCCGTTTTAGCGTATTCCATGGGGCCGAAGCTATTTCTACGCAATAATGAAAATTCGTTATACCGAAATTTTGAATTTTCAACATTTTTTGTTACATTGGGATTATTCGTATGAAAAATCAATTTACAGTTTTGATATTATATTTTTAATCCAGATTTGGGAAAATATCAATGTAATATTAAAAGGGCGCACAAAACTAATGTAAACAATGAATTTATTAACACTTACTAATTAGGCAGATACATAACCAGTAATTTTACTTACTGGTTATGTATCTGCATTAGAACTTACATAATCAGTAATTTTTTTCTGAACAAATGATTTAGAACCAGTAGAAATTAAAAAATTTTCCAAATTATGCACATGTTCAAACAAAGTATCTGAAAAGTTTTTTTGTGCCGATAAATATCTCTTTACAGCTTCCAAATTGGCCAAGGCTTGTGAAGCTGTAGGTATATTGTTTTCTTCTGGACATTCTTCATCATCGCTGCTGTCCGAAAGTGATTTTTGTTTGTTTTCTTGAATCATACGTACAATATCATTGTCTGTCAATGCTTCGCATGTTCTAGCATCATCATCTGCAGTCAGAAAATCGTCAAGGCTGACTTCGTTTGGCACTGATGTTTCTTTTGTCACATGTTCCCATATAGGCTGCAAATCGATGATAACATCATTAATTTCATCGACTGTTTCATTGTCAATTGCCGAAATTAAATTTGCTTTCTTCCATCCATTACAGATGACTTTTTGGCTAATGTCTTTCCATGCTCAAGCAATCATATCCATTGCTTGCTTTACATCTGGTTTCGTAATTGCTTCTTTGTTTCCGATTTGCACAAGCATACGCCTCAGAAGTTGTGTTCGATACTTTCCCTTTACCACTTTAATTATACACTGGTCAAGAGGTTGTAAAATTGACGTACAATTAGGAGGAAAGTATTCGATGTGAATACATTCCAATTTTGGTGGCTCATTGTGGGGTGAACAATTATCAATAAGAAGCAGAATTTTTCTTTTCTTACGTTTCATATCTTCATCAAACTTAACCAACCACTCATTAAATATTCCAGTCGTCATCCACGCTTTGCGGCTAGATCTATAATCACAAGGTAGTGAATTTACATTTTTTAGGCACCTAGGTTTGGCAGATTTGCCGATAACCATAACTTTTCTCTTTTCAGTGCCTGACATATTGCAGCAAAACAAAGCAGTTAAACACAGTTTTGAATTTTCGCCTCCAATGCATTTATCCTTTTTAAACGCCAAGGTTTTGTTTGGTAACAACTGGAAAAAAATTCCCGCTTCGTCTGCGTTGAAAACATCAGAAGGATCATAAGACCATACCTGCCAACTTTTACGCATTTGGCGTAAAATTTTATTTCTATATTTAAAGCGGTAGTAAAATGTATGCTTTCTATAGATTCCTTGCATTTATAAACTTAATTTATAATCTTTTTGACCAACACTATATTTTAAAAAATTAAGCAGATATATTAGTATTTAATGCTGTTGTGGCTGTCTGCAAAAACTTCATCAAAATACCGCGTTTGTTTTTGACTAAATTTGTAATTTAAATTCCATTTTACTACCACTGGGGGAAATTATCCTCGGAAGGATTGAAAGTTGGCAGGTATGTAAGACATCCGATATTTTTTCTGATTCCCAGTCATTCACAGCTTTTAAATCAACAGAGTTAGCTTCACCACAAATTTGCTTTGCAACAATACCATAACGTTCCTTGAATCGATTCAACCAACCAACACTTGCTTGAAAATTTTCGTTTCCAAAAGTTCTTGCAAATTCTAAAGCCTTTTCACGAATGAGGGGCCCGGAAATTGGAATGTTTCGGGAGCGAATATCCTGGAACCATGTAAAAACAGCTGCATCTACATCTTGAAAATTTGAAAGTCGTATCTTTTTTCTATGTGATCCGATCAATGCTGATTGCACTTGCTGTTCCAATGTGTCTTGTTCATCACAGAAAATAAGACCTGGTGTTCATTTTCGCCTTCGCTAAATCGGATAATTGATTTCGTAATATCGGTATTTTTTATACATTGTTCACATGGAAATACATTTGGGGATTCGGAAAATATTCCTTACTTTGAAATTTTTGCTATTTAGAATTTCGCAAAAACGGGATTCGACTGTAGTTGGTGAGGGCTCTTTTATAGTTGTCCCACTCACTATGTTTCTTTGCTTTATTGAAAAGTTTTCTGACGTTTGCCCTTTCAGTTTCCAAAGAGTTATTCCAACAAGGACATTGTGGCTTTGCTCTTCTGGTACGTATTGGGCAATTTTTATTGTATGCACCTAGAATTTTGTTCTGCAGAGTTTCTGCTGTAATTTCTAGATCGTAATTATCTCTAATATGGTTTTCACCCAGTTCAGTCAGTCCCATGATATTGTCTTGGAATTTCTTCCAGTTTGTTTTGTTCTCATGGGGTCTCTGAAGCAGTGGTCAAGATTTATGTTGGAGTTTATTTCAAAATGGATGTTTTGATGGTCGGAACCTGATGGTCTTCCATCTACTTTCCATTTCGTGATATTTTTACTAATAGCCGGTATTGCTATAGTAATGTCAATTACTTCAGAACGATTAGAAGTTATAAAAGTAGGATCGTTGCCTTTATTCAAAATATCTAAATTGTAATTAAGAATAAATTCTAAAAGACACTCACTTCTTTTATTTGTGCCTGTGCTGCCCCAGACAGTATGGTGAGCATTGCAGTCTAGCCCTAAGACTGCCTGCAAGCAGTTTTCTGCACAAAACTGCAAGAGTTTGTGCAGTGTTTGATCAGGTGGAGCCTTCTCTTCATAGGGTAGGTAGGCTGAGTCAAAAACAATTTCTTGGTCTCTTCCCTCTATGTTGAGTCTGACTTTCACTGCTGCTAAATCCCTATGAATAAAATCTGTTAGAGGTAGAACCTCAATATCTTTATCTATCAGAATACATGTTCTAGCTTCACTATTAAAATCATAAATGAGCTTGCCTTTTGTTCCTTTGAGGCCACTGATTTTTCCCCTGACGAGCCAAGGTTCTTGGATCAGGGCCAGGTGAAAATCCTCATCAAGAAATTTCTTGGTGAGGTTTGTGGTGCCACTTCTACTGTGGTGGATGTTGGCTTGAAGAACCTTCACCCCCATCAGTTTTGGAAGGTTTGTCTAGGACTTTGGCTTAAACTTGGTGAAGTCCGATATAAAATTTATATCCCCTTCTACCAAGTGTAGCCGCATCCAGTTCCGGCACGCTAAGCACGGTGGTCTGTCCTGATGGTTCATTCTTCTGATGAAGTATGTTCCATTCGGTTGGAGTAAGCCCACCATTTTGTGCCTCCAACTTGCTCAAGACCTCTTTGGGCTCCAGTTTATGACAGACTTTCGACAGTTTAGCAATAATTTTAGTAGCTCTGACAAGTTTCCTTGCCTCTCCCACCAAGCGAGTTTGCTCCTGCCAGGGGTTTAATTCAACTACAGTGTGTACCAGCCTTCAAAATGGTTAAGTTATAATACCGTTTTCAATATGTTTTTCATATAATTTTTGAATATATTTTTTTCAAAACTATTAATTCACGATAAAAATAAAATATCAAATCATAATAATAGTAGAGAATAATATTAAGAATGATAGAATATAATAAAGAAATATTACAAGTAAATATATATATAAGTGATGAAAATATAAATAATTTATCAATATTTGCTAATTAAGTTACTTTTTGACCCTCTATATGTTTCACTGAGAACTAATAAAAAATATATTGATTTGAAAATTATAAATCTTAAACATAATTGTATTTCTATTCTATAAAACTTTTCATAAAAATACTTCTTGCAATGAATTTAAATATATATATGTCGTGCTGCTCTTCTCTCTCACTTCTTCAGCATAACTTTCGAGCCAAGTTTTATTTAATCAGAATAGATTAAAATATCTATAGTGTTTGCAGTCATTTTTTATTATCCTTTTTTATAAGGAGGACAACATACTAATTTTTTTAAGAGTTTTATTGATGAAAAGAATAAGGTAATCTATTTACAATTTATACAGGTGGAGCAGAGCTCCGAGACACAACTTTATACTTTCATTTCCAAAATCTAAGTGTACACTTTTTGTTCATTTCGTTCATGTCATGTGATCTATAATATCCAGACCCTTTTTTCCCTCTTCTTTGTTAGAAGCGGCGTTTTTATCTTCGTTAGAAGCGATGTCGTAAGAATTTTAAGACTAGATGGAGATGAATTAATATCTCAACATAGTGCTTGATTTTTTTGGGAATTCGGCTAGATCTTAAGGTATTTCAGCTTCTTTAAGATATTTTTTTTCACTGCACAGACTCATTTTATAAATAAAGATTTCATCGCTATTCAATGAAACAGATGTACGCGAAGGGCCAAGTCAAGCATGTGAGAGAGATTATTTGATGTTCTCATAAACCAGATAAGCTTATCTGCAGATAGATATAATTCTTTTTAAGTTTAGTCTCAAAAGACCTTTTAAATTTTATAAAGCTATTATTTTAGATGTTACAATATCCCCCCTCTCAAAGGTGTTGATCCGGAGGTGATCAGGCTCCACATCACATCTCAAAGAAAGATTAAAATCCGTACTTATCATCTTCTATTTTAACTATTTAAAATGAATATTAATCTGGATGATTCAGATCACATGACCTGAATAACAAAAGCAATCTAAAAATAAAACAATATTCAAATGTTATGTTAACAAAACATATGAAACTACCTCAATTGCACTGGTTTCATACTAACTCTTAAAATTTTAAAATAGATTATATAAAAACATTTATAAAAACTCTCAATATTCCACACTCAATATTCCACTTCTTAAGATGCTAAAATAACATCTAATATAAAAATAAAAATATAGTTGCAACTAAACAATAGGCCTTAAAAATTTTGCTACGTAGGCTTAAATCCTTGTGACATTAGTCACTTGATTTGAGGATCCATTAGCATGCTTATAAAACTTCATTTTATCCTAAATCTCTTACAAAATCTCTTTAATATTCATCTTACAAAACTTTTAAATACTCATATATTTTCTCTCTTCTGTTACTCTTTAAAATAGTCATCCAAAATAATTTCTTTAACTAACTCCTTAAAAGTACTTCACGTGAAAAAAAAACTAATTCTCCTCTTCATTTCTATAAATCTCAAATATACTACTTAATTTCAGTAATCACTATTCTCTCTAGTACATATCTTACCACTACTTTTTTTATTTTCACGAATAATATTCATGTTTTAGAACTCATTTCCATTAACAATATTCATTTTTTAGTACCCATTTTCACTAACAATAGAAATTTTTTTTTTTTTTTTCATTTTCACTAACAATATTCATTTTTTAAACCTAAAATTTTAAAACTCACTTTCTTAACTTTTTTGGCATCGTTGCCGCTTCTCATTCTTTATGACTACATGTCACTATAACTTTAATAAAGTATAGACACCTTATAAAATACAAACATCAAAATATAAAGTAAAGAAAAATACAATTCAAAAACATAAATTCCACTTCACCTCATTCCACTTCACATTGGACACATTTGTCTTTAATTTGGAATTTAGGATTCCAATATTTTTAAAGGGAATTTGCTTGATAAGGGACTTAGTTCCTCAAGAGGAGGAAAACAGTCTTGAATCATTGCAATCAGTGTTATGGAAGATCCTGGCAACCTTAAGTGTGTCATCATCAATTACATGCATTTGTGGTTTAATATTTCCAAAAAAACAAAAGAAGAAAAATAAAACTTCGCCCGCATAACCTGTTATCTCCGGTATGGGTAAACACTACGCTGGTTTTCACAAATTAAGGGTCGGATCTTCCAGAAAAGGGGTAATATTTCTTATCATCAATATTTATGACAGTCCAAACTTATTCTTAATGTATAACAAAATTCATAATTTTTCTTGAATAATTATTCTTATTTATAGCTGTTCAGGATCATTTGTAATAAATTACAAAATTCAAATTTTCCTTACAATAAAATTACAAAAATATGACAACAGAAATTGACTGAAATGTACATTTGGAAGAGTGAACAATTTCAGTTTGATTATTATATTTATCTATTTCAAAGTTTACATTAGAAAGTTTCCTTAATATTGTGTAAGGGCCTGAATAAGGAGAAGTTAATTTTCTAGTGTTAGGGTATTTATATTCTTCCATTATTACCAAATCTCCTTCTTTAAAATCTGCATTTTTAAATTTTAAATCATATCTAAGTTTATTTTTCAAATGATGTTCCTTGGTTTTTTCGAAAGCTATTTCTCTGGCTTTTTCTACTGGGGGGTATAAAGGTTGATCAATAGGCAAAGAGCCAAACATTAAATAAGCAGGTGGAAAAGTATGACGGCATGAGGAGTATTATTATATTCTGACACAACCTGTTCAAGAATTTTAGTCCAAGGAATTTTTCTAGAAAAGTTATTTACTTTACATTTTAATCTAGTAACTATCGATTGTCCTACCCTTTCTGATTTTCCATTACATTGTGGATGGTGACTAGTTGTCAACAACTGTTTTACATTATGATTTCTCAAAAATTTCTTAAATCTACTAGAAGTAAAGGCTGGGTTCCTATCAGTTAATAAAGCCTTTGGGGCATAGGATGTAAATAAAGGCTTCAACAAATTCGAGTACACTTCTGATGTAATATTTTTGCTACAAAAAGCCCAGATATATCTGGTACAATGATCAATTACAATGTTCAAATATTTTTTAGAAGAGTTATAATAGTTAAAACCACCTACAGAATCCAGTGATATTAACTCAAAAGGTTCTTTACAGGGTGGCATTGACTGTAACAAACCGTATTTCTTCAAGTGTGAGATCTTATTCAACTGACAAGTTTCACAGTGCTTAACATAATTACTAATGTCCTTAATAATATCTGACCAATAATAGTATGGGGAAATAATGCTTAACATTTTCTTTACACCTGGGTGACCATATTCTTCATGTACTTTTGAAATTAATTCTTCTCTTAAGGAGAAAGGGACTACTATTTTAATTAAACCCTTTTTACTTACAGTTAAAACATCATTAATTTTCTTAAAATTAGGATTATTTACATTATCAAGCCTTTGATGTTCAATTAATTTTTCTTTTTGAATTAAATGTGTTGAATGACAATTATGGTGAGAAATTTTATTTCTAGAGAGCATATCTGCCTCATAATTAGTATTTCCCTTTTTATATTTTATCTCATATTCATACATTGATAACTTTAAAGACCATCTAAATAATCTACCTGTCAGATGTTTCACATTTCTCAACCAAACTAGAGCTGCGTGATCTGTATGTATGGTGAAAGGTGTTCCATGAAGATAATGTTGATATTTATCAAGAGCATCTACTATTGCTAAACATTCTAACTCAGTAATTGAATAATTTTTCTCATAAGTTCTTAATTGCCTCGAATGGAAAGATATTGGATGTTGTGTACCATCTGGGTGCTCTTGTTTAAGGACTGCACCTATAGCCTCACCTGAAGCGTCTACATACAAATGACATTTTCTTTGTGGGTTGAAAAGGCATAAAACGGGTTTGGAAATTAACGCGTTTTTTAACTCTTCAAATGATTTTTGACAGTCTTCAGACCAAACAAATTTAGCATCTTTTTTAAGTAATTTATTTAATGGCAATCTTAATTTTGCGTAACTTTGAATAAAACGATGATAAACATTAATCGAACCTAAAAACCTCTGCAATGACTTAATATTATGAGGGGGAAGAAGTTTTTTAATTGTCTCTATATTTGCATCATTAGGAGAACATTTACCTTCTGAAATTTCATATCCCAAAAACTTAATACTTGTTTTACAAAAATCACATTTAGAACGTTTTAATTTGATATTTTTTAATCTACAAATTTCGAAAATTTTTCCTAAATGAATTAAATGCTCTTCAAGAGAATTACTATAAATTATAATACCATCAAAGAAATTTTTAGCAAATTTAATGTTATGTTTTTGTAGTATTTGGCGGATAGCACGCTGAAATATACTTGGGCTATTCTTCCAGCCAAAAGGGAGTCTTAACTACTCATATAAACCAAAATTAGTGGCCATCGCAAATTTTTCAGTGTCACTACGTGACATGTACTTATTCAATATTAAAATAGATTTTGATAAAAGAATTGTTATTCAGGGTGAAAATGAAGTCAAATGCTCAAAATATATTGTAACTCATTCAAAATGTTTGTGTCTCAGTGTAGGCAAACAATAATTCAAATTTGTATTAATACTGTACATTTTAATTTTATTTGTCAATTTACCGATACAAACATCTATTTCAATTAAATCAAAATCATTAATTGTGCCTTGTGTTTGCTGCAATGGCACCTTATATTTTTCTTCAATTTTTCTATATTTAATATTTTTTAATAATTTTGATGGAACAATTGATATTGTTCCTCCAGTATCACAAAGGGCCGGAATTTCAATTTTTGTGCCATCACTTCCCGACATAATCATATCACAAAAATATAAAGAATTTAATTGTCATTGATCATTAATACCATTTTCAACATTTTTGTCACATTTGTTTTGAGAAGAATTATCATTAACATTTTCACTCTTTTTGTCATATTTGTTCCGGGAAGATTTATCAGCGACAGTTACATGATGAGTTTTTTCAGTTGATCGTTTCATTTCATTACTACTATATTTAGAATGATTACTATACTGATTGAAACCAGCTCTATATGGGTAATTATAATTTCGTCCCATATAATGCTGTTGATCAGTCTGATATCGGAACTGTCCTGGACTACTCTGATAATTGTTTGAAAAATTTCTTTTTACTTGTGGTGCATTATATCCAACGCGTCTCTGCAAAGTAGGAGAAAATTGTTCTGGTTTAGTACCTGTCTGTTTATTAATACCGATTCTTAAAGATTCAAATTCATCTAGTTTCTCTGCCAAATTTAAAGAACTATTCATAGAATTCCATGTATCAAGAAAATGATGCTTTACTTCATTTGGTACTCTAGTTTTGATTTGGTTAGCAATAATTAATTCCTTCAATTCTTCGAATGATTCTATCTTAATCTCAGCTAACCAATCATTAAAGTAAGCAGATATTTCATTGCAAAAATCGCGCCAAGAATCTTGAGATTTTTTATGAGATGAAAAGAATTTAAATTTTAATTGCTCTGGATTAAGTTTATACCTTTTTAATAATAAGGTTTTTATATGTGAATAATCATGAGCCAATTCACCCCGTTCCCGTGTAAGTTGGTTAACAATATCATGGGGTAACAGATTTAATAAATAAATAACATATTCAGTTTCGGGAATATTGGCTAATTTGGCCTTTGCTTCCAAATTTTTTTAATACAAAAATATCTCATCTTTATGGGGGTCAAACGGTTGTGACAATCTCATTAAAGAAATGTTTACTTTAGATGAATTTACACTTGAACATGTTTCCTTATCATTACTTTGAAAACTTAATTTATACAGTTCAAGTTCTTGATTTTTAGTTTTTAAAATTTTGTTAGAAGCGGGGTTCTTATCTTCGTTAGAAGTGCCGCGCCTAAGACCATATGGAGATGGATTAATATCTCAACACAGTTCTTCATTTTTATGGGAATTCAGCTTCTTTAAGATATTTTACTGCGCGGTGTGGATTCATTTTATAAATAAAAATTTCATCGCTATCCAACGGAACTTAATGTATACGCGAAGAGCCAAGTTAAGTATGTGAAAGAGAAAATTTAATGTTGTCAGAAACCAGATAAGCTTATCTGCTGATAGATATAATTCTTTTTAAGTTTAGTCTCAAAAGACCTTTTTAATTTTATAAAGCTATTATTTTAGATGTTACATATATACAGTCGGACTTCTATTTAACGAACTTCCATTTTACAAATTTCTCTATTTTGCGAATTTTTTCGTGGAACCAAGAACATTTTGTAAATTTCTTCGTAAAACAACTTCCAAATAGCGAGGTAAATTTTCTATTTTACGAATTTTTTTTTTTTTTTTTTGGAGATCTACTTTCCCTATTTCCCAAAATATTTGAGAAAATTATAAATTTGTTAACGCATTTTATGGGGAAAATGACCTTGAATTGATTTTCGCATCCACTTTACTTTTAGAGAAATCAGTAAAATTCCTTTCCCTTTTTGTTTTCATTTAATACAGGAATCCATGTCAAAACTCAATTTACGAGAAAGCATAACAGAAATTTCTAGAGCATAGAGCTATGATGTTACAGATCGTACTACTCGTAACAGTTTTGCTAAAGCTGGATTCTTTGTCAACGCTGAGAATTTGGAAAGTGCGGAGGACGAGGGTGATATTCCTTTTGTAGAACATAAAAAAATGTGGTACAGCTAAGAGAGAACCACGAAATTAATGTTGATGTACTGATTTTCTTTCTAGTGATTCTGAAGTTGAATCCACATTAACTGATTCGGATATTTTGGCCGGTGTGAAAAATAAAAACAATACAGCCATAAATTGTGAGGAAGATGGACGGAAATGATGAAGAAATTAGCAAACCTTTATGATGAAATGTTAAAATCAATTGAAACAATTCGACGTGGATTATTGCAGTTTGAGGAGAATACTCCTG
This sequence comes from Parasteatoda lunata, assembly GCA_949128135.1. NCBI lineage: Eukaryota > Metazoa > Arthropoda > Arachnida > Araneae > Theridiidae > Parasteatoda > Parasteatoda lunata. The sequence continues at coordinate 12,597,423 of OX421975.1, read as the reverse complement.
GAGAAGTCTTTGGTGCAATACAAAACTGCGAGACCTATTATGAGAAAAACCACTTCTTCAAACAAAACACTCAGACAAAATTAACGGACTTTATCAGCAGCAATTAAACTTAAGAACGCATGAGATAATGTATGTTTAAAATTACTTTTATAACGAATGGAGCAATAATTTTAATATATAAAAATTTAGTTTTTTTAGTCAGTGGAAAATATATGCAGCATGATAGTGTAAAACTGGATAATATTTTGTTTTATTCTTACTTTCTTGGCAGATTTTTTTTTATGGTTAAGATTTATAAAATAAATAATAGATAATAATTTACAAGACAAAGGTGTGTCAATTGTAATTTTAATTATTTCTAGTATTTATGAATTTAAGACCTGTTTTGCGTTGTGTACGTATTTCAAAAAGTGATTTTCTATTTAACGAATTTTCTATATAACGAACTTTTTTTCGGGATTTAGCGACTTCGTTAAATAGAGGTCCGACTGTATATATATATATATGTAACATCGAATATATATATATATATTTATATTTAGACGTAACATCATATATATATATATATGTATATATATATATATATAAGTTTAAAATGAAGATAAAACAAAAGTAAATTACAGACGAATGAAAAAAGGAGGGGGGGAAATAATAATAATGACTAACAACTGGGGAAAGAAAAAGAATTAGTTAAAAGTTGTTAGTCGTTATTATTATTTCCCCCCCCCTCCTTTTTTCATTTGTCTGTAATTTACCTTTGTTTTATCTTCATTTTAAACTTATCTTATGAGTTCTATTTACTTGCAGCTTATGCGCAATAAATGATACTTATTGTTTTTCCTAATTTTTTTCTGTTTTTTTTGTATTTATTTATTTTGCTATATATATATATATATATAAATATAAAGTTAAGCCTAATGAAAAAAAGTGTAGAATGATTTAAGGTGCTTAGATATTAGGATGACCCATTTTTACTTGAAATAGTTAAGAAAACTACTCTCATGCATAACTCTAATTCAACTTCTTAGTATTAATTTTTTTAATATATACCCTTTTAAATTAAGCATTTTGTTAATAGAAAAAAAAAAAATTTTGAGCGTAACTGAATATTTACCGAAATTGGCCCACAGCTGAATATGTGATGCATGTCTAGGAGCGAAATATAAAAACTTGTACTAATAATTTTTTCAATATTTTTCCCAAATTTCTTTATTTACTCTTTTTTTTTTTTATATATGAAAAAAAATTGCACATTTTAATTTCTGCGCCTAATTTTACAATTCATTTTGAATGAAATGATTAAAAAGGGAATACAGATAAGTTTCATAGATGTCATTAATCCTTAAGAATCTGAAAATGTTTTAAAAAACCCAATCCAGGTTTACAAAAATTGCCTGGTCCTACTTTGGCGAGCCCTGTTAATTAATACAATTAAATCAGTACTTACATTATAAAATTGTTTTTTATTGTTATGTTATTTATTGATTTTTTTAAAAGAAAATTAAATAATTAGCACTGTCACTGATGGTATATATTAATTCGATGAATTATTATTAAAACAATTATACTATTTTTAAGGTCCTTAATTTTTCCAAAAAAGCCCTTAATTTTTTCAAATAAAGTCTTTAATTTTTTCAACAAAAGTTCTTAAAAGTGCTTAATTTTTGCTTTGTTAAAAGAGTGGGAACCCTGGTTAACTTTCATTTTTTATTACTCTTCGTCTTGCGTGTAAAAAATTTAGGGATGGGAAACTGAGATAGAAGAAGCAAACAAGAAAAAATGCTTATGGCTATATTCCACTCAATAGATGGTTTTAAAAATCGGTATGGTGGTGGTTCTTATGCCACTTGCCACACCGCAAGGGTGCATGGTGAAACAGAGCGAATTTAAGGCAGAGTGTGCGTTTCTTGTTATTTCAGTGGTGCCATCCTTTGGCCAAGAATCCGACTTCAGTCACACACACGCCACTCATACGCCGTTTACAGCGCGGACTCATTCATTCATCACAGATCGTAATTTTGACCTGAATTAGAGAACAATCGATCTCCAATCCAGTACCCCCCAGAGGTTGATTTGTTATGGGAACATAGAGGACTTTTGCGACTCGACAGATTTAACGTACATCAGTCACTTTACTACACGGGGAATATTCGGCCGGCAGAGTTCGAACCCGCGAACTCTCAGATATGTGCCCAGCGCCCTACCGACCAGGCTATCCCGGCCCTAAAAATCGGTACATGTATTTTATGTAGAAATTTCATAATTACCAAAGAATTAAGAAAAAAAAGCAGTCAAAGACAGAAAAAAGTTCATAATAACCAATTTCCTCTCTTTTTTTGGCTCACTATATCCACAAAAAATAATATTATATGTGTATAGCAAAGCATGGTAGCAAACATTTAGTTCACTATAAACCATGTTCACTATAACGGGGTTTGACTACATAGAAAAATCGCCTCGTATTTCAGGACCGAAAGTGTAAAAACTGAGCCATACGTGGAGGTTTAATGTTTTATTTATTTAGTATTCTTAAATATTGGGATTTTATTGTATTTGATTTAATAAGCAGAGATTTTTTTCTACAGGTACACAACTAACAAAAACAAACTCCTGATCTACTCACATATCTTTCGACCAAAAGTGTCAGAAGTTCACCATCCTCCTGATGAAGTTATTGAATATAGGGAACTTCTTGAATCGGTAATTTTTTTTCATAAGTCTTGACTGTGTATTGTGTAAAAAAAGTCAAACATTATATTATTAAACAATGTAACACAATACAAGAACACACACACAATGCCCAACCATGACCAAGCACTTAGTAGTCATCTTAGGAAAGCCATGTAATTTTGACCCTGGATGTATTATAATAGTCTTTGAACAGCTGACTCAATTTTGGGTTTATGACTACAAATGTTCATGGCTGTAGCCTTTGACTACCAATGTTCAACTTCTTGAAAATAGGAGCCAACTTTTTAAGTTTCAGGTATTGCAGACATTTATTATAAATGAAGAACTCAATTTACGGAAAACTGTGCAGCTATGTTTGTTTAGAGAAACATAAAACTTTAAATATAAAGAAAGAAAACTCCACTCCACAAAACTAAATATAAATCTTCAAGAAAAGAACATAACTAACTAAATACAAAAACACCCCTTTCCTTCTAGCTGAGACACAACAGGAAGTGACACAACTTCCCCCAGGAAGTGACACAACTTCCCCCAGGAAGTGACTCAGTAAGGAGGAAAACACTGCCTATTTATTTGTTTACATTTAACAACACAACTCTGTTCATCTCTGTAGCTAAGAACTCTTGGATCAAGTATTTGGAAAAGTATTTGCCTTTGCCGAGAACTTTTTGAGGGAACTAACCCACATTTGCGTCTCCTGGAGAGGAAAACTACGAAATCATCCTACGGTTAGCCGGACTGCAAGTAGGCTCTAACTCATGATCCGCGATACCACTGAGGATATTTTATGGTGGGAGCCGGGTGCGGAAATCGAATCGACCAGCTATTACGGTGATTTGAACCCTGTCACCTCATGGAAGACGAGGGCTCTATCCCCTGAGCCACCATGACTCTGACTCTAGACATAAACAACACCTTAGCTGGTACCCCTCGCTCCAAATTTACACAACCGACTAGAGATTTAACCTGCTGCGTATACACACTGGATGTTTAGTGGGCTTCCGGTATCAAACTCTCCACAATAAACCGGAGGGGTGGAATCCTCAAATCAGAACTCAGTTTGTACTATTCCCAGAAATAACTTATAATATATTTTTAGTGGTTTTTGCTTTAAAGCTGTTCTTGAAAGGCATGTGAGTTTTTGAAATGACTACTAGGTTATGTTTTGTTCATCTTTTAGCTACTATTTATATTGTGAATAAAGGTGGGAGATGGGAAAATAGAAACCATTTTAACTTAATTTTTTTTCAATTTTTGAAAAGTTACTCTAACACAGCACTGTTTGGGTTCATAAAAATATGCGAAAAGCAAAAATTATTTATAGATTCTGATGAAAGCAGAATTATTGGCAAAATTATTTATAGATTCCAATTTAGAAGATTGCAAAACAGGCCTGACAGTTATTATACTAAATAAAAATTATATATATCCTTAAGAAAAAAAACTTGTGTCATTAATGTTCTGGAAAACTCAAAGTTGGTTTTTGTGTGTGTGTTTCTGGTTCCTGTAGAAATGTTATAAGTTTTGTTTCATAGCAACAAACAACTTTAGTATGTTTTAAACTCTATATTTTATATTCTGATTTATTTTAAGCTTAAATGTTCTGAGCGATTTTTTTCAAACAAAATATAAATTCTTCACTACTTAATTTAAATGTAGTGTACGTTTTTTGGTATGTTTTATTAGAATGTGTTCTAAACAGTTTTATTTTCTTATCAAACAGCTTTTAAAAATTTTGAAGATCAAATAAAATAAAAAAAACTTGCATCATTAGTGATCTGAAAAACTCAAAAATGGTTTTTGTGTCTGTGTTTCTGGTTCCTGTAGAAATGGTATAAGTTTTGTTTCATAGCAACAAACAACTTTAGTATGTTTTAAACTCTATATTTTATTTTCTGATTCATTTTCAGCATAAATGTTCGGAGCGTTTTTTTAATTTTAATGTTCGAACGAAATGCAGTCAAACCCCGCTATAGTGAACCTTCAAGGGACTGGAATTTCGGTTCACTATAACCGTGACTTCACTATAACTGTTCCGCAAATAATTTTAACTAATGGTTCTGAACTTCCCCTTTTTATTACACATTATTTAAATAAATGACCAATAAAATGAAAAACAAAAACAACTGAAAAATAATACGTAGTAACAAAACATGTGTTTACTTTTATATTTTATTACTCTTCGTCTAGCGTACAAAAATTTTTTTAATCTTCAGCTGATGAGCAATCCTCAACATAAGATATATATACACTTCCCGACTATCAGATAATTTTTCCTGAATTTATGTTATTCCAGTTTTTAAACCTGTTTAACCATCCATTCGAGCACATGAAAGTAATCTCCCTGTTAGAGTTAATTAAAATTATATGTGATTATTTTTTGTGCGAATAAAGTGAGGTAATTTAATGTATTAATATTGCTAAATTGAAATCATTTGTATATAGTACTTGTATTTGAGATTGTATTTGGATATAGTCATGATAAAGATAGTTAAATGAATGAAATGTCATAAAAAAACAACTTAAGGCCGAAAATTACAAAAGGGTATTACATTAACGGGAATGTGATCGTTAAGGAAAGTGGTAGTACAATGCTAATGTGGTATAACAATAACCCAATAGGTCCAAAGGGTCACAAAGTGTGAGGTTTGAACAAATTGGAATCACCAAATTTAGAATAAGGATGAAAACTAAGAATTAATCAAAATTAGAAGATAATTAAAATAACGACATGCTATATCCAGATATGTATAAATATATGTTAAAGCAGTAAGCTGACGTTTCCAAATTCACATTTATGCATGCCCATAACAATAATTAAAAAATTTACTCATCCACATACAGGAGGAAACAGGTAATAACTATTGGCTATGAAGGTATAACTAAAAAAACACACAAATCTTTCTCTTCAGCTGAACATTTATTTTCGTAAAACATTTTTTAAAACATTTAGTTTTGTAACACTACTTATTTTATTTATTTCAAAAACAATGTATATCTTTCAACACATTTTTTTTTGTAGCACAAGAAATATCTTTTAAAAAAGAAATGGGTGACAAGAGAATTTACGTCAAGCGTAAAAGTAAAAATTAAAAGAACGAGATATTTAACTTTTAAAATAAATATGGAAAGAAAGATTAAGTTCGAGAGGATTTTAATGTTAACGAAACGTAAAGGATTAAATGTTGATTTTTAATTTTTAGAAATTAATTACTGTTATGGATTTAATAAAAAAATGAAGGTTAAAAAAAACATGTAAAAAGAAATCCCTCGATACGGACCCGAAGTCCGCATCTCGGAAAAAGAAACTAGCCAGAAGGAAGCACAAAAGAGAAAATCATAAAAAGTGATTTTAAAATTCGTTAACTTGGTATTGGACCAGAAAAATTACAGCCAATTAAACTTAAAGAGGAGGAGAGTTTGAAAATTAAAGGAAAGAGATTGGTTAGTTAGCCCCCCTAAAAAATAAGTAAAACAGAAAGGCATGGAAAAAAAAGAGGGGTAAACTTCCCCACAGGAAGTTCAAAGACCACGTTGACCAAGGTCAACCAGAAAGGTTAAAAGTAAAAAAAAAAGCTATATTGAAGAAAAAAGGAAATAAGTTTTAGAGAAAAATTAAAGGCTTAAGTAAAAGTAAAGATTAATTTGTCACTTTACATTAAATGTACATGTGACACTCCCCAAATTACTTGGCAAATTCCTCAGCTTTGACTTCAAGCATTTGTCCAGATACTGGAAGATTCTGGCTTCATTGAATGCTGAACCAATTCAATAATGAATCAAACAACAAAAAATGCTTGTTGCTACATTCCATGCTATAGGTGGTTTAAAAAATTGATATATGTATTAATTTTGAAGTAGAAATTTCAAAATTATTACCAAAAAAATGAAGAAAATCAGTCAGACAGAAAAAAGTTCATAATATCCAACTTCCTCTCTTGTTTTGATTCACTATATCCACAAAAAATAACATTATGTGTGTGTAGCAAAGCACGGGAGCGAACATTTAGTTCAATATATCCGGGAGCTCACTATAAACCGTGTTCACTATAGCGGGGTTTGACTGTATAAATTTTCACTACTAAATTAAACTTGTGTTATTAGTCTTCTGAAAAACTCAAAGATGGTTTTTTGTGTGTTGCAGATTCCTGGAGAAATGTACGAAGAGGGATTCAATCCAAATGCTGGAGATAATGTGTGGTTTAAAACAAATCATAAAGGATTTCGCTATATGCCTATTATTAGGTACAGGAAAGAATAGTTGCCTCTCTTTGTAGTTATTTAAAGATTCCATTAAAATTTTATTCCAATGGGCTCTTCTATTTTGTATCATATTGTTGATTAATACAGATTTACTAACTTTTTACCGTGTACAGGTATTCAGCTTGTAGTGTGTCATTAATTGCTCGACAGCTCAGTGTGGGTCTTGGTCTTCTTAAGAAGTTTTTTTCCAGGCTGATATTTTTCCTGCTAGTGTTTTTTAGTTTTTAAGACCAAAAGGTTTTTTTCTAGGTCATCTATGTTGTATCTTAAATTTGGAAATAGACAAAAGAATAATTGAGGAATCTAGAAGTTAATTAAATATTTGCGTTGTATTAATTTTTACCTTCATTTATAAGTTACAACAAGTTAAGAAGAATCATGATGCTAAATTAAATTAACTATCAAAATTATTAAATTTAATATAATAAATTGTAATTAACTGAAAAGTAAAAAAATAGATTAAAATAAAGGATTCACATCCAATACTAGTATCCAAGATTAACATACATTTTATTTCAAAGAAATTAAACATAATTCGAGTTAAATTACATTAACAAAAATTAATCAACTGCCAATGCAAGTTTACTTTTCAGTTATGCCATCTATCACATTTAACAAATCTTAAGTTATTAAATATTATAATGAAAATTATGGGCACTTATGAAAAGGAAAGAGAAAATAAAACTTATCCTAATCGAAGCATTTTTTGTTAGGGCGCGTGGCCGGCCACCCTCGCCGAAAATTCAGTACCAGCTACTGATAGGACGATCAAGCAGGGAATGCCTGAAAAAAAAACGAATTGCCTCTCTTTTCGCGCTCATGTATCCTTCCGTGCCAAAAGGCGGAGCTGCAGTTGTTTCACCTTATCACACCTGTGAGACAATCCACTTTCAAGCAGGGGTGAAGGGAAGCATTTAGATGGATTTATTGAGTATAGTAAAAAGGATAATCAATTAAAATTAGAAACGCGGTGCCCAAAAAAATAAAAAATAAATTGTGCCCATAACTAGAAATAATTAAAACATACAAACATAACATCTATCCATCTCAAATTTGGCCTTGTCTCTTTTTCGTGTGTAGTGTGTCAACCACTACAAAAATACAATTCACTAAGATATAAAACTTGTTAACTCGATTCTGTGTTGGGGTACCTTTTCATAGATGAATGTTGACATTGTCGATATGACTCTTCCCACATTGGTGACCCGGACGCAATGTGATCGCGCCTACTTCGATGGATGGTCCACATTGAACAGTTGACTTGTGACTACGACATTATCCTCCTTCTCACACTGTTGTTACTCAATCTCTATCGCACACATCGTCGGCCTGCATTCACTCGACAGCTATTTTCAACACTAGAGCAACCACGACCGTGAACTCAATACAACCCTGGCGATCAGCACTCAATGGTGCAATGATCTTAATGCAGAGTTGCCACAGACTACAAAAATGCAACTATATGCTACTATTTTCAGCCTTAGGCGACTATGGCGACTTTTTTTGCCTGAAAAGGCTTAAAAAGCAACTATTTTCAAGAATAGGCGACTTTTGGGAGACTTTTTTACTCTTAGCGAAGTTTTTTCGCAAAAATAAATGTTACTTTTCAGAACGTTAATAAAAGAAAGCAAACTTTTTTGCAATCATTTATGTCCAAAAAGCCAAAATTTTAATTTCCATTAGATTTAATAAAATATTTGTTATTTTTTCTCTCTGAGGGGCAGTTTTGTTATTTTTAATTGTTGTTTTTTTCCTTTTATTAACATTCATATTTCATTGTAATTTGACTTTTATTTAGGTACCTATTTTCTAATATGTATACTTTTTATATTTGTACAAAACTTTTTTTTAATTCGAGCATAGTTAGTACTGGGCGATAAATTAATGTACCACGAAATATCGATTTAGCGCATATATCGGTAGGCCGATATAGTGGCTTTCGTTTTAGGCGATGCATCAGAAATCTGATTTAAGTCACCGGAATAAGACTATAATCGCAGTTTAACGATTTAATATGCTAAGATCTTTGACTACGCTAACGCTGTTACCGGACTGACGAAGATGATTTTGATTTCGTCTAGCTGCAGATATGTAGATAGCTATAAAGACGATGTTGAATGACGAAGAGCGAATTGAATCAGAACTCCCGGTTTCGTGCGAGGATCAGCGTTGTAATATAGAACGCAAGGCATAGTTTCTTTATGTCCATTTGATTGTCTTTGGGATTTTGCGTTTTTTGAAGATTATTTTTAAAGGGACTTAAGTCATTTTGCGATCATTGTTCATTTTATTTCGTCTGGAATAATTGCCAGGTTTTCTTGTAAATTATTTTCAGTGAAACTTTTGCTACTTTTCATACCATTTTTTTTTCTATCTGGATTTAACGATTCTTGTCAATTATTTTTAGTATACCTACTGTTACTTTGCGATTGCTGCACAATCACTGCTATCTTAAATTTTCGTTCTGAACTCAATTGACCAATGAAAAGAAAATTTAAATAAATAAAAAAGATTCTTCATCGTTTTTTTTTTTTTTTTTTCAATTATTGTTTTTCATTTTAAGCCATACAATTTAATAGGGATATTTTGTATTTAACTTTGTTATAAAATGTCAGTTTTTTTAAATTTATTTAATGTAGGTAATTATAATAATTTGATTATTTTAAAACCCATAAATGTTCAGTCGTTTTTAATTATAAAAAAATTAAAACAAAGCTTACCTTTATTTAATGTGCTTTTATTTTTGAGATACTGAAAACAAAGTTTTAAAAAAAAATTGGCTATTAGTTAAAACAAATAATTTTTTTTAATTAAATAAAGAGTTAAGTAATGTTTTGACGCTTTTTAACAATTTAACATTAGTACTTTATGTATTTTTTTAAATTCTTATTAAAATTCTTTCAATACTTGTTTGTTTTATAATTTGTTAGATTGTAAGTATCCTTTTTTAACAAATAAATCTTTAGTCGATTTTATTTTCAAAAAAGAAAATAATAAATAGGTAAAATGTTTTTACATTTATTAAGTACAGAATTTGACCATTAGTTAATACAACTTTATTATTTTAAATAATTAAATAAAAGAGGGTCAGTAGTAATATTGTGGCAGTTCAGCAACAGTCAGCAGCAGCAGCAAACTGGGGTTGCTGCTGAAAAGGGGAAAGGGGGTGGAGGCAGGTGATGGAATTATCAACTCTAAGAGGAGGGTTTTTTAGATCAGTCAACTATAGTAGAAGTTCTTATCAGTTTTTGAATTTTTATCATTTATTTCCCTTCTTTATCAGTTTTAGGTAAGAGTGTATTTTTTCCATTTTTGTGGACTTAGAAAATTTTGAACTATAGTTGATAGTTATACCCGCTTGCTTGTTTCTGCCCAGTTTCGTTTTCTGCTTTTAATTTTCTTTTTTTAATATTACTTTCATTAATTAGATTTTGCAGGGTGGCAACACTTATTTATATTCATTTTTCCTGTTCACGGTGGTAACACTTATTAGTTTTGTTTTTGGAGAGGAAATTACTCACTTGCTTGTTTCTGCACAGTTTCGTTTTCTGCTTTTAATTTTCTTTTTTTAATATTACTTTCATTAATTAGATTTTGCAAGGTGGCAACACTTATTTTTATTCATTTTTCTTGTTTACGGTGGCTACACTTATTTATATTCATTTTTCCAGTTTACGATGGCAACACTTATTAGTTTCGTTTTTTTCGGAGGGAGAATTCCTATATATTATATAGAAATGACGTCATTTTTATTACATAATAAATAAATTAGGTTGTTATCCCGTGTATGTCTTTACTCTAGTGGTGCCATCTATATGGAAATGTAAGAAATAGAATAAATTTAAATATATTTTATTATTGAAAAAATAAATATATTTAAAGGCTGAGGATCGAACTCACGCCAAAAAGCTTTCGTGGGTCAGTAGTTGGATATCATAACCACTGACCTACGAATGCTTGGTTAGACTTGTGTAAATAAGTTAAACCTTTTATTTGAGTACAAAAGAACATAGCTATAGGATTAGAAATTATTTATGGACATGCTTTCGTTAGCCGAAGTTATATTCTAATACAAATACATCCATTTCCCCACCACCATAGAGGTAGGATGTGTGGCGCATTTCCTGCTATTTATAGTGCGCAGTTCCCCAGGAGGCATATAACACTTTACAAAAATTATATACAATTTACATTAATTATTAAATTTACAAGAATTTATATTAAGAATAAAAACAATTTAAAATCTATTAATTTTATGGTGTCCATAAGCATATGAGGAAATACCATCATCAAAAGCACTTTACAAAATTATATACAATTTACAACAATTATTAAATTTACAAGAATTTATATTAAGAATAAAAACAATTTAAGATCTATGAATTTTATAATGTCCATAAGCATATGATGTAATACCATCATCTAGTAGATATCGTTTGTCATCAAAAGCACTTAAAGATTTTTTCCGTTGCTGGATGGTAAATAAATTATGGTTTTTACACTGGATTCTATTCATGGTGTGATAAGAGGGTGTAAATGAAATTAAACAATTTTTGTAATCATTAAAAGTTATATGGTTTCTGACGATAGATCTTGAAATCCCCTTGGCAGTTTTCTTTTCAAGATCTTCCGTCCGAATAGAATACATTTTAGAACGAAGCCCAATAAACTCAAAAATGGGTTTTGAATTGAGCTCGTCCTTAAAACAGCCTATTTTCTTTTTATTATTTATTGAATATAATTCATGGTCAGGAGGATACTCTGAAAAATCAAATAATTGCTTATGGACACCTAAATCTTTATAAATGTTTAAAGTTCTAATCTCGTAAGTGAGAGAGTCTGTGTCCGTAAAAAGAAGTCTTGCTCTTTCACCATATGTTTGTTTGATAGTGTTATAATGGAATTTGTACATATGTACCTTACTCAATTCCAAAATAACAAAACCAATATACATAGGACGATTGAGCGTAACTTGAACTTTCGTTCTCTCAACACCTACGAGATCATGATTAAATATTTTAAAACGTTTAAAGGATGGTGCTGCAACTAACTTTTTAGCCCTTCGCTCTGTATTAACTAGCTGAACATCTATATGGTTACGAACATTTTCCATAGTCTTACCATATACCGAGTTATTCATAAGTTTAAAGAAATCTTTTTCAAAGGTCGAATGAGAATTTTTACGTTGATTCGTATTAAACTCGATATAGGTTTTAAGCCATGGTTTTTGCTTAAACTTTAAAATTTTATGAACGCGAACTAAATTTAAGCCTAAAGATATGTAAAGTTGTAAATTTTTATGGTAAGTGATGTAATTTTCCTTATTATTTAAATTTGGAACTAGTTTAGTGCAAGGAGTATATTTTACACCGTTTAACATCCCGGTTGCAAACGGTGATAAATGCTCAGCCGTAATACTCATCTTTTCAGGAGCCAAAGGGTAATCATTGTGAATATCATGCAAGTGAGGAGGGTACTCTAAGTCTACTTCTAACACGTACCCATCTTCACTATTGTCATTTAAGTTTAAAATGTGATCAATTAAAGTATCAGAAGGTGTAACCCATTCAAAGTTACCGTATGGTAAATACTGGGACATTGCCCACCCGTACAAATTATTGGCGTCCAAATATATTATATGTTTGGACTCCTCCTCCGCGTTATAATTTTGAATAAGGTCATGATTTGCTACAGAGTGACGGTGACTTATCATGGAAACACCTCCTCGAATACCACGTTCGATAAACAAGTGCATGTTTATGTCTGTGAATAATTCGAGAGGCTGTTTCGTCATTTTAAGAGAAGCCTGCCATGCTAAACCAGGTGATGTCATGACATGACCGCAATCCAACCCATAGTGTTGCATACACAGGCGTCTAAAATTTTGAAAGACATCAGCCAACTGTAGCACATCAGATTTTACGTATAAATTATGGTATTCCCCCATAGAAGTTAAATTAAAAGATTTCCAAACCGTCTGGGCATGTTGATAGTCCTCATCAGATACACTTTCCCCAGTAAGAGAACTGTAAAATTCAGTTATAGGGGGCAGCGTATCTTCCTCGAACTTATCAAAGGAGGACATATACTCGTATGGATATATACCCTTCCTTAGAAGTAGACTTAGAGAAGGATGATTAATATTTTCTTTTAAAATTTTAAAATGATCGAAACATAAATTTGATACTAATTTTTCCAATGACGTATTCATAAATTGGAAACTGTCGATGAAATTTAAAGAAACTTTAATTTTGTGATAAAATTTATCAATGCTGAAAGAAATATATTTTTCCATATTGTTGGCAATTACATTAAAACTATGATTTTTAATTTTCCCCAAACTTTGCATAATTAGATGAGCATCGTAATGCTTTAAATTATGGAAAACGACTGGAATTTTTTTAGTTAATTTAAATTTTAAGTTACAAGAACGATGAAGGGGTGCACGTCTAGCTCCTGTGAGATGGTCGTGATCACGAACTCTGTCATCACCAAGGGGTTGATCACACACTCCGCAATTCACGGCAGAACGAAAGGCCTCCTCGTCTTCTGGGGTGAAGCCCATGGGGACTATTGTGGTTAATTTAGTTGCCAACTCCTCCTTTTCTCTTAATATGTTTTCCAAAAAGTGGTCTACAGAATCAGGTCCTCTGTAGACCGTAACAGGTTTGTATGTTTTGCCATCAGGTCCTACGATTACGTAAGCATAACCGCAGGGTGTATGAACTGACATTTTCTCAGTGTATGAGGCCAAAGGATTAGGTTGACAACTATCAATTTTCTCAATGAGAGACTCAAAATCTGCATAAATTATATAGGGAATGGGATGCTGAAAATTAATATTATGAAAAGATACAATTTTATCTTTATCATCAGGCATTTTAATATTTTGAGGGGAATTATGTTTACAAAAAGTTAAGTGTTTTTTAAGGGTCTCTTCTACTGCAAATCGATGAAGACATCGATAGCAATAGAAGCTTTTAGGATTATGTTTAGTGGCATCGCCCATCAGACGAGAGAAATTTCGAATGAGGCAATAATGATTTTGCGTTTCATTTGAAATTAAAAGTAAGTTGCAGCATTCAACATCCTCACGCTCGGAAATATACAGTGGAAATATTACTTCGTCGTACCCAAAGACATTAATTCGAATGTTATTGAGTGTCTCGATTTTAGGAATTTGGAATATGGGTACTGGCAAGCTACAATTGCCCAAGTTAATATTTGATTCGAATGGTAAATAATGATTAACTCGTTGTGGATTTTGAGATTTATGAATATTCATTTGAAAAGCCAAAAGACACCATACGAGACATTTTTGATCAAAATTTTGAATGTTTAAAACAGCTTTTTTACTTAAAATTTTAGTGGGCAATGGGATATAACTGCTCGCGCTTAACGGGCAATATTTAGCACTGGATACTTCCATAAAATCAATAAATTCGAGTATCCAACCTGAACCATTATTGCAAAATTTTTCAAAAGCACCATGAATTTTTAGAAAACCAGTGTTAATATTTACCTCCAGATTATTTTCAAACAATTGGATGTAACAGTTGCTTCTAAAGCAGGGGGTTGCGTACTCAGGTATACCCTCTGAGTTTTTCCTACTACATAAGGTCTTTACAACAAGGTAGAATTTGATGTTCCCCTTTTCTCGAACTTCAGCTCTCAGTTTTTCGTTGAGCTTCGGACGCATCTCCTCGAAGAATAAGTTAAAGTCAAACATTGAATCTTCGCTAGGAGTTAGAAATGAGGATGAAAAAACCCCTAACGCTGGCGATGGAGAAACTCTTTTGGATGATGATGATGATGATGATTCCTCGTTCAACTTCCTCTTAAAATGAAGCAGCCTTGTGTGAGCAAGCAGCTCGGATTTATTGGAAAATTTCGAAGGACATTGATCACATTGGTAAACCTGTATGGAATTACAGTAATGAGTATACAAATTAAATAGAACATGTTTGATTCTGTGTTATTGAAATTATACTTACATTCTTAGTTGTGCAAACTTTATTTTTCACATGCTGGTTCATGTTATATTTCCTCGAGAAGGACTTGTTACATTGAGGACAATTAAATTCCTTAATTTCGTCATGAATTTTACGGTGTTGTATATAATTGTACTTCCGGCTAAAAAATTTACAGCAGATAGGACAAACCTGAAATAGAAACAAATTATGATTTATGCAAATTTAGTTTTACATAAAATAAAGTAATAATAAGTTTATACACTAACGAAATTTTAATTAATGTGATTTAAACTAAAATAGTTTTAGAATACATTAGTAATTAGTTTAGAAGAATTTAATTTAAGATACTTTTTCACAAATAAGTTTATATATGAAATAAGTTTTAACAAATGTGAATGAAACTTAAACAGTTTTAGAATACATTAATTTTAAAGAATATAATTTAAGATACTTTTTCTCAAACAAGTTTTTACTTAAACGAATACATTTAAAACAAAACAAAATTTCAGAATACATTTAAATTAAATAATGTCAACTTACAAAATTTGAAGGTGAGACTTTTTTGCCACAGCGTTTTTCCTTCGATGGATCCGCAATAGGTAATGATGGTCCTGTAGTAGAATATGATGGTTCAACAGAGGGTGATGAAGGTCCGGCAGTAGGCATATCAGGCTGCGATAGCAGAGTAGATCTTTCCAACTGAGGTGACACTGTTTGCGTTGGTTCAAAGTTGAACTGAGGATCATCCCACACTTGAGCCATTTCTACTGCATTGCAAATTTCATTCAATTCTTCGGCGGAAATACCAAAATCAATGAACTAAAAAAAGTATATTTATAAAATTATCTCAAGAGTTAAGTATTTTATTATAAAACATGTACAAAATAAATTTTTAAACATAACATAGTCTAAAATTAGTTTAAGTCAGAAAAAATTGTCAAAAGAGCTTAAGTTCTTTTAGGAAAATTAGACTAGTAGAACAATAGTATTTTAGCACAATAGGAAATTAGTTTAAGGAAACATTTGTAATTGGTAAATTTGTCAAACAGTCTTAAGTTCTTTTAGAAAAATTAAACTAGTAGAACATGAATTATTTAACATAATATAAAATTAGTTTTAGAAAACATTTGTGAAATATTTTCGCGAAAATAAAATTTAGTATTACTTAAACAAAATGAATTTACACCATAATCTGAAATATGAACTTAATAATAAATTTGTAAAAGCATAATCTAAAATTTTTAGGAAAATAAATTTGTAACATAGAATAATACTTACTTCATCGTTGAAGCAATCCATGTCGATAGTAGATGAAAACTAAATAAAATTCAGTTTAAAACTATAAAGCACTAGCTGAACTAAAAGCTAAAGAGAAAATGTTGCTTTCTTAACAGCAGTATATATATTATAAAATGTGAACAGGTTACCACTTGGACATATCTTATCAGTACCATGATGTCATTCAAAACTGACCAACCAAACTACCATGATCTCAACTAAAACTGGTACATTTTATCAGGCGACGTCTTGTTTGTTCTTTGATGTGTTCTATCATAACATTCCCCTAAATGGAATGTATACTTATCTCATATATATGACATCATCCTCACAAAGGGAAACTTTAGAATGTTCTGGAACAAATGTTTATCTTATCAAATCGTAATAAAGTCTCCTTCACTTACTGTTGTAGTATCATCTGTTATTGTGTGTTACTGTGTTAGTCAATGTTTTTATTTTCTCTCTCTTAAAAAATGTCTAACATTGATAATCCTAAAAGAAAAGTAGACCAATCTATGGAATTTCTTTCAAACAAGAAGTTAAGAATCGATGTTTCAAAAGTAAGTAACATTATTTTATATAAAATTGTATACTGTTGATAATTGTTTTATATGTTATGATAACTAATTATTCTTTTTTTATCATTTTTCCAGGACGACGGATTATTTAGCGACGACCACATGCCCGATGAAGTGTTTCCGATAGGCAACGATATTTTTGTTAAGGCAACTACCTACCGCGGTTTTGTTACCGTCCACCTACGTCAATACAAGAAATATGGTAAAATTTATTATCCAACAACTGAAGGAATTACACTTAGGCCATGGTGGATAGAGTATATCATGGGTCGCAAAAAAGTTCCGGAAACAAAAGATGAATTACCTGGTGGACTCTACCCCCCTGAAAAGGAAATTCAAATCTCAAGTGAGAATTTTTCAGTTTTTTGTTTTAAACGTGTTTACGGGATTGATAAAGTGCCCGGTTCTAAACAAATTACCATAACTAAGGAACAATGGCAAGAAATGATACAGAAATATGATGATATTTCAGCTACAGTGTTGGATCTTATGTATAAGAACGTGAACCTTTTAGACGCTTTTAAAACTTTCTGTGAAACTCCTATTGAAAAAACTTTACCAAGTTCTTTGGATAAAAGTCTTGGAGAAGAGTTCCTGCTTAAAACTCTAAAAAAATCTGTTTGTGATATTTTGATCGAAAATGGTATGAAAGAACCAACTAGACTTGCTGAAGAACTGTTTGGCAACCGCATAGAAACTTTTAATTCTTTTGCTTTTTCTCTCGAGGTAATGGAATTGGCGGAACATTTTTATTCTAACTTATGGGACAGTCAGAAGTCTTTATTATTGAAACCTGTTAACTATGTTACTGAGGAATTTTTTGAAAATTTAAATTTACCTGTTATATTAAGAGAAGCTAGAGAGTACATGTGTCCTAGTGATACTTTTGAATATTTCGAAGATTTTGTTAATTCTAGCATGTAAATATATAGCAAAAATTTTGAAAGTTTAAATAAAAAAAGTTATGTGTATAATTTGAGTTTGTTTTATTTCTGAATGAATCAAGTAGTTTATTTTTTCACATTCTTAAATTCTCATGTTTCCAAATAATAAACATCTATTACAGTTTAAGTCTTTAATAATTTTATTTAGTCGATAATATAAAAACTGGAAAAGAAAGAATAAAAACAAAGTTGTTTAGTAAATAATTTCTTTATTTTAATAAGTTTCCCATAACAAAGGTTTATTTCTAATTCTTTTTGTTACAATAGATTTCTTCTTTACAATCTTTCCACGATTAATAGGTGGAGATACATTTTCTAATTTTATAGGATACAATAATTTATTTTTTATAAAATGTTTTGGAATATTCATTTCTTCCAAGGCTTTTAAAAATTCAGTTCGTCCAGTAATGTTAATCCCTTTATTCGTATTAAATATCATATTAAATAAATCTGCAATATTAGTGTTTGGTAGAATTTGGTTTTTATAAACTAATTCTCCATTAGAATTCCATTGAAGAATGTTAGCTTTCTGTTTAATTAGCGATAAGAAAGCGTTTGCCTGATTCCTCATCGTCTGAGGTACACTTTTCAAAATGATATGATCATATTCTTTATCAGTAGAAGAGTCTTCTAAAGTATTCTTTATCTTTTCTTCTTCTTTCAAATTATTGTTTATCTTTTCCTCCTTTTTTTCTTCTATTACTTGCTTCTTTATCCATGGTAGATTAAAATTTTCAATGTTCTGTTTTTTCTGAAGTAATTCATAATATTTTATAACTTTCTCATAATCGCTTAAATTACTCTGAAGAATTTTATGCATATCCTTATCAAATTCACTCATTTGAGTTTTCGACGGTGTATGTTTATTCACATCACTTTCCGGGATTAAATGATATTTTTTAGCGAACTCCATTTATAACTGAGGACAAAACACTAAACACTGTTGGTAATAAAACGTTTAGAAATCCTCCTTTCTGAATAATTAGTTTTCGTTTCTCAAAGAGAGATTTTTTTCTATCACCAATCTCACGGAGAGCAGTTTTATATTTTTGTAAACTTTTTTTCTGCTGCTTCGATACTGGTATATTTCCTTTCAATAAATTTAAAGAACACTCGCAAATAGCTTTTATACACTCTTTTGGCAAACGAGCTATGAGTTCTTTCTTTAACTTTTTGGGACATATATGGATGAGCTCTAATTGTTGCAGTTGTTTCTTCGTAAGTGTCATGTTGTGAACTAAAGGAATTTTGCACATTACTTGTGTTTTATTTGATAAATAAACTGTGTTTCATTGGGTAATATTTGTGTGCGGAGACGCATATTTTCATCTGTATCACTACGCAAATCGATAAATAAGTAAGAAAAGGGTTTTTTGGTAGCATCTTCATAAACCTCTTGAAAAAATTTAACATGTCGTGGAAATATTTGTTTTCCAAGATGAGTTATTTGACTCATATCACGACGATTTTTAAACAATAATATATAATGCGCATTCAGAGTAATTTCTCTCATTTCTTTTCCTTTATGAAAGAAATTTTGACATAGGAAACAGATACTAATATTTAAATGATGGCTTCCTCTAATAAATAAATTAGTTAAGTTCTTATCACTTCCACATTCAGTCATTAAATCATCGATAATAAATAATGTGTTTTTTCCTAAATAGTCTTTATAATTTGAAGGTAATCCTTCCACAAAAGTTACATCTGATATCTCATCATAAAGCGGTTGATAGATCCCGTAAAACCATACAATTTTATCTGGAACAATATTAAACATTTCCCGTTTGAATTTAATTAATTGAGTTAAAAAGTACGTTTTTCCGCATCCAGTTGGTCCACTAACAGTCATCGTGAATGGTTGTTGTAGCCTTGGAAACTCCATTGCAATTGAAAACAGACACAGAAAAATACCGTTTTTATACTTTATTGAAAAAATTGTGTTTGTACATGAAATCGTTTAGAAACAAAATTGTAAACTCGTTTATCATTACATATATCATTTAATACAAAATGAGACAAAAATTTACGAAGACTTCGTCCTCTACATTTACAATATAAATAATAAACACAATATTGGCCACATACGGCACTCACATTACTTTGTAACTTTACCGGGTTACATATTAAGTGTGAAAAATTTGATACAAAATTTTTAATGTATTTATTAAACAGTTCAGGTGGACTTCCATATGAATCAAAAAACTCTAATTCTTCAGCATTCACCATGTAAAAAGCTATCCAATGGCTTCCAGGTTGTTTCGAAGAATCCACATTTACAATTAAACATGCAGGAAAACGTGTAATTTTCTTAGGCAGTAGATCACTTGCAAAAACATTTATAAAGTATTTCCTTGTATACTTGTCACGCATCATCACTTGTTTCAATTGCAAAGTATTCATATTTCTCAGTTAGGAAAATCACACAATATTTGTCGCGATTTAGTAATTTCTATTATATTTTCAAATTCTGCATAGATTAGTAGCGAAATAGTTTCACTTAACGCCTTAGAAAACTTTACTTCCAAGCGAAGGTTGCCTTGTTGTTGTAAATTCAAATGAGGTCCGTCACATAAATCGGGAGTTAAATCGAAGGTATATAAAGTATAACCTTTAACAAATTCTTCACGTGAAATATAAATTCCCTTATCTTGATTAAAACTTGAAAACAAACGATGATAGGCTCTTATATAACTATTGGATTCAAAGTTTAATTCTAGTGGTTTACTCGGCACAGGCTGTCCATCTACATAAATGCTTAAAAAGTTTACATCGTAGTGTTTAAATAGAAAAGGATTTAAATTATAGCTTCCATTTACAGCTCCGTTGGAAATACAACCTATTATAAGTCTTTTCGGTAACAATCCTAAAAATACATTATCTTGCATAAATGACCAACTTCCTTTTGAAACAGAATATGTTTTACATAACACTCTGTCTATGGGATATTTAGCATTTGATTTTTCTAATGCTTTTGTGTGTCCTAGAGAAACTCCAGGACTCACTTTAACTTTACGTATGAAAATAGATGCATGTTCTAACACTACATTATATTCCATACTATTATCTTTAGCTGATAAACAGAAATCTGGTTTAGAGCGAATCATTTTAATTTTTAAATCCACCATATTGAGTAAAAGTCTATTTTGTTGAAAAATATCACAATGCAATTGTCCTATCATATCAAACGTTTTACTCAGCGATGTCACTTCATAACGTTTTCTTAACCCAATATTTCCATTGGCTTCTTTAGTGGGGTCAGTTTCATCCAAGTTGTTATCTTTAAAGTATCCCTCACAGGTCAATAAACTCTTCTTTGCATCTTCACCATAATTTAAAAGAGTTTCAAGGTAAGCACGATAAGGATAAGTGTTACTAGATGAAGAAATCATTCTTTCGTTTAAACTGATATCTACTTGCGAAAAGAGGGAATGTAAAAATAAGTTGACTGGAGCCACGGGTTCTTTATCAGATAAAACAGATCCATCTCGTTTTACAATTTTTACTTTCACATAAATATGCGATGATGCTAAATCAATATACTCTTGTCCGTTTCCAGATATATTAAATTCCAGTGGAGCACCATCTCGGATATTCGATATGGGATGATATTCAATAAAATGTCCTTTTTCTATAGCGGTTTGAGTTGGTGGAGTTACAAATAAATCCAACTCTGATTTAGCGCAAGCTAAAGAGTCTTTATGTATGAGAGAAGACATATTTTAAGAGAAAATATCGCGTTCTTTCACCTTCTT
This sequence comes from Parasteatoda lunata, assembly GCA_949128135.1. Classification (NCBI taxonomy): domain Eukaryota; kingdom Metazoa; phylum Arthropoda; class Arachnida; order Araneae; family Theridiidae; genus Parasteatoda; species Parasteatoda lunata. Next base: position 12,575,941 of record OX421975.1, on the reverse strand, counting down.
AGCTTTATTTGAAATGAATCGTTTCTTGACATGCTTTCGCTTTTTATTACGTCCTGAACCAATCATAGTCTTAACATGTTTGGCGGCTTTATCAGTTAATTCTCTACCAGCTTCTTTCAATCTCTTTTGCGCTGCTATTTTTAAACTATCACCTTGTGAGAGATCGTTTAACATGTTGACACCGCTGTGAAGTAATTGCTTTCCTATAGCTTTAGCACCTGACTTTAACATTGGTACTGCAGCACGGAAAAAAGAACGAAATAGACCACCAAATCCATATCCTTTTTGAAATGATGCTCCTTGATAATAATTCAGTCCATTTCCTGTTTGATTAACATAATAATCTTCAAAGGATTTTTGACAACACTGGTAAGGTACATACATCATGAAAGATATTTTTGTCTAAAGTGAAGCTTCACATACGAGCGCCCACGTTCAAATGGTGTCAGTTCGCCTGTGTGAGTTCTTATAACTATTTCCATACTTTCAATAATTTTACGGTTAACTGGTAAATAGTGTGGTCTGTCATATTGTGCATTTATCACCTCACCGTCAGATCCGCTCACGTTTACAATGCGTAATAAGGGTGCCATCACATCGCCTACAATCTGTGGTTCTACAATATCAGAGTATACTAATAAAACTCTATAGTGAGCACATGGATCCGCTACATTTTCACTTTGTACAATGTTTTCTTCTATTCCTTCTGTACAAGAAATTTCAGTCGATTCAAAACCCAATAACTGTGCTAAACCTTCAGATAATATAACACGCGACTTGTTTTTCACTTTTATAGTTACTCTTTTCGTGATATCATTAAAGTGAAAAGAAATTTTTTTTAAATGAGCCTCAATTAACAGAGATTTTAAAATGGCTGGCACGGTATCATAAAAACCTGGAGGTACACGTCTTCCTAAAACTATTCCATCGCCTAAATCAAATCCCATCAGGTTATTTCTATTGTTAACATTATACCACGTATGTGGATATATAAATTCCACAAGACCAACTTCCCACTCGCCTGTTAGTTCTATAGGCTTCGGTAAACGAACCATGAAATGTGATATTTTATTATCCGGATAATAGCTCATTGAGCTATCACTCGGTAGTATCACGTAAAAACTCATCTTGGTAAATAAACACATTTCTTAAAATCACTTTAATTTATACTGAAAATAAATCACTAGACTGTATCCATTGGTTAAATTTTTGAGGATAACCTCGATACTTGACAAAATATTCTAAACGACCTTTCCTAGTTCTTTTCTTTATCACTTTTTCTATAATATATTCCTTTTTAGGTGTAACTCTTTGAAGTTCTTGTTCGTAAAATGTTCCTAAAATAGGTTCCTCTAATAAATCTTTGATACGATACACGGGTGGATTTCGTTTTACACATTCAGTAATCGTAAATAATTCTTCCGTCCAATTCGATTCGTATCCCTTTTCAAACGTTAACTTTCGTTTTGAGACTCTAACTGTATCTCCGACTTTTAATTTATGTGGTTTTATTTCTTCATTTTCCATATTTCTATATAATGTGAACCAAACATCACTCTCATTTGAGGAATTAACCTCTGCGGGTAATCTTTTGATACTAGAATGATAGGTATGATTATAACTATACAATAATTTATCTAACACATTAACATAATTGTAAGTGTTACTTTGCGTAAAATATTTCCACATTTTTGTTTTTAAGGTGCGATTAAATCGTTCTACAACAGAGGCCTTTGCATTATTAAAGGTTGTAAAAAAACGAATTCCATTGTCCTTTAAAAGTTTTTGTACTTTAGAATTTTTAAATTCAGTACCCGCATCTGTTTGAAGAGATTTCGGTTTGCGTTCTGAAAAGATAGAGGTAAATGCTTTTACTATTTCATCGCTATGCTTTGTTTTTAGTGTAACAGCCCATGCATATTTAGATAAAATGTCTATACATGTCAAAATATATCGGAAACCATGATTGTATTCTCGCAAACTTAGTAAATCCACAAGATCACTTTGCCACTGTTGATCTATGGCATACACAACAACACGGTTTGTTGGAAATTTTCTCTGAGCTGGTTTGTGTAGAGTGTACGCGTCTACTCCTTGCAGCCATTTCTGTATCTTCTTTTTGGATATTTTTCCTTCCGCAGCACGGTATAATGCATCGACACCACCAAAACTTGCTATATGTGCTGGTTCTTGATATGTTTTCTCCATTACAGCAGGAAAATTTATTATTAGAAAAACTTAATTTAAATTTCATCATATTTTAAGAGTTATATTTCCCGTTTCGTTAAAGAATAAAGTAAAATCAATAGGTATATTGTTTTTCTCCGTAAAAATATAGATAAAGGTTAAACTAGCAAATAAACAAATATATGTGCACGAAATAGAGACAACCTCTGCAAACGAAAGCATGTTTATAAATAATTTCTAATCCTATATCTATGTTCTTTTGTACTCAAATAAATGGTTTAACTTATTTACACATATCTAATCAAGTATTCGTTAAGAAACTTAATTAAAAGCAGAAAACGAAACTGGGCAGAAACAAGCAAGCGGGTATAACTATCAACTATAGTTCAAAATTTTCTAAGTCCACAAAAATGGAAAAAATACACTCTTACCTAAAACTGATAAAGAAGGGAAATAAATGATAAAAATTCAAAAACTGATAAGAACTTCTACTATAGTTGACTGATCTAAAAAACCCTCCTCTTAGAGTTGATAATTCCATCACCTGCCTCCACCCCCTTTCCCCTTTTCAGCAGCAACCCCAGTTTGCTGCTGCTGCTGACTGTTGCTGAACTGCCACAATATTACTACTAGGGTCCAATGATGTTTCAGAAGCATGGGTTTTTTTTTTTTTCAACAAATAATTATAAAAAAAAATAATTCTAAAGTGAACATTTCTTTGGTTTGTTTTCTCCTTTCGTTTTAATTTAAGAAAAATGAAATAAAGCTTGGGTTTGCTTTTACATTGACTTCTTTATTATTTTAATTGGAAAAATTAAGCAATGATATAGATGTCATAGTAGAATATGTTAAGAATTAATATTTTCTTTTGTAATAGATTCATTCCTTTTTATTTATTTTTGATTGATTTAAAGATTTCCCATAGGTAATTTTTGATTGTAAGCTAGATCGCGATACATCGCTATATCGCGAAGTCTAACTGACAATGTATCACGATTTAAAATTTCTGACATCACCCAGTCCTAATCATAGTATTTGAAAATTAAGCTATAATTTTAGTTATTTGGTTACTATTTTTGATAAATATTTATTCCTGTTCAGGCAACTATTTTCATAGTTTTATGCAACTATTTTCATGCTTGAGGCTACTAAAAGCAACTATTTTTGTTCATTTTTTACTTTGGCAACCCTGTAATGCAGCTCTTCTGACTTCTCACAAAACAGCAATGAATCAACCAGTGGTATCCATTCATCAAATTCTATCACAGATATAATTCTGGTGGGGGAGTACTGTATTGTATCTACCACTACAAAAATACAATTCCAATTCACTACTATATAAGACTTGTTACCTTTTCATAGATGTAGGTTGATATTGTCTATACTTAGTATATACCCCACAAGCTCATAACAAATAAAAACCTTCAAAGTTTTAAATCAGTAGTTTGCCACTCCACGGGGAAAGCCTGTTAAATACAGGTAATTTAAAAATCATCTAAACTAACAGGTAATTTTGTCTTTGCAAACTGGGAAAATACAGGAAATTTTGTTTCTTATTTTCATCTTTTAAAAGGTGACCACTCAAAGTGCAATCTATGGGATATTTAAGGATGAGCTATATTAAAATATTTCATTTACTATAGTATTATTTGTTTTTAAGCATGTTCAGCTGTTCTTCCAGCAATTAAAATTAGTATAGTTAGACCAATATAGTTAACACAAGAGCACAGTTGTTTTCTCTTAATATATTGTGTAGAGGGAATTTTCCAGATTAGAGTGGTGACCATCATGAGAATATTTTTGAGCGTTTCAAATATGCCAACATCTGCAGAATTTTGAGGTCAAATCCACTTTTTTAATCACACCTTCTAAATATTGTAAGAACATTTTTAAGTATGTTGAAATTTCATCTCAAAGGTTTTGCAATTTATTTTAACTTGCTGCCTAAAAATTTTGAATTTTTTACACACAGTCAAATAAGAATCCTAACAGAATGACTCAAAATGAGGAGTCACTGGTGTGCATTATTCAAGGTATACTTTAAAAGGTTAGATTGATAGATACCAGGGAACGGATCATCCTATAAGAAGGGAAACAGCAGGTTGATGTCTAAAAAACCTTCAGATTGAGGACTTGAAAGCATATAGTGCAAATATAACCTTTTTTAAAAAAATAATAAATTAGAAAATATACAGTTGGACTTCTATGTAACGAACTTCCAATCCATTTTGCGAATGTCTCTATTTTGCAATTTTTTTCTTCCGAGGAACCAAGAACATTTTGGAAATTTCTTTGTAAAATAACTTCCAAATAGCGAAGAGATTTTTCTATTTAACGAACCTTTCTTTGAGATCCGCTTTCCTTTTTTCCCAAAATATTTTAAACTTGTTAACGCATTTTAGGGGGTAAAAGACCTTGAATTGATTTTCGAAGCCCCTTAACTGTTAGAGAAAGCAGTCAAATACCCTTCACTTTATGTTTGCATTTTAAACGAAACATTCAGACATTCAGAACAGAAACGAAACATTCAGTAGCAATTAAACTTAAGAACGCATGCGGTAATGTATGTATAAAATTACTTTTATAATAAATTCAGTTATAATTTTATACGTAAATTTAGTTTTTTTTTTAGTTGAAAATGTGTGTAGCATGATAGTGTAACACTAGACAATGTTTTACTCTATTCTTGGTTTCCATGCAGATTTCTTTTAGGGTTAGGATTTATAAAATAAATAGTAGATGCTAGTTTACAAGATAAAGGTGTATCAATTGATATTTAAATTATGTCTAGGACTTAATAATTTAAAACCTGTTTCCTGTTGTTTATGTATTTCAAAAAGTGATTTTCTATTTAACGAATTTTCCATAGAGCGAACTTATTATCGGGATTTCGTTAAATAGAGGTCCGACTGTATATTGCAAGTATGTTCGATTCCTCTTTACAACTTGATGTTCACCCACAATTGAAGGGTGTCAGAAAAACTATTTAAAAAGGAAATATATTTTTCCATTCTTCTTTTGCCCAACCACCTGTTTAGAATTATTATTATTTATTTGAAATATCACATCTGTTGATATAAAAGCAATCTAATTGTAAAGAAATGAGATTTTTAAAATTATATCGTTACCTTATTTATTTTGTTACTTTCTTATGCAATAATAACCTTTATCATATTCTGCTTTTTTATAACAATATCAGAACATAATTTTGAAAGAGAATCCTATTTTAAGAATCGATAGACAGCAGAGACATGGAAGTGTTTCGGAACTCGTAGGAGACGAGGAAATTTTACTCGTACTACTAATGTATGAGTGAAAAATCAGGTACAAAATATTAATTGCATTCAGAGGGGAGTAAAATAACATCGAAGTTTGATTAACAAAATCATACAGTTATCAAGTTCTGTTGATTTTTCAAAAATTGTATGAAGTGCCTTAACAAATGCTTTTGGCTGATAATTTCCCTCTACGACTGTTATATTAATTCTAACCATTCCACATTTCTTTTTAAAATTATTTTAGCCATTTTTCTGAAGCTTTAAATGGAACGAATTTTCACAAGTTTTTAAAAGCTAAATCATTCTACGCCTTAAACTCACTTCACATAATTTATGCTCTCTAGAATTTCCACAAATATAACTGACAAATCTGTTTTGAACAATGTGCAATGTTTATTTTTTTTTAATGCTGGTCATTTCTCAAACACCCCATCTACGAACATTTTGTATCATCTACCGATGAGCTTTCGCAGGTTATCATCAGAATATATACATTTTTATTTCAACTTGGGTAAAATCCGTTAATATCACTTCTGAATAGAAAACATTCACACCACATTGATATTATTATTTTAATATTTACATAATAATATATATATATTTTTTAAATCGAGTTTTAAGAAATAAACAATTCCACTAATAAGTCTTTTCAACATTACGAAAAAACAAAAAAGAAATGAATAAATAAGAAATGTTTTGCTGATTTGTTTAACTTGTGTATATACATATTTCCATAGAACGAGTGGCAGGACACAGGATTTTAAAAAAGAGCAAATTTACTCATCATAATTAGAGAATATCGTTGTGCTCCTCAATAAGGGAAAATTTAGTTTAGGGAATAAGAGAAATCGGTCTGTTTGAGCCTTCCACTTAGGCGAACGAATCCCAGTAATACGGTTCGCACCGACCACAGTGCTGACGTGAAATATCCTCAGTGTGTAGACGGATCATGGATTAGAGTCCCTTTGCCGTCAGACTAACCGTGGGAGGTTCTCGGGGTCTTCCTCTCCGTGTAACGCAAATGCGGTTTAGTTCCATCAAAAAGTCCTCCACGAAGGCAAATTTCTCCCAATACTTGATCCAGGAGTTACTTTGTCTTCTGGATTGGGTTCAAAATTACTAGGCTACGGAGTTGAACATTAGTAGTCGTAAACCCAAAATTGGGTCGGTGGTTCAACGTCGGTTATAAAATTGGTCTGTTAAATAGGTGGCGGGAAACTTCTCACGCGTTAACGTTAATTAATGCATACTTGAGCTAAAAATAGATTGGAAGACAAGATGTGAATATTAAAGCGTGAGAAGGAGCGTTTCATCTATACATAATAATTATAGCCCGGATTTTGATGACGTAAAAAATCTCAACTAATGCTCTTAAAAAGTGCAAAAAATGCTCTAAAATGCGAAAATTGCGCTAAAAATGATTTATGACATGACTTAAATAAAGTTAAAATATTGAACTAAAACAAAATTTTACTCTTTAAAATTATTATGAGTCATTTCACAAAAATATAAAGCAATGCAATACTTGTTCTACGTTCATTAAAGTTTGAAAAATATGTTTTATATACTAAAATAATAACAACAACAAAAAAGGAAAATGTATTGACTCCAAAACATTTTCATTTTGTATAAAAACTTTAATGAATATAACAACTTCCATCTCATAATATATCTAAATATCAGATTTACATTGGATTATTAAATGATTTTTGATATTTTGAAATGTAAACGAGCGTCTCTTGTCTGAAAGTAAATTTCTATACCTGGAGAAGCTTCTTTCAACGTCTACTGATGTTATTGGTGCGTACTTGAAAAAGACGGTCTCACTTACTGACAATTCTTCTTCAATTTGAAAAGATGTTGCTTCACCTGTTAATATCCTAGAGATTTTCTTCATTGTTTGGAAGCCAGTGTTCTTCTCCAAAATTTGTTCAATTTAGCTGCTACACTTTGCGCTATCTTTCCCCTTGCTTTTTGCAACACTTGACTCACTACGTCAATATAATTTATTGCATCGCTAAGTTCCAATTCTTGTTTCTCCAAGCTTGTAATTGTAATTGGACAAAATAGCAAAGTTAGACTTGATAAATGATAAGTTTCCTTCGATTTTATCAGAGGCCAACACGTTTTGCTCTATCTTAATTGATGCAGCATCTTCTGAATCAAGACAAATCTTGTATTTCATGTAATAAAAATGCCCAAAAAAATAATAAAAATTGGAAAAGATTAACAAAAAACTTAAAAAATGCAAAATACACCCCCAAATTAAAAAAAAAATGCCCTATAAATCTAAAAAAATGCTCTAAAGGACAAAAAATGTCCAAAAATGCAAATGTCATCAAAATCTGGGCCTTAATAATATTAAACGCGGCTGTGTGTGTGTCTGTCACAATATATCGCCCCAGAAGCCTCGCCCAGGCACGAAACTCTGCACATAATTTTGTTTTGACATAATGAAGAAGTTTTTTCTTTTTCAAAAAGTTGGATTAGTTTTTTCGTTATCAGTCATTTTGTAAGAAAATCTCTGCTTTTTCGTCTTCAAAGAGCCATATTCAAAAAACTATTAAAAAATGCATATACTTTTCTCCACTCTTATAAATGTATGCTAATGCGAACCTTACAATTGAAATATTAATTTTCGACAACTTAAACCAATAATATACGAAGGAATTAATAATTTAATTGTAAGGTTCGCATTAGTTTACATTTATCAAAGTGGAGAAAAGTTTAACTTTTGTATTAAAAATGTGGCAACATATTCGATACGTAAATAGAACGCTTCGCTTTGATATATTTGTCGCTGTTTATAATTGTTATAATAAGTTTTTCGTCTTCTTTCCACTCTCGATTTTTTTTTTTTTTCCTTAAGCGAAGACGATAATTTTTGTAGCAATATAGAAATAGAAATTGATACCATAAAAAATTATATAGAAATAGAAATTGATACCATAAAAAATTAATTAGTTTTCGTGTTCTTTTCATGTATTTAGCATTTTAGTTTTTTTTCTTCTTAAGCGTTGCAGCTATATAATATATAAAATAGGAATTTAATTGTTTTTGAAGGAACGATCACACTTACCTTGGATCTCTTTGGTTTTTCTATTCTTTATTTTAACAGTTTTTATTAAATGCAATTAGTTATTTTCAGAGAGTTTCAGTTTGCAGGTAAGCACTTAGATTTTAATATTGAAGTTTCATGATTTGCTTTCATAGTAATTGTTGTTCTAAAGTATTCGTTGACTTCTTAATAACCCGATTACTGACATGGCAGGACCGCCTTCCAAAAAACTTTGTATTTTGTCAAAGAAAAAGATATTAAGAGATTCTCAAAGAAGAAGAAGGGCCCAAGAAACGTCTGTGGAACGTCAAAGAAGGATGGAACATGACCTAATTTCGACAAGACGACAAGCAATTCTAGAGCCCAAGAAGTTTTAGAGAAACGTCAAAGAAGATAAGAAGAGGATCGTGGTCTCAACTAGCAGTGATAGGGCCCGAGGAACACCTGAGGAACGTCAAAGAAGATTGGAAGAGGATCGTGTCTCAACGAACTTATGTATGCTTTTACAATTTCTGAGGGCCTTTTTTTAAAAAAAAACAACAAAAAAAAAACAAAAACAAGTCTCCACCTGATAGTTATATTATAGGTTAGGTTACCATAGCAAAGTTACATCTTCAAACATCCTCAAGAGCTATAACACATCTGCAGCAGAATTGGATATGAAGACAAAATTGCAGGACAGGAACACTTTAATTGTCCACTAATCTTCAGATTCCCTGCTATGTTTTAAAAAACTTTATTTGTGAAAACCTTTAGCGTGGCGGACAGCTGGCCGCCTTAAACGGCTAGTTTAGAATAACAGAGACGATTTTATATATATATTAGGATTTTTCGCTAACCGTGTTTCGGAAATCCAAGGACCAGAAGTTTCAATAAAATCATCTATCACATTTATGTATAGAAATTCTTGTATGTTTTATTTAAAAATATTAGAAACTAGAATTTATACTTGGCATCTCTTTCATTCGTAACTGAGAATATTTTATGTTTGCAGTTTGCACTGTGGTCAATTCCAGCCTCAATTGGGATTCGAACCTGATTTACTTCATTGGGAAGTGAACGCTCTATCTCTTGAGTTACCGCGACTCCAACACACACACACCTATGTGTTGGAGTCGCGGTAACCCTTATCATTTCATAAAAAAAAAATTTGAAAACATTAAAAGAAATAAAAGATTAGGTGAATGGAAAAAATTGTTTATTTAGAAAAAAAGAATTTTGACTAACGGTAAAGTTAGATTAAAATAAAAATATAATGTAATTACCAGCATTAAAAGAAAAATCTAGTAGATTTTACCAATTTTTTTATTATATATATATTTAGATTGAAGCACCATAGGTGAAATACTCCCTATAATACTATTAAATCTATTAATATATACTATAATAAAATAATAATCCCTAGAATAAATGAAAGTATTTGGCGGTAAGGCACGATTAAAGTTAACAATGTATAAATAAAACTTATTTTTCAATAACAAACAAAATATTAGAGAATTATTACTATTTCACTTAACGTCTTATAAAGAATGCACTATAACGTGAAATGTATACTTAAACCCTATTTCAAATACCTTCGAATGCAAAAACACTCAAACAAATTTAAGATCTTACAATGAAAACTTTGATTTCAGAATCTCGCTACCCAAGACATTTTACGTTAAGAAATGGGTATTTTTTTGCTGTTGTTGCTTTACCCTTGTAATTTAGCTGCTAATTTTCAGGTTATGGATTTTCTATCAGTTCGTCTGTTACATGTAAAAGTTTCATCACATTCTAAGAGTTTAACTTAGGAACGATTCCTTGTTAGGCAAATGGACCTAATAGATTAAAAAACAAATAATAAATAAACACTTGCATGTATGATTTAATATACATTCAAACACCGTTATAGTGAACATGGTTTAGTGAACGAAATCTTCGCTCCTGTGCCTTGCTATACACATAACACTATTTTTTGTTTATATAATGAACCAAAAGAAGAGAGGAAATTGGATATTATGAACGTTTTTCTGTCTTCGACTGATGTTTTTTCTTTTATTTTTTGGTAATTTTGAAATTTCTACATAAAATACATATACCGATTTTTAAAACCATCTATTCAGTGGAATGTAGACATAAGCATTTTTACTTGTTTGCTTCTTCTCAGTTTCCCATCCTTTTTATTTAAATAACGTGTAATAAAAGGGAGCAGTTCGGAAAATTTTGCTAAAATTATTTGCAGTAGGGATATATAGTAAACTTCCGGTTATAGTGAACCGAAATTTCAGTCCCTTGAAGGTTCACTATAGCGGTGTTTGACCGTATAGTGAGATTTCAATAAATTATTCAGAGCAAAAACTATCTCTTTTCTTTTTTCCTCCCTCTATTTGACAGCACTGTAACTTTAGTTTTGTCACTTCAGAAATCCTTAATCATTCTACGATTTTGCCAGAGATTTTTTTTGTCTTGGTAACAATGGGCGGATTTGAAAATTTTTTAGAAAATAACTCATATGCTCATCGCTGCCAGCATTGATAGGAAAAAATCCAGTGGATTTTACGAAATAATATAAATTTCATGATAATTGTTGCATAATGTACTAAATATTTTACGCATCGGCAATTTTAGGGATAGTTATCAAAATAGAAAAACTGCAATATTATCCAGCTATGATGGACATTAAATGAACTTGAAATGTTGTGCATCAAGTTTACCCATAATTTTGAATATTAATACGCATTTAATTCATCAAAGTAATTTAAAAAGAGATTTCTGAATAAAAATATAAACTGAACATTTTAGAACAAAAACAGTTTTAAATTGATTTTTATAAATGAGGCTAGCTTTATTATACATAATACTTATTTTAATATCCAAGCAAGTAATAATCTGTGGAAAAATTCTATTTCAATAGGGATTTTTTAGGAATCTCAGTTTTATGGAATATTCTAAAATGTACAAAAACCAGGAGAATTTATATTAAACCAGGAGAAACTGGAAAAACCCAGTAGAGCTGGCAGCTATGCATATGTAAAAAAGAAAGAAAAAAAATCTATGAGAAGAAAGTTGTTAAAGTGTTTTAATAATGACCCACTAAAAACAAAAAAGTTTATTATCAAACGATCATTTCAAAATGGCGAATGGAGTTTTGACTCAGTCTCTGGGGAAAATGAATCAGAATGCAACAGTCTCATTTGCTTATAAAGATGATCCGCAGGTTCGAAAAACCTGTTTTCCCTCTCTTGTTATACTTTTCTGCATCTTTTTCCTTCGGCGGCGACAGTCCTTCCTCTACACGGATTCAAACACACCTGCCACACACATCCTGCTGAAATCATTTAATTCCCTCCGATTTTTCATGATTATACGCCATCTTTTTATGTTTGTTGATCAAAAAGAACCGAAAAGTTAGCCTTCACTGAATATTTTCCCTCGAATATAGTTCGTTAAGAACAAGTCATTGTGCTTCTGCTCGGGTGAGTCATTGTTTGTTTATGCATGAATAATCTTGATCAATTCCTTTGTTTTTACATGACTTCCGTAGTGATGAACAGGGACTGGTCCCCGAGCTTTGTGATCAACCCCCACCCAAAATTACATATGAAAAAAACAACAAAACAATATCTTAAGTTTTTTGGCTTTTAACTTGTAAGGACCCCCAGATTTTTCTTTTTAATTTTTTATGTTTTTTACATGAATTTTAATAAACCAGCTATTTATTTTTAAAATAATGTTTTGTGTTGATGATATCTATTAAATTTCATACTTGTGAAGAAAATTAAACTTGTTTTTAGCAGGGTTTGTTGATTTAAATCAAATGATTTTTTTAAAACAATCATTCATTTAAATAAACTGATATATATATATATATATATATATATATATATATTGATTTAAAAAGTTAAAAAACAGTCTTTTATATAATTGATACTTTTATTATTTTCTTTTCTTAGTTTTAAAATTTATTTTAAATAAATAATTTTAAACAAATTTTATTTAAATAAATCTCATAATATGTTTACAGTATCTTTGACATTATCAGATTTTCTATAAAGAAATTTTGTGAAAAAAATAAATTTCCAAAAATTTTTTTTAGCTTAACTTATCTATTTTGATAAACGATTAAAAATGAATATTTTAATATAAAAATATATAGTTAAATATTTACTTATTTTTTGAAAATGCGCTTATCATCTTATCGTTTTTGCACACTTGACTTTTTATAACAATTATATATAGTTAATATTCCATTATTACTTTTTTTAGTATTTCGTTTGTTTCGAATAATACTTGTATACCCATTTCTACCACAACCGGTCATTTGACCGGGAGAACAATTTATTGCTTTATAACAGGGATGGGCAAACTGCGGAAGGTTTTATCGCGGATAGAATTTTAACTTGCCGATCCGTGGTGAATATAAACAATATATATCCACTTTCTTGTCTTAAAGCTATTTTTGTTCTTTCTTTTTTAACAAAGTATTGATGACCTTTTTACTGATGTACTGATGATCCCAGAAAATCATTGTAAACAAGTGTTTTCAACTATGAACCTTAGAAAAAATAATTTCAGAAGTAGACAAATATTTAGCCTCGTTCCTTAAAATAAGTACATCTCACTTCCAACCTCAGTATAAGGAACTTTTAAAAATGAAATCGCAATTTTATTCATCTCATTAAATTTTTAAATTAAAACTTGTATATCGTTTCGTTATTTTAGAAATTTTTACTTAGCCCGCCAAAGTTTTCTTTTTCGATTTTTGGCCCTCCTTCAAAAAAGTTTGCCTGCTTTATAAGGTTATCGGATCAAAAAATTACGATGTCATGCGTGTTCAATGTATTGCATTCGATGAGTTGCACATTTCTGCAAAGACTGTTGCGTAGTTGGTTCAATCAGAATAAGAATTCAAATTTCAAGAAAGTACCTAAAATTTCTAGATTAGCATTTTTGTGTCAGAAAGAGACAAAAACTTGGTAAGTGGATTATATTTTATTTTGATAGCTTTACTTCATTTTTAACTAACTGTTAGTTTTTACGCCAAATAAATGTCGAAACAATCAAGACAGCACAAGTTCTCAGAAGAAATAATATTAATTATAAGAATAATTATAGGAATTATAATTCTTATATATTTTTATAATTATAAGACTTATAGAAATAATAATTATTGGAAGAAATATGTTTGCGGAAAATGTACAATAGAAACACACAGTATACGTAAAAGATGCTTTGAGCAATGAATTAAAAATTATTATTCTTTGTGTTTGTAATACAATAAATATTGGCAATATACAAATCTTATTTCCCTTCTAACATCCATATTTCATACATTCAATCAAGAAACATAAAGTTCAGCCATTTGACCGGCTATGGTAGAAATAGGTATAGATTAAGTGTTGGTATGTTTAGTGTTAAAATTAAATTATTTATTCAAAACATTATACAGTCAAAACCCGTTATAGTGAACTCCCAGATATAGTGAACGAAATATTCCCTCCCGTGCCTTGCTATACACATATAATATTATTTTTTGTGGATATAGAGAATCAAAAGAAGAGAGGAAATTTTTTCTGTCTTCAACTGATGCTTTTTCTTTTATTTTTTGGTAATTTTGAAATTTCTTCATAAAACACATATACCGATTTTTGAAACCATCTATTGAGTAGAATGAAGCCATAAGAATTTTTTCTTGTTCGCTTCTTCTATCTCAGTTCCCCATCTCTAAATTTTTTGTACGAAATAGGAAGAGTAATAAAAAATAAAAGTTAACACATTTTTTGTTGCTACATATTGCTTTTTAATCCTTTTTGCATTTCTTTTTATGGGTCATTTATTTAAATAATGTGTAATAAAATGGAGCAGTTCGGAAAATTTAGTAAAAATTTTTTGCGTAACGGATATAGTAAACTCCCGGTTATAGAGAACCGAAGTCCCTTGAAGGTTCATTATAGTAGGGTTTGACTGTACTTCCGTATTTGCAAGTATAATTTCTTAAAAACAAGCATTTCAGATCAACTTATAATCGAATAACCACCCGCATTTTGACATAGATATTCCTCCAGATGTAATTTGTAAAGAGGGTTGTATGAACGAAAAATACCTACGTTATCTAGAATGAGATAAACTTTTATCTCCCAGAATCATTTTGTTTCGTGTGGAACTTATTTAAATGGAGTTACAAACACGGGAGCTGTCGTGTCACTTACAATAATGACCTTGGAATATCACCTGATTGTAAAATGGCGACCATGAGGAATAAATATAGAGTGAGTATTTTGTTTATCACCTTTCACATGAAAGAGTCATTTAGTAGGTAACATCGGTTATAACAGTTGCGGTAATAAATCGGTTCGTAAGTCGATCAGAATTTGTCATATTTACTGGTTATTTTTAACAATTACCAATGAAAATTAGATCAAAATTAATAATAACCGGTAAATGTGGTTTAGAGGTGAACCTGCCGAAGAAAATTCTCTTTTTCCTTCATTATTAATTTAAAGTGTAAAAAAAAAAAGTGAGTTCTGACAAATCTAGAGTAAGCTATGAAGTGTCAAATACTGAAAAGAAAATATACAAATGAAAATAAATTATGAGATGATAACTTAGATGTTCTCTTCTAAATAATTTGTTTGCATTTTGAAGTATTTTATTCAGCAATTGAAACTTCATAGCTTTCTTCTAGATTTGTCTGAACTTAATTTTTCTTTCTTTTAAATTAATAATGAAGGAGAAAGAGAATTTTCTTTCACGCGTTCTCTTAATATATATAAATAAAAGAGAGAAAAATAATTGGTTTTATTTACTGCAAGTATATAAATAAAATAATTTGAAAAAACTATTTAAAAAAATATTAAAATGCCGGAAAACAAAGGAATGAAAAGATATAATGTCGTCCCGTCATCAACTCACAATATTATATCCCAGGTACTTTTCTTACATTTTATTTCCTTTTTTTGCTTGATTTGTTTTATTTCGAATTAATTGTTAGCTTCTTTTTTTTGTTAGTTATACTTTGTTAATTTGTTTTTATAACTATTAATTACCATAGCTTATTTAAATTGTTATCTTTTATTTCCTTTTTTAAGTTAATATTTAGCTTGCTTTCTTTTGCTAATTAATAATTTTAATAATTAAAGCTAATTAAAAATTAAATTTCCAACTTATTTTAAAATTTTAAGATTGTCAGAGACTATATATAAATAAAGAAGACTATATATATATATAATACTATATATATATATATACTTTTCTTTAATTTAAACTTTACTAGTAATAAAAAAAGCATTATAATTTTTACTATATCATTTTTAAAATTTGGCGGCACACTTTAAGAATTTGGCGCAGGATAGTGGTCGAGAATCACTGAGCTAAATCATACTTAAAATTTACATCTTCACCCAATAGGCATGGCTTACAAGAAAATACAGCCTTTATTAAGTTATAGATTGCTCTCTCATTTTTTTTATACCAATGGATGGGGAAAGAACACTTCCTGACTCGCTAGTAAAAGACTTTATAAAGCGCACACATTAAAGATAATTGTAAGCGAAAATGAAGAAATATAACACTATTCATAAAGGTCATTTGTCACAGCGCCCTCTGTCGAAACGGAAACGAGAGGCACAACTAGTGAATTCACTTCTTATTGTTGAGTTAACGAACTCTTTTCTTCCTCTACAAATGATGTGACAATAGTAAGTGATTAAGTTCTTCTTTTTTTTTTTCTTTAACTTTGAAATAAACTTTGAAATTTTATTATTTCTGACAGGTTTGAAGGTTTTTTTTAGCAAAATTAACGATTTTTTTTTCAATTAAAAGATTTTTTATTTATTTATTTTTTCAAATTAAGTTTATAAATAAAAATAACCTTTAACTAAATTTTGAATATACAGTCCCTTGGCCAAATTTTTAGACGCGCTATAAGATTCTATGTAAAATCTTAATTATCAGGTGATACTATAACATCTTTATTGTTTCTACGCGGTTTGCACTTGCTTACGTTCGTGTATCAATGGGTTAAATTAGACGATATATAATATAAATTCGACGATTGGATAAATTAGACGATAGATTATATAACTGTAGAAAATTTATTATGTCAGGTATTATATTAGAATATTATAATATTTAGACCAAATTATTAGGCACACTATAGTTTTTTAATAATGACATGTTTTGCACGAATTTGTATGCAATACTTTTATATTTAAACATACACGTAATGGGTTTTTATTCAGGAGATTTTTTATATACTTCCTATTTGTATTTATTTTTAACGTATTGCATTACAATGTTAACCAATTGATACACGAACGTAAACAAGTGCAAAACGGTTTCAGCAGAGTAAAAACAATAAAGCTGTTTAGTATCACCTGATAAGATTTACAATAGAATCTTATAGTGCGTCTAATAAGTAAGCCAGGGACTGTAATTACCGTAAGATAGTGAGTTATTTTCGCGTACTTTTCGATGTGATTAGTTGGTTTTGGTAACAATGTTTCAGTTTAGTAACTTTTCTAGATTCAGCGTTTTCACCGATTTTCAGGATTGAAATAAAGTGAATGATTGTAAATATCTTTACATCGTAGTGTTTTGATATTATAATTTTATTTTTTGTGGAAAGCCTAAGGTAGGGCGTAATTACCTAGCGGGCGCATCTAAGTCTATGTACGCCACTGATTTCTGACGCATTGTTCACAACGAATAATGCTACGTGCTAACGTGCATTATTCACACGTGCTAAATCAAATAAAAACACATACACGAAACTTCGCTTAATCGTGAAAAAAAATTGCATTTTTATCTATCAATAATTTTCTCTTAAACAATTAAAAGAATGGACTCCCGATAAGTCTTTCATATCCCTAAATTTTCATAAAAAAAAAAAAAAATGTTTTAAAAAATTTATTTTATGATTTTTTTTTTTTTTTTCAATGCTCATCTGTGTTTATTTTTGAAAAATATCTGTTTATTTTTAAGAAAATTTCCCCCAGCTAGCAGGAAATTATCAGTTAAGAATGCAATAGGTGGTCACTTCAATAGGGACTTCCTGTTCATTTGTTGCTCTAAACAGGTGTTAGGAATATAGTTTGAGAATTAATTAAATCTTGCTCGTTCATACATTGGAGTGACTGAACGGGCTTTGAATTACTCCGCTATAGCAACTTCATACATAACTTCAGTATAGTGCTTTTGGCTACGGCTTGAAAAAAATCTCCTCTTACTAAGGTTCTAGGGGTGTTTCACCAAATATACCACCTGTGGTCTTTACCCCCCACCCCCAACAGAATGAAAGGAACTCCTGAGGTAGGTATACTGACATCGAAAACAAGTACAGGGGTTAACATAAGATTGATTTTTGGCATAACAATATGAAGTCAAAAATCTCGCCAGTGATATGTTTGTAAACTTCCCTCTTACACACGAATTAGCTACGCATGCTCGACAAATCGAAACCAAAAATCGAAATACTAGATCAGTTGTGTGTGTCTAGTATTGACAGCACTGGTCTAGTAACTAGTTTTACTCTATATCCACGCCCTCTAGTGAGCTTTGGTGTTTCTTTATTGTAATTTGTTCCTTTTTTTATTTGATTTATATAAGTTGTAATGATTAATATTAATTCATAACATTCTGTCACTTTGCAGAAAAATCGGAAATTCGCAAATTTTATAACACATTTTTTTCCGAATTTTTGAAAGATTTATAATTTGTAAACTTTAAAATTAAAAAAAAAAAACTAATATGTTCTTTAAAATTAATTCTTTATATCATTCTGAAATTCAAATACTTGAAATAAAAAAAAAAAACACAATTTATGTACTTACAAAAAATAAATTAATTAAATTAAATAAATAAAATAAAGAACATTTTAGTGAGCAATCTGAGCTGCCCAAAACATTAAATTTCATATAAAGCACAAGAAATTGGAAAATGATAATAATTGCTGAGATATAGTCTCATTATTATCTGCTAGCGTTCAATTAATTTGTAAAAAGCGTTTTCCTGGTTTTCATTTGTGCGTAATGGAAATTCTAATTATCAAAAAGTCTTTCAAAATGTGATTTTACACCTCTATTTCAATTACAAGTTATTTTGATATCTGCGTTGTGTACAAAAAAGTAAAAAAAGTACAAAAATAAGAGCATTTCACAACATTTACTAAGATGATAGGCTATATATCAAGGATGATACAAGAAATATTGATTATTAAAAAATAATTTCATTGCTATAATAAACATTGAAGAGAAATCCTATTATATATTGGTTAATATATATTTTATATATAGGTAATAATATATAGGTTACTACAATAGCTTTTATAAATATGATATTATTCTGATACTTAAATAGCAAGTTACTTTGATTTTTGGGTCGTGTTAAAAGTTAAAAATATAAGAAAAGTGTCTCACAACATTCACTAAAATGACAGATTGTCTGTCAAGGATGGTAAAAGATAATTAATGGTTAAAAAAATAATTTAATTGCCATAATGAATATTTAGCTTGAATCCTATTAACGTTCAGCAATCTAAATGACTTTTTCGTGGTTTTCTTTTGTATGTAACGCAACATTTGATTTGTCTAAAATTTAATTTAATTTTAAATAATATATAGGTAGCTACAATAGCTTTTATAAATATGATATTACTCTGATACTTAAATTGCAAGTTACTTTAATTTCTGGGTCGTGTTAAAAATAAAAAAATATAAGAAAAGTGTTTCACAACATCCACTAAGATGACTAATTGTCTGTCAAGGATGATAAAAAAATTAATGGTTAAAATAATTCATTGCGATAATAAACATTTAGCTGTAATGCTATTATTGTTCAGCAATTTAAAGACTTTTTCGTGGTTTTCCTGTGCATTTAACGCAACATTTGATATGTCTAAATTTTAATTTAATTTAACATAATATATACGTTACTACAAAAGCTTTTATAAACATGATTTTACTCTAATATTTAAATTGCAAGTTACTTTGATTTCTGGGTCGTGTTAAAAGTTAAAAATATAAGAAAAGTGTTTCACAACATCCACTAAGATGACAATTTGTCTATCAAGGATGATTAAAAAATTAATGGTTAAAAAAATAATTTCATTGCGATAATAAACATTTAGCTAGAATCCTATTACCGTTCAGCAATCTAAAAGACTTTTTTGTGGTTTTTCCTTGCATGTAGCGCAAAATTTGATTATTTTTATTTAGTCTTAATTGAAATAAGTTATTCTTATAACTTTAATGATTATGATTGTACTCCAAGTAACTTATGAGTAATTTTGATTTCTGGGTTGAATTAAAAATAATAAGGACGTTTCCTTATATTCACAAAGATAATAAACCATCTATCAAGGATGGGGGGAATAAATTTGATTATTTAAAAATAACTTCTTTTAGATAATGAATATTTGGCTGGAATAAAAAATCTGACTGATAAAAGCAATCTGAAAAGCATTTTTGTAGTTTTCTTTAGCATGTAACGCAAAATCTGATAATTTAATTTTATTTAAAATAGATTATTTTTATAGCTTTCATAAGTATATAATTGTATTTCGATACTTAAATTGTGGCTTATTTTGTTTTACTGGTTGAGTTAAAAAGAAGAGTTTATATTCAGCAAGTTGATACGTTATCTGTTTCATAATTTTATAACCGTCGTCGAACAGCCGACCTAATTTTGTGTTTACTCCTACTTACTGATGTTCAACTCCGTAAATTCAATTTTAAATCCAATCCAGAAGACTATAGAGTCCTGGATCAAGTATTGAGAGAAATTTGCCTCCGTGGAGGACTTCATGATGGAACTAACCAGCATTTGCGTTACATGGAGAGGAAAACCACGAAAATCTCACACGGTTAGCCTGACCTCAAGGAGACTCCTGATCTTCTGAGCCGCAACGGCTAGGCCTGATTAATAATAAAAAATGGTTGCTTA
Source organism: Parasteatoda lunata (assembly GCA_949128135.1). Lineage (NCBI taxonomy): Eukaryota > Metazoa > Arthropoda > Arachnida > Araneae > Theridiidae > Parasteatoda > Parasteatoda lunata. The sequence goes on along the minus strand of OX421975.1, from coordinate 12,555,496 downwards.
TAAAAAATAATTTGATTGAGATAAGGATGAACATATGGTTGAAATCCTATTACCGCCAAGCAATCTGAAAAACATTTTCGTGGTTTTCCTTTGCGTGTAACGCAAAATTTGATTATTTTAATTTCAACTTAAGCTTGGTTAAAAAAAATATTCTTTTATAACTTTTATAAACATTGTTTTACGCCGATATTTAAATTGCGCATTACTTTGATTTTCGGGATGAGTTTAAAATTACAAAAAATATGAAGAGCATCTCGTTATATTCACCGAAATAATTGGCTGTCTATCAAAGACGCTAAAAAAATGATTTATTACATAATAAAAATTCATTACGATTATTGAGCATTTCGCTGGAACTCTTTAATTGTCAAGCAATCTGAATGATATTTTCGTGGTTTCCCTTTACGTGTAACGCAAAATATGATTATTTTCTTTAAAAAAAAATTCAATGTTTAAATATTTACATAAATTATAAGTTATTTTATCTTTATTCCTTGTTAAAGCAAAACTAAATGAAGAGCATTTGATTGTGGGCAATTCATAAGCTAGATAGATAGTCTTACGCGGACATTAAGAAATGAATTGGGAGATTTCGATACAAAGGCATTAATAAAGATCGGAAATTGATAGATGCGCTAGAGATGCGATAGAAGCATACAATCGAATTCATAATAAATGCTACGAAAAATTATTTTCATGAAAAAGATTTTTATTTTTAATTATCATCGGAAAATTTAACAAATTTACGGTTGCATGGCTTATATTTTGTTTAAAAAAATGTGTCATTAATGTGCATTTTTAATTATAACGATTTTAAAACTAATAGATTAATTATTCACATCCAGCAGGAAAATTAATTTACCTATCTTTAATTAAAATTCTTAAAAGTATCCTTACTATTACTATTTACAACGCCATACTCACTGGATGCACTTTTACACGCGAGCGGCAACGTGATTAGTGAGTGTTGAGGATTTCAGTCGCATTAAAAAAAAAATCACATTCAGTGCAAACGGTCCTTTAAAAATCTAAAATAATCTGTTGTGTTAGTCATGAGCATAGCCAGTGGAGATCACGGTAATTATTTTTAAAGAACTGCTCGTCCATTTTAAGTTTTATGAATACATTTATATTTAAATACATATAAAAATAAATACGCATATGTGCAGTGCATAATAAAACGGACCACCCAGAATTACTTTTGATCGAATAGTCGGATCTTTATATTCTAAGACTCAACCTAAATGGCTCGGTTGAAGGGTGAGCTCAAATTTACTAATTAATAAGGGCAGACGATATTTTAATGGATTTGGATTTTTGATCCCCTAAAAAAAGGAGGTAGCCGCAATCTCGTAAATATGGTTGGACTCTTGTACGTGCTTTAACTTTATGCGTATTTTAAAATATCTCGAGAACATTTTAAATGAAATAAAAAAAATTGCATTGGATTATAATATTCGTTTATCCAAAGGTTATTTTATGAAGGGTTAAGTAATTAGTACTAAATATACTAACATATGTAAAAAATATTATACTTATAATAATTGGTGAGTATTAAAACACCAATGCTAATTAGCTTTACTACCGATACCTTGGAAATAAGTGTTTTCTTCACCTCGAAAGGGACATGTATCGAAGATAATTACTTGACAAAAGTAAATTTTAAAAACTATGAGTTAGCCATGAAGAACAGCATCACACCAAGCAATGCTGAATGCATTCTTTTTTAATTCTTATGAAATGAATTACTCAAAACGAGTTTTTATTTCAATAACGTAAAGCCACCAATAAGGATGTATTATTAAACAAAAGCTATATTAGCTATATTAATTGAAAAACTTAGTGGAAAATCGAGGTAAGTTGTTTTCTTATAACAAAAAAAAAAAAAAAAAAAAAAGAAAAAAAAATTTGCATTCGAACTATTTGATCACCAATTTTTATTAGATGCCGGGATAAAATTCTTTGCTTTATTTTATTTACCTGTGCCATATTTGAAATGAAAATCTTGTAAGCATACTAAAAACTTATGTGGTTGAGTGATGCGAAGATTAAATCTAAAGTTTAAAAAAATTGATTGATGATTAAAATGAATCCTTTAAGTAACCATTATTCATATTGACGCAACCTCTTTTTGTTACTTTTTCTCATTCATTATTTTCTCCTAAAAATGTCACATACCTGGTTCTTCCATTAAGCTCTTTAATTGTGTTGATATATGTTTCCCAGTTCTGAGCATGATTTCGTAGTGTTTCTCAGTAGTGATTTATTGATTCTTTACCTACTGTTTATTTACCTAGTAGCAGTAATTGGTCATGACTATTCGTTTTGAGCTCTTTTGGATATTTTATTATATCGTGAGAATTTTATTTTATTGTTCAGATTGTTTACAGTCGGAAACTAGCAGAAATTAATTATTTTTATTAAATATCAGCTTTCCTTAATTTTTAATAAGGAATAATATTCATTTCTAAATAGACAAATTGTTCTTTCTATGAAACTTAGAGCAAGATTTTCATGTGTGAAAAACTTTAAATTGCAACTATGAATAATTAAATCAGTTTTCCATAATTCCTCCTTCACTTCCTTAACCATTTTAACATAGTTAAATTAACAATTTCCTTTTTGAGTTATCTGAAGTGAAAGTATTAGAGTCTGATAAAAGTTTTTTGTAATTATTTTATATTTCTAACAATAATCAACTGCGACATTAAATACGCTTATAAGCAATATTATTCAAATAATATTGCTTTTAATTAATATTGCTTAAAATTGTTATAATTTCAAACAAGTGTATTTTTGATGCTTTTTTTAATAGCTAAGACAAGATGTTTACGCACATTAAATAATGTTTCTATTTAGAATCTTATAAAAATAAATCGAATAAAAAATATAGAATACTTTTTTTCATAAAGTGTGCTAATTTGGGTTAGGAAACTCATTACCGGCACAAAATGAAACAGGAGAATAATTATAGTTCTTCAGAAACAAAGATGTCTGCAAAGAAGTTATAAAGTGAGTAGTTAAAAAAAAAAAAAAAAAAAAAAGAAAAAAACAACTTTCGTGTCAAGAAACAAAAATCAATCAAATCGGGTGGAGAGGACCCTTGATCAGCGTAATATGTATCTTGTTTTTAGGATATAACCTTTTTTAATGTCATTTTAGAAATAAAATCTTGTTTTTTTAAGTAATAAACAAACAAAACCAAGTACAGTAAAACTTGCATAAGTTGACCACTTGTGGTGCATTGTTTTAGTGAACACACTTAGACAAGTGGTCAACTTATAGTGGCCCACTATAAGTAGACAACTTATAGTGGGCTAGTCATTGTTTACTTTTTCATTTCCTATATCATGTTGCTATATATTTAATTTTTTTTTTTTACCTGACTTAAAAATTTTATTTAGCAAATAACCAAATGAAGATCTTAAGAAATGTGCTTAAACCTGAATGAACTTCAATTTGTTACATATACATAATTCTAATATTTAACTAACTATTTTAAAAAATTATTTCGTTAGTTATGCATGTGAAGTGTTTAATAAAAATAATTTCTTAAAATATCAGAACACGAAGACATGTAATTTGAAAATTTTAACAAAACAAAATTATTTGAACACTTCTGTTATTTATTCTGTTATTACTACACTTACATACCTATCTGCTCACTACTGCAACTGGAAGAGCAACTTTTCAACTAACACACCTGTTTTCAATGAATGAATGAAAGAAATGGTCAAAAGCTGCCCCTCTACAGTTTCCCCAGATAGTCAACTCACAAAAGGGTTTAGATTTGCTTTTTACACTATTTCACCTAACAAGTGAAATTTTAACATACATTGCAAAATGACAGAACATTTTCTGAATTTTTTTTTTCTGGTCAACTTATGAGGGTTTCAGAATAGAATTTCATAATACTCCTAGACAAAATTGACTTATTTCAGTGGTCAACATACAAGATAGACAGGTGATCAAATTAAAAAGGTTTTGCTTCTTTATATTATATAGGAAAAATTCCATTATTGATAATTGAGGTCAACTTATGCAGGTGCCCAACTTACAAGGGTGGTCAACTTGGCAGGTTTCACTGTAAAATAAAATAAATTAATTTAAAAAATAAATTAATAAAAAAGGTAAAAGGGGGCTCATGATACAAACTTTAAAAGAAAGTTTTCATATTTAGTTTTAGTTTTAACCATTGAAAATATCAGCAAATGCATTAATAAAGCAAACGTCTCAGGAACGTTAGCTTGTAATCTTTTCTTCCTCAGAATATGAGAGTTCTCGAGAATCATATATACATTCTCCTGGTACTTCCACAGCAGACGACTACAAGCGAATATACCGGTTGTGTTTTACAAAAGAGCCATTCCTTCCTATAAACTTTCCCCTTTGGGGATCATCATTTGGCATATACTGGGGCGAAAAAGAGTGCCAATCTAGTAGGTAATAAAACCTAGACTTGGTTGAGAGTATGGGGATTGATCATCCCCACGCCCATAAAAAAGGGGAAGCAGAGACATTCGGTGAAACACCCCTGACACGGGTTGAGAGTATGGGGATTGATCATCCCCACGCCCATAAAAAGGGGAAAGCAGAGACATTCGGTGAAGCACCCCTGACACGGCGCTTTATTGCCGAAATTCATCCCCCCCCCCTCGGTCAATGGGAGGTAACATTATAGTTATGAATGCGAAACATTTTGTTGCAATATAAACCTGTAAATAATAAAATACTTTTTGTTCATCCATTTAAGTTCAAATACATTTTTTAAAACTTGTAATGAATGACACTTGATGTTAATACAGATTTTGCTAATATTAATTCATTCATTAAATAGGGAGGAGCGAAAAACGAAATGGAATTTTATGATGGGTTAAGCGTCAGTCACTGTTTTAAAATTTTACTAAAAGCGATTCAGTTTTTCACATATTTTAAAGATAACATCAGTGATAATTTCTAACTTATAGGTCTATTTGCAAAAAAAAAAAAGTAATTTGCGCACATTTAAATATTTTATTATTTTATATTCGCTGTGTCAAATAAATTCAATAAAAAAACACTACGTGGTAGCACGTGTGGTCCACGTCACCAAATTCATACTTTTATAGTTCTCTCATAACATGCTTTTTTTCTTCTTTCAAATTTCTACTATTAGTTCGCACTCTCCCTATATATATTTATATATCGTGTTTCAATCGTTAATCGTTAATTTTCAGTCGTTAATAAAATACTTTTTGTTCATCCATTGAAGTTCAAATACATTTTTTTTTTTAAACTTGTAGTGGGTGACACTTGAAGTGAATACAGTTTTTTCAAATATTAATTCATTCATTAAATGTAACTAATTAATTTTAGTTTTATATGGGAGAAAAAATTGTAACTGTTTAGTTTAAAGTAACTAAAATAAAATTTTTCTTCGTAGACCTAAGTAGGAATTGACTTTAATTTTTTTATTTTTACTTGTTTTTGGCATAGTTATACATATTTTGGCTTACTTCTTTTTGTAACGCATTGAAAAGTTAGAATATATTTTTTTTTAAATATTTTTTTCTAAATATATTAACATTTACTCTAAAATAAAAGCATGCATTTTATAAATTATTTCAAATTTTAATTTAAAAAAAAAAAAAAATCCGTGCATTTTATTTTTTCTGGAGGATTATAAATGAACTACTACAAAAGAAACAATTGGAGGATTGTTTGATGTTTTATTTTTGTTTTAAAATTATAAACACATTTATTGTGATAAAGTTAAAAATCTAAGCTTTTAAAACTGTTTGAAATGAGAAGCGGATAAAACAGTGAACATCATGACTTTATTTACATTTTGAAAGTTTATTTCATTTATCCGTTTAAAAAGTGAGATCAAATGTAGATTTTTATTCTATAGATTTTGTTTATTTATTTGACGTTTTTTTTTCCACATATTCTTTCAAAATTTAAATACAAATATTCTAAGAGACAAAAATTATAAATTCATTAATATTTTTATTAGATAAATTTAGTTTTCAAATTTTGCTTCGGGGACAAAATTCGTTAATTTTAATAATAATCGAATAACCCGCTTATACGAATAAATTTTAATGGAACCAAATCATTTTATATGAAAATGACTTGTCCCCCCCCCCCCCCCTTTAAACCGATATTTGATGTTTATTTTTTTGTCCCGCCTAATTGCTCAAAGAAGTACTGAAATGAAAATTAAAAAAAAAATTTTTTTGAGAAATTTTTCACCAATTGAAATGGAATTTCCGTTTTTCAGTTAAGATAAGGATACAATATGAGGTCACTTTAATAGTGACTTCCTGTTCATTAGTGGGTCGAAAAAGGTAAAAGTTGAAAAATTATTCAAATCTTGCTGCTAGTTATATACATTGAAGTAAACGAAGGAGGTTTTACCCCTCTTTGACTTACTTCACTCACACATCATTTAGAATGTAAGAAAAGGTACTGAGTGATTTGTTTTGTGAGTTGGTTGTAAGTTGAGCGCAAAAAGAAATGATTTGAATAAATTGAAAAAAAAAAAAAAAAAAAACCAATGAATTTTGGAAACAATAAATTTTAAAAAATCGCAAACTAAAATAGTGAACCAACTCCAAAACAAACTTTGGAATTTCTGAAGCTTTGAGGATTAGAAGAAAAAAATAAATAAATAAACAAGTAAAAATTAAAAAAAAAAAAAAAGAAAAGAAAAGAAATCTGAATGTACCTATTTAAAAGGAATACGCAAGTCATGAAAGTGTTAGTAGAAACTAAAAAGGAAAATCTAATTTTGATAAATTGACGAATTAACCGGGTTTAAAAACCGTCTTTAATTATAGATTTTTTCGGAAGGAATCAAATAATATTTTAGTATCTATGTTACACTTTTCAGTAACATTTATATATTTTTATGTAACTTTAAATGACATTTATATTTTATGTTACTATATGTTATTTTATGTTACACTGGCAGTTTTAATTATAATTGTTTATTGATCATAAAACTGAGTTTATTTAATCAAAACACTATACTATGCATTAAATACCATTAAAAAGTAAAATTTCGTAAGAGTTTAGAATTTAAGATTGAATATTGCACCCCCCTTTTAATCGAATAACTCGCTTAATTGCATAGATTTGTCTGGAACCGATGGTATTCCTTTAAGCGGTGTTGACTGTAGTTATTTAATGTCTTTTTAATAAGTCACTTTAAACATCACTTTTTTGTCTGGATTAATATTTTTTACATAGAACGTATTATTTATTCATTTAACTTTATTATTTCGTTTTCATGCTTACATTCCATTATTAATTTTTTTTTTTTTTTTTTTTGTCCGAATAAAAGATACGGGTGACTAGCACAAAGTTATGCAGCTAATACTTATCAGATTATGTAAATATGACAGTTTCTGTGTACATAATTCTAATCAATTTTTCATTTACTTTTTCTCTAAAAAAATTAATTTGTCATTTCTCATTTTAACAAAAATTCGCTTGTCAATTTGCCTAAAACTTTTTAAACCACATTAAAAAATAAATTAAAATAATAGAAACTCAAAACTTAAATCTCGATTAGTTGATATCTTTAAAGTTACATCGCTAAGATTTGACAGGTTCATTTTCAGTTTCTATAATTTAATGTTGGCAATAGAAAATTGCCAAAGAAAAACTTTTTTCTAAGAAAACAACTCATATTACATTTACTTCTAATAAATATGTTTATTTTTTAATAAAATAAATTAAAAAGTCCAAAAAAGAAACAAAAATACAGGAAATTCCTTTGTGCAAAATAATATAATAATTAGTAAATGAAAGTTTATGTGGCAATATTTGTGTTTTTGATATTTAAACTGTTCGAATTAACTTTTTAATATAAATGCATCAACTATCCTCTGCAAAAATCATGCTATATTAAAATTTTGTTTCACATAATAAAATTTCAGGTTAAGAATTCACGCTAAAAAAAGTTTAATTAAGTTTTGTCCGTAAAATATTTTTAGAGGTTAAAATTCGTCGTAAGACTTCCGAACTGCATCTAAATCTGAAAAAGCGCGTCATCCAATAATATTACACTTCACAATAACTTTTAATTTAAACGAAACAAACAATAAAATAAATTGGTAAGACTCCACAGGTACGCTTTGATACGATCCAAAAGATAACAAATGGCGATATTTTAAACAAATATAGCCAAATAAGAGATGTTAAGCTAAACATGGCAAACACTTTGAGCAGCGATGGCCCAGGGGATAGAGCGTTCCCATTCCAATGAGGTGAACCGGGGTTCGATCCCGGCAATGGCTGGTCTATATGAATTCCGCATCTGGTTTGCACCGACCACAGTGCTGGCGTGAAATATCCTCTGTGGTAGACGGATCATGGGTTAGAGTCCCCTTGCCGTCAGGATAACTGTGGGAGGTTCTCGTGGTCTTCCTTTCCATGTAACGCAAATGCGGGATAGTTCCATCAAAAAGTCCTCCGTGAAGGCAAATTTCTCCCAATACTTGATCCAGGAGTTCCCTTGTCTTCTGGATTGGGTTCAAAATAACAACGCTACGGAGTTGAACATTAGCAGTCGTAAACCCAAAAATTGGGTTGGCTGTTCAACGACGGTTATAAAATAAAATCTTACACTTTATTTATGTTGTGATACTAATTTTCGTAAATTTGTTTTAATCACACAACATGTTAGAATTCATAAATTACAGAAAACTATGAACAGTAAAATTACGTTTAGATTAAAACGCAAATTACAATAAAAAACTAATTAATGGAATATTATTTAGTTTTTCAATAGAATATTTTAGAATATTATATATTAGAAGAATATAATATTTTAGAATTTTAATAGAATATTAAGCCTGTTCACACATCGCCTCGTAGGCATAACATAAGCGGAGGGATACACCGGAAATCTTATAAATTTCTTCCGGTTTCAGGAAGCTTGTTATTGTTTACATTCAGGACACTATATTTAAGCAAATAAAATTTTAATAAAAATGATATAATTCGTGTTAAAACTTGTTTATCCAAAGTAAAGCATTTCAATTTTTTTCCATATTGTTAGCTTTAAAATTAAATTAATTATAGTTTGCACTTTTATGTAGAAAAAATAATGGTTTAAAAGATATCGTTTTGTGAAAATTTTCTAGGTTGTAACGGATGAAACGATGGTGGAATCCTGTCCTGCTGAGGACCCTTCGAACTCGTGTTGCGGTCCTCACGTCTTCACATCTGTTCTCTTGGGTATCCTCGCTTGTGTCCTCATGACAGGAGGAGTTTTCTTGGCATTCCATCGATGGGATCCCCTCTGGCTGATCGTCTCAGGGGTCGGAGTTATTCTGGTGCTCATTGGTTCCATCCTCCACTGCTGCCGTCCATCAGGAGGAGGTGGTACCAAAGGATGTTGTCCACCGGATCACCATCTCCACCACAACCACCTCCTCCTCAATGGTGGAAGTCTCACCGAACAGTTATTACCTCTTAGTAATGCCAGGTAATTTACACAACCCATACAGGATTTAATGGTTAATTACTGCGTGATTATGGTTAATTACAGGAGATTAATTACAGAATAGGCTATTTATTACCGTTGTTGAAGAGTAGACCCAATTTTTGGGGTTTACGACTACTAATGCTCGACTCGGTAGCCTTGTAATTTTGAACCCAATCCAGAAGACAAGGAAACTCCTGGATCAGTACTTCCTTCGCGGATGACTTTTTGATGGAACTAATACGCATTTACATCACATGAAGAGGAAAAAAACGAAAAACTACCACCGACAGCAAGGGGATTCTCTACCACTGAGGATATTTTACGTCAGCACTGTGGTCGGTGCAAATCGGAGGCGGAATTCGCGTCGACAAGCAATCGCTGGGATTCGACCTCGGTTCACCTCATTGGTAGGTGGACGCTCTATCCCCTGAGCCATCACGGCTCTATTGGAAAAGGATGATCATCACAATAATTGATCCTCTGCTTTGCGCAATTCGATTGATTTCGCGATAGATTTCGAACTTGCAACTGTTTTGTTTTTTCTTTCTATTGTCAATGCTATAAAATCTAGGATAGAATATGAAAAAAAACTGATAAAACAAATTAAGAAAAAAAAAAAAAAAAAAAAAGAAATTTTTTTTTTAGCAGATGTGAGAAATTTTCGGATTTTTTTTTTTTTTTTTTTTTGGCAGATTATTCAAAAATGCCAAATAAATAAATAATCTCAATTTTGAATGACTGCAGACACTGATGCTTGACTTCCGTAATGTACGTATCTTACACAATGTGGATCTCAACCTATACGATTTGTATCATTTTCAATGAAAGTTTTTGTAGTAAACATTTATTAAATCTTACTGGGGATTCGAATCCCCCCAAAATCCTATATTTCCGAAAGCATTTTTTTTAAAACTAACTTCGTTGCGTAGTAATCTGATTACGAATAGATCACCTAAAAAGTTAATCACCCCGCAGACCGGAATTTCGCCATTTTAATTATAGTTATGTACGATATACGACCATTTACATATACGCATTTTAAGCAATATCATTTCATGTAAACCAAACGTTAAAGAAGTGTTTTTTTTTTCTTTTTCTTTGATTTTTCTTATTTATTTAAAAATTTTTTTTTTTTAGTTTTCTATTATTTATAATATATTTATTCTATTATTTTAGACTAAATATAAGAAAGGGAAGTACATTTTTCTTAAAAATGTTAATCTGTGTTACTTTATATAAACGTTAATATGTTGTTTTTAAATGTTTACATATCATTAAAAAAATGTATATAAAATAAATTAATGTCAGCAAATTTAAAGATAAAATAGCTTAAAATACCATCGCATGTTCTGATCTTTTTAAAAACTTGTTAAATAATATACTTTTTTACTACAAGCAAAGGCATAAATGGGAAGGAGTTTCTATTATATATTTTTTAGAAAGTTTTTTTTCTTTTTTAAATTATGTTATATCAATCTAAACAAATTGTTATTATATATATGCATTATGTTTTCATTTATTCTTGTGTTCTCAAAAAAAAAAAAAAAAAAAATGCGTAATAAATATTTATTAAAGAAAAGTTGATATTTTTAACTGTTTATTCAAAATATTTATTAATAGTTGAGAAAGTCAAATAATTTTTAATGCTTAAATTAAGTTTAATTTAGAACAAAAAATATTATTTTACCTTAATTAGAAAAAAAAATAAATCTGGATTAAACAACAGAAAAAAAAAAAACTTTTTTGTTGCTTTGGGTTTACGACTACTAATGTTCAACTACGTAGCTCTGTAATTTTGAACCCAATCCAGAAGACAAGGAAACTCCTGGATCAAGTATTGGGAGCAATTTGCCTTCGTGGAGGACTTTTTTGATGGAACTATCCCGCATTTGCGTTACATGGAGAGGAAGACCACGAGAACTTCCCACGGTTAGCCTAACGGCAGGGGGACTCTAACCCATGATCCGTCTACCACTGAGGATATTTAACGTCAGCCAGCACTGTGGTCGGTGCAAGCCGGATGAGAATTCGCATTGACTGGGATGGCCTCATTGGAAGGCGAACCCTCTGTCCCTTGAACCATCGTGGCTCTAGTCATATTATTGAAAATTTCTTATTCAAGCAACTATTTTTTTTCTGTGGCTACCCTTTAACAAGAATGAAAAAATTCTTTTTAATGAATGTTACAGATCAGTGAGTCAGTTGTCCCTGAATATGCTGCCAGGATATTTTCCTCCGATGGTGACAACATACGGAATAGAACAGCATTCCGCAGTTGTGCAGAATATTAATCGACAGCAGCAACCTGGAAAGAACTTGATTCTTTTATCTCTACCTGGTAATACACCACAGGCCAATATACAGAATCTAGTAGCTACAGTCTACCAGTTAGATGGAAGGTAATTTTATTTCCTTTCTTCTGTCGATTTCCGATAATTCTTTTTTTTTTTTTTTTAAATAAAAAAAAACTTTTAGAAAATATTTATTATAAAATAAGAAGCGTAGTAGTAATCAAATAGATAAGGGAAAAATAATTTGAATTTGGGAAAAAAAATGCTTTCTTAGACAAGATATGTGTATGGTTTGTCTACTGTAAGAACTCCCCCCCCCACAAAGTCTGAGGCTGTCTGTTGCTATGGTAACAAGGATAGCGCACTTCAGGAAGGGAAGGTTCTCTTCACTCTAGGGCTAACACAGTAGACCGAAGGAAAAGATTCCCTTTCTCTCGAAATCAGTCCTAAACAATGACCACTGTAGTTATACCTCGTTACTATAGTCACCGCCCCGGGTCCAGACAAGGAGAGTTCTTACTCTTGACAAACTATATGTATTAAAAAGCCGGAAAAAGGAGTGCTTTCTAATGCCGTATCAGTATCAATATAACCAAAGTAAAGTACAATAGTATGAAGCGCACTCAAAAGAAGAAAAAAATTGAATGTAAAAAATGATTATATCTTTTCATTGTTTTGTTTCCCGCTTTTCAATATATTTTTTAGAAAACATTTTTTGCAAAACAAGAAGGAGAGTTCTTACTCTAGACAAACTATATGTATAAATTATTAAAATAAAAGATTAAACAAATATATTAAAAAGCCGGAAAAAGGAGTGCTTTCTAATGCCGTATCAGTATCAATATAACCAAAGTAAAGTACAATAGTATGAAGAGCACTCAAAAGAAGAAAAAAATTGAATGTAAAAAATGATTATATCTTTTCATTGTTTTGTTTCCCGCTTTTCAATATATTTTTTAGAAAACATTTTTTGCAAAACAAGAAGGAGAGTTCTTACTCTAGACAAACTATATGTATAAATTATTAAAATAAAATATTAAAAAAATATATTAAAAAGCCGGAAAAAGGAGTGCTTTCTAATGCCGTATCAGTATCAATATAACCAAAGTAAAGTACAATAGTATGAAGAGCACTCAAAAGAAGAAAAAAATTGAATGTAAAAAATGATTATATCTTTTCATTGTTTTGTTTCCCGCTTTTCAATATATTTTTTAGAAAACATTTTTTGCAAAACAAGAAGGAGAGTTCTTACTCTAGACAAACTATATGTATAAATTATTAAAATAAAATATTAAAAAAATATATTAAAAAGCCGGAAAAAGGAGTGCTTTCTAATGCCGTATCAGTATCAATATAACCAAAGTAAAGTACAATAGTATGAAGAGCACTCAAAAGAAGAAAAAAATTGAATGTAAAAAATGATTATATCTTTTCATTGTTTTGTTTCCCGCTTTTCAATATATTTTTTAGAAAACATTTTTTGCAAAACAAGAAGGAGAGTTCTTACTCTAGACAAACTATATGTATAAATTATTAAAATAAAAGATTAAACAAATATATTAAAAAGCCGGAAAAAGGAGTGCTTTCTAATGCCGTATCAGTATCAATATAACCAAAGTAAAGTACAATAGTATGAAGAGCACTCAAAAGAAGAAAAAAATTGAATGTAAAAAATGATTATATCTTTTCATTGTTTTGTTTCCCGCTTTTCAATATATTTTTTAGAAAACATTTTTTGCAAAACAAGAAGGAGAGTTCTTACTCTAGACAAACTATATGTATAAATTATTAAAATAAAATATTAAAAAAATATATTAAAAAGCCGGAAAAAGGAGTGCTTTCTAATGCCGTATCAGTATCAATATAACCAAAGTAAAGTACAATAGTATGAAGAGCACTCAAAAGAAGAAAAAAATTGAATGTAAAAAATGATTATATCTTTTCATTGTTTTGTTTCCCGCTTTTCAATATATTTTTTAGAAAACATTTTTTGCAAAACAAGAAGGAGAGTTCTTACTCTAGACAAACTATATGTATAAATTATTAAAATAAAATATTAAAAAAATATATTAAAAAGCCGGAAAAAGGAGTGCTTTCTATAGCCGTATCAGTATCAATATAACCAAAGTAAAGTACAATAGTATGAAGAGCACTCAAAAGAAGAAAAAAATTGAATGTAAAAAATGATTATATCTTTTCATTGTTTTGTTTCCCGCTTTTCAATATATTTTTTAGAAAACATTTTTTGCAAAACAAGAAGGAGAGTTCTTACTCTAGACAAACTATATGTATAAATTATTAAAATAAAAGATTAAAAAAATATATTAAAAAGCCGGAAAAAGGAGTGCTTTCTAATGCCGTATCAGTATCAATATAACCAAAGTAAAGTACAATAGTATGAAGAGCACTCAAAAGAAGAAAAAAATTGAATGTAAAAAATGATTATATCTTTTCATTGTTTTGTTTCCCGCTTTTCAATATATTTTTTAGAAAACATTTTTTGCAAAACAAGAAGGAGAGTTCTTACTCTAGACAAACTATATGTATAAATTATTAAAATAAAATATTAAAAAAATATATTAAAAAGCCGGAAAAAGGAGTGCTTTCTAATGCCGTATCAGTATCAATATAACCAAAGTAAAGTACAATAGTATGAAGAGCACTCAAAAGAAGAAAAAAATTGAATGTAAAAAATGATTATATCTTTTCATTGTTTTGTTTCCCGCTTTTCAATATATTTTTTAGAAAACATTTTTTGCAAAACAAGAAGGAGAGTTCTTACTCTAGACAAACTATATGTATAAATTATTAAAATAAAATATTAAAAAAATATATTAAAAAGCCGGAAAAAGGAGTGCTTTCTAATGCCGTATCAGTATCAATATAACCAAAGTAAAGTACAATAGTATGAAGAGCACTCAAAAGAAGAAAAAAATTGAATGTAAAAAATGATTATATCTTTTCATTGTTTTGTTTCCCGCTTTTCAATATATTTTTTAGAAAACATTTTTTGCAAAACAAGAAGGAGAGTTCTTACTCTAGACAAACTATATGTATAAATTATTAAAATAAAATATTAAAAAAATATATTAAAAAGCCGGAAAAAGGAGTGCTTTCTAATGCCGTATCAGTATCAATATAACCAAAGTAAAGTACAATAGTATGAAGAGCACTCAAAAGAAGAAAAAAATTGAATGTAAAAAATGATTATATCTTTTCATTGTTTTGTTTCCCGCTTTTCAATATATTTTTTCGAAAACATTTTTTGCAAAACAAGAAGGAGAGTTCTTACTCTAGACAAACTATATGTATAAATTATTAAAATAAAAGATTAAAAAAATATATTAAAAAGCCGGAAAAAGGAGTGCTTTCTAATGCCGTATCAGTATCAATATAACCAAAGTAAAGTACAATAGTATGAAGAGCACTCAAAAGAAGAAAAAAATTGAATGTAAAAAATGATTATATCTTTTCATTGTTTTGTTTCCCGCTTTTCAATATATTTTTTAGAAAACATTTTTTGCAAAACAAGAAGGAGAGTTCTTACTCTAGACA
Source organism: Parasteatoda lunata (assembly GCA_949128135.1). Classification (NCBI taxonomy): domain Eukaryota; kingdom Metazoa; phylum Arthropoda; class Arachnida; order Araneae; family Theridiidae; genus Parasteatoda; species Parasteatoda lunata. The sequence continues at coordinate 12,540,172 of OX421975.1, read as the reverse complement.
AACTATATGTATAAATTATTAAAATAAAAGATTAAAAAAATATATTAAAAAGCCGGAAAAAGGAGTGCTTTCTAATGCCGTATCAGTATCAATATAACCAAAGTAAAGTACAATAGTATGAAGAGCACTCAAAAGAAGAAAAAAATTGAATGTAAAAAATGATTATATCTTTTCATTGTTTTGTTTCCCGCTTTTCAATATATTTTTTAGAAAACATTTTTTGCAAAACAAGAAGGAGAGTTCTTACTCTAGACAAACTATATGTATAAATTATTAAAATAAAATATTAAAAAAATATATTAAAAAGCCGGAAAAAGGAGTGCTTTCTAATGCCGTATCAGTATCAATATAACCAAAGTAAAGTACAATAGTATGAAGAGCACTCAAAAGAAGAAAAAAATTGAATGTAAAAAATGATTATATCTTTTCATTGTTTTGTTTCCCGCTTTTCAATATATTTTTTAGAAAACATTTTTTGCAAAACAAGAAGGAGAGTTTTTACTCTAGACAAACTATATGTATAAATTATTAAAATAAAAGATTAAAAAAATATATTAAAAAGCCGGAAAAAGGAGTGCTTTCTAATGCCGTATCAGTATCAATATAACCAAAGTAAAGTACAATAGTATGAAGAGCACTCAAAAGAAGAAAAAAATTGAATGTAAAAAATGATTATATCTTTTCATTGTTTTGTTTCCCGCTTTTCAATATATTTTTTAGAAAACATTTTTTGCAAAACAAGAAGGAGAGTTCTTACTCTAGACAAACTATATGTATAAATTATTAAAATAAAATATTAAAAAAATATATTAAAAAGCCGGAAAAAGGAGTGCTTTCTAATGCCGTATCAGTATCAATATAACCAAAGTAAAGTACAATAGTATGAAGAGCACTCAAAAGAAGAAAAAAATTGAATGTAAAAAATGATTATATCTTTTCATTGTTTTGTTTCCCGCTTTTCAATATATTTTTTAGAAAACATTTTTTGCAAAACAAGAAGGAGAGTTCTTACTCTAGACAAACTATATGTATAAATTATTAAAATAAAAGATTAAAAAAATATATTAAAAAGCCGGAAAAAGGAGTGCTTTCTAATGCCGTATCAGTATCAATATAACCAAAGTAAAGTACAATAGTATGAAGAGCACTCAAAAGAAGAATAAAATTGAATGTAAAAAATGATTATATCTTTTCATTGTTTTGTTTTCCGCTTTTCAATATATTTTTTAGAAAACATTTTTTGCAAAACAAGAAGGAGAGTTCTTACTCTAGACAAACTATATGTATAAATTATTAAAATAAAAGATTAAAAAAATATATTAAAAAGCCGGAAAAAGGAGTGCTTTCTAATGCCGTATCAGTATCAATATAACCAAAGTAAAGTACAATAGTATGAAGAGCACTCAAAAGAAGAAAAAAATTGAATGTAAAAAATGATTATATCTTTTCATTGTTTTGTTTCCCGCTTTTCAATATATTTTTTAGAAAACATTTTTTGCAAAACAAGAAGGAGAGTTCTTACTCTAGACAAACTATATGTATAAATTATTAAAATAAAATATTAAAAAAATATATTAAAAAGCCGGAAAAAGGAGTGCTTTCTAATGCCGTATCAGTATCAATATAACCAAAGTAAAGTACAATAGTATGAAGAGCACTCAAAAGAAGAAAAAAATTGAATGTAAAAAATGATTATATCTTTTCATTGTTTTGTTTCCCGCTTTTCAATATATTTTTTAGAAAACATTTTTTGCAAAACAAGAAGGAGAGTTCTTACTCTAGACAAACTATATGTATGAATTATTAAAATAAAAGATTAAAAAAATATATTAAAAAGCCGGAAAAAGGAGTGCTTTCTAATGCCGTATCAGTATCAATATAACCAAAGTAAAGTACAATAGTATGAAGAGCACTCAAAAGAAGAAAAAAATTGAATGTAAAAAATGATTATATCTTTTCATTGTTTTGTTTCCCGCTTTTCAATATATTTTTTAGAAAACATTTTTTGCAAAACAAGAAGGAGAGTTCTTACTCTAGACAAACTATATGTATAAATTATTAAAATAAAATATTAAAAAAATATATTAAAAAGCCGGAAAAAGGAGTGCTTTCTAATGCCGTATCAGTATCAATATAACCAAAGTAAAGTACAATAGTATGAAGAGCACTCAAAAGAAGAAAAAAATTGAATGTAAAAAATGATTATATCTTTTCATTGTTTTGTTTCCCGCTTTTCAATATATTTTTTAGAAAACATTTTTTGCAAAACAAGAAGGAGAGTTCTTACTCTAGACAAACTATATGTATAAATTATTAAAATAAAAGATTAAAAAAATATATTAAAAAGCCGGAAAAAGGAGTGCTTTCTAATGCCGTATCAGTATCAATATAACCAAAGTAAAGTACAATAGTATGAAGAGCACTCAAAAGAAGAAAAAAATTGAATGTAAAAAATGATTATATCTTTTCATTGTTTTGTTTCCCGCTTTTCAATATATTTTTTAGAAAACATTTTTTGCAAAACAAGAAGCAGAGTAGTAATTAGATAGATAAAGGAAAAATAATTTGTACTTGTGAAATTATGCTTTCTTAGACATGATATATATATATATCATGCATATATATATATATATAAATTATTAAAATAACAAAAATATATATGAAAAAGCTGGAAAACAAAAAATGAAAAGATATAATCTCTTCATCACCTCACACGATTATATCCTCAAAATGGAGTGCTTTCTAATATTGTATCAACATAGCCAAAGCAAAATATATCAATACAATAGTGTGAAGAGCATTAAAAAAAAAGAACACATAAAGTAAAAAATTAAGAGATTATATTTTTTCATTGTTTTTCGGCTTTATAATATATATTTTTTTAATTTGTTTTCCTTCTCCTTCTGTTTTTATTAATCTTTAACAGTTTTAAGTTCTAGGATATACTCGCAAATTCAATTTTTATGATTGCATTAAAATTGAATTAGGTTTTAGAATTTTTTTTTCAGAGATGTACAGTTAAACGCAGAATTAAGGTTCACATTTTATTTTCATATTTAATAAAAATAAGTATGAAGAAAGATGTTTTGGTAGAATAAAACATTGCAAAATTTATTCAATTTATTTATTTATTCATTGTTTTAAAGATATCTACTTGTAATAGTTATTTATCATCCTTTCTTAATAATATTCTCTTCGATTAATATGACTTGATTTCTATTATTTCAAATTGGGATTCTTTTATTATACTATGAAGTATCCTTTAATATAATTTAAATCCTTTAATATTACAGCATTACATAACACTTTATGATAAACATATTAAAAACGGTATTTTGCAATTATTAAAAATAAATAGAGTAGTAAAGTAAAATAAAGAAAAAGTAATTAAAATTAAAAAAAGTTATATTCACTTATATAGTAATATGCTTTGTATAAAATAGTTTTTAGTTAAAATTTGTAGTTAAAATAATGAATGCAACTGTTACTGAGAATTAACTTTACACAGCATTACTTATAACAATTTTATTTTGCAAAAAAAAAAGAAAGAAAAAATTTAAATAATTTTATAGTAACCAAAAATTGAAAAGAAATTCAAAAAACAAAGATTTTGATTAAGTTTCAATAGAGATAAGCATCTGTTCCAAAGAAATAAAGATATTAACCCAAGCAATCTGAAACTTCCTTAAAAAATGGTTTCATTGCAACAAAATATTTTTCAAACATTTAAATTTCATGTTAGAAACAAATCCTACAATCTCATTAAGGACTCAGGAATAAAAATATTTCTGAAAAAAAAAAAAAAAGCAACCCGTGTCTGGATGAAAAACCTTGATGGGTTTGTTTTTCAAATCCTGGTTAATTGTCACTACATAAAAAAAAAAAATGTAGTTAGATAGATTTGTAGCTACAAAAATAATATAGTTTTTCTGACCATTGATGCATATGTACAGTGAAAGAATTCGTAATAGTTAGAGTGGGAGTAGTAGAACACTAAATAATGATGCTAACACTAATAAAAAGTGCGATATCTAATGTTTTCAACTCCTGCGATGAATGTTACTAATTTTTTAAAACTTATTTATTTGAACTTATAAGTAAGTTTTAAAAGCCTTTCCGTCGTTTGTTATTAGCAATGAAATTAGCTTTAAAATATAAGAAATTAAAAAAATAAAGTATTTGAAATTTTGGAACTTCCAAATTTATCCCAGATGCGTGTGAAATCTGTACAACTTAAAATCTGTACTGACAAACGGTATAAGTTAAATTTTATCGTACTTAATAAGCGTCATTAAAGCTTCAGTGTTTCCCAAACTTATGACTTTTGTGTACCCTTTCTAAATGTTTGGTAAAGCTGTGTACCACTTATAAAAAATGAATGTATTTTTTACCATAAAAAATTTTTACAAATGCTAAAAATCACAACTGGCTGTTGACACCACTAATTATTAACTGTTAACTCTGCAAAAAATAGCCAATAGAAAAAAACGCATTCGTAAATTTTCATGGCTAGCTTTGTTTTTAAATAAATTTTCGTTTGTTGCAAGAGGACACGTACTCCCATATCACCCCACACGTACATTTCGCATAAGAACACGTACCCCCGCTAAATTGTTCCAATACTTCTGGGGGTACGCGTACCACACTTTGGGAAACACTGGCTAAGAGGGTACGGTTTTGCTTTAATTGGCCTTGCCTACTTGAAACTTCATTCAAAGATGGTAATAAAATTCTACATATTACTAGCTCTTAAAAAATTCACTCTGAAGGCATGAGTAAAGAAAAGTGGATTGTCAAAGAAAAATAAAGGGCCGCCGAAACAAAAGATCGCTGAAACTGAGATTTAAAAAAAAAATTAAATTAGAAAAGCCACAGAGGCAAATTTATGGCCTAATTGTTTATGAAATCAAACGGGCTCAATTTTAGCTTTTCACACAAACTAGCAATGAATAATCCAAAGAAACTGAGTTGAAAAGATTTGATGATTTTGCTTACAAATCATGAAGATAGCAATACTAGTCTACATGTTCCAAAAGCTCAAAAATAGGTTGCTAAAGGGGGTTTCGCATGTTCACCAGATGTGTTTGATGCCTGGAGAATTGGTTTTTTATTGTCATCTTTATGATTTTGAAGTAAACTGCTGAGTAATTGAAAAAGTCATTGCTTTTAGAATTATACTTATTAATGATATAAATTTCTATTTTCACACAGTGTGCTGGCAGAAACTTCTAATTCTTCAACTGATCCACCAGCCGTGACGCCTCCAGTTAGTTCCTCAACAGCTCAGAGCAACATTCCAGTTTTAAAGAATGCCGAAGTTCAAACTTGTGCGGCTTGGCCAGTGCCAAATGCTGCCATAAACAATGCCTCGCCCAGCACAAGTAACGACTGTTCGCCTATAAGTTCTCAAACGGACGATGTTGCCATTAATTTAATGGACTGTTTACCCGATAATCCAATCTGTGATACCTCATTTGCATCCAATGAAGCACCCGCAATATTGGTGGACATTTCTGAGGACAGTGAACCAGAATCATTAACCAACAACATCCCAGATACCACCAGTCTTTCGTATACACAACTCCCAATAGAACCCTCAGAAGTGCTGGTTGCTGAAATTTTGACATCATCTAGCAGCCTGCAAATAGCAGCTGCTGCTGAAGAATCACCTCCTACCCTTCATCGAACGATAGACTCGCCTCCTGAACCTGTTGTAGAATCTACGGATGTCGTACAGAACGATCATTCATCTTCTCTCGTTGATGTGGTACAGAACGATCTTTCATCTTCTCTCGTTGACGTTGTACAGAACGATAATTCATCTTCTCTCGTTGATGTCGATTCCTTAGGTAGATCATCTCCACCTCCTAGCTATGAGGATGTTCAGGGAGAGAATTCAGTGGGTGGTGTGTTTGGTTTAGCTTATGGAACGCTGTAAATCTTGTTTCCGTCAGTGTTAATTTAAAATTAAGGTGCAATGTTATATAAATTTTTTTTAAAATTTAAATACCTCTACTGTTTTATTTAATAGAATTGCATCTCTTAATTTGTTTTCATGTTTCTCCAATAATGCGTACAGACCTGATTCCTTAGGTAGATCATCTCCACCTCCCAGCTATGAGGATGTTCAGGGTGAGAATTCAGTGGCTGGTATGTTTGGTTTAGCTTATGGAACGCTGTAAATCTTGTTACCGTCAGTGTTAATTTAAAATTAAGGTGCAATGTTACATTAATTTTTTTTATTTAAATACTTCTACTGTTTAATTTAATACATAGCTGTCTACTGGTTTAATTTAAATTCTCCTAATTTTTGTATAATTTAGAAAATTCCCTAAAAAAATACTTATTGAAATAGAATTTTTGTACAGATTTTTGCTTGCTTGTTAGAATATTTAAATAAGTATTACTAATAACATAATGAAGCGAACCTGATTTATAGAAATCGGTTCAAAACTTTTTTTTCTCAAAAATGTTCAGTTTATTTTTATTCAGAACTTTTTTTAAGTTAATTAAAAAAAATCTTTCAATTATCTGTGATGCATTAAATGTTGATTAATATTCGAAATTATGAGTAAACATAATACATAACATTTCAAGTATGTTTAATGGTCAATCATAACTGGAAAATATTAGTTTTTTTATTTTGATGACTATAAAATTCCCTATGTGTAAAATATTTAGTACATTATGCAACAATTATTATAAAATTTCTGTTATTTTTAAAAATCTACTGGATTTTTCATATTCATGTTGGCAGCTAATTGCATCCCTTTTTGTTTTCATGTTTCCCCAATAATGCGTAAAAAAGACGTCACGGAAAACGAAAAAATAACAAGAAAGTCACATTCTAAGAACAGGTCCCTACCTTCCCAGTAGACTCTTAGAGGATCGCTTATGGCGTTATCAAGAAGTATGAGGTCTCTAGCAAGGCAATATTGCTAGGCATGTCGGAAATATTTTTGCACTTCTTACAAGTCATTTTTAAAAACTAATCTAATTGCATCGTGGAAAGGAGGATTATTTGTAGTTTAAGTAGTTTTTATAGACTTAAAATAAGAGATATCCAGGGCCTGATTAACCATTAAGTATATTTATATATTATATTATAATTAAGAATATTCAGTCCCCCAGGACCACTTTCCCTGGAATAACCCAGAAATAAAATTCCCTGTATTTTCCCAGTTTATATAGGAAAACTCAAAATTCTCTGTTATTTTAGGTGATTTGTAAATTCCTTGTATTTTTCATGTTTTCCGTCTTCTTCCTGCGGAGGGACAACCCTGTCCGAGGAAAAATATTTCAACGGTTCGTTTCCATTACTGTTAAAATTTATGCAATATTTTTGAGCACATGCCATAATGAACAAAAAAAAAAAAACACTTAAGTGTATGAATATCAACACTTACTAGAAATGGGCAATCAAGAATGACCCAAATAAGGCACACACCCATTAATGCCTCTTTATAGAAAACATGTTTTTGATAAAAACAATTTATTAACAAAAAAATAGTAAATAAATAAGTGTCAAGATGAAGTTTTTTGACATGATTTATGGAGGCCATTTTTAATCAAAAATTCTTTACTCTGATGGGATACAGCTCCGTGATTGAGTTGGAAATCACACAAAGCTTTCAGGGGATGCAACAGTGCCTGCAAAGAAAAACAATCAGAATAATTTTAATTATTAAAGAAAAACTTGAAAAATGAAATTTGAAAAGGTAAAATCAGGAGTATTTTTTTTAATTATTTATTTTTAAATAAAAAAATAAATATTTATTTTTTGTATATGTATTTTTTTATATTCATTTTTTATTAAAATAAAAAAAAAAAAATAATAATTATTTATTTATTTAAAAAAAAATTGTTTACTTAATTTTTTAAAAGATAAATTACAGGATAATTCAAAATGAATATAGTTATTACTATAAGTATTTAATGAAAAAGAATTTATCGATAATATTCATAGAATGTGGATGGAACAATTTCTTTGCTCACACCTGTTCCCAATGAATCAAGGGTGCGTAGCCAAATTATTCAACAAAAAAAAAAAAAAAAAAAAAATAAGCACCTCTTATGTACTTTTTAAACACTCAAATATTTTTAATCACTTATGTACATTACCAAAATGCAAAATAATTTTCAAAGACATTACATAATAAAATAACTAGTTTCTGACAAAGAATTCTTTTCTTGATTATATTAGCCATTATAAAATGATCGAGAGATTTTTCGGCTTGATTTCAGAGGGTAGAAAATGAAACCTGAAATAGAGAACATCTCACAAAATGCAGCAGAGTTGAACATGAGAGTGCAATAATCTCACCGAACACAGCTCAGTAGACACACATGTGGACTCTCAAGTATTTCATCAAGCATGTAAAATGTTTGACGCTTTCATTCGCTATGAACCGACGGCATACCGGAATAAATTGTGGTTGAATGAATAGTGAAAACGTTGAATAATCTGAAAAGTGCATTTTTGCGCAATGCGTGTCGAAAATTAACATGGTAAAGAAAAAAAATTTCATTTTGGAAAAGGGAAAATTAAGGACTTTTGAAAAACATCCAATGAAAAAAGCATCTTTAAAGGCTTTTAAAAACAAAAATTTAAAATAAGCACCTTTAAGTACTTTTTAAAAACGCTACGCTTCATGTATAAGGTTAAAAAAAAGAAAATTGGTAAAGCGTGAAATCTTTTTAAACGGGAAAAAAACTTCTTATAAAAGTAAATTTAATATTATGATATTTATTATTTCTTTAAAAAAAAAAAAAAAACTTTTTACGCGGGAACTTCTTAAACAGGTTCTACTGTATTTCTTTTAAAAAAGTCCTCTCCTTTAAAAATTTTTGTTTTGTTTGCCTCCATTATCTCATTTTAATATATATATATTTCAGCATGAAAAAAAAAAAAAAAAAAAAAGAACTCTAAACATTTTTTTTAAAAATTGATACTCAGTAAAATTTTTTAATGTTATTTATAATAAACAATTATTGAATTGTATAAAATAGCTCATTTCAAGATATTTACAAAAAGTTGCTTTAGCTTTTCACAGTAAACACAGTAAAGAAATATTCTTAAATCAAAATGTAACATTTTGGTGTGAGTTTATGTATGGATTTCTTTTATTTAATAACCCTATTCTTATGTACAGGAAATATAGTATATTTTCTTATTCCAATTTACAGTAAAAATTAGGATGTAAAGAAAAATGTTGCAACATTGTTCAATTCAATTTGTTGTTGTTACATGATTAAAACTTAAGTTGTATTTAATTTTTACAGCTATAGTAAAATTAAATACAAAAATGGCAACTGAATATAATTCATTACTTATGTTTTTTTATATTGTAAGAAATTTTTTTTATATCAATATCACTTAATGAATTTTAATTACCTGGGCCCTAAGTAAAGAAAATCACCTTAAATCATTCAACATGGATCCCTGCATGCAAAACAGCACCGAGTTTAATTAATTTATGGAATAGAAATAAAAAAAGATTGATAGTGTATTTGTTAAATGTGGTTATATAGTTGAAATTCAAGAATATTTGTATAAATACAATCATTAATTATGAATCACAGAATATTTTATAAAAAATATCTTTTATACACTTAAGTATTTATTTATTTAATACAAAAATGCTTTGTGTTAGCATCCATTGTGCACAAGAGTTACAGTTGAAAGAAAAAATTAAGTGAGTTCATAGTGTAAACAATTTCTTTCAAACAATTAAATTGTAAATATATTGCTTAAACCTTTAATAATTTATCCAATTCTTCAGATTTAAATTTTAGAATATTCTTTACAATGTAAATCTTTTCTTTCGGAATGAAAAATTTTACTTTTTGTTTTCAGTCACAAAAACTAAATATATATATACAAAATTACAAAATTTATAAAAATATTTTTGTATTAATAAAAGCATTGAAATTTATTCACTTTCATAAAATGACTTAGTTAAAAATTAGAGTACAGATATTCTATTTTGGGACTTCAAGGCTGTAAACAAGCCAATAAATTATAATTAGATTTATGTTTCAAAAGAGGAGTTATTTTAAGATCTTTCACTTCCATATAAGGAAGGATTAAACGATTTTCGATGAGTATTAAATTATTTGTGATGAGGCGTAGGAATACAAGGAATGCAATATGACTGCCTTCTTACCCATGTATAAAACCTAGGAGCGCTGATTTTTGCGTGGCTTTTTTATGTTTTATGATTACCAACTAAACTCCGTCAGTTTAGACGGGATTTGTGTCTCCCCCTCCAACCCTGGGGAGGGGCTGAGAAGTCTGCCTTCAACATCTAGTACTAAATAAAAAGTCAGTGCAGATTATTGTCTCTTTCCTGTAATTTTGACTATTATTCCCACAGAAATAACAGGGTTTTGCTCTGTTATTTGATATTTATAGCACAAACAAACAAAGAGAAAAACGAAGAAAATTAATAAGTTATATTATAATATAACTTATTAATTTTCTTCGTTTTTCTCCTTGTTTGTTTGTGCTACGTTATAGTGACCATATTTAATGCAGCTTTAGCGCTTAATATTATCTACTATTAACTTACTTTTGTTTTCATTTTGCTCCCGTTTTGTTCGGTTTTCTAATTTCGTGTGTTTAGGGCATTGCTCTTTGAGCCTAATTTTTTGATTTCAGCAGTAGTAATAATTTGGCGCCTATGCAGAACGAGCAATCCAGTTTCTTTTATTTTTTTGTTATTTTTTTAAAATTATAATTAATTTTCTGAAATTTTTAAAAATGTATAATTAATTATGAAACTTATTAATTACAAACTTTAAATTACCTTGCGCACATCCATTTTCGGGCCCATCCAAGGTAACTAACAAATTTGACGCACTTCAGTATTGCAGTAAGAACGTGCCATAAGATATCACTTTATTTATGCTTCTGTTTTCATAGTTTGTAATCTGGCAATCTTATTAAGTAAATATTTTAAATCATTCTTGAAAGATGCCGGTTCGAGTAAGTTCATTTAAATTCGCTCCTCACCATGCAGATTTCCTCTCGTGTACTGTTCTATAATCTCTTGACATTTTATTTTCTGTTTTTTGCTTGATATATTTGTTTATTTTTTACTTAATGTATTCTAATTTCGTTTAAACATTTTTTTGAGTGCTCCTCACACTATTGTATTGATATATTTTGCTTTGGCTATATTGATACAATTTTAGAAAGCACTCCTTTTTACGGACATAATCGTCTGAGCTGATGCCTTTCTTTATTTTGTTTTCCGGATTTTTTATATATATTTTTTGCCTCCATTTTTTCTCAACTTGTTACTTATATATATATATATATATATACAGTTAAACCTCGCTACAACAATATTTTGCGGACCAAATAAGGATATTGTTGTAGAGGGATATATTGTTATACCGAGGGCCCACACAATTCTGGGACGCAATAAGATTTTTTTAAATTTAATGTTATATATTTATTAACTATAAATATATTTATATATTATAGAAAAATTTAATTTGCAGAGTGTTTATTATGGTTAAGCATTAAAAACAATGGATATAAATACAGAAAATAAGATCGTAAACTTACCTTAAAGAAACATTTTTATTGAAAAAAATCAGATATTTTTGTTTGTTTATTCATTTTTCTGACTGTTAAGTCAACCAACAAAGTATGCATTGAGTCCAATGCCGGAAAATGATTTTCATCTGTGAATGGAAGACTTGAGAAAAATGTCCTTAGAGATTTTACCAATTGAAGTGCTTCATGGGGTGACAATACGGACTGTGATTCACATGGATTATCATCACTTCCTGATTATCATCTTCTTCCTCATAATTATTTTCCATTTCATCTGTAATTTCAGAGAGAATCTCTTTACCACTAAATCCTGCAAAAATTGTACGTTCGTCATCCGCAGTTAAATAGTCCTCCTTGTTAACACCATATGTTTTGCCCATTTTTTCCTCAAGTTGGGATAAAGATTTTTGAATATTCAAAACACAATCTTGATCATCTAAAAGATCACTCTCTATGGAATTTTCATCACAATCAGAAACAATTTAGTCTTCAAAGACGCATAAACCGGCCTTTTTCCAACAATTTTGAATGGTTTTCTCTGTTACTTCCCACCAACTACCAGCAATAATGTCACACGCGTCCTTAACATTAACAGTTTTAAACGGGTCTTCTACTTTATTTTCGATGTTGACAAGTATCGATTCAACCAAACGCTTCCTGTAGTAACCTTTGAAACACTTAATTATGCCCATATCGAGTGGCTGCAAAACCGAAGTGCAGTTGGCTGGGAAGAAAAAAAACAATTTCGACATTGTGTAGTTTTGGAATTGAGGTGTGAGCGGTGCAGTTATCAATTAATAAAGCAATTTTTTTCTTCCTCCTTTTCATTTCTTTATCTAACTTCAACAACCATTCAGAAAAAAACTTAGAAGTCATCCAAGCTTTTTTATTGGCTTTATATTCCACGGGAAGACTTTTAACATTTTTGAAGCACCTCGGCTTCGATGATTTGCCGATAACAAGAGGTTGAATTTTGTGTGTCCCTGTGCTATTGGCACACAGAAGAACAGTCAATCTTTGCTTTGATTTTTTACTGCTGTAACATTTTTCACCCTTAAATGCCAATGTTTGATCGTGTAGGAGTTGAAAAAACAGCCCAGCTTCATCTGCGTTATAAACGTTCTCTGGTTTATACTTTTGAAGAATATCTGTCATCTTCTCTTGCTTCCATTCATTTGCTTCATTCATCGGAACATATTTTTTCTCCCCATGAACTTCTTGGAAAGTTATTCCATGACGATCCCGAAAACGCATTAGCCAACCATTACTAACTTTAAAAGTTTCGTTCCCTAACATTACAGCGAATTTACGTGCTTGGGTGCATAACAAAGGCCCATTTATCGGGATATTAGTTGCTCTCATCTCTTGAAACCATTTTAAGATGGCAGCAATGTTTTCATTAGTTGCAACTTTTAGTCGTTTTCGCTTTGGATTAATTAAATTTGAACTTACAGTATCTTCGATCTGTTTTCTTTTCTTTAGAAACGTTGCAACTGTAGATTGAGATAATCCGTATTTTCTAGCTGCATCAATCTGCTTCATTCCATCATCAATATCTTTAATAACGTTAAGTTTATCTTGAAATGAAAGTTTCTTTCTCCCTGCCATCTTATGCTAACATACACTAGTAAAAAACATCCAATACACTGAAGACTCACCAAGCTGAAGATATTAGCAGCACTAAATGCGAAAAGTTCTGATCGTAGAATTTGTGCTAGCTTATGAAAACACCAGGTGTAGTTTAAATTAGGGATTAAGTGACAGTGATGAACGATGACCAATGGTCACATTTTTTTCCCCTCCCCAATTTCAGTAAACATGCTCCACCCACCTTCTACATAAACAGTACCATCTCAGGTGTTACTGTGATGCGTGTGATCATTTGCGACTCATGATCAGCTTTTAACATGAAGGAAATGAAATCAGAGGGGAATGTTACAACTGTGACTTCTTAAGAACTGAGTGAGGCAATTCTAAAGCTTGAAGCTCTTAGGGTGGTCTAAGTATCTCAACAGTGGGGGATTGAAATCTGAATACAAAAGCCATTCTCTGAGGTGAAAAGAAATAATGGTGGGGTGATAGATCATAACCAGCAGTGACCCTTCTATCATCAGAAAAGATGGAAAAAAAATGGCAAAAAATGACAAAAAGGCTTTTTACATTATTTGAAAACCAATAATAAATTTAGAAAATTAGAAATTTATGTTGAAATTTGAAAAAAAAAAAAAAAATCGTTATACAGGGGTTTACTGCTTTAGAGAACATCGTTATATTGAGAGAAGGATAACATTGATTCATATGCAAGTTTGACGGGGCCACAAAACAATATCGTAATAGAGGGAGTTATTGTTGTATGGGATTTCGTAGTAGCGAGAGTTCACTGTATATATATATATAATTGAAATGTAAGGGGAAATGCTATTTATTAACTAATTCTTTTGCTATAAATCTGAATTTGTAACAAAATCCTCACTCACACTCATATTTTATTAAAATGTAAAAGAGGGTGTCCTTTAAAAAAAAATGAAAGGAAAGAACAAGATTTCTAAAGTGAACTATCTTAGGCTTTTGCAATTTTAGAATATATATATTTTTAATATTATCCATTTAAAATTTTGCTAAAGCTAAATTATTGAATTTTATTTCTCAAAAGAGTACAGAGAAATAGCGAGCATTTCTTTCCCCTCTTATACTTGAGAAATTCATCTTTTGAATATAATTCTGCAGGAAAAAAAATCTTACTAAAATTTTTTTTATATAAGATACCGAAAAAAAAAACTTTCTTGAAGAACTCAGCAACATTCTACTACAATATTGCTGTGATTCAGTACACAACAACATGTGCATTATTTTTTAGTGTGCCACAACATTACATGTCACAATAAGCTCATAACATCAATATACAATAATAGCATAAAATGAAAAGATTACGTGTTTGAAGTGTGGGTTTCCTTCTAGAACTGATAACGCTATAGCAGCTGTTTCAACCGTAGATAAAGATCCCTCTGTTGGCTGAGTGCGAATAACATATTCACTAGTTACTTCAGAATTTATTTGAACCTAAAATGAAACAATTTTATTTAACTTTCTTTCAATAGAAAAAAAATACTATATTTCCCCCCCAAAAAAAATATTTCACACTATGACTGAAACAATCAGTTCTAATCAGGGTCACCACTTATAACTAAGAAACGAAATTTCCTGTTATTTCAGGTGTTTTTTTTTTTTTTTTTAAATTCCCTGTGTTTTCCAGGTTTTTCCTGTGCAATGGCAACCCTGCTTATGACAAATTTTACAGACTATCTATTTTAATTAAATAAATGTTAATGACACAGAAAATTTTAGTTGGGTGTGCTTCTCTCTGTCAAAAACTATTTATTAATTAAAACAATATAAATATTTCCCACATCTGGAAATAATATCAAAATGCTATTAACGTGGTCAGTAGTTTTTATATGATTGGCAGCGAGAACTGTCTTCAATCAAGGCGCACCTGTGCTGAAGGGCATTTGAATTGACCTTAGCAGAAAAATAACCTGGTCCCTCATTGGACCAACATCCCCGAATTTTGGCTCAATAAGGTTTCAAAGAGCCGTTATTTTCTGATATTGGCCCTATATAGAATTCTCCGATTCACCTGATATTTTATAACCAATATAATATAGAGCTGTCAGATAGTCGCTTTATATTGGTTTCTTAAAAGCCAATATCGACCCTATATAGGACCAATATTAAAATACCTAGAAATGGAGGGGGCCTAATTGAAGTATCATCCTTTTTTCTTTAGGAAAACAGTAAGGAATGTGTATTAAATTAAGACACAAATAAAATAAAACACAAGAATTGGGAATATTAATTTTATAGAAGAAAATTAAGAATACTTTTGTTTAAAAGTTTTTTTTTATGAAGGGTGATATCAAATTTAAGTAAAATTATTCAAAAATCGCATTTAATTTCCTCATGGAGGTCAGTTACTTGATATATTTTTGGAAAATCGGAAGGACTGTGTATTAAATTAAGACACAAAATAAAACACAAGAATTGTGAACATTCATTTCCTAGAAGATAACTCTTACAACTAGCAATATTTTTGTTTAAAAGTTTTTTTTTTATGATACTAAATTTAAGTAATTTATGCAAAAATCACATTCAATTTCCTTATGGATAACCTTAAACATATTCAAGACCTTTCAATTTTTAGAAATGTACACCATTATTGCTACTTTTTAGAAATTTGCCATTCAGATTTGATTCTTTATTATGGAAATCAAGAAAAGATTAAGAAACAGGATTTTGGATAGCTAGTTTAGGATACTTAAAGATTATGACACTCCAAAAACTGTCTTAAAATGCTCAAAAGTGTATTAAAGTAATTCTAGAAGCAATTAAAATACATTTATAACTTCAACTGTGCATTTAATGCATTTAAAAAATAAATGCATTTATAGCTCAATTTTAATATTTGTTCAACATCCATTGAAATCTCAAAATTTTAAGCTTTTTATGCATTTTATAATTAAATTTTAAATGTATAATTACAAAAACACATATTACATAAACTCAATATTTATAACACTATTATTACCTAAAAGTTCATAATACAGTGAACTCCTGGATAAAGTGAACGAAATGTTCGGTCTTGTGCCTTACTATACACGCATAATGCTACTTTTTGTGGATATAGTGAACTAAAAAAGTGAGGAAGTTGGATATATTGACCTTTTTTCTGTCTTCGACTGATTTTTTCCCCTTAATTTTGAAATGCCTACTTCAAAATAAATACTTATATTGATTTTTAAAACCATCTATAGAGAGGAATGTAGCGATAAGCATTTTTCTTGTTTGCTTCTCAGTTTTCCATCCCTAAACAAAAGCTAACACAGGCAGATGTATGGACAAATCTTTCCCTGCATCAGCTAAAGATTACTTATTTTTTTTTGTACACAAGATAAAGAGTAATAAAAAATAAAAGCATTTTTTGTTACTACCTATTATCTTTCAGTCATTTTTGTATTTTATTTAATTGGTCATTTATTTAAATGATGTATAATAAAAAGAAGGAGTTCGGAGTCATTCGTTAAAATTGTTTGTGGAACGAATATAGCGAACTCCCGGTTATAGTGAACCAATAAATTCGTTCCCTCAAAACTGAAATGTTCAAAACAAAACAAATCAGAAAAGCTGAAGCAAAGAATTATGTCTTAAGATTTTATATCACTAACATAATGAGAAAACCTGGTAGCAAGTGTTATTGCGAGTTACAAGATAAAATGTAAAATCATAAAAAAAATGTGATCTGAATGATTATTTCCTTAAATGTGAAATCATTTAATGAAATAAAAATGACCAAAATCCAATGAAATACAGCCAAACCCCGCTACAGTGAACCTTCAAGGAACCGAAATTTCGGTTCACTATAACCGAGAGTTCACTATATCTGTACTGAAAACAATTTTAACTAATTTTTCTGAACTGCTCCCTTTTATTACACATTTAAATAAATGACCAAAAAAAGAAATACAAAAATGATCACAAAACAATATTTAGTCTTAAAATGTGTTAACTTTTATTTTTTATTTATCTTCCTCTTGTTTACAAAAAATTTAGGGATCACCTTTATTTAGGGATGGGAAACTGATATTCGTTTTATGGAAACGTTTATGTAGAAATTTCAAAATTACCAAAAAATAAAGAGAAAAAAAAAAAAACAGTTGAAGACAGAAAAAAGTTCACAATATCCAACTTCCTCTCTTCTTTTGGTTCACTATATCCACAAAATATAATAATAGAAGGGCAAGGGAGCGAACATTTTGTTCACTATAGGAGGGTTCGACCGTAATAAAAATTGGTGAAAAGAATACCCCGCCTCCCCAAAAAAATGCTCTAAAATGTGAAAATTTCCCTAAAAGAGAAGGAAAGTCATCAAAATTGATGGCTTAGTAAATTAAACTTGTGCAAAATGTTCACCTGTTTTACTTGTTTGAGCTCTTTACAGTTAGCATAGAGAGATCTTGCTTGTGGCCAAGTACCATCCAGTATTATGATATTGTATGGATCACAGTTATTCTGTCCCACGACAGGCAGTGACTCAATGCCCACAGCTGAAGGTCCAGGATACAAGAGAAGTGTTTTTGGAGACAACAGAAGAGATCTCAATTTTTCATTTCTAAATAACAAAAGCAATAGATTATGCCAGAGGTATGATTTAAATCACTTTATTTGAAAAAAAAAAACAAAAAAAAAAAAAAAAACAACAACATATATTTATTTCGGCAGTTAGGTATGTTAGGCAGTTAGGTACCACTGATTTGCAACCCTTTTTTTTTTTGCCACGACACACTTTTTAACAATTTCGAAATTTGACGGCACGCATAGAAAAAAATAAGTTTAAAAGTTGTTTACTTACTTGTGTAAAATAGTTTCTGATAATAATTTTGAATGTTAAATAAAATATATACCCATAAAAATACAACAATGAAATCTTGAAACAAAACATGCATTTGAGTGACACCTTTCTGATGATTCTGATTCACGTGATTTTGTCATCAATATGTTTTTCGGCAATTACAGCTACAGATTTGGCGATATTTAATTACATATTTTAATGTGATGATGATTTTTAAAATGCGATGAAGGAAATAATTAGTGCTTCCCCCCCAACAAAATGCAAGAATATCACCCATAATATTAGAATAATAAAAAAATATTACATATTCAATTAAAAAATTATATATATATTTTTGTTTTTGTAAACACAGCCCTTTTAATATTTTAAATGAGTAACATGTATGCTTGTTATTATTAAAAGTGTCTTGTAGAATGATAATAGTGCTAGAGAGTTTTGTTACAGATTGCTGGAAAAGTTCTGCCACAGGACATTGCTTAACTTTTTATTTTTTAAATCAGACTTTCTCCTTCATTAGTTATCAAATACAATTCACTACAAAATTATGAATTTTTAAAAAAAAAATTCTGGAATGCTTAGTATGAAAGAACAAATTTAAATGCTCATATTTTGTCTAATTCTTAACGATTTCTTTTTTCAAATTAGAAAATAATAATTTTGTTATTAATTAAAAATTGCTCTGAAAATTATGCTTATATTTAATAAATATTAATAAAGTTAAAGCAAAAATACATAAATAAAAATACTAGTTTTTTGTGTTGATAAAAATGTCCATATCTCTGTAAATATTTAGGTTAAGTTTATGAATTTTCACGCAATCATTGCAAATAAAAACCAAAGTAAGTGATACCAGTTACAATCTTATTGCTTAATTTTAAAAACACTTCATTTTATTCATAACTTATAACTGGTCTTCATTTTTTTTGATCTAAGGTGTGTAGCCAAACTCTCAACACAGAATCAGCACCTTTTATGTACTTTTTAAGCGCTCAAAAAATATTTTTAAGCACTATATACATTACCAAAATGCAAAATAATTTTCAAATACTTTACATGATCATGATAAAAAAATAACTAGTTTCTAACGAAGAACTCTTTTCCTTGATCATATTGGCCACCATAAAAAGAGCGAGAGATTTTTTGGTTCGATATCAGAGGGTGGAAAATGAAGCCTGAAATGGAGAATATCTTGCAAAATGCAATAGAGTTGCACATGAGAGTGCAATAATCTCACTGAAATGCTCAGTAGTCACTCCCAAGTATTTCATCAAACACGTAACATGATTAGCGCTATCATAGGTCATGTGCCGAGGGCATGTGGAAATGGATTGTGAAAACAGTGAATAGAACAGGGTGCGTAGCCAAATCTTTAAAAAAAAAAAGTAATAATAAGCATCTTTTAAGCACTTTTTATGCACTCAAAAATTATTTTTAAACACTATATACATTAAAAAAATGCAAAATAATTTTCAAACTTTACATAATCATGATAAAATAATGTAAAACACATAAAATGATTGGCACTTTCATACGCTATGGACCGACTGTACGCCGAAATGGATTGTGGTTGAATGAATTGCGAAAACGTTGAATAGAACAATGTGAAAAGCACGCTTTTGCATAGTGCATGACGAAAATTGACACGGTAAAGAATTATAAACCTCATTTTCGAAAACGGAAAATTAAGCACTTTTAAAAAACAACACCCAATAAAAAAGACTTAAGCACTTTTTAAAAACGCTATGCACCACGTAGAACAATGTGGAACCACGTTTTTGCATAATATGTAGCAAAAATCGACACGATAAAGAAAAAAAAAATCTGATTTTCGAAAAGGAAAAACTTTCTAAAAACACCCCATGAAAAAAGCACCTTTTAAAAAACGAAAATAAGCTCTTTTTAATTCACCATGTTGATAAGTAATCGCAATTAAAGTTACAAAACAAGTATTTCTTGAGACAAAACTGACTGTAGAGTAGAGGATAAAAGAAATCTTAACTTACAACATGGATGAAAATCTTCTTCCTTTAAACAAAATGAACTTATCCCTGGGAATGGAATATTCCAGCATGGGCGCAGTACGAAGGCAACGTTTCTCCTACGACAAAACTTATTTTATTACATACATATTTACTTTTTTGTACTATATAATATGCATTTTTGTATTATATATTATGCATGCAACTTGTTATTGCATGCATATTATATAACTTGAATTATATCATATGCATGCAACATGGATAGGAAAAATCCATTAGATTTTACGAAATAATATAAATTTCATGATAATTGTTGCATAATGTACTAAATATTTTACGCATAGGGAATTTTAGGGATAGTCATCAAAAAAGAAAAACTCCAATATTTTCCAGTTATGATGGACATTAAATAACATAACACATAACATTAAATGAAATGTTATGTATTCTGTTTACTGATAATTTTGAATAGTAATAAGCATTTAATTCACAAAAGATGGTTAAAATATTTTTTTAATTAATTTAAAAAGGGGGTTCTGAATAAAAATAAACTGAACATTTTAGGACAAAAACAGTTTTAAACCGATTTTTATAAATGACGCTAGCTTCACTATATATGATACTTATTTTAATATCCAAGCAAGTAATAATTTGTGTAAAAATTCTATATCAATAAGGATATTTCAGGAATCTCACTCAGTTTTATGGAATTTTCTAAAATTTACAAAAACTAGGAAAATTTATATTAAACCAGGAGAAACTGGAAAATCTAGTAGAGTTGGCAGCTATGACTATGGATTCTAGTTGAGTAATAATATCATAATTGAGTAATAATAATAATAGCATAATTTTTATTTAGAGTAATAAAAACGATATCAATCTGTTTAAAAATGTAAAAGCAATTGATGTATGGATGGTGTTTTCAATATAAACAACAATCTGGAGCTTTTGACGTGCTCTACTTCTTATAACAAAGTATACAGCTGTTTACTACAGCCTATTTTCTGCAAAGCGGTTAGTTTCAAACAGATTATTTTGCTTTGAATAAAAGAAAAAAATTATACAATTTCTGAGCTCAAATCTGCTGTATTTAAGATATTAAGTAATTTCGGTGACTTGGATGTGAAAATTTGTTTTAGTTATTTCGTTAATTATTTTAGCTATCCGTCATTATTACAGTTAAGTTCGAAGTTAGTATATTGTTAACAAAGTGAGAAGTGTTTTATAATGATTCTTTTTTCGAATGACAATTCTTCTTTTATACACAAAAAATAAACGAGGTAAGAAATATTACTTAAGAGTGCTTCAAAACACAGTGACGACGTTTTGAGCCAAATGGCTTCAAACCACATTAAAAACAGCCCCATGGCAACACTGCGACAATGTCGCAGAACATTACAGAGTTCTTGCAGAAAGATTTTTTGTTTGAGAAGTAAAGAAGTTTGGATATTTTCATCATCACAATTTCTTGAAATTTTTTTCTTCTTCAGAACAGAATTATATTCAAAAAAATGCCTCGCATAAGGGAGGTAGCATAAATGCTCCTGATTTTTTTTCTACTTTCTTTTTAGAATACAAAAATTCTGCAATGACTGGTTTTAGTTAGAATTTCCGACTGGTATTATAAAAAGTAATTTCCAAATAGGGAAAATTTAAAAAGATGAATGATACAAACATTTTTTAGAACAGGAGAATATTGCCAATAATATTAGAATACGTATTCTTTTATATTCATATTAAAAAAAAAATTCTTCCATTTATAATTATAAAAATTATATACTGTTCTAATCAATACATAAATGCTTTTTTGTAAACAGAAAACGTGTTTGTTACTTTAAATTAGTAACATATATATTCGTTACTATTAAAAAAGTCTTTCAGAAAGTTATTAGTACTAGACAGAAATGTTGCAGAAAGTTGGAAAACAGTAGTATAGACAGTCAAGAGATTGAATTCCTAGTGCAGAAAACACCATCCATAACATTGAGAAAGTAGTATAAGTCAGTTTTTACAAAAACAGATTAAATATTAGTAGATATTATAGACCTCTTCCATGTGAAATGATTTTATTTTATCGACTATTTTATTCAATTGGTTTTCCCAAATAAATTTTTCATCACAAATAATTTCTTCACGCTAATCTGCTTGCGAAACATACACTATCAAAAGTACTTGCAAGTAATGTTTCAACATCAGTCCATTATCGTCATAACCTATGTGCTAAATAATTAGTGATTTTAGAAAAGTGCTATCTTTGAGGAATTGTGTTTTATATATAAGATTAAATTATTTGTATGTAGTGGTAAACCCCGTTGCAGACATTGTCTCAGAACTTTACAGAGTTAAGATTTTTCTTTTGGGAAAGTAAAAGATTTCGGTTTGCTTTTCAGCAGATATTTACGCACATTTAAACAATCACTCTTTGAGGTGCTCATTTTATGCCAATATCGTAAATCCATTTTGATTGGCAGTTATAGACATTGATTTTCATATGGTTTTTAGTTATCCTGATATATTTCAGAAGAGCGATATGGGAAATTTGATCGCTTTGAATACATTTGATCACTTACTTTTTAAGGCAATGATAGATTCTATCGATTATTTTTAGCAGTTTTGATTTCCATTTAGTATTTAAAACTCGATATTTTTATACAGTATTATTTTTTTATTACAACAATCAAATCTTGAAATGAAAGTAACCTTGAGTAACCTCTTTCTGAAGAGTCTAATTCTTGTGATTTCGCAATTGATCTGTTTTTCAGTAATTACTGCTACAGATTTCATATTTAATTATTTTTTTTAAATAAGATGATGATTTTCAAAATGTGATAAAGGAAATAGTTAGTGCATCCCTTCCCTAACAAAATGCGAGAATATCGCCCATAATATGAGAGTAAAAAAAATATTACATATTCAATTAAAAAAAATATAGTTTTTTGTTTTGTTTCGTAAACACAGCGTTTTTGTTACCTTAAATTAGTAACATAAATCTTTGTTATTATTGAAAGCATCTTGCAGAAAGATATTAGTGTTAAGAGAGTTTTGGGGTGGTTAAACAGGGGAATGGTTGGTGTTTTGCACATCCTAAACTGGTTTTGTACAGGGCAGGTGGGTTTTACTGTCTTAAAGTGTCCAAAACCTTGAACTTCGGTAAAAGGTAAAAATTCTATAGGTGTAACCATTACACACATAATAATTACATCGATTAATAAATATTTGATACTTTTTATATAATTTGCTTTAACCTATTAAAGAGAAATAATATAATAGGAAAAGATTTTTAACTTTGGAAGCTCCACAATTCATTGAACAACAAAAGTGAATACATTTAAATATGCTTTTAATACTGATAAATTAAGTTTTTGCATAAGGATAAAAATATTAAAAATATCAAACTTTTTTAATAAAAAAGAAACTTGTCTTCATTTTGTTTCTTGTTCAAAAATTAACCTTTTATTTTTCACAATATCTTTTTTAAAATTGTGACATAATTTGAATAAAAGGGTTTAGGACAGTTTAAGACAAAGTGGTTGGGGACCGGACGGTTTAAACCCTGGTTAAAACCGAGGATTAATCCATTCTATTCTAAACCTTGCCAACTCTGAACAGGGCTGGGTAAGCAAAATCAGTTTTCTTTAAACCTATTGAATCAAATATTAATACACTAATTTTGCTACCACTGGAGAAAAAAAATTTCTCAAAAAGAGGCATATTCTCCGAGTGTGACACAAACATTAAAATGTACAATACAGGATAACTATAAAAAACAAGCTATACTATAATAACTTAAAGCTATGCTATTAATTATTTACTATAAAAAACAAGCAGAATGTATTGAATATACTAAATTAAATAATATGCAAAATACTTTTTAAAACGAACAAAATATAAATTTAAAACCTAATAAAAATTTTGGTACTTTTGAACTTAATAATTGCATTTTAATAATTGAACATAAATTAAATGTCAGTTATTAGCATACTTTACCAAATTTTCTATAACAGGGAGGATTGTGAGCCCAATTCAAAAATCGTGAAAATTTCTCGAGTAAAATCATTAATGCCTCATTTAAAAAAATTATTGTCTTTATAAATTTAAATCGTTCATATTTTCAAAAGATGAAATTCTAAATAAATCATATGCAGCATAATTTAAATTAATAATGATGTATAGGTTCACTTTTATCTCTAACCACATTTATTATTCTACCAGAAAAAATATTTACAAATGAAAGAGATGCCAAGAATAATATATACCAGTTCTAATATTTTTTAAATAATATATACAAGAATCTTTATACATAAATGTGATTGATGATTTCGTGAAACTTCTGGACCTTGGATTTCCGGATCACAGTTAGAGAAAAATACGGAAATCAGGATTTTTTCCGGCGCACAATCATCTCTGCAATAAACAATAATTAATTCAGCATTACTTTTTTTCCCCATATAAGTTTGCACAGAAAGTTTGGAAAAATGTTTCACAAATTTTTATCAGCTCCTATAAAGCACAAGTACCAAAATTTGATTTTGTAGTAATATTTAAATGAATATCTACTTCTGCAGGATGTTGAAGAATTATGATAGTGCATCGAATAGGTAATGGTTCAGCAGGTAGATACGGACACCAACACACTCTTTTTGGTCTCCTACAAAATAAAAGTTATTATTTAGAAGGTTCAGGGTGCATAGCCAAATTTTTCAACACAAAAATAAGCTTAGCTCTTAAGTACTTTTTAAACACTCAAAAAATATTTTTAACCACTATGTACATTAACAAAATGCAAAATAATTTTCAAAGACTTTACATGATCATGATAAAATAACCAGTTTCTGACAAAGAACTCTTTTCTTGATTATATTAGCCACCATAAAACGATCGAGAAATTTCTCGATTCGATATCAGAGGGTGGAAAATAAAGCCTGAAATGGAGAATATCTTGCAAAATGCAACAGAGTTGCACACGAGAGTGCAAGAATCTCACCGACCCCAGTTCAGTAGACGCACGTGCAGACTCCCAAGTATTTAATCAAACATGTAAAATTATTAGTGGTTTCATACGCTATGAACCGACAGTACTCCGAAATAGATTGTGGTCGAATGAATTGTTAAAATGTTGGATAGGACAATGAGAAAAGCACGCTTTTGCATAATACGTGGCGAAAATCGACATGGGGAGGATAAAATTCTCATTTTTGTTAAGGGCACTTTTCAAAACACCCAATAAAATAAGCTCCTTTAAGGGCTTTGAAGAAACAAAAATAAGTACCTTTAAGCACTTTTTAAAAACACTACTCAACGTGCTATATGAAAAGAACACCATTTTGGATCAGAAAGTAAGTAAATTTGATTTTTGTATTAGATAGATTCGGAGTAGAGCACAGTGCTTGTACAATTACATTTTGGAACAGATTTACAGCCCCTAGACAAATTGTTAGATGCCCCGTAGTGTTTTAATAATTGCATGCTTTGCACGAGTTTATAAGCAATGCTTATATATTTAAACATACATGTAATGGGTTTTTATACAGGAGATTTTTTACATACTTCCTATTTGTATTTATTTTTAACTTAAGAAATCAAGCTAAATATTAACTTACAAAAGGGGGAAAAAAACTAACAATTAAAATAAGCTATGCAACTAATAGCTATAAAAATATAAAAATAATTTAACAAAGGATAACTAACATAAAAACAAGCTAACAATGAATAATTACAGGATATCTGCTACATTTTAGAATTCATGACTGATTCCAAGAATTTTTCATGACTTAACGAATTAACTATTTTTTCCAACAAAAACAGAATAATAAATTTAACAAAGCATTATAATAACATTAATTGAAATGATAGGTATAACCAAAATTGTTTTACTCTGCATCTTCATATATATTAATAGATTTTAAATTTAAAAAACAGAGTCAATAAAAGAGTTGAAGCAACAAAATAAGTGAAAAAAATACAAAAGCAAATATGTTGCTTCTTTTTTTTCTGCAGAGTTATTTTCTAAAGATAATCTTCTTGTTTATCTGAAAGGAAAGAAATACTACTGATTTTTCAGTTCTCATTTCGGAATAAAAAAAATTCCCAAATTGCTGGCTTGCTGCAGCTAGAATTTTAAATTTATAAAATATAAAAAATAAATAAAAAAATTCTGAAATCACAGAAGTTTAAAAAATAATTTGCTCTAGAAATGCTGTTCTGTCTTTTCATTTTTTGAAAAAACACCCTAGTTTTTAAAGAACACAATAAAAACATTTTATATTTGAATACAATATGACTGCCTGTAGGTTTTTTGTTACAGATATTCTGAACACTATGAAATTCGGGGAGGGAGGGGTAAATTCCATTTATACTAAATCAGGACTTTCCATGATTTTTTTTTATAAAAAAATAGTTAAAATCATGACATTTCAGGACAAATTTTTATACCCTGAACAGATATACAGTCCTTGGCCAAATTATTAGATGTACTGAAGTTTTTTAATAATTACATAATTTGTACGAGTTTATAGACAATACTTATATATTTAGACATGTTATTCAGGAGATTTTTAATACTACTATCTATTTGTAATTATTTTTAACTTAAAAAAGCAAGGTAAATATTAACTTACAAGAGGAAAAAAAGAGATAACAATTAAAATAAGCTATAAAACTAATAGTCATAAAAGCAACTTAACAAAGGATAACTAACAAAAAAACAATTAGCAAATAAACAAGTTAACAAGGAATCACAAAAAATAACAATTAATGTAAAAAAAAAAAAAAACTAACAATTAATAACTATAAAAAACAAGCTAACAATAAATAACCAGCAAAATAAAAAATTTTAAGACCAAATATAAATTAAAAAACATCAAGCTCAAATTTCTAATTAAAAGTTTAATGTAGTAATGCAAAACATAACATACAAACAACGAATACAGAGTTCTCTTTTAGTAGGTGGATCGGCTGGTATGCATGCTAACTCTTGAATTACACCACATAATTTTTCATTATTTAATTCCATCTAAATAAGTTACAGAATTAAAAGAAGTATCAAACGAATCTCATTAAAAAGAAAATCATTCGCTGGTTTTCAAAGATTACTATGTTGTTGATAATGATGATTGATGATTGTCGTCGATCGGTTTTGGAGCTTTTTGCAGTTTGCAGCTTATAGCTCGCTTATATCTAGGGTAGCGAGAGTAGGTGGGCGATTATAACAGATTTTAGTGGATGGTGATTATAGCAGATGGATAGATTTTAGGTATTGCATAACATATTGTAGTTTTCGTTTGTCAGATGTGTCCATTAGGTATGAAAAGGAAAAGGCCCCAATCCCTAGCTGTGTTTTGAGGGTGGTGCGCTGTTGATAGAACAGAGGGCATACTAGAATGGTGTGGTCAGTGTCGGAGATGGAACCACAGTTGCATTTGTTGTCTGGAACTAGTCCAAAACGGAATAATTTTGCTTTTGTTGGGTAGGATCTGGTGCGGATTCTAGAGAAAGTAACATCTTGGTGCCTGCTGGAGAGGGGTAGAAGTTCGTTTTTGTTTTGGCTCAGATGAAGAAAATCGGTATGGTATTTGCTATTTTTGAAGGTTGATTGCCTGGATGTTTGGTGGATTCGTTTAATTGATTGATAAGTATCTTCTATTGTAAATCTATCGTAAATTCTCGGTCTGGAAAACGCTGCTTTTGCCAGCTCATCGGCGATTTCATTGCCGAGAATCCCGGAGTGGCCGGGAACCCATGCTATATCTACAGATTGGCATGAGGGTGGGAGCGCTTCCATCGAGGCTATGATTTGGTGTATGATTCCTTGAGGAGAGACTGTAGCAGACTTTAGAGCTGTCAGAACAGATAGTGAGTCTGTAAAAATTATTATTCGAGAATTTGTAGAGCATTTTTGAAGTGCTAATAATATGGCTATTCCCTCAGCTGTGAAGACAGAGCATATGGATGGAACAGATCCAGACATCGCTGACCCGGAGCGGGAGTTGTATATTGCCACTCCTGCTTTGTCTGATGTTCGGGAGGCATCTGTATAGATTAGAGTGTGGTGTGGCCAATTATTGCGGACAAAGTCCCAGAATATGGTAGGCATTACGTTCGGTGGTAGATTCTTGTTTTGATAGGGGAGATTTGTGAGATGTATATGGACTTTTGAGGGTATTTTCGGAGTTTGATGGTACATTTTAATCATATGATTAATGGCTATGCCGTGATCGTTTAGCCAGTTCTTTGCTTGTAGGGGGAGAGTTGATCTCCTGTAGGTATTCGGAATGGGCAGATTCTGATAAGTTATAGCACTTAGTGACTGATAATGGATTTGTCTGGCATAAAACCGCATGGAAATCATGTTATGGCGTTCTTGGAGACTCAGACACCCTGCCTCCTGATAAAGTAGCGGTAGTGGAGTCCACTTCGGAAGGCCCGTGGCTATCCGCAAGGCAGCATGGTATACCGTGTCGAGTATCTTGCGTTCACTTTTGCTGGCGAGGTGACAGCCGATTGTTGTAGTTGTAGTTCATTTACGTCGCACTAGAGCTGCACAATGGGCTATTGGCGACGGTCTGGGAAACATCCCTGAGGATGATCCGAAGACATGCCATCACAATTTTGATCCTTTGCAGAGGGGATGGCACCCCTGCTTCGGTAGCCCAACGACCTGCACGCGAAGTCGAGCACTTTACGGTAGCACAGTTTAACGAGGACCAATACCGCACACCCTCGGTCCCTACGCAGACTGATCCAAGTGGTGACCCACCCGCACACTGACCGCAGTCAGTGATGCTTGACTTCGGTGATCTGCTGGGAACCGTGTCTTAACGATCAGTCCACTGCGGGACGAGGTGACAGCCGAAATCAAGCGTAGGCGTAATGTATGCTTGGACAATTCTGAGTAAGTGGAAGGAACGTGCGCCCCAGGAGTTTCTTGATATACATTTTAGTATGTTTAGCTTTTTTAGTGTTGAAATTCTTTTTTCCTGAAAATGATGGCGGTAGCTGAGGTTCGATGAAAAGTACACTCCTAGAATGCGGATATGTGGCGTCCATATGATAGTTTCTCCCTGGAGATGCAGGGTAGGGGGGGATTCGATGGCTCTATAGGAGAAATCTATTGCTCGACATTTCCCAATGTCTGTAGAAAGGTGCCATTCTGCTAACCACTTCTGTAGATGTAGAAAGGATAGCTGAAGTTTGCGGGTTAGAGACGGCAGGTTCGGGGAATAGATTAGAAGGAATATATCGTCTGCGTAGATAAAGCAATTGACGCCGTCGGGGAGGATATCAAAGATATCATTTATATATAAGATGAAGAGGAGGGGCGATAGAACTGATCCTTGTGGAACGCCCTTACTGCTGCTAAAAGTCCTTGAGTATGTATGCCTCCAACGCACTCGAAAGGATCTATCCGTGACGAAGTCACATATCCACTTATGAGGAGATCCCCTGATGTTATGTTGCAAGAGTTTGTATGCCAGGCCATCTGTCCAGACGTTATCATAGGCCTGGGTGATATCCAAGGAGATTCCGACTGTAAAGAGGTGGTTCGCTTTTGCAAAACGAATATGATGATCTAGTGTCGAAAGGAGACTGTCACATCCACGACGGGGGAGAAATCCGTGTAGATAAGGATGGAGGGAGTTTTGATGTTCGAGGTGTGCAACTAAGCGTTTGTGTATTATTCTTTCCATAGTTTTGCAAAGGATGCTAGTTAAAGATATGGGCCTGTAAGAAGAGATTTTTAGGCGTGGTTTTCCGGGTTTGGCGAAAGGGAGCACCGTAGAGGTTTTCCACTCCACCGGAAGCGATCCTGAGGACCAAGATTTGTTGAATAAGGACAGCAGAATGTTGAGGGATTCCTCATCGAGCCCCTTTAGCATTCGGGTTGAGATTCTGTCCGGACCTGGTACAGTTGATTTGGCTAAGGATATGGCTGTTTGGAGTTCCACGAGTTGGAAAGGCTCTGACAGAGCAGAGTATAAGTCTGGTTCGCTGGAGTCGTAGGGGATGCGCATAACGATAGGTTCTCTGGCGTAAAACTGACCAAAAAGATCAGCCTGTTGATTTACGTCAAAGATGTGCTGATTTCCCCGTAACAGGATAAGATGGGAGTCAGATACATGAGATTGTGTGCGTTGAAGATTTTTAAGTAACCTAAAGATGTTTGGGGAGGAGCCTAAGGAGCAACAAAGTTGGGACCAGTATTTTTTGGATTCCTTTTTAATCGTGAGTCGTAGGTGAGCAGCAGTTTTCTTAAACTTGATCCATAGGGCCGTGTCACCAGAACGTTTGGCCAGCCTCCATGCTTGTCTTTTTCTTCCAAGTAGGTGAGAGAGGTAGGAGGACCACCATGGGGGGTATTTAGCCTTCGGAAATTTTTGCATTTTGCGATTTGCCTGTAATGTGTTAGTGCACGTCGAGGTGAATTCTACAATTGTGTTACTACCACTATTTTTTAAATTTGCATTTACTTGAGTATAAAAGACATTCCACAGAATTCGAGGGCGGGAGTAATCCAGATCGTGACCGGACCCCAAACTGATGGACGTTTTTATGGGCACGTGGTCACTATCGAAGCTGTCCGCATGGACCTCATGTGAGCAAAGTAGATATAAGTCTGGAGATACAAGAGCCACGTCGAGCAGCGATGGTCTATGGTGCTGGTCAAAACGGGTTGGGGTCGATAAATTGAGCATGCACAGGTTTTCTGATATTACATAGTCGAGGAATTGGGCTGACCCTGGTGAGTCACTGGAGCTGCCCAAGGCCCGATGGCGTACATTGAGATAGCCTACTATAAGATTTGGTGGTTTTGATTGGCGGACAGTTTGTTCAATCCAATGTAGGTCCAGACTTCCTGGGGGGGAGTAGATGTTAATAATGGTTAGTACGTATGGATCAACACCCGTCTCTACGATTATGCATTCATGTTCTATGGAGGGGGTAGGAGGAGGTTGTATTAGTCTGGAGGGATAACGACTATTTACTGCAGTGATGAGACCACCGCCTCGTTGTCCATCACGATCCTGGCGATAAATAGAAAATGGTGGTAGGTTAAATGCATCTGAGTGCTTTAAAAAGGTCTCTTGGATACATAAACATTCCGCGTGGTTAAAATAAGATGTTCGCAACCATTGCCGTTTATTTGAAAGGCTTCTAGCGTTCCAAGAAACTATCTGAAACATGAAATTAATGCAGAGTAAATAAGCAGAGAGATAATAGGTTATCTGATTGGTGGTTATGAGCGTTTCGAGATTCTAGCATGGCGTTTGTCCAGCTTCACGGTATCACTGATAGAGACGTTTGGGCAAGATTGTTGAGTTTTATTAGTGATGTTTTTGGATGATGCGTTCTGTGTTATTGCGCTTGAAGTTTGAGATGATACAGGAGTAGTGGTCTCACGTTGTGGATAAGCAGGAGAAGATTTGTTGTTCAGAGGGGTTGGTTCGATAGTTGAATTAGTTGAGAGAGAGGACACGGGTTCGGGAGCAGTCCGTATCGGAAGATGGTAATCTTGGTCACTCAAGGGGCGAAATTTCTTCCTTGATGGGTGTGATTCTGGTGCTGAGGTATCGAGCCGAGAAGTGAGGTTATCTATTACCGTAAAAAGTTTTTCGAACAGGATATCTTGACGTTTGGTGAGTGCTTGAAGTTTAGCGTCGAAGGTTGTGACAACCTCGGATATGACGCTCTTGACAATTGTCTTTATGTCCTCAACTTTTGTTGTTTGTTCGGATCTGGAAATAGTTGCGTACGTGGATTTGGAATTTGCAGATTTATATAGTCGTCTGGCTTCAGAGAAGGAAAGCTGTCTCTTGCATTTAAATTCCAGGAAATTCGCTTCCTCCACCCAAGATGGACAGGTCTGAGTGTTCACTGGATGATTCCCTGTGCAATTAGTACAGTGTGGTATTTTGCTGTCGCATTCTGAAAAGGTATGTTGTCCTCCACAATAAGAGCATATTTGAGATTTAGATGTACATTTTTTCTTAGAGTGGTTAAATTTGTAACATTTAGAACACTGGCGCGGACGATCACAGAAGAGAGTAGGCTGTACAAGATTGTACCAGAATTTAACCTCTGTTGGAATTGACGTGCCATAGATTGTTATTAGGCAGGTTTCTGACAACTCTGAAGATTTCCTCTTAGTGAATCTCCGAATACTGTGAACCAGTAGGTTATTATACGAGAGTTCTAAAGCTAAGTCGGAAAGGGAGTGATCGGTGGGAATTTCTTGAAGAAGAAATCTTGTTGTGATATTTTCAGGGAAGACGTATGGATGGGTTGGGATTCCCATTAAGTTAGTTATTTTACTGATTTCGATTGCAGTCGTCGAGTCATTTGTTTTTATTAACAATTTTCCTTGCCGTGTGTGCATGCACGAGATGATATTTTTGGGGCAGCTAACTGCGTTATTTAGGCTTTCTTTTAACAGGATTGGTTTTTTTGGAAATGAGTTTTGGTCATTAGGGGGGAAGAGTATGGCATATGTGGATAAGCCACCAGCTGTTGCATATTCAATTTTCTCGGTAACTGAGTCTTCAAATTCAAGTATTATAGGAGTTGATATTTTAGCAGATCTTTCCAGACACGGGTCTGTTCCAAAGTCCATTTCGTCTTCCTTCATGTTGAGATATGGAAGCTTGAATCAATCCACACGCAGTACTTCAGTAGTAAACTACGGCGACTCAAGCCGCACCGGTGGGCGGTGCCCGGTTTGATAAGTCGGGTTGTTATGCCGTATTATTTGAAGGGCGATATTACAATGCGAATATAGTAATTAGTTAAATACTATACAAATACAGGAGAATAGAAATTCTTAACTCACCGCCGACCTGTTAATACTTCAATATTCCAGAAACTTTTCAATGAGAAATCTAAAAAGCAGATGTAAACACACCTCATGTTGTTGATAGTCAAGGTTACTTCAAGAAATTAAAAACAAAAGAATTTCCACTTGCGCTTAGCTTACTCCTTATGATATATAGTAGCGCCACCTATTGCAACTTAAGCAAAGTAATTTTAATTTGAAATAATTTATTCAAGTTCAAGTGAAAATGCCTCTTATAATAAAAACAAAAATAATTTTCAATGACTTTTATATCAAAAATTAAAAAGTCAGGAATAAATCAAATGATTATCACCGACAAAATTTAATTAATATCATGGTAATATAAAAATGAGCCATGATCAAAAATCGAAGAATCTCCAGTAAAAATAATATTTAAAAAAACTTTTTACACTTTCCGAAAACGTCATGCTTTATTTTAAACTTTTATCTTCTTTTTATAACTTTCTTACCGTATATTTCTTATAATCTACCAATTTGCTTTCTTATGAAAATGATTCATTTATTTTCTAAATTAAAATCACTAACAACATGAAACTCTCTGAAATAGAGTTTAATTAATTTTGGATGTTTAAATTTATTATTATAGGTGGTAGTAAAGATAACGTTAACTGAAAAGCTGTTAAGGGATAATTTTTTTTTTTTCGTCGCATGCCTGTTATTTTAGGCAGAGGGGTGTGATTGTTCCTGTTTTTCAGTGGCGCCATCTGTGGCCAGGAATCGAAAATCAAAAATGTATTGATAAAACCCTTTTCCTATGAAAGAAAAATATTGCAAGCTCACACCTTTCATCATAAAAGTATAAAAAATGATTTTTAAGCTTTTTAAAAAACTATTATCATTTAGGATAAAAAATAAGCGAATGGTAAGAGCCCTTAGTGTGTCTACCACTATTCAATACAATTCCAATTCACTAGTATATAAGTCATATTATCCGATTGTACCTTTTCGATGATCATTTCGGTAGTGTATATATATATATATATATATATATATATATATATATATATATATATATATATATATATATATATATATATATATATATATATATATATATATATATATATATATATATATATATATATATATATATATATATATATATATATATATATATATATATATATATACATACACTACCGAAATGATCATCGAAAAGGTACAATCGGATAATATGACTTATATACTAGTGATATATATACATATATATATATATATATATATATATATATATATGTAAATATTTGACTGGGATGCTTACGAGACCCTTTCTGTGTTTTTGCAGGCATTATTATTGTTCATTATTGTTGGTGAGCTTTTTTAAAGCTCATGTTATTATTTAGACCCCGTAGAATAAAATTCTGGGCCTTATTGCATTTGTTCAAACAACTTTTTTTTTAAATTTAGATTCAGTGAAGATTTTGATTTTAAAAAAAGCGATAGACGATTAACTAAGGGAATTGTTTATGCTTCAAATTTGGAGAGTGCTGATTATAAGTAGAAAACTAATGTAAAAATTGATTCTTTAGTACAAGTAGCAGATAACCACAGGCCCATTTTGTTTAAAAAAGGAACACGTTTCTCAAAAAAGAAAACTTAATTCTTTTTCTACTTCAATAGAACAGGTATCAATAAATGATTTCTTACCTGGTTCTTCTACCCGGTTCGGCTCGTACCTAAATAAATCTTAAAAGAAATGACCACATACTCAAGAAGAAATACTCTTTCGAATTAGTTAACAGGTGTATATTAACGAAACAACACTACAAAAACAACACAATCTCTAGTTCGCCAGTAACACACTCGCTATGAAAAAAATTGTTAGAGAGAGTTCTATATCCAGTGACGCCATGTATGTCCTCTGTCAAGGAAAATGGTATTCTGTTTTGAACACTTCCCTTTTTGAGTTTCGGGGCATGTTGAACCGAATCTCAATACTTCATTGTCCTAATCTGGAGAGTGGGCGAACAACTCTGGTAGTAGCAGGAGTGGAATCCGATGATGGTCTTTCTGGCTCATCTTTGGAAGTCTCTGGCAGCTGGTCTTCGCTGTTGAGATTCTCCTCGTCCATTATAATATTAGCATATGATATGCAGAAATAACTTGTTAAACAGTTTTTCATTTTCTTAGGGAAAAAAAAAGTCTTTTTAACTTTTAATCTATGACATGTTGTTGTAGTTCATTTACGCTGCATTAGAGCTGCGCAATGGGCTGTGGTCTGGGAAACATCCCTGACAATGATACGAAGACATGCCATCACAACTTTGATCCTCTGCAGAGGGGATGGTATCCCCCCCCCAGTACGGTAGCTCGACGATCTGCACGCGATGTCGAGCATTTTAAGGTAGAACAGTTTCACGACAACCGATACCGCACACACTCGGTCCCTATGCAGACTGATCTAAGTGGTCACGCACCCGCGCACTGACCGCAGCCAGTGATGCTTGACTTTAAGGGTTGCAGAATAATGGGGCATAATAGGTTGCTCCCCATGCAAATCCGTGGAAATGAATAAGAAGCTTGATTCCCCTTAAAGAAAATGACCACGGTCCTGTGATATTAATCGCCCTACTGCTAATCCCAAAGCACAAGCTCAAAACCCGGCGGTTTGCAATATCGTATGTAAATAAAAAGACAAACTTTTCTTTTTATTAAATAATTAACCCTTTTTTACATTATGATAATTTTAATAAAATGTTTTATCTTATCTCTCTTAATATTACTCTTTATGAAAAAAAACCTGGGAAACTGAGAAAAATTTGTGAGGATTGTGGAAATAAGTAATTTCAAGTTATAAACTTTAGTGTTTTAGTCTTTTGCAGATTCGTCTCCAGGAGGGAAGTGAAGAGAAGTCAAGTAATAATCAGTTAATCAATGTGACATAAGACATCGTGTTCTATAAAAGAACGAACAATTCTTTTCATGTAGTTGAACAGCCCACCCTTCTTTTTAGTCTTTGGCCGATGGCCTGATATCCGTCATAGGATTAATATTGTAAATGATGATTCTGCATGTATTTATTCAACATTACGATTTCAAGAAGTTAAACATTTAAATTAATAAATGTTGTGTTCCAGTTTACTTGTGTTTTCATCATTTTTGGCTTACTCTGCTTTACGAGTTAAACCCACAAGGATTTGCTGTGTTCTTTATATGTACAGTCAGCAAAAAAAAAAAAAAGATATCACCCTGAATAATTTTCGTTCTAATGATCGGATTTTCACGAACTAAGTGTCAATCTTAATGGTTCCTGGGGGTGACCTCAAATATGCTAATTAGTTAGTGCTAACTATTAATTAAGTTACGAAATCAGACACAAAAACGTACTTTCTCTGATTAAACATATATTTTTTTTTACATATTTGGAATCCAGATACTTGACAAAATTTTGAAAAAAATGGGTGGTAAAGAGGGTCGCAACAAAGGTTTATATATTTGGCGATAGTCCAGAAAACCGCCAAAAAAAAATCGCCAGCGCAAATGAATATTTTAAGATAACCCATTGACTAATTCAAAAGAAGAATGCTTAATTTTACTAGGTTGCTAAGCAACTAAGCTCAGACAGGAAAAAAAGTTAAAATAATGTTCTGTGATTACTCAGAGAGGTTTAATTAATAGTTAATAGAAAATATCTCGAAGTTTCTAGGCAATTGACAATTTTAAAGCTGATTTCTGTCCAAAAAGCAAAGTTTTTTTTATTTTAATCTCCCTTGAAAAGAAAATTTGAATTGATTATAAATTATTTATGATTTTCTAAGTTTTAGAATTTACATGAACATTTTATCTGATATTATTTAGAATATGTTGTTTCTGCTATATTTATTCGAGGATTTCATACTAAAATCAAATTAACATAACTTATTATGGCTAAATACAAAATTTTAGGGTTAATAACTTTTACAGCTTTAATCAAGTCTTCTAGGCAAGAAAGTTTGAAGAAGAAAAAAAAGTGCTTGAAAAATAAAATGTATATTGTATAGTAATTCTAATGCGCATTCATAAATTTTTCTATAATTTACGATATTTCTTTTTCCTATAACTCAAGGAATTGCTGAATGTTTAGTGGTATTTTAAAAGCATTGAAATAGGTTATGTTTAAGAATATTGAAATAATATGTTGCATATAGTATGATTCATTGTTTCAAAAATCGCTTCATTCTGCTAGATATTTAGATAACAAGGTTTTCTTTGGATAAAGATGATTAGCAAATAGCATCCTTATGTTTCGATACATTTAGAAACTTACGTTCGCAAATTCACCATAAAATATCGCACAGCATATTCTTCAATTACGATAAGCTACATTTACCACCAAATACTGATACTATGATTATTTTTGTTTTCTTATATATATCTGATATGATACTCTCTTTTTAAACAGAGCTTGTAAGGTCCTTAAGATACCGAAAGGGGGGCACGAAAACTTAAAAGATAAAATATTTAATTTCATTAACTCAAAATATCTGGTCTCAAAATTTTAATTTTAAACCAAGTTAAATATAACTTATACAATATTGATGCTCTTATGTATACATAATTCCTCCATAAGACCACATAATTCCTGTTGAAATATGAAAATGCATATTTTTATTTTAACGAGTGTAAAATCCTTATCAAAATAATGATCAAGACCCAAATGTAAAACAGTATAATTGATGATAAAAACTCAACTGGCTTCAAAAAATATGAAGAGGGAAGTAAAAGTCGACATGTTTCGAGCGTTCAAATATATTCACCCATTCTCAAAACTTGTCAAGCTTGAATAACTTGTGACTTTTATTATTGTGCTCAAAACATGTCTATTTTTATCATCATCTATTAATTTTTAAATCAATGAAGTTTTTATATTTTCAATTCAATTTCTTGGGATTATCTATTTAGTTACACAATATATTAAATTAATTCACTCGATATTAAAATAAGTTTTACTTAAGTTATAGGCACAGGTTCTTAGATTTAAAAAATAATAATTCGCTATTTTGTAAAAAAATCAATGCAATACAATTTTTTTTGCTGCAAGCCTTAACATTTTAATTTAAGGACAAAAAAAAATTCCGTTTACAATTGAAATTTCAAAAGTCGAATGTGAAAATGGAATGTGCCCTAGCACCAGAAATCGAAATTAAATAGTTACAAGGACAACTATTTTAAACAAGTTAGCGTTTCCGTCCTACTCGAAGTTGTTTGAAAAGGTATTTTGTATATATAGATTCCAAAGTTTATTCTACAAATATTTTAGGGTATACTTTCGGAGTATTTTGATCGAGTTTATTTTTACACCCTTATTTGCATAAAATTATTAAATAATAAGTTTACAATAAATTATTCAAGCAACATGATTTAACGCATTTATAGTATAATAGTAAACGGGGCTTCCATCGCATATCCTTAACCTTGATACCGCTATCATTAAATGAATGGAATAAGCTTAGATAAATAAAAGTTAATTTTTTCCCCGTTTTTATTTTCAAGGAAATATGTTTCGATCGAACAGATTTCATTCTGGAAATAGCGAAATTATTGAGTAGGTCCCTTGGAGCAATATCATTCTTATCCTCTTTTGACGAAATATAGGAAAAACTGGTTTTCACAGTTCTGTAAAAAGTATGTTAGCCTTCTTGCCACGTTTTTTATTATTTTTTTTATTTTTAATCAAAATAAGTTCGGAAATTTACGTATTTTTTATTGCATTTTTTAAAATCAGATGATTCTAAAATTCGCACGGCTTCGGAAACTTTTTACAAATTTCGATTTTTAGTGTTTCCTGCTAAACAAAATAAGGCATTGTTCCTGATAACAAATTATACTACAATAATATCTTGGGAATCGTGCTAAAGTAAAAAATTGAACAAAATAGTTTAGTATATTATCCGGAAAAAAATCTACATGGAATCATAAAGAAAGAATCATTTAAGATACTGAGATATTTTAAGACGCTTAAAAGTTTTGGCAACGTATTTGACAGCTTTTTATGTTCAGTATCTTTATACTCTTTGTAGTGACTTATAAAACATGGACACTATTTTAGATAATCTATGTTGAAGTCACAAGAAACAAAACAAAAAAGACAATCAATGATTTATATTCTTTTTTCGAAAAAATTAGTATGCTTCGTAAATAATCAGCTGTTTTGCATTAAATAAGCTTTTAATTTCTTAACAAGGCTTTATTCTTAGCTAGCAGACAATAATTGTTTTAAAAAAAACTTGACTATAATGTAAAAAGGAACTTTACTTTATAGAAAATATAAATTAAAGTACTAAAAAAATTGATTAGTATATTAATGAAGAAATAATAAATGTAGTAGGGTAAAGAATAAAATTTTTAAAAATGCTAAAATTTAATTAAATAGTTGGTAAAATAGTTCTGCGAAACACTTCCGGACAGGTGATTAAAAAATTACTTTTAAGATTAACACAATATATAAGATGTTGAGAAATTTGCGATGATGTGAGATATGCTTAAATATGTTTACTACGTATTTTTATTAATATTCATAAAAAATATATACAAGAAACTGAGAAATATTTTATTCCAAATCTATACGTATGTATATTATTGTAATTGTACCAGTTATTGATAAAAAAAAACTAAAAAATAATCACATTAAATAAGCACAATCTGGTGTATAATCATATTCTATCAAAAGCATGCTTTTATAAAACTCGACATTCGTTGAATAAAATGTTTTTTATTCAATAAATTGTTTTATTCAAATTTCTTTACTTAATTTCAAATAGATTTTTAGAGGACTAAAAAAGAAACATTGTATTTTATAGTTTTAAAAAAATAAAAATAAAAAGATTAGCAAACGATTATTAGCGAAAAAAATATGAATGAAATTTTACGCCACGCGCGCTTAATCAAGTTCTTCGTAAGTTTATCACATTTTAATATTAATCGCCCCATTTAATCATTTTTTCATTGTCGCCAAATTATTTTTTTTAAATAATTAATTTTAAATTTTTTCATCTTCTAATAAATAAAAACAGTTGAAACTTTAGATTTTTCAATTGTAAAGCATATGGTATAAAAAAATCCATACCTTATAATTCAAAATTTTTTCATCCTCTCTTTAATTAAATAATAAAAAATAATTAATAATTATTAAAAATTATTTTTTTCATGAAATTATCTTTGGGTAAATGCGTTTTATGAGTTGGTGCAATATTTTTTTGAATTGCTTCATTAGTTTTTAAAATATGACTGAAAACGCAAAAAGTGAAATTAACATTAAGGGGTCCAAATTTTGAATCGCTCTCCTAACCAAACTGTGGGGACCACATTTACCAGATTGCGGCAATCCCCTATATTTAGAAGATAAGGAATCCAAATATGTAAAAAAAAAATATATGTTTATTTAGAGAAAGTACGTTTTTGTGTCTGATTTCGAAACTTAATTAATAGTTAGCACTAACTAATTAGCATATTTGAGGTCAACCCCAGGAACCATTAAGATTGACACTTAGTTCGTGAAAATCCGAACATTAGAACAAGAATTATTCAGGGTGATATCTTTTTTTTTTTGCTGACTGTACATACAATATTATTTTTTGCATTTGATTTAACCTCTATGATTCAAAATTTCCCCCTTTATTATTTCAAGGTAAGCAAACACAAGGCCGTAAAATTATAAATGAATCAATTGGAAAGCAATGGGGCCTAATTGTTATGTCAATATTCCCGTTATAATAAAAGAATATAATTCACGTTCTAAATATATATAACAGACAATACTTTCTCTTATTATTAACCATAAGTTTTGAAATTCGGGTAGATATATATCTTTATAAAAAATTATTCCAAACTGCGAAATTGTAGAAGAATTAGGGACATCAATGGGGAATATGAAGTTGCGGGGTCACATTGTGTACCCCCTATGAGGTCTATAAGTATTTCCTCTGGTAGGGAACACTATTACCCGGTAATATAATACCTGGTCATATTAAAATATTATGGGTAATACTAAGGTCTGATATCAGACCTTTTATTAATATTGATAAATGACTTCGAACTTCCCCGTATTAACGCTTTTTAGAAGGCGAATTTCCTCAAAATAAAGCTTCTCGCAACACTATTTTAGATATACATACATAGTAAATTTATTAATATTGAAAAATGACTTCGAATTTCCCCGTTTTAACGCTTTTTAGAATACGAATTTTCTCAAAATAAGACTTCTCGCAACACTATTTTAGATATACATACATAATAAATTGCGGGGTCACATTGTGAACCCCCTATGAGGCCAATAATTATTTCCTCTAGTCGGGGACACTATTACCCGGTAATATAATACCTGGTCCAATTAAAATATTATGGGTTAATATTAAGGTCTGATATGAGGCATTTTTTTAATATTCAAAAATGCACTATTTTAGGTATACATACATAGTAAATTGAGGGGTCACATTGTGCACCCCCTATGAGAACTATAATTATTTCCTCTGGTAGGGTACAATGTTACCCGGTAATATAATCCTTGTCCAATTAAAATATTATGGGTTAATATTAAGGTCTGATATCAGACCATTTATTAATATTGATAAATTACTTCGAATTTCCCCGTATTAACTCTTTTTAGAAGCACAAATAAAGGCACAATTTCCACAAAATAAAGCTTCTTGCAACACCATTTTAGATATACATACATAGTAAATTTATTAACATTATCCCTGTATGTACCTGCATCCCTGTATCCCTGTATTTTAGAGCCCTGTATGGGCTCTAAAATTATTTCCTTTGGTAGGGTACACTAGTACCCCGTCATATAATACCTGGTCCAATTACAACATTAAAGGTTAATATTATGGTCTGATATGAAGCCATTTGTTAACAATGAGAAAAGACTTAAAATTGATCCGTATTAACGCTTTTCGGAAGGCGAATTTCCTCAAAATAAAGCTTCTCGCAACACTTTTGGAGATATACATACATAAAAAATTTATTTCTCCTCTTGAAAAAAGACTTAAAATTGATCCGTATAAAAGCTCTTCGGAAGGCGAATTTCTGCGAAATAAGACTTTTCGCAACACTTTTGGAGATACACAAAAACAGTAAAATTCGGGGTCACGCTGTGTACCCCCTATGGGGTCTATAATTATTTCCTTTGGTACGGTACACTAGTACCCCATAATATAATACCTGGTCTAATTACAACATTAAAGGTTAATATTAAGGTCTGATAGGAGGCATTTTTCTTAATATTGAAAAATGCATTGTTTTAGATATACAAAAACAGTAAAATTCGGGGTCACGCTGTGTACCCCCTATGGGGTC
Organism: Parasteatoda lunata; assembly: GCA_949128135.1. Lineage (NCBI taxonomy): Eukaryota > Metazoa > Arthropoda > Arachnida > Araneae > Theridiidae > Parasteatoda > Parasteatoda lunata. The sequence continues at coordinate 12,498,095 of OX421975.1, read as the reverse complement.
TATAAATATTTCCTTTGGTAGGGTACACTAGTACCCCGTACTATAATACCTTGTCCAATTACAACATTAAAGGTTAATATTAAGGTCTGATAGGAGGCATTTGTTAACAATGAGAAAAGACTTAAAATTTCTCCGTATTAACGCTTTTCGGAAGGCGAATTTCTTAAAAATAAAGCTTCTCGCAACACTTTTTGAGGTACACATACATAGAAAATTTATTTCTCTTGAAAAAAGTCTTAGAATTTCTCCGTATAAAAGCTATTCAGAAGGCGAATTTCTGCGAAATAAGACTTTTCGCATTACTATTTCAGATGGACATACATTGCGGGGTCACACCGTGTACCCCCTATGGGGTGTATAATTGATTCCTTTGGTAGGGTACACTATTACAAGGTAATATAACACCTGGTCCAATTAAAACATTAAAGGTTAATATTAAGGTCTGATATTAGTTATTTTTTTAACAATGAGAAAAGACTTAGAATTTCTCCGTATTAACGCTTTTCGGAAGGCGAATTTCCTCAAAATAAAGCTTCTTGCAACACTTTTGGAGATATACATACATAAAACATTTATTTCTCCTCTTGAAAAAAGACTTAAAATTGATCCGTATAAAAGCTCTTCGGAAGGCGAATATCTGCGAAATAAGACTTTTCGCAATACTTTTGGATATACACAAAAACAGTAAAATTCGGGGTCACGCTGTGTACCCCCTATGGGGTCTATAATTATTTCCTTTGGTAGGGTACACTAGTACCAGGTAATATAACACCTTGCTCAATTAAAATATTAAGAGTAATATTAAGGTCTGATATGAAGCCTTTTGTTAACAATGAGAAAAGACTTAAAATTTCTCCGCATTAACGCTTTTCGGAAGGCGAATTTCTTAAAAATATAGCTTCTCGCAACACTTTTTGAGGTATACATACATAGAAAATTTATTTCTCTTGATAAAAGACTTAGAATTTCTCCGTATAAAAGCTATTCAGAAGGCGAATTTCTGCGAAATAAGACTTTTCGCATTACTATTTCAGATAGACATACATTGCGGGGTCACACCGTGTACCCCCTAAGGGGTCTATAATTGATTACTTTGGTAGGGTACACTATTACAAGGTAATATAACACCTGGTCCAATTAAAACATTAAAGGTTAATATTAAGGTCTGATATTAGTTATTTTTCTTAACATAGAAAAATGCACTGTTTTAGATATATATACATAGTAAAGTGCGGGGTCCCACCGTGTACCCCCTATGGGGTCTAAAATTATTTCCTTTGGTAGGGTACACAAGTACCCTGTAATATAATACCTGGTCCAATTACAACATCAAGGTCAATATTAAGGTCTGATAGGAGGCTTTGTTAACATTGAGAAAAGACTTAGAATTTCTGCGTATAAAAGCCCTTCTGAAGGCGAATTTCTTCGAAATAAGACTTTTCGCAACAATGTTTGAAGATATACATAAAGAGTAAAATTCGGCGTCACGCCGTGTTCCCCCTATGGGGTCTATAATTATTTCCTTTGGTATGGTACACTAGTAACCCATAATATAATACCTGGTCCAATTACAACATTAAAGGTTAATATTAAGGTCTGATAGGAGGCATTTTTTTTAATATTGAAAAATGCATTGTTTTAGATATACAAAAACAGTAAAATTCGGGGTCACGCTGTGTACCCCCTATGGGGTCTATAATTATTTCCTTTGGTAGGGTACACTAGTACCCCGTACTATAATACCTTGTCCAATTACAACATTAAAGGTTAATATTAAGGTCTGATAGGAGGCATTTTTCTTAACATTGAAAAATGCATTGTTTTAAATATACATACATAGTAAAATGCGGGGTCACACTGTGTACCCTGTATGGGCTCTAAAATTATTTCCTTTGGTAGGGTACACGAGTACCCCGTAATATAATACCTGGTCCAATTACAACATTAAAGGTTAATATTATGGTCTGATATGAAGCCATTTGTTAACAATGAGAAAAGACTTAAAATTGATCCGTATTAACGCTTTTCGGAAGGCGAATTTCCTCAAAATAAAGCTTCTCGCAACACTTTTGGAGATATACATAAAAAATTTATTTCTCCTCTTGCTCAGCTGCTATCACGCTATCCGCTCCACCTCGTATACATGGTAAGCGTCGTATTTCATGCCTTCAAAAGCACTTTCCCGGTTAGTTGATCGATGTACTTTGGGGGCCCCTTGCGATCCTCCTAATTAACCTATAAATATTTCCTTCGGCACTGAGGTGGGGGGCATGGTATCCTATTTTGGTACCGAGTTTGAGATTTATAGCTTAATATTAAAGCGAGTTATGTGGTCTTGAAAACTTACCCGTACATACCTATTTTATGTTATTTTTTATTCCATTACGCGTTCTTTAACGAAAAAAGAGGATTGTTTTTATACAGAGAACATATTAGGCAGGCCAAACTATCGAAAGTATTGTAAATAATATGAATAAATTAATTTTAATTGATTTTTCCTGTTTTTAAGCTCTGTTCTCACTTTCCCGAACTTAAAAAAATTATTTTTCATATATAGTTCCTTCTAAAATATAGAAAAAGACATTAAATGAATAATATAATGTAAAATTAACAATAGAAAAAAAAATTAACAAATTTTAAAAATTGTCCACACTGGGATTCGAACCCGTACCGTCTCGCTCAGCTGCTATCACGCTATCCGCTCCACCACGATTACACAGTCAGCGAGCTACTTCATGGCTTCAAAAGCAATCTCGCGGTCAATTCAACCATGTACTTTGGGGGCCCATTGCGACCCTCCTAATTAAGCTATAAATATTTCCTTAGGCACAGGGGTTGGGGGCATGGTACCCTATTTTGGTACCGAGTTTGAGATTTATAGCTTAATATTAAAGCGAGTTATGTGGTCTTGAAAACTTACCCGTACATACCTATTTTATGTTATTTTTTATTCCATTACGCGTTCTTTAACGAAGAAAGAGGATTGTTTTTATACAGAGAACATATTAGGCAGGCCAAACTATCGAAAGTATTGTAAATAATATGAATAAATTAATTTTAATTGATTTTTCCTGTTTTTAAGCTCTGTTCTCACTTTCCCGAACTTAAAAAAATTATTTTTCATATATAGTTCCTTCTAAAATATAGAAAAAGACATTAAATGAATAATACAATGTAAAATTAACAATAGAAAAAAAAATAAACAAATTTTAAAAATTGTCCACACTGGGATTCGAACCCGCACCGTCTCGCTCAGCTGCTATCACGCTATCCGCTCCACCACGATTACACGGTCAGCGAGCTACTTCATGGCTTCAAAAGCAATCTCGCGGTCAGTTTAACGATGTACTTTGGGGGCCCATTGCGACCCTCCTAATTAAGCTATAAATATTTCCTTAGGCACAGGAGTTGGGGGCATGGTACCCTATTTTGGAACCGAGTTTGAGATTTATAGCTTAATATTAAAGCGAGTTATGTGGTCTTGAAAACTTACCCGTACATGCCTATTTTATGTTATTTTTTATTCCATTACGCGTTCTTTAACGAAGAAAAAGGATTGTTTTTATACAGAGAACATATTAGGCAGGCCAAACTATCGAAAATATTGTAAATAATATAAATAAATTAATTTTAATTTATTTTTCCTATTTTTAAGCTCTGTTCTCACTTTCCCGAACTTAAAAAAATTATTTTTCATATATAGTTCCTTTTAAAATATAGAAAAAGACATTAAATGAATAATATAATGTAAAATTAACAATAGACAAAAAAATAAACAAATTTTAAAAATTGTCCACACTGAGATTCGAACCCGCACCGTCTCGCTCAGCTGCTATCACGCTATCCGCTCCACCACGATTACACGGTCAGCGAGCTACTTCACGGCTTCAAAAGCAATCTCGCGGTCAGTTTAACGATGTACTTTGGGGGCCCATTGCGACCCTCCTAATTAAGCTATAAATATTTCCTTAGGCACAGGGGTTGGGGGCATGGTACCCTATTTTGGTACCGAGTTTGAGATTTATAGCTTAATATTAAAGCGAGTTATGTGGTCTTGAAAACTTACCCGTACATGCCTATTTTATGTTATTTTTTAATCCATTACGCGTTCTTCAACGAAGAAAGAGGATTGTTTTTATACAGAGAACATATTAGGCAGGCCAAACTATCGAAAGTATTGTAAATAATATGAATAAATTAATTTTAATTGATTTTTCCTGTTTTTAAGCTCTGTTCTCACTTTCCCGAACTTAAAAAAATTATTTTTCATATATAGTTCCTTCTAAAATATAGAAAAAGACATGAAATGAATAATATAATGTAAAATTAACAATAGAAAAAAAAATAAACAAATTTTAAAAATTGTCCACACTGGGATTCGAACCCGCACCGTGTCGCTCAGCTGCTATCACGCTATCCGCTCCACCACGATTACACGGTCAGCGAGCTACTTCATGGCTTCAAAAGCAATCTCGCGGTCAGTTTAACGATGTACTTTGGGGGCCCATTGCGACCCTCCTAATTAAGCTATAAATATTTCCTTAGGCACAGGGGTTGGGGGCATGGTACCCTATTTTGGAACCGAGTTTGAGATTTATAGCTTAATATTAAAGCGAGTTATGTGGTCTTGAAAACTTACCCGTACATGCCTATTTTATGTTATTTTTTATTCCATTACGCGTTCTTTAACGAAGAAAAAGGATTGTTTTTATACAGAGAACATATTTGGCAGGCCAAACTATCGAAAGTATTGTAAATAATATGAATAAATTAATTTTAATTGATTTTTCCTATTTTTAAGCTCTGTTCTCACTTTCCCGAACTTAAAAAAATTATTTTTCATATATAGTTCCTTCTAAAATATAGAAAAAGACATTAAATGAATAATACAATGTAAAATTAACAATAGAAAAAAAAATAAACAAATTTTAAAAATTGTCCACACTGGGAATCGAACCCGCACCGTCTCGCTCAGCTGCTATCACGCTATCCGCTCCACCACGATTACACGGTCAGCGAGCTACTTCATGGCTTCAAAAGCAATCTCGCGGTCAGTTCAACGATGTACTTTGGGGGCCCATTGCGACCCTCCTAAATAAGCTATAAATATTTCCTTAGGCACAGGGGTTGGGGGCATGGTACCCTATTTTGGTACCGAGTTTGAGATTTATAGCTTAATATTAAAGCGAGTTATGTGGTCTTGAAAACTTACCCGTACATGCCTATTTTATGTTATTTTTTATTCCATTACGCGTTCTTTAACGAAGAAAGAGGATTGTTTTTATACAGAGAACATATTAGGCAGGCCAAACTATCGAAATTATTGTAAATAATATGAATAAATTAATTTTAATTGATTTTTCCTATTTTTAAGCTCTGTTCTCACTTTCCCGAACTTAAAAAAATTATTTTTCATATATAGTTCCTTCTAAAATATAGAAAAAGACATTAAATGAATAATACAATGTAAAATTAACAATAGAAAAAAAAAATAAACAAATTTTAAAAATTGTCCACACTGGGATTCGAACCCGCACCGTCTCGCTCAGCTGCTATCACGCTATCCGCTCCACCACGATTACACGGTCAGCGAGCTACTTCATGGCTTCAAAAGCAATCTCGCGGTCAGTTCAACGATGTACTTTGGGGGCCCATTGCGACCCTCCTAAATAAGCTATAAATATTTCCTTAGGCACAGGGGTTGGGGGCATGGTACCCTATTTTGGTACCGAGTTTGAGATTTATAGCTTAATATTAAAGCGAGTTATGTGGTCTTGAAAACTTACCCGTACATGCCTATTTTATGTTATTTTTTATTCCATTACGCGTTCTTTAACGAAGAAAGAGGATTGTTTTTATACAGAGAACATATTAGGCAGGCCAAACTATCGAAATTATTGTAAATAATATGAATAAATTAATTTTAATTGATTTTTCCTATTTTTAAGCTCTGTTCTCACTTTCCCGAACTTAAAAAAATTATTTTTCATATATAGTTCCTTCTAAAATATAGAAAAAGACATTAAATGAATAATACAATGTAAAATTAACAATAGAAAAAAAAAATAAACAAATTTTAAAAATTGTCCACACTGGGATTCGAACCCGCACCGTCTCGCTCAGCTGCTATCACGCTATCCGCTCCACCACGATTACACGGTCAGCGAGCTACTTCACGGCTTCAAAAGCAATCTCGCGGTCAGTTTAACGATGTACTTTGGGGGCCCATTGCGACCCTCCTAATTAAGCTATAAATATTTCCTTAGGCACAGGGATTGGGGGCATGGTACCCTATTTTGGTACCGAGTTTGAGATTTATAGCTTAATATTAAAGCGAGTTATGTGGTCTTGAAAACTTACCCGTACATGCCCATTTTATGTTATTTTTTATTCCATTACGCGTTCTTTAACGAAGAAAAAGGATTGTTTTTATACAGAGAACATATTAGGCAGGCCAAACTATCGAAAATATTGTAAATAATATTAATAAATTAATTTTAATTGATTTTTCCTATTTTTAAGCTCTGTTCTCACTTTCCCGAACTTAAAAAAATTATTTTTCATATATAGTTCCTTCTAAAATATAGAAAAAGACATTAAATGAATAATATAAAGTAAAATTAACAATAGAAAAAAAAATAAACAAATTTTAAAAATTGTCCACACTGGGATTCGAACCCGCACTGTCTCGCTCAGCTGCTATCACGCTATCCGCTCCACCACGATTACACGGTCAGCGAGCTACTTCATGGCTTCAAAAGCAATCTCGCGGTCAGTTCAACGATGTACTTTGGGGGCCCATTGCGACCCTCCTAAATAAGCTATAAATATTTCCTTAGGCACAGGGGTTGGGGGCATGGTACCCTATTTTGGTACCGAGTTTGAGATTTATAGCTTAATATTAAAGCGAGTTATGTGGTCTTGAAAACTTACCCGTACATGCCTATTTTATGTTATTTTTTATTCCATTACGCGTTCTTTAACGAAGAAAGAGGATTGTTTTTATACAGAGAACATATTAGGCAGGCCAAACTATCGAAATTATTGTAAATAATATGAATAAATTAATTTTAATTGATTTTTCCTATTTTTAAGCTCTGTTCTCACTTTCCCGAACTTAAAAAAATTATTTTTCATATATAGTTCCTTCTAAAATATAGAAAAAGACATTAAATGAATAATATAATAAAAAATTAACAATAGAAAAAAAAATAAACCAATTTTAAAAATTGTCCACACTGGGATTCGAACCCGCACCGTCTCGCTCAGCTGCTATCACGCTATCCGCTCCACCACGATTACACGGTCAGCGAGCTACTTCATGGCTTCAAAAGCAATCTCGCGGTCAGTTTAACGATGTACTTTGGGGGCCCATTGCGACCCTCCTAATTAAGCTATAAATATTTCCTTAGGCCCAGGGGTTGGGGGCATGGTACCCTATTTTGGTACCGAGTTTGAGATTTATAGCTTAATATTAAAGCGAGATATGTGGTCTTGAAACCTTACCCGTACATGCCTATTTTATGTTATTTTTTATTCTATTACGCGTTCTTTAACGAAGAAAGAGGATTGTTTTTATACAGAGAACATATTAGGCAGGCCAAACTATCGAAAATATTGTAAATAATATGAATAAATTAATTTTAATTGATTTTTCCTATTTTTAAGCTCTGTTCTCACTTTCCCGAACTTAAAAAAATTATTTTTCATATATAGTTCCTTCTAAAATATAGAAAAAGACATTAAATGAATAATACAATGTAAAATTAACAATAGAAAAAAAAAATAAACAAATTTTAAAAATTGTCCACACTGGGATTCGAACCCGCACCGTCTCGCTCAGCTGCTATCACGCTATCCGCTCCACCACGATTACACGGTCAGCGAGCTACTTCATGGCTTCAAAAGCAATCTCGCGGTCAGTTCAACGATGTACTTTGGGGGCCCATTGCGACCCTCCTAAATAAGCTATAAATATTTCCTTAGGCACAGGGGTTGGGGGCATGGTACCCTATTTTGGTACCGAGTTTGAGATTTATAGCTTAATATTAAAGCGAGTTATGTGGTCTTGAAAACTTACCCGTACATGCCTATTTTATGTTATTTTTTATTCCATTACGCGTTCTTTAACGAAGAAAGAGGATTGTTTTTATACAGAGAACATATTAGGCAGGCCAAACTATCGAAATTATTGTAAATAATATGAATAAATTAATTTTAATTGATTTTTCCTATTTTTAAGCTCTGTTCTCACTTTCCCGAACTTAAAAAAATTATTTTTCATATATAGTTCCTTCTAAAATATAGAAAAAGACATTAAATGAATAATACAATGTAAAATTAACAATAGAAAAAAAAAATAAACAAATTTTAAAAATTGTCCACACTGGGATTCGAACCCGCACCGTCTCGCTCAGCTGCTATCACGCTATCCGCTCCACCACGATTACACGGTCAGCGAGCTACTTCACGGCTTCAAAAGCAATCTCGCTGTCAGTTTAACGATGTACTTTGGGGGCCCATTGCGACCCTCCTAATTAAGCTATAAATATTTCCTTAGGCACAGGGATTGGGGGCATGGTACCCTATTTTGGTACCGAGTTTGAGATTTATAGCTTAATATTAAAGCGAGTTATGTGGTCTTGAAAACTTACCCGTACATGCCCATTTTATGTTATTTTTTATTCCATTACGCGTTCTTTAACGAAGAAAAAGGATTGTTTTTATACAGAGAACATATTAGGCAGGCCAAACTATCGAAAATATTGTAAATAATATTAATAAATTAATTTTAATTGATTTTTCCTATTTTTAAGCTCTGTTCTCACTTTCCCGAACTTAAAAAAATTATTTTTCATATATAGTTCCTTCTAAAATATAGAAAAAGACATTAAATGAATAATATAAAGTAAAATTAACAATAGAAAAAAAAATAAACAAATTTTAAAAATTGTCCACACTGGGATTCGAACCCGCACTGTCTCGCTCAGCTGCTATCACGCTATCCGCTCCACCACGATTACACGGTCAGCGAGCTACTTCATGGCTTCAAAAGCAATCTCGCGGTCAGTTCAACGATGTACTTTGGGGGCCCATTGCGACCCTCCTAAATAAGCTATAAATATTTCCTTAGGCACAGGGGTTGGGGGCATGGTACCCTATTTTGGTACCGAGTTTGAGATTTATAGCTTAATATTAAAGCGAGTTATGTGGTCTTGAAAACTTACCCGTACATGCCTATTTTATGTTATTTTTTATTCCATTACGCGTTCTTTAACGAAGAAAGAGGATTGTTTTTATACAGAGAACATATTAGGCAGGCCAAACTATCGAAATTATTGTAAATAATATGAATAAATTAATTTTAATTGATTTTTCCTATTTTTAAGCTCTGTTCTCACTTTCCCGAACTTAAAAAAATTATTTTTCATATATAGTTCCTTCTAAAATATAGAAAAAGACATTAAATGAATAATATAATAAAAAATTAACAATAGAAAAAAAAATAAACCAATTTTAAAAATTGTCCACACTGGGATTCGAACCCGCACCGTCTCGCTCAGCTGCTATCACGCTATCCGCTCCACCACGATTACACGGTCAGCGAGCTACTTCATGGCTTCAAAAGCAATCTCGCGGTCAGTTTAACGATGTACTTTGGGGGCCCATTGCGACCCTCCTAATTAAGCTATAAATATTTCCTTAGGCCCAGGGGTTGGGGGCATGGTACCCTATTTTGGTACCGAGTTTGAGATTTATAGCTTAATATTAAAGCGAGATATGTGGTCTTGAAACCTTACCCGTACATGCCTATTTTATGTTATTTTTTATTCTATTACGCGTTCTTTAACGAAGAAAGAGGATTGTTTTTATACAGAGAACATATTAGGCAGGCCAAACTATCGAAAATATTGTAAATAATATGAATAAATTAATTTTAATTGATTTTTCCTATTTTTAAGCTCTGTTCTCACTTTCCCGAACTTATAAAAATTATTTTTCATATATAGTTCCTTCTAAAATATAGAAAAAGACATTAAATGAATAATATAATGTAAAATTAACAATAGATAAAAAAATAAACAAATTTTAAAAATTGTCCACACTGGGATTCGAACCCGCACCGTCTCGCTCAGCTGCTATCACGCTATCCGCTCCACCACGATAACACGGTCAGCGAACTACTTCATGGCTTCAAAAGCAATCTCGCGGTCAGTTTAACGATGTACTTTGGGGGCCTATTGCGACCCTCCTAATTAAGCTATAAATATTTCCTTAGGCACAGGGGTTGGGATATGGTACCCTATTTTGGTACCGAGTTTGAGATTTATAGCTTAATATTAAAGCGAGTTATGTGGTCTTGAAACCTTACCCGTGCATGCCTATTTTATGTTATTTTTTATTCCATTACGCGTTCTTTAACGAAGAAAGAGGATTGTTTTTATACAGAGAACATATTAGGCAGGCCAAACTATCGAAAGTATTGTAAATAATATGAATAAATTAATTTTAATTGATTTTTCCTGTTTTTAAGCTCTGTTCTCACTTTCCCGAACTTAAAAAAATTATTTTTCATATATAGTTCCTTCTAAAATATAGAAAAAGACATTAAATGAATAATACAATGTAAAATTAACAATAGAAAAAAAAAAAACAAATTTTAAAGATTGTCCACACTGGGATTCGAACCCGCACCGTCTCGCTCAGCTGCTATCACGCTATCCGCTCCACCACGATTACACGGTCGGCGAGCTACTTCATGGCTTCAAAAGCAATCTCGCGGTCAGTTTAACGATGTACTTTGGGGGCCCATTGCGACCCTCCTAATTAAGCTATAAATATTTCCTTAGGCACAGGGGTTGGGGGAATGGTACCCTATTTTGGTACCGAGTTTGAGATTTATAGCTTAATATTAAAGCGAGTTATGTGGTCTTGAAAACTTACCCGTACATGCCTATTTTATGTTATTTTTTATTTCATTACGCGTTCTTTAAAGAAGAAAGAGGATTGTTTTTATACAGAGAACATATTAGGCAGGCCAAACTATCGAAAATATTGTAAATAATATGAATAAATTAATTTTAATTGATTTTTCCTATTTTTAAGCTCTGTTCTCACTTTCCCGAACTTAAAAAAATTATTTTTCATATATAGTTCCTTCTAAAATATAGAAAAAGACATTAAATGAATAATACAATGTAAAATTAACAATAGAAAAAAAAATAAACAAATTTTAAAAATTGTCCACACTGGGATTCGAACCCGCACCGTCTCGCTCAGCTGCTATCACGCTATCCGCTCCACCACGATTACACGGTCAGCGAGCTACTTCACGGCTTCAAAAGCAATCTCGCGGTCAGTTTAACGATGTATTTTGGGGGCCCATTGCGACCCTCCTAATTAAGCTATAAATATTTCCTTAGGCACAGGGGTTGGGGGTATGGTACCCTATTTTGGTACCGAGTTTGAGATTTATAGCTTAATATTAAAGCGAGTTATGTGGTCTTGAAAACTTACCCGTACATGCCTATTTTATGTTATTTTTTATTCCATTACGCGTTCTTTAACGAAGAAAGAGGATTGTTTTTATACAGAGAACATATTAGGCAGGCCAAACTATCGAAAATATTGTAAATAATATGAATAAATTAATTTTAATTGATTTTTCCTATTTTTAAGCTCTGTTCTCACTTTCCCGAACTTAAAAAAATTATTTTTCATATATAGTTCCTTCTAAAATATAAAAAAAGACATTAAATGAATAATACAATGTAAAATTAACAATAGAAAAAAAAATAAACAAATTTTAAAAATTGTCCACACTGGGATTCGAAACCGCACCATCTCGCTCAGCTGCTATCACGCTATCCGCTCCACCACGATTACACGGTCAGCGAGCTACTTCATGGCTTCAAAAGCAATCTCGCGGTCAGTTTAACGATGTACTTTGGGGGCCCATTGCGACCCTCCTAATTTAGCTATAAATATTTCCTTAGGCACAGGTGTTGGGGGCATGGTACCCTATTTTGGTACCGAGTTTGAGATTAATAGCTTAATATTAAAGCGAGTTATGTGGTCTTGAAAACTTACCCGTACATGCCTATTTTATGTTATTTTTTATTCCATTACGCGTTCTTTAACGAAGAAAGAGGATTGTTTTTATACAGAGAACATATTAGGCAGGCCAAACTATCGAAAATATTGTAAATAATATGAATAAATTAATTTTAATTGATTTTTCCTATTTTTAAGCTCTGTTCTCACTTTCCCGAACTTAAAAAAATTATTTTTCATATATAGTTCCTTCTAAAATATAGAAAAAGACATTAAATGAATAATACAATGTAAAATTAACAATAGAAAAAAAAATAAACAAATTTTAAAAATTGTCCACACTGGGATTCGAACCCGCACCGTCTCGCTCAGCTGCTATCACGCTATCCGCTCCACCACGATTACACGGTCAGCGAGCTACTTCACGGCTTCAAAAGCAATCTCGCGGTCAGTTTAACGATGTACTTTGGGGGCCCATTGCGACCCTCCTAATTAAGCTATAAATATTTCCTTAGGCACAGGGGTTGGGGGCATGGTTCCCTATTTTGGTGCCGAGTTTGAGATTTATAGCTTAATATTAAAGCGAGTTATGTGGTCTTGAAAACTTACCCGTACATGCCTATTTTATGTTATTTTTTATTCCATTACGCGTTCTTTAACGAAGAAAGAGGATTGTTTTTATACAGAGAACATATTAGGCAGGCCAAACTATCGAAAATATTGTAAATAATATGAATAAATTAATTTTAATTGATTTTTCCTATTTTTAAGCTCTGTTCTCACTTTCCCGAACTTAAAAAAATTATTTTTCATATATAGTTCCTTCTAAAATATAAAAAAAGACATTAAATGAATAATATAATGTAAAATTAACAATAGAAAAAAAATAAACAAATTTTAAAAATTGTCCACACTGGGATTCGAACCCGCACCGTCTCGCTCAGCTGCTATCACGCTATCCGCTCCACCACGATTACACGGTCAGCGAGCTACTTCATGGCTTCAAAAGCAATCTCGCGGTCAGTTTAACGATGTACTTTGGGGGCACATTGCGACCCTCCTAATTTAGCTATAAATATTTCCTTAGGCACAGGTGTTGGGGGCATGGTACCCTATTTTGGTACCGAGTTTGAGATTTATAGCTTAATATTAAAGCGAGTTATGTGGTCTTGAAAACTTACCCGTACATGCCTATTTTATGTTATTTTTTATTCCATTACGCGTTCTTTAACGAAGAAAGAGGATTGTTTTTATACAGAGAACATATTAGGCAGGTCAAACTATCGAAAATATTGTAAATAATATGAATAAATTAATTTTAATTGATTTTTCCTATTTTTAAGCTCTGTTCTCACTTTCCCGAACTTAAAAAAATTATTTTTCATATATAGTTCCTTCTAAAATATAGAAAAAGACATGAAATGAATAATATAATGTAAAATTAACAATAGAAAAAAAAAATAAACAAATTTTAAAAATTTCCACACTGGGATTCGAACCCGCACCGTCTCGCTCAGCTGCTATCACGCTATCCGCTCCACCACGATTACACGGTCAGCGAGCTACTTCATGGCTTCAAAAGCAATCTCGCGGTCAGTTCAAGGATGTACTTTGGGGGCCCATTGCGACCCTCCTAATTAAGCTATAAATATTTCCTTAGGCACAGGGGTTGGGGGCATGGTACCCTATTTTGGTACCGAGTTTGAGATTTATAGCTTAATATTAAAGCGAGTTATGTGGTCTTGAAAACTTACCCGTACATGCCTATTTTATGTTATTTTTTATTCCATTACGCGTTCTTTAACGAAGAAAGAGGATTGTTTTTATACAGAGAACATATTAGGCAGGCCAAACTATCGAAAGTATTGTAAATAATATGAATAAATTAATTTTAATTGATTTTTCCTGTTTTTAAGCTCTGTTCTCACTTTCCCGAACTTAAAAAAATTATTTTTCATATATAGTTCCTTCTAAAATATAGAAAAAGACATTAAATGAATAATATAATGTAAAATTAACAATAGAAAAAAAAATAAACAAATTTTAAAAATTGTCCACACTGGGATTCGAACCCGCACCGTCTCGCTCAGCTGCTATCACGCTATCCGCTCCACCACGATTACACGGTCAGCGAGCTACTTCATGGCTTCAAAAGCAATCTCGCGGTCAGTTTAACGATGTACTTTGGGGGCCCATTGCGACCCTCCTAATTAAGCTATAAATATTTCCTTAGGCACAGGGGTTGGGGGCATGGTACCCTATTTTGGTACCGAGTTTGAGATTTATAGCTTAATATTAAAGCGAGTTATGTGGTCTTGAAACCTTACCCGTACATGCCTATTTTATGTTATTTTTTATTCTATTACGCGTTCTTTAACGAAGAAAGAGGATTGTTTTTATACAGAGAACATATTAGGCAGGCCAAACTATCGAAAATATTGTAAATAATATGAATAAATTAATTTTAATTGATTTTTCCTATTTTTAAGCTCTGTTCTCACTTTCCCGAACTTAAAAAAATTATTTTTCATATATAGTTCCTTCTAAAATATAGAAAAAGACATTAAATGAATAATATAATGTAAAATTAACAATAGATAAAAAAATAAACAAATTTTAAAAATTGTCCACACTGGAATTCGAACCCGCACCGTCTCGCTCAGCTGCTATCACGCTATCCGCTCCACCACGATTACACGGTCAGCGAGCTACTTCATGGCTTCAAAAGCAATCTCGCGGTCAGTTTAACGATGTACTTTGGGGGCCCATTGCGACCCTCCTAATTAAGCTATAAATATTTCCTTAGGCACAGGGGTTGGGATATGGTACCCTATTTTGGTACCGAGTTTGAGATTTATAGCTTAATATTAAAGCGAGTTATGTGGTCTTGAAACCTTACCCGTACATGCCTATTTTATGTTATTTTTTCTTCCATTATGCGTTCTTTAACGAAGAAAGAGGATTGTTTTTATACAGAGAACATATTAGGTAGGCCAAACTATCGAAAGTATTGTAAATAATATGAATAAATTAATTTTAATTGATTTTTCCTATTTTTAAGCTCTGTTCTCACTTTCCCGAACTTAAAAAAATTATTTTTCATATATAGTTCCTTCTAAAATATAGAAAAAGACATTAAATGAATAATATAATGTAAAATTAACAATAGATAAAAAAATAAACAAATTTTAAAAATTGTCCACACTGGAATTCGAACCCGCACCGTCTCGCTCAGCTGCTATCACGCTATCCGCTCCACCACGATTACACGGTCAGCGAGCTACTTCATGGCTTCAAAAGCAATCTCGCGGTCAGTTCAACGATGTACTTTGGGGGCCCATTGCGACCCTCCTAATTAAGCTATAAATATTTCCTTAGGCACAGGGGTTGGGGGCATGGTACCCTATTTTGGTACCGAGTTTGAGATTTATAGCTTAATATTAAAGCGAGTTATGTGGTCTTGAAAACTTACCCGTACATGCCTATTTTATGTAATTTTTTATTCCATTACGCGTTCTTTAACGAAGAAAGAGGATTGTTTTTATACAGAGAACATATTAGGCAGGCCAAACTATCGAAAGTATTGTAAATAATATGAATAAATTAATTTTAATTGATTTTTCCTGTTTTTAAGCTCTGTTCTCACTTTCCCGAACTTAAAAAAATTATTTTTCATATATAGTTCCTTCTAAAATATAGAAAAACACATTAAATGAATAATATAATGTAAAATTAACAATAGAAAAAAAAAAAAAAAAAAAATTTTAAAAATTGTCCACACTGGGATTCGAACCCGCACCGTCTCGCTCAGCTGCTATCACGCTATCCGCTCCACCACGATTACACGGTCAGCGAGCTACTTCATGGCTTCAAAAGCAATCTCGCGGTCAGTTTAACAATGTACTTTGGGGGCCCATTGCGACCCTCCTAATTAAGCTATAAATATTTCCTTAGGCCCAGGGGTTGGGGGCATGGTACCCTATTTTGGTACCGAGTTTGAGATTTATAGCTTCATATTAAAGCGAGTTATGTGGTCTTGAAAACTTTCCCGTACATGCCTATTTTATGTTATTTTTTATTCCATTACGCGTTCTTTAACGAAGAAAGAGGATTGTTTTTATACAGAGAACATATTAGGCAGGCCAAACTATCGAAAATATTGTAAATAATATGAATAAATTAATTTTAATTGATTTTTCGTATTTTTAAGCTCTGTTCTCACTTTCCCGAACTTAAAAAAATTATTTTTCACATATAGTTCCTTCTAAAATATAGAAAAAGACATTAAATGAATAATATAATGTAAAATTAACAATAGAAAAAAAAATAAACAAATTTTAAAAATTGTCCACACTGGGATTCGAACCCGCACCGTCTCGCTCAGCTGCTATCACGCTATACGCTCCACCACGATTACACGGTCAGCGAGCTACTTCATGGCTTCAAAAGCAATCTCGCGGTCAGTTCAACGATGTACTTTGGGGGCCCATTGTGACCCTCCTAATGAAGCTATAAATATTTCCTAAGGCACAGGGGTTGGGGGCATGGTACCCTATTTTGGTACCGAGTTTGAGATTTATAGCTTAATATTAAAGCGAGTTATGTGGTCTTGAAAACTTACCCGTACATGCCTATTTTATGTTATTTTTTATTCCATTACGCGTTCTTTAACGAAGAAAGAGGATTGTTTTTATACAGAGAACATATTAGGCAGGCCAAACTATCGAAAATATTGTAAATAATATGAATAAATTAATTTTAATTGATTTTTCCTATTTTTAAGCTCTGTTATCACTTTCCCGAACTTAAAAAAATTATTTTTCATATATAGTTCCTTCTAAAATATAGAAAAAGACATTAAATGAATAATATAATGTAAAATTAACAATAGAAAAAAAAATAAACAAATTTTAAAAATTGTCCACACTGGGATTCGAACCCGCACCGTCTCGCTCAGCTGCTATCACGCTATCCGCTCCACCACGATTACACGGTCAGCGAGGTACTTAGTGGCTTCAAAAGCAATCTCGCGGTCAGTTCAACGATGTAATTTGGGTCCCCATTGCGACCCTCCTAATTAAGCTATAAATATTTCCTTAGGCACAGGGGTTGGGGGCATGGTACCCTATTTTGGTACCGAGTTTGAGATTTATAGCTTAATATTAAAGCGAGTTATGTGGTCTTGAAAACTTACCCGTACATGCCTATTTTATGTTATTTTTTATTCCATTACGCGTTCTTTAACGAAGAAAGAGGATTGTTTTTATACAGAGAACATATTAGGCAGGCCAAACTATCGAAAGTATTGTAAATAATATGAATAAATTAATTTTAATTGATTTTTCCTGTTTTTAAGCTCTGTTCTCACTTTCCCGAACTTAAAAAAATTATTTTTCATATATAGTTCCTTCTAAAATATAGAAAAAGACATTAAATGAATAATATAATGTAAAATTAACAACAGAAAAAAAAATAAACAAATTTTAAAAATTGTCCACACTGGGATTCGAACCCGCACCGTCTCGCTCAGCTGCTATCACGCTATCCGCTCCACCACGATTACACGGTCAGCGAGCTACTTCATGGCTTCAAAAGCAATCTCGCGGTCAGTTCAACGATGTACTTTGGGGGCCCATTGCGACCCTCCTAATTAAGCTATAAATATTTCCTTAGGCACAGGGATTGGGGGCATGGTACCCTATTTTAGTACCGAGTTTGAGATTTATAGCTTACGAGCTACTTCATGGCTTCAAAAGCAATCTCGCGGTCAGTTCAACGATGTACTTTGGAGGCCCATTGCGACACTCCTAATTAAGCTATAAATATTTCCTTAGGCACAGGTGTTGGGGGCATGGTACCCTATTTTGGTACCGAGTTTGAGATTTATAGCTTAATATTAAAGCGAGTTATGTGGTCTTGAAAACTTACCCGTACAGGCCTATTTTATGTTATTTTTTATTCCATTACGCGTTCTTTAACGAAGAAAGAGGATTGTTTTTATACAGAGAACATATTAGGCAGGCCAAACTATCGAAAATATTGTAAATAATAAGAATAAATTAATTTTAATTGATTTTTCCTATTTTTAAGCTCTGTTCTCACTTTCCCGAACTTAAAAAAATTATTTTTCATATATAGTTCCTTCTAAAATATAGAAAAAGACATTAAATGAATAATATAATGTAAAATTAACAATAGAAAAAAAATAAACAAATTTTAAAAATTGTCCACACTTGGATTCGAACCCGCACCGTCTCGCTCAGCTGCTATCACGCTATCCGCTCCACCACGATTACACGGTCAGCGAGCTACTTCATGGCTTCAAAAGCAATCTCGCGGTCAGTTCAACGATGTACTTTGGGGGCCCATTGCGAACCTCCTAATTAAGCTATAAATATTTCCTTAGGCACAGGGGTTGGGGGCATGGTACCCTATTTTGGTACCGAGTTTGAGATTTATAGCTTAATATTAAAGCGAGTTATGTGGTCTTGAAAACTTACCCGTACATGCCTATTTTATGTAATTTTTTATTCCATTACGCGTTCTTTAACGAAGAAAGAGGATTGTTTTTATACAGAGAACATATTAGGCAGGCCAAACTATCGAAAGTATTGTAAATAATATGAATAAATTAATTTTAATTGATTTTTCCTGTTTTTAAGCTCTGTTCTCACTTTCCCGAACTTAAAAAAATTATTTTTCATATATAGTTCCTTCTAAAATATAGAAAAACACATTAAATGAATAATATAATGTAAAATTAACAATAGAAAAAAAAAATAAACAAATTTTAAAAATTGTCCACACTGGGATTCGAACCCGCACCGTCTCGCTCAGCTGCTATCACGCTTTCCGCTCCACCACGATTACACGGTCAGCGAGCTACTTCATGGCTTCAAAAGCAATCTCGCGGTCAGTTTAACAATGTACTTTGGGGGCCCATTGCGACCCTCCTAATTAAGCTATAAATATTTCCTTAGGCACAGGGGTTGGGGGCATGGTACCCTATTTTGGTACCGAGTTTGAGATTTATAGCTTCATATTAAAGCGAGTTATGTGGTCTTGAAAACTTTCCCGTACATGCCTATTTTATGTTATTTTTTATTCCATTACGCGTTCTTTAACGAAGAAAGAGGATTGTTTTTATACAGAGAACATATTAGGCAGGCCAAACTATCGAAAATATTGTAAATAATATGAATAAATTAATTTTAATTGATTTTTCCTATTTTTAAGCTCTGTTCTCACTTTCCCGAACTTAAAAAAATTATTTTTCATATATAGTTCCTTCTAAAATATAGAAAAAGACATTAAATGAATAATATAATGTAAAATTAACAATAGAAAAAAAATAAACAAATTTTAAAAATTGTCCACACTGGGATTCGAACCCGCACCGTCTCGCTCAGCTGCTATCACGCTATCCGCTCCACCACGATTACACGGTCAGCGAGCTACTTCATGGCTTCAAATGCAATCTCGCGGTCAGTTCAACTATGTACTTTGGGGGCCCATTGCGACCCTCCTAATTAAGCTATAAATATTTCCTTAGGCACAGGGGTTGGGGGCATAGTACCCTATTTTGGTACCGAGTTTGAGATTTATAGCTTAATATTAAAGCGAGTTATGTGATCTTGAAAACTTACCCGTACATGCCTATTTTATGTTATTTTTTATTCCATTACGCGTTCTTTAACGAAGAAAGAGGATTGTTTTTATACAGAGAACATATTAGGCAAGCCAAACTATCGAAAGTATTGTAAATAATATGAATAAATTAATTTTAATTGATTTTTCCTGTTTTTAAGCTCTTTTCTCACTTTCCCGAACTTAAAAAAATTATTTTTCATATATAGTTCCTTCTAAAATATAGAAAAAGACATTAAATGAATAATATAATGTAAAATTAACAATAGAAAAAAAAAGTAAACAAATTTTAAAAATTGTCCACACCGGGATTGGAACCCGCGCCGTCTCGCTCAGCTGCTATCACGCTATCCGCTCCACCACGATTACACGGTCAGCGAGCTACTTCATGGCTTCAAAAGCAATCTCGCGGTCAGTTTAACGATGTACTTTGGGGGCCCATTGCGACCCTCCTAATTAAGCTATAAATATTTCCTTAGGCACAGGGGTTGGGGGCATGGTACCCTATTTTGGTACCGAGTTTGAGATTTATAGCTTAATATTAAAGCGAGTTATGTGGTCTTGAAAACTTACCCGTACATGCCTATTTTATGTTATTTTTTATTCCATTACGCGTTCATTAACGAAGAAAGAGGATTGTTTTTATACAGAGAACATATTAGGCAGGCCAAACTATCGAAAATATTGTAAATAATATGAATAAAATAATTTTAATTGATTTTTCCTATTTTTAAGCTCTGTTCTCACTTTCCCGAACTTAAAAAAATTATTTTTCATATATAGTTCCTTCTAAAATATAGAAAAAGACATTAAATGAATAATATAATGTAAAATTAACAATAGAAAAAAAAAATAAACAAATTTTAAAAATTGTCCACACTGGGTTTCGAACCCGCACCGTCTCGCTCAGCTGCTATCACGCTATCCGCTCCACCACGATTACACGGTCAGCGAGCTACTTCATGGCTTCAAAAGCAATCTCGCGGTCAGTTTAACGATGTACTTTGGGGGCCCATTGCGACCCTCCTAATTAAGCTATAAATATTTCCTTAGGCACAGGGGTTGGGGGCATGGTACCCTATTTTGGTACCGAGTTTGAGATTTATAGCTTAATATTAAAGCGAGTTATGTGGTCTTGAAAACTTACCCGTACATGCCTATTTTATGTTATTTTTTATTCCATTACGCGTTCTTTAACGAAGAAAGAGGATTGTTTTTATACAGAGAACATATTAGGCAGGCCAAACTATCGAAAGTATTGTAAATAATATGAATAAATTAATTTTAATTGATTTTTCCTATTTTTAAGCTCTGTTCTCACTTTCCCGAACTTAAAAAAATTATTTTTCATATATAGTTCCTTCTAAAATATAGAAAAAGACATTAAATGAATAATATAATGTAAAATTAACAATAGAAAAAAAAAGTAAACAAATTTTAAAAATTGTCCACACCGGGATTCGAACCCGCGCCGTCTCGCTCAGCTGCTATCACGCTATCCGCTCCACCACGATTACACGGTCAGCGAGCTACTTCATGGCTTCAAAAGCAATCTCGCGGTCAGTTTAACGATGTACTTTGGGGGCCCATTGCGACCCTCCTAATTAAGCTATAAATATTTCCTTAGGCACAGGGGTTGGGGGCATGGTACCCTATTTTGGTACCGAGTTTGAGATTTATAGCTTAATATTAAAGTGAGTTATGTGGTCTTGAAAACTTACCCGTACATGCCTATTTTATGTTATTTTTTATTCCATTACGCGTTCATTAACGAAGAAAGAGGATTGTTTTTATACAGAGAACATATTAGGCAGGCCAAACTATCGAAAATATTGTAAATAATATGAATAAAATAATTTTAATTGATTTTTCCTATTTTTAAGCTCTGTTCTCACTTTCCCGAACTTAAAAAAATTATTTTTCATATATAGTTCCTTCTAAAATATAGAAAAAGACATTAAATGAATAATATAATGTAAAATTAACAATAGAAAAAAAAATAAACAAATTTTAAAAATTGTCCACACTGGGTTTCGAACCCGCACCGTCTCGCTCAGCTGCTATCACGCTATCCGCTCCACCACGATTACACGGTCAGCGAGCTACTTCATGGCTTCAAAAGCAATCTCGCGGTCAGTTTAACGATGTACTTTGGGGGCCCATTGCGACCCTCCTAATTAAGCTATAAATATTTCCTTAGGCACAGGGGTTGGGGGCATGGTACCCTATTTTGGTACCGAGTTTGAGATTTATAGCTTAATATTAAAGCGAGTTATGTGGTCTTGAAAACTTACCCGTACATGCCTATTTTATGTTATTTTTTATTCCATTACGCGTTCTTTAACGAAGAAAGAGGATTGTTTTTATACAGAGAACATATTAGGCAGGCCAAACTATCGAAAGTATTGTAAATAATATGAATAAATTAATTTTAATTGATTTTTCCTATTTTTAAGCTCTGTTCTCACTTTCCCGAACTTAAAAAAATTATTTTTCATATATAGTTCCTTCTAAAATATAGAAAAAGACATTAAATGAATAATATAATGTAAAATTAACAATAGAAAAAAAAATAAACAAATTTTAAAAATTGTCCACACTGGCATTCGAACCCGCACCGTCTCGCTCAGCTGCTATCACGCTATCCGCTCCACCACGATTACACGGTCAGCGAGCTACTTCATGGCTTCAAAAGCAATCTCGCGGTCAGTTTAACGATGTACTTTGGGGGCCCATTGCGACCCTCCTAATTAAGCTATAAATATTTCCTTAGGCACAGGGGTTGGGGGCATGGTACCCTATTTTGGTACCGAGTTTGAGATTTATAGCTTAATATTAAAGCGAGTTATGTGGTCTTGAAAACTTACCCGTACATGCCTATTTTATGTTATTTTTTATTCCATTACGCGTTCATTAACGAAGAAAGAGGATTGTTTTTATACAGAGAACATATTAGGCAGGCCAAACTATCGAAAATATTGTAAATAATATGAATAAAATAATTTTAATTGATTTTTCCTATTTTTAAGCTCTGTTCTCACTTTCCAGAACTTAAAAAAATTATTTTTCATATATAGTTCCTTCTAAAATATAGAAAAGGACATTAAATGAATAATATAATGTAAAATTAACAATAGAAAAAAAATAAACAAATTTTAAAAATTGTCCACACTGGGATTCGAACCCGCACCGTCTCGCTCAGCTGCTATCACGCTATCCGCTCCACCACGATTACACGGTCAGCGAGCTACTTCATGGCTTCAAATGCAATCTCGCGGTCAGTTCAACGATGTACTTTGGGGGCCCATTGCGACCCTCCTAATTAAGCTATAAATATTTCCTTAGGCACAGGGGTTGGGGGCATGGTACTCTATTTTGGTACCGAGTTTGAGATTTATAGCTTAATATTAAAGCGAGTTATGTGGTCTTGAAAACTTACCCGTACATGCCTATTTTATGTTATTTTTTATTCCATTACGCGTTCATTAACGAAGAAAGAGGATTGTTTTTATACAGAGAACATATTAGGCAGGCCAAACTATCGAAAATATTGTAAATAATATGAATAAAATAATTTTAATTGATTTTTCCTATTTTTAAGCTCTGTTCTCACTTTCCCGAACTTAAAAAAATTATTTTTCATATATAATTCCTTCTAAAATATAGAAAAAGACATTAAATGAATAATATAATGTAAAATTAACAATAGAAAAAAAAATTAACAAATTTTAAAAATTGTCCACACTGGGATTCGAACCCGCACCGTCTCGCTCAGCTGCTATCACGCTATCCGCTCCACCACGATTACACGGTCAGCGAGCTACTTCATGGCTTCAAAAGCAATCTCGCGGTCAGTTTAACGATGTACTTTGGGGGCCCATTGCGACCCTCCTAATTAAGCTATAAATATTTCCTTAGGCACAGGGGTTGGGGGCATGGTACCCTATTTTGGTACCGAGTTTGAGATTTATAGCTTAATATTAAAGCGAGTTATGTGGTCTTGAAAACTTACCCGTACATGCCTATTTTATGTTATTTTTTATTCCATTACGCGTTCTTTAACGAAGAAAGAGGATTGTTTTTATACAGAGAACATATTAGGCAGGCCAAACTATCGAAAGTATTGTAAATAATATGAATAAATTAATTTTAATTGATTTTTCCTATTTTTAAGCTCTGTTCTCACTTTCCCGAACTTAAAAAAATTATTTTTCATATATAGTTCCTTCTAAAATATAGAAAAAGACATTATTTGTCAATATTAAGGGGAGATATGGAACCATGATCCAATGCGTAATATTGACTTCTTCATTTTAACGCTATTTATCACACTCTAATATATATAAATGCATGTGCTTAGTTACCTATAGGGTCACATTGTGTACCCCCAAATAAGCCTATAATAATTTCCTTTGGTAGAGTACACTATTACCCGGTTACATAACATGTGGTCCAATTTGAGTCTTATGGGACAATATTAAGGGGAGATATAGAACCATGGTCTAATACAGAATATTGACTGCGAATTTACTCGTTTTAGCGCTATTTATTACACTCTTATATATATATATATATATATATATATATATATATATATATATATATATATATATATATATATATATATATATATATATATATATATATATATATAAATGCATCCTGTAGGGTTACATTGTGTACCGTCTAATAATTTCCTTTTGTAAAGAACACTATTACACGGTATTAAAACATGTTGTCCAGTTTGAATTTTATTTGTCAATATTAAGGGGGATATGGAACCATGATCCAATGCGTAATATTGACTTCTTCATTTTAACGCTATTTATCACACTCTAATATATATAAATGCATGTGCATAGTTACCTATAGGGTCACATTGTGTACCCCCAAATAAGCCTATAATAATTTCCTTTGGTAGAGTACACTATTACCCGGTTATATAACATGTGGTCCAATTTGAGTATTATGGGACAATATTTAGGGGAGATATAGAACCATGGTCTAATACAGAATATTGACTGCGAATTTACTCGTTTTAGCGCTATTTATTACACTCTTATCTATATATATATATATATATATATATATATATATATATATATATATATATATAAATGCATCCTGTAGGGTTACATTGTGTACCGTCTAATAATTTCCTTTTGTAAAGAACACTATTACACGGTATTAAAACATGTTGTCCAGTTTGAATTTTATTTGTCAATATTAAGGGGAGATATGGAACCATGATCCAATGCGTAATATTGACTTCTTCATTTTAACGCTATTTATCACACTCTAATATATATAAATGCATGTGCATAGTTACCTATAGGGTCACATTGTGTACCCCCAAATAAGCCTATAATAATTTCCTTTGGTAGAGTACACTATTACCCGGTTACATAACATGTGGTCCAATTTGAGTCTTATGGGACAATATTAAGGGGAGATATAGAACCATGGTCTAATACAGAATATTGACTGCGAATTTACTCGTTTTAGCGCTATTTATTACACTCTTATCTATATATATATATATATATATATATATAAATGCATCCTGTAGGGTTACATTGTGTACCGTCTAATAATTTCCTTTTGTAAAGAACACTATTACACGGTATTAAAACATGTTGTCCAGTTTGAATTTTATTTGTCAATATTAAGGGGAGATATGGAACCATGATCCAATGCGTAATATTGACTTCTTCATTTTAACGCTATTTATCACACTCTAATATATATAAATGCATGTGCATAGTTACCTATAGGGTCACATTGTGTACCCCCAAATAAGCCTATAATAATTTCCTTTGGTAGAGTACACTATTACCCGGTTATATAACATGTGGTCCAATTTGAGTATTATGGGACAATATTTAGGGGAGATATAGAACCATGGTCTAATACAGAATATTGACTGCGAATTTACTCGTTTTAGCGCTATTTATTACACTCTTATCTATATATATATATATATATATATATATATATATATATATATATATATATATATATATATATATATATATATATATATATATATATATATATATATATATAAATGCATCCTGTAGGGTTACATTGTGTACCGTCTAATAATTTCCTTTTGTAAAGAACACTATTACACGGTATTAAAACATGTTGTCCAGTTTGAATTTTATTTGTCAATATTAAGGGGAGATATGGAACCATGATCCAATGCGTAATATTGACTTCTTCATTTTAACGCTATTTATCACACTCTATTATATATAAATGCATGTGCATAGTTACCTATAGGGTCACATTGTGTACCCCCAAATAAGCCTATAATAATTTCCTTTGGTAGAGTACACTATTACCCGGTTACATAACATGTGGTCCAATTTGAGTATTATGGAACAATATTTAGGGGAGATATAGAACCATGGTCTAATACAGAATATTGACTGCGAATTTACTCGTTTTAGCGCTATTTATTACACTCTTATCTATATATATATATATATATATATATATATATAAATGCATCCTGTAGGGTTACATTGTGTACCGTCTAATAATTTCCTTTTGTAAAGAACACTATTACTCGGTATTAAAACATGTTGTCCAGTTTGAATTTTATTTGTCAATATTAAGGGGAGATATGGAACCATGATCCAATGCGTAATATTGACTTCTTCATTTTAACGCTATTTATCACACTCTAATATATATAAATGCATGTGCATAGTTACCTATAGGGTCACATTGTGTACCCCCAAATAAGCCTATAATAATTTCCTTTGGTAGAGTACACTATTACCCGGTTATATAACATGTGGTCCAATTTGAGTATTATGGGACAATATTTAGGGGAGATATAGAACCATGGTCTAATACAGAATATTGACTGCGAATTTACTCGTTTTAGCGCTATTTATTACACTCTTATCTATATATATATATATATATATATATATATATATATATATATATATATATATATATATATATAAATGCATCCTGTAGGGTTACATTGTGTACCGTCTAATAATTTCCTTTTGTAAAGAACACTATTACACGGTATTAAAACATGTTGTCCAGTTTGAATTTTATTTGTCAATATTAAGGGGAGATATGGAACCATGATCCAATGCGTAATATTGACTTCTTCATTTTAACGCTATTTATCACACTCTAATATATATAAATGCATGTGCATAGTTACCTATAGGGTCACATTGTGTACCCCCAAATAAGCCTATAATAATTTCCTTTGGTAGAGTACACTATTACCCGGTTACATAACATGTGGTCCAATTTGAGTATTATGGGACAATATTTAGGGGAGATATAGAACCATGGTCTAATACAGAATATTGACTGCGAATTTACTCGTTTTAGCGCTATTTATTACACTCTTATCTATATATATATATGTATATATATATAAATGCATCCTGTAGGGTTACATTGTGTACCGTCTAATAATTTCCTTTTGTAAAGAACACTATTACACGGTATTAAAACATGTTGTCCAGTTTGAATTTTATTTGTCAATATTAAGGGGAGATATGGAACCATGATCCAATGCGTAATATTGACTTCTTCATTTTAACGCTATTTATCACACTCTAATATATATAAATGCATGTGCATAGTTACCTATAGGGTCACATTGTGTACCCCCAAATAAGCCTATAATAATTTCCTTTGGTAGAGTACACTATTACCCGGTTACATAACATGTGGTCCAATTTGAGTATTATGGGACAATATTTAGGGGAGATATAGAACCATGGTCTAATACAGAATATTGACTGCGAATTTACTCGTTTTAGCGCTATTTATTACACTCTTATCTATCTATATATATATATATATATATATATATATATATATATATAAATGCATCCTGTAGGGTTACATTGTGTACCGTCTAATAATTTCCTTTTGTAAAGAACACTATTACACGGTATTAAAACATGTTGTCCAGTTTGAATTTTATTTGTCAATATTAAGGGGAGATATGGAACCATGATCCAATGCGTAATATTGACTTCTTCATTTTAACGCTATTTATCACACTCTAATATATATAAATGCATGTGCATAGTTACCTATAGGGTCACATTGTGTACCCCCAAATAAGCCTATAATAATTTCCTTTGGTAGAGTACACTATTACCCGGTTATATAACATGTGGTCCAATTTGAGTATTATGGGACAATATTTAGGGGAGATATAGAACCATGGTCTAATACAGAATATTGACTGCGAATTTACTCGTTTTAGCGCTATTTATTACACTCTGATCTATCTATATATATATATATATAAATGCATCCTGTAGGGTTACATTGTGTACCGTCTAATAATTTCCTTTTGTAAAGAACACTTTTACACGGTATTAAAACATGTTGTCCAGTTTGAATTTTATTTGTCAATATTAAGGGGAGATATGGAACCATGATCCAAAGCGTAATATTGACTTCTTCATTTTAACGCTATTTATCACACTCTAATATATATAAATGCATGTGCATAGTTACCTATAGGGTCACATTGTGTACGCCCAAATAAGCCTATAATAATTTCCTTTGGTAGAGTACACTATTACCCGGTTACATAACATGTGGTCCAATTTGAGTCTTATGGGACAATTTTAAGGGGAGATATAGAACCATGATCTAATACAGAATATTGACTGCGAATTTACTCGTTTTAGCGCTATTTATTACACTCTTATATATATATATATATATATATATATATATATATATATATATATATATATATATATATATATATATATATATATATATATATAAATGCATCCTGTAGGGTTACATTGTGTACCGTCTAATAATTTCCTTTTGTAAAGAACACTATTACACGGTATTAAAACATGTTGTCCAGTTTGAATTTTATTTGTCAATATTAAGGGGAGATATGGAACCATGATCCAATGCGTAATATTGACTTCTTCATTTTAACGCTATTTATCACACTCTAATATATATAAATGCATGTGCATAGTTACCTATAGGGTCACATTGTGTACCCCCAAATAAGCCTATAATAATTTCCTTTGGTAGAGTACACTATTACCCGGTTATATAACATGTGGTCCAATTTGAGTATTATGGGACAATATTTAGGGGAGATATAGAACCATGGTCTAATACAGAATATTGACTGCGAATTTACTCGTTTTAGCGCTATTTATTACACTCTTATCTATATATATATATATATATATATATATATATATATAAATGCATCCTGTAGGGTTACATTGTGTACCGTCTAATAATTTCCTTTTGTAAAGAACACTATTACACGGTATTAAAACATGTTGTCCAGTTTGAATTTTATTTGTCAATATTAAGGGGAGATATGGAACCATGATCCAATGCGTAATATTGACTTCTTCATTTTAACGCTATTTATCACACTCTAATATATATAAATGCATGTGCATAGTTACCTATAGGGTCACATTGTGTACCCCCAAATAAGCCTATAATAATTTCCTTTGGTAGAGTACACTATTACCCGGTTATATAACATGTGGTCCAATTTGAGTATTATGGGACAATATTTAGGGGAGATATAGAACCATGGTCTAATACAGAATATTGACTGCGAATTTACTCGTTTTAGCGCTATTTATTACACTCTTATATATATATATATATATATATATATATATATATATATATATATATATATATATATATATATATATATATATATATATATATATATATATATATATATATAAATGCATCCTGTAGGGTTACATTGTGTACCGTCTAATAATTTCCTTTTGTAAAGAACACTATTACACGGTATTAAAACATGTTGTCCAGTTTGAATTTTATTTGTCAATATTAAGGGGAGATATGGAACCATGATCCAATGCGTAATATTGACTTCTTCATTTTAACGCTATTTATCACACTCTAATATATATAAATGCATGTGCATAGTTACCTATAGGGTCACATTGTGTACCCCCAAATAAGCCTATAATAATTTCCTTTGGTAGAGTACACTATTACCCGGTTATATAACATGTGGTCCAATTTGAGTATTATGGGTCAATATTAAGGGGTGATATAGAACCATGTCTAATAAAAAACTTTGTTTTCGAATTTTCTCATTTTAACGCTATTTTTTTCACACTCTTATATATATATATAAATGCATACTTAGTAACCTATAGGATCACATTGCGAACCCCCTAATAAGCCTGTAATTATTTCCATTGGTAGAGTACAGTTTTAACCGGAAATATAACATGTAGTTCAATTTGAATTGCATGGGTCAATATTAAGGGGAGATATAGAACCATGTTCTAATACAGATATTGACTTCGAATTTCCTCATTTTAACGCTATTCAACATACTATGATATATATTCATATATTGTAACCTATAGGACCACATTGTGTACCCCTAATAAGCCTATAATCATTTTATCTAGAGGGGTACACCAGTATTTGGTAATATAACACTTGGTCCAATTTGAATATTATGGGTCAGTTCTAAAGGGAGATATAGGACAATATTTTTAGGCAGAATATTGACTTCGAATTTTCTCTTTTTAACGCTAATGCACGTATATATATGTAATAGTATGTCGATACTATTATATATATATATATATATATATATATATATATATATATATATATATACATGCATTGTAACGTATAAGTCCACATTGTGATGCCCTTAATAAGCTATAGCTATTTCCTCTGGTGGGGTACACTTATTCCTGGTTGTATAATATGTGAATAATCTTTTTTTTTTTTTTTTTTTTTTTTTTTTGTAAATTTTTTCTTCTTCTTTTCTGTTTAAAGATACGAGACAGTATCTATTTCAATGGCGAAATTCTAAAAAAATCATGTCTTAAACGTCTTAACGGGAAACATAAAGCATAATGTTTCTTTATTCACTGCAGGTTAAATTACTTTTGTACATTTTATAATTCGTTTGCTGTCACCTTTATATATTTTGAAATAAAACGTGGAAAATTACGTTTACTCATTTTGTGTTTTACAATAATTGTTGCCGGTTGCTACCACTGAAGCTGACATTTTGACTCCCAAAAACCTTGTGACGGAATTTTCTTTTTATTGTCTCGAAAATGTTTGTACTAAAAACCTTTTTTATTAAATAAAAAATATTGTAGTTTCAAACATTTCATCCTAAAAAGATTAAAAATTATTTTTAAAACTTTCTTAAAAGGTATTGTCATTTAAGTAAAACTTTCACTTAGATCCATCATGACGTTTTAGCTGACGACACACTAGCGATAGGATCAAATTGCATTGTCCATTAAAATTTCGTGGCAAGATGGATTTTAGCTGAGCATGGAAGACTTTGCGAAAAGAAACCTTATAATTACCTAGATTTAAGATTATTTTCACCTTTATGAAAGGTTTTTTCACGCCTGTAAACCCCAAGTCTACCACGATTTAAGGTTTTTATATATAGAAGGTTGTTTCCAAGGTTTTGAATTAGGGTAATGTGCGTAAAATAGAGCAGATTGTCAGAGATCTGGTTTAAAAGTTTAAACGTAAACCGCATAAAAAACCTTTTCAGGTTTATATTAAAAGGTTTTTACTGAGTTAAAAAAAAACATTTTTTTGCTATCTGGGACTATTGGTGTTAAATGTTTGGTATCAGATAAGAAGAAAAATTTCCTCAAAATTGAAAAAAATATTGGAAACAATGAATGCATCGAAATAAGCATGATAGGTACACGCGAAACAAAATATTTTTAAAGCGAGAATTGTTGCTGCGCCGGCGTGACGTCACTGGCTGAAATCAAGAGAGGGTGAGGAAAGTCAAAATCATGCTTCCGTAATATTTAAATGGCCCCTTCACGAATTTTCTTTTTTAAAGGTCCCCAGAAAATGGGAAGATTACTGCCTTCTTTTCTCTTTAATCTACTTGATAAAATAGAAAGGTTTGCAAGCTTCAATACTGGAAAGGATATTTAAAAAATCTTTTTTGTATATATTAAAAAATTAATTCGAATACCTCTGAAGCGGGACAATTGTCCTACTAATACTAGAGCTCTGGTTAAACTAGCAAAACACGAGCCGAACCAACTTTTATTAATTTTTGTAATAACTACAGAAAGAAAAACAAAAAAAGTCTTATTGAAACAATTCTGCAAAATTATAATTGCAAGTTGAGTTGTCCTAAACATGTTAGAATAGGTATTTACTGACCAAATGTTAGAATAGCCCAGATAGCAAAATAAGGCTTATTTTCACTCAGCAAAGGCCTTTTAATGTAAACCTAAAAAGGTTTGTAACACGGTTTACGTGTAAACCTTCTAGCCTTAAAACGAGATATGTGACGCTTTATTCTACGCACATTATCCTAATCCAAAACGTTGGAAAACAATTTTCTATATAAAAACCCTAAATCGAGGTTGACTTAGGGTTTTCAATCGGGAAAAAAATCTTTTCATAAAGTTAGTCTCAAGGTGAAAATAATCTTAAATCTAGATAAAGTTTCTTTTCGCGAACTCTTGTATGCTCAGCTAAAATCCACCTTTGTCATGAACAATGCAATTGGATGCTATCGCTAGTGTGACGTCAGCTAAAACGTTACTATGGACATAAGAGACAGTACTTTTTACAAAAAGATTTAAAAAATAATTTTTAATCCTTTTAGGATGAAGGGTTTGAAACTGCAATATTTTGCTTCATTTGAAAAAAGGTTTTTAGTACAAACATTTTCGTGACAATAAAAAAAAAAAATTCAGCCACAAGGTTAACGTAAGTTAACGAGTTACACGAGTTACAGTAACTTTAGTTACAGTAACTTCACAAACAAAAAAAGATAGCAACGAGTTAAGCTCAAATAATTCTATAAAATTATAATTGCAAAATGAGATTTATTTTCGCATTATCCTCAAAATGATAGAATAAGTATTTACATGGTAGTTTAACCATTTGGTTAAACTACCAAAACACGAGTTACAGTAACTTTTATTTATTTTTACTGTAACTTCACAAACAACATTAAAAAAGATAGCAATGAGTCAAGCTCAAATAATTCTACAAAATTATAGTTGTAAAATGAGATTTATTTTCACATTATCCTTAAAATGTTAGAATAGGTATTTGCTAGGTAGTTCAACCATTTGGTTAAACTACCAAAACACGAGTTACAGTAACTTTTATTTATTTTTATATTAATTACACAAACAACAAAAAAAGATAGCAAAGAGTCAAACTGAAACAATTTTGCAAAACTATAATTGAAATTTGATGTTTATTTTCAGATTATCCTCAAAATGTTAGAATAGGTAATTACGAAACATCAAAAGGTTTGTAGTGAAATGAGGTTTATTATTTTACATGATTATTTAATTTATAGAATAACTATTGAATACGACTAGCAACAGAAACATTTAAAATTTCATATTTATTGCTTGGATGTAAAGGATTTCATGAATAAGATGGCCGACAATAACCTGTAGGAAGAAAAAAAAAGAATCCTTATGAGTAAGTGTTTTCTAAACACTCTATAGTTCGTTCGCCAGGAGTTGGCACTTGGCTCCGCCTTCATCACGTGATATCCGATGTCTCTACTTTTTAGAGAAGGATGTGAACAATCTTGAACAAGACTGCTATTTGGCGATCGTTTGGCAAAAATATTTATTTCGCAATCTTTATAAGCATTTTTTTAACATTAAATATTTCATAAATTTGATGTTTCTGTCTTTCGAGTGAATAGTTTGTCTTTTTTGAGACAAATATATTTAATTAGCTAGAGCAGTGTTTCCCAAATTGTGGTACGCGTAACCCCAGGGGTACGGGAACAGTTTAGCAGAAGTACGCGAACTTATACGAAATATCTTGCAACAAACGAAAATTTAAAAAAAATTTATTTAAAAACATAGCTAGCCGTGAAAATTTACGATTACGTATTTTTCTATAAGCTATTTTTTGTTGAGTTAACAGTTAATAATTAGTGACGTCAACAGCCAGTTGTGATTATTGACTTTTGTGCAATTTTTTATAGTGAAAAATACGTTCATTTTTTTATTAGTGGTACACAGCGTTACGAAAAATTTAGAAAGGGTACACAAAAGCCATAAGTTTGGGAAATACTGAGCTAGAGTAACGAAAGATATAATAGCAGATGATAAAGCGAAGTAAGTGACTGAAAAAGAATTCGCTGTTTACGTTTGGCGGGGATTAAGGGTTGTCTCGATTTCAAAAGCGGAGACGTTTCTCCTCTTACTCCCTGCACTGAAATTCCGAGGAGGTGGAGCCAATTGCCAACTCCTGGTGAACGAACTATAGTACAACTTTTATACGGATATAAAAACTCATAGTTTTAGCCTTCTAATTTAATATTAGGATGGTAAAACTTGGTCTCGTGTTAGCTCGTCTAGAACGTTGGGCTCATGTTCGTGGGAAAGTGAGTTCGAATTTCACCGGCCGAGGAATCCCCGTTGTTTTAAATGGTGACTGGAGCACGTTTAATCTGTCGTGGTCACATAATCCTCCAAGTATCTATACCAAGTACCTATCTCTGGTGGTACTGATTTGGAGATTGATCGTTCTCTGGTTCAGGGGTCGAATTACGATCTGTGGATGGATGAATCTGTCTGCCTTGTAAAAACGGGCTGTGACATGTGTGGCTGAAATCGTTTTCTTAGTCATAGATGTTGCCACTGAAAAACCAAGAAACGCACCCTCTGCCTTAACAATTCGTTTGATTTCAAGCAGGCTTGCTGGTTTTAGCAAGCGGTATAAGTAACAACAACACAGGGCCGGAATAGCCTGATTGTTAGGGCACTGGAGCCATGTCAAAGTGATCGTGGGTTCGATCCCAACCGGCCGAAGACTACCCGCGTTGTAAATAGTGACTGAGGCACGTTGAATTTGTCTAGTCACAAAGTCCTCCACGTTCCCATAACAAATGAATACCTCTGGGGGTACTGATCCAGGAGTTTCCTTGTCTTCAGGATTGCGTTCAAAATTACGAGGGTACGGAGTTGAACATCGTAAACCCAAAATTGGGTTTGCTGTTCAACGACGGTTATAAAAAATATATATATAATAAAGAGTGACATAAATAACAACAACAAATGTACCTCGCAGAGATTCTCGAACAGAAATAATTTTTTAAAGGATTAAAGCTGAATTTTCGAATGTTCCATTATAAATTTTGATACCAGTTTTTTAGTTTTC
Organism: Parasteatoda lunata; assembly: GCA_949128135.1. NCBI lineage: Eukaryota > Metazoa > Arthropoda > Arachnida > Araneae > Theridiidae > Parasteatoda > Parasteatoda lunata. The sequence goes on along the minus strand of OX421975.1, from coordinate 12,463,190 downwards.
CAAGGACGCTGGTCACGTTTCTAAAGAGGCAAAAATCCTTTTCATCATAATGATTTTTGCCTTTTAATCTATAATATGAGAAAGGAATCTCGATTTTTATTAATTACCGTTAAAGAGTCAGTTATTCTAACGTTAACTCATTTCTCACATTATCTAAGTAAAATCAGACACATTACCTACTAAGTTAATGTTTCTGCACGCTTAAATTAACATATAATTTTATTGATTTATTTTTCCAGCTCTAAACATTAAATTTATTTTATAACCGTCGTTGGACCCTTTTTTTTGGGTTTACGACTACTTAAATTTAAAACCGCAGCCTTGTAATTTTGAACCCAATCCAGAAGACAAGGAAACTCCTAAATCAAGTATTGAGAGAAATTTGCTTTCGTGGTGGATTTTTTTTATAGAACTAAGCCATATTTGCGCTGCATGGGGAGGACGATAAGGGGAATCTAACCCATGATTCGTCTACCGCTGAGGATATTTTTTGTCAGCTCGCATACAGCCATTGCTGGATTCGAACCTGTTGAAAAGTGAACGCTCTATACTCATCACTGCTCCGACACATCAATTTTATTTTATTTTATAACAGTCGTTGAACAGCCAACCCAATTTTTCAGTTTACGACCACTAATGTTCATCTTCGTAGTCTTGTAATTTTGAACCCAATCCAGAAGACAAGGAAACTCCTAAATCAAGTATTGAGAGAAATTTGCTTTCGTGGTGGATTTTTTTTATAGAACTAAGCCATATTTGCGCTGCATGGGGAGGACGATAAGGGGAATCTAACCCATGATTCGTCTACCGCTGAGGATATTTTTTGTCAGCTCGCATACAGCCATTGCTGGATTCGAACCTGTTGAAAAGTGAACGCTCTATACTCATCACTGCTCCGACACATCAATTTTATTTTATTTTATAACAGTCGTTGAACAGCCAACCCAATTTTTCAGTTTACGACCACTAATGTTCATCTTCGTAGTCTTGTAATTTTGAACCCAATCCAGAAGACAAGGAAACTCCTAAATCAAGTATTGAGAGAAATTTGCTTTCGTGGTGGATTTTTTTTATAGAACTAAGCCATATTTGCGCTGCATGGGGAGGACGATAAGGGGAATCTAACCCATGATTCGTCTACCGCTGAGGATATTTTTTGTCAGCTCGCATACAGCCATTGCTGAATTCGAACCTGTTGAAAAGTGAACGCTCTATACTCATCACTGCTCCGACACATCAATTTTATTTTATTTTATAACAGTCGTTGAACAGCCTACCCAATTTTTCAGTTTACGACCACTAATGTTCATCTTCGTAGTCTTGTAATTTTGAACCCAATCCAGAAGACAAGGAAACTCCTAAATCAAGTATTGAGAGAAATTTGCTTTCGTGGTGGATTTTTTTTATAGAACTAAGCCATATTTGCGCTGCATGGGGAGGACGATAAGGGGAATCTAACCCATGATTCATCTACCGCTGAGGATATTTTTTGTCAGCTCGCATACAGCCATTGCTGGATTCGAACCTAATGAAAAGTGAACGCTCTATACTCATCACTGCTCCGACACATCAATTTTATTTTATTTTATATCAGTGGTTGAACAGCCAACCCAATTTTTCAGTTTACGACCACTAATGTTCATCTTCGTAGTCTTGTAATTTTGAACCCAATCCAGAAGACAAGGAAACTCCTAAATCAAGTATTGAGAGAAATTTGCTTTCGTGGTGGATTTTTTTTATAGAACTAAGCCATATTTGCGCTGCATGGGGAGGACGATAAGGGGAATCTAACCCATGATTCGTCTACCGCTGAGGATATTTTTTGTCAGCTCGCATACAGCCATTGCTGGATTCGAACCTAATGAAAAGTGAACGCTCTATACTCATCACTGCTCCGACACATCAATTTTATTTTATTTTATAACAGTCGTTGAACAGCCAACCCAATTATTCAGTTTACGACCACTAATGTTCATCTTCGTAGTCTTGTAATTTTGAACCCAATCCAGAAGACAAGGAAACTCCTAAATCAAGTATTGAGAGAAATTTGCTTTCGTGGTGGATTTTTTTTATAGAACTAAGCCATATTTGCGCTGCATGGGGAGGACGATAAGGGGAATCTAACCCATGATTCGTCTACCGCTGAGGATATTTTTTGTCAGCTCGCATACAGCCATTGCTGGATTCGAACCTGTTGAAAAGTGAACGCTCTATACTCATCACTGCTCCGACACATCAATTTTATTTTATTTTATAACAGTCGTTGAACAGCCAACCCAATTTTTCAGTTTACGACCACTAATGTTCATCTTCGTAGTCTTGTAATTTTGAACCCAATCCAGAAGACAAGGAAACTCCTAAATCAAGTATTGAGAGAAATTTGCTTTCTAGGTGGATTTTTTTTATAGAACTAAGCCATATTTGCGCTGCATGGGGAGGACGATAAGGGGAATCTAACCCATGATTCGTCTACCGCTGAGGATATTTTTTGTCAGCTCGCATACAGCCATTGCTGGATTCGAACCTGTTGAAAAGTGAACGCTCTATACTCATCACTGCTGCGACACATCAATTTTATTTTATTTTATAACAGTCGTTGAACAGCCAACCCAATTTTTCAGTTTACGACCACTAATGTTCATCTTCGTAGTCTTGTAATTTTGAACCCAATCCAGAAGACAAGGAAACTCCTAAATCAAGTATTGAGAGAAATTTGCTTTCGTGGTGGATTTTTTTTATAGAACTAAGCCATATTTGCGCTGCATGGGGAGGACGATAAGGGGAATCTAACCCATGATTCGTCTACCGCTGAGGATATTTTTTGTCAGCTCGCATACAGCCATTGCTGGATTCGAACCTGTTGAAAAGTGAACGCTCTATACTCATCACTGCTCCGACACATCAATTTTATTTTATTTTATAACAGTCGTTGAACAGTCAACCCAATTTTTCAGTTTACGACCACTAATGTTCATCTTCGTAGTCTTGTAATTTTGAACCCAATCCAGAGGAAGAGGAAACTCCAAGATCAAGTATTAGGAGGAATTTGCCTTTGTGGAAGACTTTTTGATAGAACTTACTCGCATTTTCGGTACACGAAGAGGAAAATCTCCCACGGTTAGCCTGACGGCAAAGGAATTCTAACCCATTAACAGTCTACCACTGAGGATATTTTATGTCAGCGCTGTGATCGGTTCAAGCCAGATGCGGAATTTCTATTTACCAGCTATAGCTGGGATTCGAACCCAGTTCACCTACTTGAAAGGCGAACTCTCTATTCCCTGATTCATCATGACTCCAACGCACTAATTAATGGAATCAATTATTTAAAAAACTATAATACATAAAAATCAAATTGTTTAAAATATCATTTAAATTGAGGAAATTAACACGAGGCCATTTATTTACATATTTGTCGTTGTACTGTTGCTTGTTGTGTGTTCTGTGTGAATGTAATAAACGGGTTAGTGGTTGTATGACGTGGGTGACGCTATTCCACCGCCGTGACTTAGCCAATGGGTAACGATAAGAGAGCAGCATTTCTGAAACTAATGAGAATAGACCCATATGGCCGTCATTAAATAAATATATTATATAATATAATTTCGGCATTCTTTTTCGTTGACTATTAATATTAAACTATGGAAAATTTACAAAATTGTTTATTAAAATGTAAGTATGCAATCGTTTCATACCTTTAGTTAACACTCGATTGTAATAGCAAGGCTTTGGGCAGTAGGGTTTGCCTTCATCCTGCAAATAATTAGCAAAATGAGACAATATTTAATAACACTGCGCTGCATATAAATAAATAAATAAAAGAAAGGAATAAAAAGAGAAGAAATTGAACCCTGACACTATTTTCGTTAATTATCATGTATTAAGATCTCCTATTGGCCGGGCTAGCCTGGTTGGCAGGGCGCTAGACTCACGTTTGTGAGAACTGGAGTTGGAATTCAGCCGGGCGATGACTCCCCGTGTAGTAAATGGGTGACCGGTGCACGTTGAATATGCCAGGTAACCAAGTCCTTCATGTTCCCTCAACAAATCAATACCTCTGAGGGAGCCGCGATGGCTCAGGGGATAGAGCGTTCGCCTTCCAATGAGGCGAACCGGGTTCGAATCCCAGTCGATACGAATTCCGCATCCGGCTTGCACTGACCACAGTGCTGACGTGAAATATCCTCAGTGGTAGACGGATCATGGGTTAGAGTCCCCTTGCCGTCAGGCTAACCGTGGGAGGTTCTCGTGGTCTTCCTCTCCATGTAACGCAAATGCGGGTTAGCTCCATCAAAAAGTCCTCCACGAAGGCAAATTTCTCCCAATACTCGATCCAGGAGTTCCCTTGTCTTCTGGATTGGGTTCAAAATTACAAGGCTACGGAGTTGAACATTAGTAGCCGTAAACCCATTAAGTTAGGTCGGCTGTTCAACTACGGTTATAAAAAAAAAAAAAAATACCTCTGAGGGAGCCGCGATGGCTCAGGGGATAGAGCGTTCGCCTTCCAATGAGGCGAACCGGGTTCGAATCCCAGTCGATACGAATTCCGCATCCGGCTTGCACTGACCACAGTGCTGACGTGAAATATCCTCAGTGGTAGACGGATCATGGGTTAGAGTCCCCTTGCCGTCAGACTAACCGTGGGTGGTTCTCGTGGTCTTCCTCTCCATGTAACGCAAATGCGGGTTAGCTCCATCAAAAAGTCCTCCACGAAGGCAAATTTCTCCCAATACTCGATCCAGGAGTTCCCTTGTCTTCTGTATTGGGTTCAAAATTACAAGGCTACGGAGTTGAACATTAGTAGCCGTAAACCCATTAAGTTGGGTCGGCTGTTCAACGACGGTTATAAATATAAATATAAATACCTCTGAGGGAGCCGCGATGGCTCAGGGGATAGAGCGTTCGCCTTCCAATGAGGCGAACCGGGTTCGAATCCCAGTCGATACGAATTCCGCATCCGGCTTGCACTGACCACAGTGCTGACGTGAAATATCCTCAGTGGTAGACGGATCATGGGTTTGAGTCCCCTTGCCGTCAAGCTAACCGTGGGAGGTTCTCGTGGTCTTCCTCTCCATGTAACGCAAATGCGGGTTAGCTCTATCAAAAAAGTCCTCCACGAAGGCAAATTTCTCCCAATACTCGTTCCAGGAGTTCCCTTGTCTTCTGGATTGGGTTCAAAATTACAAGGCTACGGAGTTGAACATTAGTAGCCGTAAACCCATTAAGTTGGGTCGGCTGTTCAACGACGGTTATAAAATAAAATAAAATACCTCTGAGGAAGGCCGGGATAGCCTGGTCGGTAGGGCGCTGGACCCATGTCCAAGAGGTCGTGGGTTCGATCCTCGCTGGCCAAAGTAAATGGTGACTGATGCACGTTAAATCTGTCGAGTCTCAAAGTCCTCCATGTTCCCATAACAAATCAATACCTCTGGGGGTATTGATCCAGGAGTTTCCTTGTCTTCTGGATTGGTTCAAAATTACAAGGCTACGGAGTTGAACATTAGTAGTCGTAAACCCATGAAATTGGGTCGGCTGTTCAACAACGGTTATAAAATAAAATACCTCTGAGGATATTGAATTGGAGATTGATCGTTCTCTGGTTCAGGTCAAAATTACGATCTGTGGATGAATGATTAAATCTGCCCTATAAACGGATGTGACGTATGGGTGTGGTGGAAGACAAATTCTTGCTCATAGATAGCTCCACGGGAAAACAAAAACGATCGCACACCTTCTGTCTTAATGGCCGACCACAGGAATAACAAAAAAAAGAACTATCATAATTGTTGAGAGTAGAGGCATGATTTTTTTTATTTTGATTTTAGTTATTTAGCATTGAATTGGAAAGCTTTATGAGAAATACTAATGGAAATTTTTCGATATATTCACATATTTTTTCAAAACATATTAATTGCAGTGTTACTAAAAAGTTTTTTTTTTTTTTTTTTTGCTTTTTATTAAAAAAGATTTCAATACCAAAATTTTAGTCAGAAGTAAAAAAAACTTACTACGTAAGCCTTCACTGCTTCGAGGACTTTATTGCATTTGTAGCAACGCAGGCAGTTTCTATGCCACAAACGCTTCATGAATACCACTTTCTCAGCTGTAATCAAGAATTGCATGTTTAAAAAAGTACACATTGCACGAAATATATATAAAAAAAAGGCCAACACTCTAAATAACTTTTGATCTAATGATCCGATCTTCGCGTTCTAGGACTCAATCTTAATGGCTCGAGGGGATAACTTAATAATAATGTTATATGCTTAATTAATAAGTGCAGATGATATTTTAAGTTACAAAATCGGACACAAAAACGTACTTTATCTTAATAAATATACCTTTATTTCTGAAACCCAAATAATAGGGGGTAGCCACAGTCTGGGAAATAGGGTCACAATAGCCTGGTCAGGAGAGTACTCCCAAGTTTTGACCCCTTCTTGTTAATTCTACATTTTGTGTATTTTGACATATCTTGATAAAATTTGAAGCGAAAAATTTGTTACACACATTTGTAAAATTAGTTTAGCCAAAGATTATTCTATGCAATAAAAAAAAAAAAAAAAAAATAAAAAATAAAAAAAAAAAAAATTTAGTAAATATTTGTTATTTTTAATTATTTTATTCAATGATAGTCGAAAAAATTTTGAATTGTTAAGGTATACAATTTTTTATATCATTTCGAAGTATTTTTTAAAACGACGAAATACAAAATTTGAGGGAAATTGGTTGGATAATTCCTGAGAAATCAAATTTTAGAAATAGAACTCTTTCAAAATTTGAGTTTTCAGAAACTATACTATCAATTTCGCTCAAATTTTGTATTTTAACATATAAATAAAAATTCTATAAAAAGATGTGAAAAACTGTGCCCCTTACAATTTAAAATTTTTTCGATCATTATATAAATATTTTCTAAAGGTTATTTTTTGCATGGAATTATCTTTAAATAAGCGAATTTTATAATCGCGGGAGAAAATTTTGCAGTCCACTTCAAACTTTATCAAGATATAGCGAAATACGCAAAAAGTAGAATTTGCATTAAGGGGTCCAAACTTGGAACCGTAAGTTTTTAACAACATAACTGTTAGGTTAAGTTTACTCTATTTTTATCCAGCGCCATCTATGGATCAAAACGTCAATATGAAGAAAAAACATATTTTAGTGAAAATGGAATTCATTCCTAACTGCAAACAATCTATATAAAGATGTGTATTTAAGTGGTTAGGAGTTTTAATTGTACAAGTATTTTCATAAAAAAACAACAAAATATGGTCTACTAAGGCATTTTTATAAACAATTTCAAATAAAAAGCACAATTAATTTATTCAATTTTTAGAATGCTTAATCAAAAATTTGTGGGTTTAAGTGTAGAATCGGGGGGCCCCTTGGTATGGCGACAAATTTCAATAGTAAAATTTTGCTGAAACTCAGTTTCTAGTTACCATGCTATTCTTTCCTTGCTGCCTCTGCTTTTAATGACGTCAGCATCGGGTTACCACAATTTCTATTTACCTTTTTGTGATTGGTTCTTGGTTTATTTTCATATGTATATAATATACATACGCGTGTTTTCAAATAGCCAAATATCAGAGGGGCCTCCGATTCTACTCTTTATCCAATTTGCATTTCCTAAAAGCTAACTTATATGAAAAAAATCTTTTAAGCTTAATTATAACTTAATCTGCATTTATGTTAAAGGGCTAATGTAATGTACTATACATGCCTGACAAAAATTAGTCTTAAAACTAAATGATTTTTAAAAATTTTCTTCACCATTGTAAACTTTTTCTCCGCAAGTCGGACACATTACATCAAATTCGTTTTTCAAATCCAAATTAGAGTTGGGTGAAGGTGACATTTTTCAAGGATAGATGCGACAATCTTATTAATTAGAATAACTATTTCAAATTAAAAATTCTATTTCCTTTTAACTTCAGATTCTTTGTTTTAGCGTTGATTAAAAAGGAACTTACAGCTCCTTAAGAGCCGCGCAACCGATTTTTCTATACTTATGTTAACTCGTTATGAAAATGGGATACTTGCAAGTGACGTAGTGTGAGTTTCTCGATCCTGATTGGTTGTTGAAACGTGACATTTGTTTAATTTAGCAACTGTTTTTTCCATTCTATTTCGAGTAAGCCATGCCTGTCAAATACCAATTCTCTTAAGTAACACAGCCTATATTCATTATTTTACAAAAATTTCAATGCTTTTATTATATATTTACACAAAGACAGGCACAAAGTCATGTAGAACATAAACAATCTTATTATGCATCGAAGTTGCCAGGTACACAAAGCAAAAATTATATTACGGTACAATAAGATACATAAATAATAAATCTAAATTCAGCGAAAGAAGACGACGAGAAAGAATTATATTTCAATTAATTAGATGTGCGATACGACTCTATATTTGATTAATTTAAAGTTAATTAACATTCGAAGTTAAGTAGAGAAACTTAGCTCAACTTTAATGCACCATTTTGCTGATAAAGATTAGCTGGCGTCATAGGTCACATGGGTTGATATCGGTTCTCTTCTTCTTCTTATGGTGCAAGTACCCAATTGCAAACTTCAGCCCAAATTATCTCTCCGAAAGGTGTGTTTTTTTAAAAGTATAGTTTAATTAGTTATGTACTGTGCACAACGTAAAAAAAGCGAACACAAAAAAGCGAAAAAAGCGAATAGTCTCTGATCGCTTATTCACGTACTCAATTTTAACAGGTATAAACGCAAACCTTAAAATGAATTTTAACACTAAATAAAAGAAATTTTTTCCTCCATGGCACCATAGAAATATCCATTAAATTTTTGACGCTTCATTTATATATAACTTTTAGATGATTTATTACACTATGGAATATAAAATTGGTTGTATACTTTTTTCATTTTAATTTGAAGCTGAGTTATGAAAAACTGAAGAAGAAAAAACCGTTTTATGTTGTTTTTTTTCTTTTTAGCAACTAACCGTATACTGAAATAATAAGTGCCGGATTTCAGCTATAGGGTCAAACAAAGAAGCAATAACTAAAACTTTATTCTATTGATTTTGAACCTGAATTTTTAATAAATTATAAATAAGTTGCCCTAGCTATACAAACGTTAAACCCTGAAGTATTTATAAAATGTGAAATATTAATATACATTATTTTTATTTGTGACTTATGAAATGTAAATTCAATGAATACTTATTCAATATGTAAATAAAAAGACACTTATTATTATTTTTTTTTTAAGTTACCTAGTTGTACAAGCGTTAAACCCAGAAGTATTTATAAAAAATGAAATATTAATATACATTATTTTTAAACGTAACTTATGAAATGTAAATTCAATGAATGCTTACTTATTCAATACCTAAATAAAAAGACACTTATTATAATTTTTTTTTTGTTTATTTTCGGGGATATTCAATTTATACGTCGATTGCATCATAACAACGCATGAAACTGCATTGCACGCTTCAAAAAACTGTAAGTCATTTACCACAACTTTATCCCTTATAATGTCAAATTATGTTTCAAATTACAGTATCTAAAGTTCCACAAGAATATATTTTATTAAGTTCTGGTAGATCTTTCACAATGATGTTATCTACTTTGATCGCCACGTTAACTCAACGTTAACTTTTGGGATGCTTCTATAAAATCCAAAAAAATTTTTTTTTTTAAGTTATGCAAGAATATGTGAAATGGCAGAACTTTCAGAAGGATGCTTTGTCCAATAATTTTTCTGTGATGCTCTAACCGCAGTTCTTCAATTTTCTCCAGAACATATCAAATTAAGTTGCAAAGTTTGGCAAATATAGCTTTGTCAGGCTTTCATGGCGATGTTATCTTCTTCGATGTCCCATTATTTTTCTGAGGTTTCTAAATTACATTTTTAAAAGTTCAACAAGAATATATTACATTAGGTTACACATTTTAGTAGATATAAGACTTTCACAACAATGTTAACTTCTGTTGTGTTTTTATGAAGTCAAAATTACAGTTCTTGTATTTTCGCAAGAATATATTAAATTAAGTTGCAAAGTTTGGTAGATATAAGACATTTACAACGATGCTGTAGTGCCCAATGTTTATATATATATATATATATATATATATATATATATATATATATATATATATATATATATATATATATATATATATATATATATATATATATATATATATATATATATATTGAATTTGAATATTACAAAAATGCACAATATAAATATTTGCGAATCTTGACAGAAATTTGTTGAAAACTTTTTCGTCGATCTTTGAAGATGGTATGTTCAAAATAAATTTTTTTTAACAACCTGTTAAATGCTCTTGACAGGAAAGCGAAACATCCTTTTATTTTGTTTCCAGCTTCATCATCGCTTTTGCTGTCTTTTATGGCCATGTAATCTTCTTCATCACTTTCATCTCTTAAATAAGAATCACAAGAGTCCAATATCTAAAATTTAAAAAGAATACTCTCGTTACTATGAATGTCAAGGCAGTGTTTCGTGTTGCATAAAATTATCCTTTAAATGACAAATTTTATAGAGAATAAATTGTGAAGTTTGGGTAACATTTCGAGCTCACAAGTCTTATAACAAGACAATCTGTTTTTAACGTCTGCTTGTTGTTGGAATAATATTTTTCTAGAAATTAAATTGTGTTTAAATGCACAAAAAAAAAAAATGTGATCTCCAAAAGACGATTACAGGTTACCTATTGGCAAAATTATTGTTGCTTAATTTTTTTTTCTTCTACGTTCCTTGGCTTTAACTTTTTCAGCCTCGGTAAGATTAGGCCTTGGCATCGTTTTTTTTTTCTTGCTTCAACTCTAACCTTTCGGACCACGTCAATCAGTTTGATACCTTCTTTTTGGGTGATATTCACCTGAATTAGTATTGGAAACGATCCAGTTTGAACTGTTGGCTAGAATTTTTGATTATTAATTAAAACAAAGAATATCGTTCAAATGATGAAATTCTCTTTTATTTACAACTCAAGAAGTATTTATGGAATCTCTCTCTTGTCCCATATCTCAAAACTAAACTTAGCAATTTAATGCATAACCAAATTAAAAGTGAAAAAAAGATTTTTAAAAAAATTATCAAACAGCAGCGGTCGCCATAGCAACGCCTGGAATGAGAACGCATGCGCAATGTTTACTATTACTCTTGAACACAGTAGAAAAGTGTGATGCCGTCAAACCCAAAACGAGACCCATTTTGCCAATGGGTTATAAACTTGCTGTCTCAAAGGTTTCCCAACAAGACAATGTTTTTGTTTCATGAGCTTATTGTAAAAATACAAAAACTTATAGAAATTAAATTGTGTTAAATTTCAAATAAAGTTTTCTAACACGCAGATGTTTTAAAAATAAAACAGTGTTTCTGTTACAAAGTCTTGTATTAAAAAATACTAACTTTTGTAGTGACTAATTTAAGTTTAATTTCAGTTGGAATTTATAGCATACAGGTTTTACATCTTGTTTTTTTAGTTTATATATGATAAGAAAAGTTTGATTTTTAGAAATTATATGCATTAAAAATTTTAATCCGAACTCGGATTTTTTAAAATATTTGATTGAGTTGATATTTTTTATTTATTAAAATAGTACTGTCGTCCAGTATTGAGATTTTTCTAAATTTAGAGATAGTGTTTTACAACTGAACTTTAATGTTTTATAATGTTTTTGAATTCGAAAATCTTATTTCTTTACATTTTAGCGAATCACAATTAATTCCTAGTTTTAAGGATGTATACGATGATTATTATAATTGGAGTTAAAAACGAAATTTACAAAATAATAGTGTTTTTATAAAATATCAAATCAATTTTTATACAGTCCATGAGGGCCAAATTATTAGGCGCACTATAAGATTCTATGTAAAATCTTAATTATCAGATGATACTATACAGCTTTATTGTTGTTAAGCGACTGCATTTGTTTACGTCAGTGTATCAATTAGTTAAATTAGACGATATATAATATAAATTTGACGATAGAATAAATTAGACGATATATTATATAAATACAGAATATATATTATATCAACCATTATATTAGTAATATATAATAATTAGATCAAATTATGAGACGTACTGTAGTTTTTTAATAATGACATGCTTTGCGCGAGTTTGCCATTCTTTTATATTTAAACATACATGTAAAGGGTTTTTATTCAGGAGATTTGTTAAATACTTCCCATTTGTATTTATTTTTAACTTATTGCATTACAATGTTAACCAATTGATACAGGAGCGTAAGCAAATGCAAACCAGTTTCATTCGAGTAAAAACGATATAGCTGTATAGTATCACCTGATAGTTATAATTTCGCATACAATCTTATAGTTCGCCTAATAATTTGGCAAGGTACTGTTTAAGACCATTTATTAACATTAAAATTTTAAGTTTCATCAAGGTATGAAAAGATATGCGAATATGAAGTATTAATATCTATGAATTGAAATTTTATATCGAAAAGAATTTAAACAATACATGAGTCTCTAATAATAATAAAAAGAAAAAAACAGTTTAAATATCCGGAATGTCATACTCGATAGAATCTTTGTCATCCATGCTGTACAGTTTTGAAATCAGTAAAATAACTGGTATAACACTTTTCATCACTATCACTAAAAAGAAAATGAATTATGAAATTTAACATAGTATTTTTGCTACATGAATTTGTTATTTTATTTCAGATTATAACCGTCATGGAACAGCCCACCCAATTTTTTTGGATTGACGACTACTAATGTTCAACAACGTAACCTTGCAATTTTGAACCCAACCTAGAAGAGAATGGAACTCCTGGATCAAGTATTGGGAGAAATTTGCCTTCGTGGAGGACTTTGTGATGAAACCAACCCGCATTTACGTTACATGGAGAGGAAGACCACGAGAATCTGATCCTTTCAAAAACTATTTCTGTTGGAGAATCTTTGCGAGGGATTTTTGGTGTTGTTACTTATGCCACATTTTCATTTTTTTATAACCGTCATTGAACAGCCGACTAAATTTTTGGGTTTACGACTACAAATGTTCAACTCCATAGCCTTGCAATTTTGAACCCATTCCAGAAGACAAGGGAACTCCTGGATTAAGTATTGGGAGAAATTTGCCTTCGTGGAGGACTTTGTGATGGAACTAAACCGCATTTGGGTTATATGAAGAGGGAAACCACGAGAACGTCCTACGGTTAGCCTGGCGGCAAGGAGACTCTAACCCATAATCTGTCCGCCACTGAGGATATTTCACGTCTGCACTGTGGTCGGTGCAAGCCGTATGCGGAATTCGTATCGACCAGCCATCGCTGGGATTCGAACCTGGTTCACCTCAAGACGTTCTATTAGCTATACCTTCTATTATTCTATTAGCTACGGCATGCGTGTATTTTGTTTGAAAAAATTAGCTTTTTTAATTGAAGTTCATTGTTGAAGTGCATTATTTTAAGACAAATGCGAATATTTATTTCATGTTTTTCTCTTTTATCATACAATTGTCTATAAACAACCATATTCTATAAATTAGATTCTTATGATAGAATATGTTTTGGTTATATCTCATATTAGGACATATTTCCTAAGTTTTGAAGATTAGTTATATTATTATTTTTTTGGGATAACACAGAGATGCTTAAAAATTCAGAATGATTTATACCAGTCACTTTCATGTACCATAGTAATGAGCGTCGAATAATTGTCTTGCGTCAATTTATCATAAATTTTTCTCAAAGTTGAATCATTTGTATTAATAAAATTTATACGACCTGAAAATATAAAGGAAAAGTAAATTTCTTTCACTTTTAATCTTTACAACAAATATTTTAAATAATAAGATTAATATTCAAGATTTGTAAAAATTAAGTTAACAATTCAAATCATTTTGCCTAAAACATTACCACGTAATGAACAATAAATACAAATAAATATACCTTCTCGTTTCACCCGCCACATCTTCTTCATTCATATTATTATCTCCGTCAAATTTATCATCAATCTCATTCGTTTCGTCATCAATCTCTCTCTAACGAAAAAAAAAAAAAAAAAAAAAAAAAAAAAAAAAAAATCTCTTAATAAAATTAAAAAAAATTTTCATTCAATGCATTTCCAGAAATCATGTAACCTTACTTCAACCTTGTGTCGGAATTTTCTTTTTATTGTCACGAAAATGTTTGTACTAAAAACCTTTTTTCAATAAAGTAAAAATATCGCAGTTTCAAACCTTTCATCCAAAAAAGTAACTGATTAAACTGAAAAAAGTATTGTCACTTAAGGGTAACTTAGGTCCATAACAGCGTTTAACCTCAAGTCGCACTAGCGATAGGATCAAATTGCATTGTCACTTATAATTTCATGACAAGGTAGATTTTAACTGAGCATACAAGACTTTGCGAAAAGAAACCTTATAATTATCTAGATTTAAGATTATTTTCACCTTAAGACTAGCTTTATTGCTTTATTAAAGGATTTTTCTCGCTTAAAAAACCCTAAGTCAACCTTCATTTAAGGTTTTTATACCGAAAATAGTTTTCCACGATTTTGGATAAGGGTAATGTGCGTAGAATAGAGCAGATTGTCACAGATCTCGTTTTAATGTTCGAAGGTTTACACGTAAACCTCATAACAAACCTTAGGTTTACATTGAAAGGTTTTTGCTGAGTGAAAATAAACCTTATTTTGCTGTTTGGGATTTGGATTTTTGACTTTCAAAAAAAGTGAGAACAAGTAAATGAAAATAAGGTTCGCATGGTTTAGTCAGGAGAGCTGTCTGAAATTTCGACACTTTTGTTACGTTTTACTTTTTGTTAATTTCACGTCTCAAAATAATTTGGGAAACATTATTAAAAATAATAACTATTTAATATACCTTTCATCAAACTTATCCTCATCTTTCTCAGACATAACCTCGGCCTCCAATTCAGCCATATCCTCATCACTTTCAATGCTAAAGATATAAAAGAAAAAAAAATTCGCTTAATTCAAAAAAGAAAAAAGAAAAAAAAGAAAAACTTTCTCTTAAAAAAATTTTTTTCTTTCTGAAACTAATAATATTTATGTTCTATGTTAGTTCAGTTATGCTAGTTCATTTTCAAACATGAACTTCGTAACAACAATTTATAACTTCATTTAAGCAGCAAAAAATTTGCTTGTTAAGAATTATGTTTTCAAATTAAGTTTAAAGCAATGATTTCATTTTTTAACGAAATGACCACGGTTATCGGTAATTTCCGTAGGTAGCAAAACTTTTAGTAAAATATTTATGCTGTGCATTATATTAGTGTATCGAAAAGCAATATTTACGCATTTTTTTTTAACAATAAAATCCCAAAATACGTATTAAAAAATAATTTCTTTCATTTATTATTTTGTTTGTAAAATTAAGATTTTTTCGTTAATTTGAAAATGAACAGAAATCTCATCCGGTGGGTCTGTTAAAAAGAGGCGTTGGTATTTTGGTATTTTTGACTCAAATTTATAAGCAGAGATGTTACTAAAATAAAAACAATGTTTGATTTTTTTTGTGTGTACATGGTCACCGAAATAAATTAATGGCAACATATTTTATTGAATTATAATTCCAACTTTTCGTTAATACTGGATCACGCGATATCGCGACATCGGGTTAGTTTCATCAAAAAGTCCTCCATGAAGGCAAACTTTCTCCTAAATACTTGATCCAAGAGCTCCCTTGTCTTCTGGTTTGAGTTCAAAATAATAGGGCTACGGAGTTGAATATTAGTGGTCGTAAACCTAAAAATTGGGTCGCCGATCAACGAGGGTTATAATATTATAATAATAACCCAAAATGCTTGCTTTGTAATCATCACTAATTCTCGTTCAAGCGGAGAATTTTTTGTAAAATGATACTCAAATATAAATATTTTGTAAATAATAAAAATGTATAGATTATATAATATATATATTTTTATTATTTATAAAAATAATATAAATGTATTCATGTTATATATATATATATATATATATATATATATATATATATATATATATATATATATATATATATATATATATATATATATATATATATATAGTAGTTGAGCGAATCGCATCATCTATCATACTCGAAATCATTTCCTCATTGAATGGCGCCAGACTGTCCAGAAGCGAGAATTACACCAGGTTACAGTGTCCAGACGGGAAAAGTCCTGAATATTAATTACTAACTTACTCGTTTATATAGAACAATCTAATTTAACAGTCTTTATCCTGCAACGCTGCGTGTAGGCAGCTCTCACCGTTCTTATTTCCTTTTTTTTATGAAATCTATTAAGTTTCATTATTTAACTATTGTCTTTTTCCCTCCCTCTCTTGCTCCACAAATATATATATATATATATATATATATATATATATATATATGTAAGCGTAGAGAGATTCTATTTTGGGAAGTCAAGGCTGATAAACATACGATTGAGTTATTTATAGAATCTCTCCCCCTTTCACTTCCATATAAGGAAGCATGAAATGATTTTACTTAATGCGTAAGGATACAAGAATGTCAACGACTGTGCCTGTTTACTCAAATCTGTGTTAGTATAAAAGCGAGAGCAATGCTTTTCGCATGGCTTTTTCCATCATGTTGTGATCCTGAAAAGTTGTTCCGGAATTGTCCAAAGTCTTGTCCACCCTCTCCCTTGTGGAGAGCGGATGTGGACTGTTATCGATACCAGCCTACTACCATTAATAAAGATTTTTTGTGTGTAACATGGCTTACGACTGCATTATTAAAGCTAAATACACCACTGATAAAAGGGATGAAGCTCTGATATTATAAGCCTAGCAGGATTTTTTGCTTGGTTGAGGAAACCAGTGTTTCGAAAACCTCATCCATCATCCCCCGGGGAACGAAAAAAGAGAATCGCCCATCCCGGACGAAGGACGAAAAGTTGCCTATTCTGCAGTGAAAAAAAGAATGAAGGAAGGAAGGATTGATTTCACTACCTGTACACCTCATCGCTGTGAGAATGCTGACGTTGGCTCGAGCTCGTCACATGCCTCTCTGAAACCCATAGTGTTGATCGAGATGACCCTACAGTGTCCAATCTGGAAATGACCGATGACCCTACAATTCCGTAGTGCTCAAATTATGAAAACAAAAGTAAATGTGCGCGATTTATATTAATTTTATAGAGAAGCTTTTTGCTTCTTTATTAAAAGTTCCTTTCACATGAATGTCGGAGAAAAATTTGGCTAGTGAAAAAAGAAAACAAAAGTGAATTTGCGCGAATCTAAAGCATGAATATTCAGGAAGTGCAATGATATTTTTTTCTTTCTCTTCAACGAAAAACAAAAACAATCATGAAGGTCAAAGAAAAGTGTGGCAAAAAAGAAAAGAAAATACTGTAGATATATATTTTTTTATCCTCTTATTTTTCTTTCTCACTAGTATAATCAAATATTTTAGTGATATTAGATATGAGTAGTATTCTAACATTTTTATTTCAATAATTGAATAGAATTTTATTAAGAGTTAAAGTGCATTTCTTGTTTTTATATTGCTTTTTCTTTATAAATTATGAATAACTGAGTATGTTATATTATGAATAGTTAGATTGCATTTCTTGTGTTTAGATTGCTTTTCTTTAAAATTATTATATAATAGTGTATTTTAATGCATTTAAATTGTTTTTGAGGGAAATAAATGTGTTTCAAACGTCAATTAAATTTGTGACGGCAAACAAAATTCAAAATTTTTCAGCTTTTCAAACAAAAACAAAACTAAAAGAAATTTTTAATGCTTTTTCTTTTTCGGACTTGGTTAAAACAAAATATTCCTAATAAAATGTGAAAAATTATATGTTACCCAAACAAAAAGACATTTCACACTTAACAAAATTTGTGAGTTTCCCCTTATTACGATAGGCGAAATTGTTAATTCAGCTAAGTTTTTATACTTGATACTGATTTATCATAGGCTTTAGTAGGGTTGCAGACTTGCAAAGATTTTTGTTTGTTTTTTTTATTGTGTCGGGCCAGTTGTTACTAAAGTTGGTAAGAGACTGATCATCTCTGCTAATTCTAACAATGACAACTTATCCTTGCACATTAGACAACAGAATTCTCATAATGTTAAGGTCAAAAATTGTGAAAAAAAATGAAAGTTTAAGATGTTTCAATAAAAGTAAACATTTTGAAAAAATGGAAGTTTAAGATGTTTCAATAAAAGTAAACATTTTGAAAAAAAAATAGAAGTTTAAGATGTTTCAACAAAAGTAAACATTTTGAAAAAAGTTTAAGATGTTTCAGTAAAAGTAAACATTTTGAAAAAAATAATGTGAGGGGTAACAGAAATAAAAAGAACAGGAAAAATAGGAAAAAGAAAGAATGACCAAGAAGTTAATAACAAAAAGTACAGGAAAAAGAAAGAAAGGCCAAACATTTCAAATGATTCGAAGATATAACTAGGTAATGGGTGCATACATTATCAGGTTAACATGGACGAAAAAATAGGAAATAAAATGAAAAATTTAAGTAAACAAAATTTTGAAATAGTTCATTGTATCAAATCTTAGGAAATATAACAACCCACAAATGTTGAAATTAAATCATGAATAGTGTCCAAAACAAAAGAAAATTTTTACTTCTTCAAGGGAAGAAGTGATATTTGGATAAAAATCCATAAAAATTTTGTATATTTTTGTGTGAAAAATTTTTGAAAATTTTAGTAGATTAGTTATAAAAATATGTTTCATTTTTCTTTCTGTTTAGTTGCCTAAACAGATAAAGTGTATTATCATGTTTTTATTATTGTCATTGTATATAGTTGTTTTTTTTTTTTTTTTTTACAGATAATTGAAAAAATGTTATTTGTAGTAGTGAAAAAGAACAGTCGTACCAACATAAATTTTAAAAGTTCAGAGAATTCTAAATTTTATTATGATTTCTTTTTGGCTTGCCAAAAATCTTTTTTGGGGCGGATGTAATACAAAAAATTAATACTTTTGTATTAATAAAAGAATTAAATCTCTTTCGTTTTAATAAAATGTCTTTGTTAAAGAATAAGCGTAGAGAGATTCTATTTTGGGAAGTCAAGACTGATAAACATACGATTGAGTTATTTATAGAATCTCTCCCCCTTTCACTTCCATATAAGGAAGCATGAAATGATTTTCCTTAATGCGTAAGGATACAAGAATGTCAACGACTGTGCCTGTTTACTCAAATCTGTGTTAGTATAAAAGCGAGAGCAATGCTTTTCGCATGGCTTTTTCCATCATGTTGTGATCCTGAAAAGTTGTTCCGGAATTGTCCAAAGTCTTGTCCACCCTCTCCCTTGTGGAGAGCGGATGTGGACTGTTATCGATACCAGCCTACTACCATTAATAAAGATTTTTTGTGTGTAACATGACTTACGACTGCATTATTAAAGCTAAATACACCACTGATAACAGGGATGAAGCTCTGTTATTATATATATATATATATATATATATATATATATATATATATATATATATATATATATATATATATATATATATATATATATATATATATATATATATTATTTTTTTTTTAAACAAATTCATTTCATATTTTTTGTGTATATTTCCCATTTCCCTCGGAGTAATGTTTTTTAATTGAATTAAGTTTACAATGACCTGTAATTGAGTTTTTACCTTTCGTCTACTTTCAGATATTTTGCATTTTAGTTTAGCTACGAATGCACCTTTTTCCGAAGGAACGAAAAAAAAGAAACTATAATAAAAGTTGAAATCTGCTATTTTAGAGAATCACTACTTACTCATCATCGACACCTTTCTCATCACTTTCTTCATCATAAGCTAAAATATTAATTGAAATAAGAATTGCATAAATCTTATTTAAAAATAAATTAAATCTCTCCTCTAAAGAGATATATTTTTCCAAAATTTTAAAGATAAATTAATTTTATTGTAAAATAAAGTTTTGATATGCTGCCACTCTAAATTTTGTTTCTGGTCATTTATATTGAAACTCGTTTAAGGAAATGTAGAATTTAAAAAAAAAATATTATCCCAGCTCTGTCACCAACAAGCGAAATAGTTTAGCCTCCATTGTTGCGAAATCAACTGACATCATTTTTTTAGCCCAGGCAGCAAAAAGATATCTAACATTAGAAAGATGCAAGAAAACGCAAATTATTAGAAAGATACTGCCGAGCAAGAAAACGCAGGACAATAATATTATATAACATTAAATATAGCTAATATTATATAACTTTAAATAGCGTTCCATCTAACATTCGAAGTTTTAAAATTATCATCGATTTCATTATTTTTGGTCCAGCGTGACTTTTTCCTGAAAGGCTATTCCATATTATTAATAAATGAATATTTATTCATGAAAGAAAACAATATCTTAAATATTATTTAAAATACCTTTTTTGCAGATAAGTTGTTTAAAAAAAGTTTATATAAACGAATCTTACAACACTTATTTGTGTGTTCATATCTTTGCAAAATACCTGTCACAGAATCTTTCTTCCCCAAAACAATAAAATAGTATTTATAACTTTGCAAAAATGTCAACAAAAGGCAATATTAAATTATGGTAGATAATTTTGTCGAAGTTTGTAAAGAATGTTTCATTACTATTACCATTATTTCTTCTATTTCTCATTAATTCGTAACATTCCTCTGTTAAAAACCCAAAGCGACAGTTTTTAACACGGCTGCCGCACTTTGGCTGTCACATAATAGACTGTAAAAGAGTTTTAATATGTTCTGCCTGATAGCTTTCATTCGGTTACGAATGAAATTTATGTCAAACCTTGTTTAACCTGAATACAAAATAATTAGTGAAGAAATCTTGTTCTGTTGTACAAATATTAAAAACAACAACTCTGCCTGTCTCAGCTAAAGTAGTGGTTGGTCAACTGTGTTATTTCTCAGAGACTAATTATTTTTTGCAATGGGGCAACACGACACTAAAGAAAAGAAAATTTTAGATTTAATTGAAAAATTATATTACTTTGCTGATTACGTGGGCACTTATTGTAAAAAAAAGGCAACATTTTTCTAAAGAAAAAAATGTTGCGTATAATGTTAGTAAATGTTTTTAACTGCCATAATAAATCAATCGTATGGCGAATGCAATTTTATCTTTCATACTACTGCAAGATTTTAAGTTTCGGGAACGTTATGGAATGTTGTAACAGTGTTATGGGGATAGCAGTTATCATCAATGTCAACATTCATCTATGAAAAGGTACCCCAACATGGAATCAAATTAACATGTTTTATATACTAGTGAATTGGAATTGTATTTTTGTAGTGGTACTACACTACAGTACTCCCCCACCAGTATTATATTTGTGATAGAATTCAATGAACGGGTACCACAAGTTGATTCATTGCTGTTTTGGGAGAAGTCGAGAGAGAAGTATTAAGATCACCGTACTTTTAAATGCTGATCTTAAGAACCATATTAGTTAACGGTCGTGGTCGCCCCTGTGTTGCCGTTAGCAGTCGATGGTATACACGTTGTGTTATATCGAGTTTCAGCACGAGGATAATATCGCAGTCACAAGTAGCAAGTCAACTTTACAATGGGACCCATCCATTGAAGAAGTTCAATTCGTAGTGGGAGTTTCTGTCAAGGTTCACATTACGTACGAAGGTCCCCAATATGGATCGTCAACCTTCATCTATGAAAAGGTACCCCTACATAGAATCTAGTTAACATGTCTTTAACATGAATTGTAATTGCATTTTTGCAGTGGTAGACGCACTACAATGTCTTGTTTTATCTAATAGTTTATTTCGGTGCGATTTCCCATTCCTTCTATTTATAAATTACATTACCGATTAACATTACCGATTTGACAAAGGTGTACTATAGCAGTATTGCCAATAAACTTACCAAAATAATACCTGCCAATAAATTGTCATCATTTATATAGTTTTTACAGACATACTTTTATGTATTATACTTATTAATTATTTGAATAAGGTGAAAAAATATGATATGAAAATATCAATTTCAATTACAAACCAACGTAAAAGAATACAAAATAAAAAAAACTTTTTTGAAATGTTAAGAATCAATTTTATGAAAATATAAAATCTATATATATATTTTGTTTATGTCTTTGCATGTCTCTAAAAAGATTATGTTAATTTATTGAATATTGCAATGGACTAGAGAATTTTTATTGGACTATCCTTTAAGTTCAAAGCTGCAATCAAATTTAACTGTCTTTTAACGCTAAACATACATTAGCGTTTTAGCTGACGTCACACTATAGGATCAAATTGCATTGTCCTTTAAAATTTCATGACAAGGTGGATTTTAGCTGAGCATGCAAGACTTTGCGAAAAGAAACCTTATAACAGGGCCGGCCCCAGGGCAGGGCGATCCGGGCGGCCGCCCGGAGCGCAATGATCTAGGGGCGCCAAAATGAAAGTTGACAAGATTGAGAGGCGGCAGGCAGTGGCAAGAGCCACGGGCGCATTATTTGAAAAAGGCGCAAAATCAATCAACACCAACGTTTCTTTTATTTTTTTTTATAATTTTTCAAAATATTTTGATATTTTGTTCGCTTTAAGTAAAAATAAAATTTAAAAAAAAAATAAAACATTGAAAAGAATCATTTAGAAAACTCTCCAGAATGCAGAATAAAAACTTCCAATGATCCTTTTTCCAGTGCCACAAGCAAAAAGACAAGATAAACATCTCTTGATATCACATTACCAGGATGTAAAAGGGCAATTATCCGGGGATGAATAGAACACCTGCAGGCAGAGAATAGCCCTTTGGTGGTGACAGAGGGCAGAGAAATGTGAAAACCACGGGGTGTCCCTGTCCAGTTTAGCCTAATTATCATACCCTAAAATGCTTGTAGGTCTAAAATTTTATCAGGGGTGAAAATCACTTTGAAAAGCGGCTTTCGAATTTATTGATTATACAAATAGAACCCTTGCTGTAAATTGGCGTAAATCCTTTCAAAAAAGGAGGTTTTGCCACACATGGTGGGAATCACTGTCACACAACATTTAAGTACTAAAAATAGGAGGTGCCTCTGCCTTGTTTAAACCAATGGTAAGACTTAACAATGAATACACCCATCTCATCTATTCCTTTTTTATGAAGAAAAAAAAGACAGTCATAAGTGTAATTTAAAAAAAGTATTACAAGGATTTTCTTATAACCAAGGATTAAATTGTAAGTAATCATTTCTTATTTATTCAAATCATTGTATTGCATCATACTTACTTTACTTTATTAGTTCGCGTTATATTTTGTAGCGATCGATAGATTTCCTAGCAATGCCAACTGCTCCACTTTCTTTAAAATATTTTATTAAGTGATAGTTAAAAACGAAACCTTGCAGGATTTAAGATAATTCTGGTAAAATTTATAATTCTCACCTGGAACAAAATTATGTTTCACATGATTTTTTTCAGCTATTTATTATTTATACGTAAAGGGAGAAAATGGATTTAAATTAAATAAACAAAGAATCATACAATAAATATAACTTTTGCACTCCATAAAAAATATTTTTCTACACGGAGCAGAGCAAGTTTGCATCTCTGTATATGTAGATTGAGAGGGGCGTTTACTACATTATAATATTTTGTTTTTGTATATAATTTTTTTTATAAAAAAAACATTTAATATGCACAATGATATTTTGATAACAAAAAGTGAATTTTGTGTAATTAAATACTGGTTATTGTATTATTATTATTAAAAACAATGCCTTAATGGGAAAAAAAAACGAATGTTAAAATTTGAAATGTTGGAAACATAATTTTATAAGTTTCCTGAAAAATTACTGCAATAAGTAAATATTTTTCTGTAAATTACGTAGCATTGGTTCAGTTAAGAGTGCCAACTACCGAGAAATAGATTTCTTTTCATTCATTAAAAGATAGGTTTAAACACTCATAAAAGTTCAATTTATTCATTTTTTATTAATTAATTTATTTTTTAATGTATTTATTTATTGAATGAATAGATTAAGGAACGTACCGGTTAATTGTTCAAACTGATTTTTTTTTTTCTCTTTTAAGTCACAGAAATATTATTCACACACAATTTTAATTTTAAATTAATAACTTAAGCTCAAGTTTAAATAATCCTTTTGTTTACAAATTGAGAAAAAGAAAAGAGTTGTGAAATTTGTCAAAACCTTACTTAGTATTTTTTTAATTTCAAAGCATCTCGTACACAAATTTTTTTAATCTTTTACTTGCTATAGACCTATTTTGGTAGTTATAAATTATACTTGAAAAAACTGTTTTTAAAAGGGTTCATATAAAGTGACCTTTATTTATATATTTGTCCATTACAATTAAAATAAAATATAAACAAAATATCATTGAAGCTATAATATGTATTTTATAACTATCTATTAAAGCAGCACAATAACAACAATAATTTTTTCATTAATTAATTCCCTTTATTTTAAGAAAATAAGTAAAAAATAATAATAAACATCTTATAGAAAAATTCGATCTTGTTTATTTATGAAACATTTACATTTTTTACAAAAATTCAAAAAGCCTTCTCTCCTCAAAATATTCAAAAGATTTCTCCTTTTTTTAAAAGAAAATTTTAAAATGAATTAAATTCAATTCATTTTGGAAAGATTTATTTGGATCAAAAAAATATCGATGGTTAAATCCTTTATTTTATATATTAATTATTTGTTGCTTGTAAATTTAATGTAAAGGTTCTCGATTCGATAAATTTTTAACCGCTTAAAATTTTAAACATACTTATGACCCCAGACAATATTTAAATTTAAAAAAATGTGTGTGCATCATCAAATGTGTAAACGAATAACCGCTAAGGCAAAAATTTGCTTTATTAATAATTATGTATTTGTCGATCTATATGTTTGGATTATATTTGATCATATGAATTTTAAATAATTTTTTCTGTAAACGTGCATTTAATCTCTATCTTTTTTTTAATATATATATATTTTCAACTAATTGCCGCTTGAGTGCAAAAATTTAAGAAACAACTTTTTAATTAACTGAGGTTTAACGTAGTATTTTGGTTACATAACAGCCTATTTTGGTTTCAATAAACCGTAATTATAGAAAATTCTTAGAACTATTTAAAATATTTAATAATAATATTACAATACCTTCCTATAAAAAACATTTTATGCCCGCTCAAATAATGTTTTTTTTCAGGTAATTCTTTTAGAAATTTTTTATCATATCTTTTATGTTTTTTTTAACAATACTCTTGGTACAGTAGCCATGGCCATATTTGGAAAAATAAGATTAGTGTAAAACAGTTTTTATTTATTATATTAATTCAGAATATTTCTTCTCAGAAATTAAGTTTTTATCCTCCATTTTATTTATTTATTTATTTTGCGAAATATGCGAAAATTGTGTGACAAATATGAACAAAAGAAATTAATCTGTGTTTTTAATATTAGTGCAGATTTTCTAAATGTGTTTTTAGTTACTATTGCACTTTTGTAACTTTTTTGTTTCTTTACATAAAAATAATATTCCATTTAGTTCAAATTTAAAGGAAATATGTAAGGGGGAGGGGGAGCATCATTACGATGCACAGAATTTCGACCTCTTTTCTATTCTAAACTTCTGGGAAATACTTTGAAGATCAAAAACCTAAATTTGATGAAAAACGTGTTTATTAAGGGGAAGTACGTTTTTATATTTGATTTTTATTGTATATACTAATTTTTTAGCTTATTTCTATGGGTTTAAAGAAAAATAAAGTAACTTACAATTTTATCGTAATATATTTTGTAATTTAAAATGAAAGATTTAACGTTTCCCTATCGAACCATTAAAATTGTAATAATGCATGATTATCTGATACTAATAATAAGGATTATAAAGGTAATTCTTTTTCTGATTTACTTGATGGGTTCCTCCAACCACCTTCGGACTTATGTGCATAAAATGAACAAACAAGAATTAAAGATAAGAATTTTTAATTTGAATATACAAACTTTTAATTAAATATATAATTCTTTTGGATAGTTCTAAGTCTACAATTCGATTTTAAAAAAAAGTTTCAATATCCTAAAAAAGAAGAAAAATGCGAAACGAAACTAAAATCTCTAGATTTTAACTGCCTTTATTTTCCTTTTAAAAATTTCAAGCACAATGCCGGAAAAATATGTACATAGTGGTTTCCATTTTCTCTAACTACTTTAATATTAATTATTAACAATATTATTAAAGAAGGTTTTTCTTGAATTATCACTAATAATCACCCGAGTTTAGAATATATTAAAGATAATGAAATTAATTCTATTGCAACTTTTGATTTCCAGGATCTTTTCAATAGCATTCCCCTTTCTAAACTAAAGGATGTCTTTTTGAATTATTACTATGATTTTAAAAATATCCTTAATTGCGATTTTGATCATTGAGAAATTCTAATTAATTTTGTCTCTTTAATGACTACCTAATTCTTTAATGGTAAAGAATTTTTATTCAAATCGATGGAATACCAAAAGGATTTAATTTCCTATCTCTCTTAGCTAACTTGTTTTTGCACTATTATGAAGAAAAAAAAATCATGGTCTTAATATTAAATTTATTTTTAGATTTATTGATGATTTAATTATCTTTAATTTTCAAGGTTGTACAATTTTATTAAATAATATTTACCCCGAGGAATTAATCTTGCTTCGTAATCATGATGATAATAATAATTTTAATTTTTTCGATTTGGGTATTATAAAAGAAGAAAATATCTGCTTAGTTGATTTGAACGATAACAGAAATGATTTCAATTTTAATATAAATAAACTAATTGCTTAGAATTCTAATGTTCCTAAAAATATCTATTTAAATACCATTTTTAATCAAATGAATAGAATTAAAAGAACATGTAGTAATGTTTATTTCTTCAAAAAAAAAAAAAAAAAAAAAAAAAAAAAAATCGGCGAACTCTTTAAAAATTTGATAAAAAACAATGGATACCCAACTAAAGTAATAATATTCTATGTGAAATCCTTGAGTTAATTGTATGTCATTATAAATAAGCTTATTAAAAACTTCTTGTGCAAATCCATTTCGGGCAATTGCATAACTAAAAATATGTGCAAAACGGCAATTCATGTTCCTTTCCCTCTTAAATAAATGTTATTTTTCTAAAATCATTAAAATTGTATGTTTAAATATCAACTTTAATTATTATAAACTTCTCTAAATCCCATTGTGCAGCTCTAGTGTGACGTAAATGAACTACAATAATCTTTAAATTAGCCCGTATAATATCACCTTGCGCACATCCATTTTCGAGACAATCCTTGGTAACTAACAAATCAAGCGCGCTTCAGTACTTCAGTAAGAACGCGCTTTAAAACAAATCCCTCTTTTTACGCTTTTGCCACAATTTGCTCTTCTGTTTTCATATTGTGCAATCTGACAATTTTATTACGGAAATAATTTAAATCAAGAGGGAATCATTTGAGGATTAAATCATTTGAGGATTAATCGCTCGTCAATTTTGAAACTAAGCGAAACAAGATCCAACAGCACCTTTTAACTGCATATAAAAAGGAAGTAGACCTAAAACAATGCATTATTTGCCAGTAGACTTCGACTGGTACGAAATAAAATAGTTTGATTAAATTGTTAGTGCAAAAAAGCTTTAAAAAAGTGCTTGTGCAAATTGTCCAGTGCGTTTGGCTTCTGTGAAGGTAGGTGTTTTAATTTTTGTTTTCAATTTTAAAAACGAATAAAATCCATCAGACATAAGCCAAAAAAAAAGGGTAGGGGTAGATTTCAGAAATTAGAGTTTAGATCAAAACATGGTTTGTGTGGTATCAAATGAAAGGTAGTTGAGTCTGGAACCTCGTTAAACTGTTCTACTGTACTGTTCTACCTTCTTAAAAATGAAATAAATTTAATTTATTTGATTTTTAAGAAGGGTTAATAGCTTGCTCCTGAACTGTAGTAAAAAAATATAAAACAAAATTATGCATTTATTTTCCCTAGATATGTCCCGCAGTGGACTGATCGTTAAGACACGGTTCCCAGCAGATCACCGAAGTCAAGCATCACTGGCTGAAGTCAGTGTGCGGGTGGGTGACCACTTGGATCAGTCTGCGTAGGGACCGAGGGTGTGCGGTATTGGAACTCGTTAAACTGTTCTACCGTAAAGTGCTCAACTTCGCGTGCAGGTCGTCGGGCTACCGAAGCGGGGGTGCCATCCCCTCTGCAGAGGATCAAAATTGTGATGGCATGTCTTCGGATCATTCTATGGGATATTTCCCAGACCGTCGCCAATAGTTCATTGTGCAGCTCTAGTGCGACGTAAATTACGTATTATTTTTTATTTTAATTAATTTGTTCCAGAAACCAGATTGTCCGATGCTAAGAGAAAACCCTCTGGGAGCGAATTTAAAAAGCGGAGATTGAACAAGCAAACACAGCTTCGAAAACAGTCAGATGCGATGCAGAACTTCTTGAAAGGAGGTAGTTTCAACGCTCCCACAACCGAACAACATTTGAACAACGCCCAACACCTAGATACTGACTTTCCGGATATGGATCCCCCTTTGGAAGCAACCGTCAGCATTACTGAGCTGGGTAAGTCATCTCAAACGAGTTTGGCGAGTAGTGATGCAGTTACGTGCAGTTCCAAAAATCAAAATTCGCAAGTTGTGCAGACCTCAGAGAAACATTTAGAAAAGGCTACCGTCCAAAATATCTCTTCTGACCCAGGATTATGGCCCGAAATCATGCATGCAGCAGATAAAGTTCTTTTGGTTAAACGTGGTCCAGCTGCACCTTTGTATAATTTTGATTTTCCTTTTAATGATCAACATAGAAGATTCTCACCAAAACATTACAGGAAAAGGCTTAGAAATGGAGAAGAGGTTTTAAGAGAATGGATGGTATATTCCGTATTTCAAAACGCTTTGTACTGTTTTCCATGTCGACTTTTTGCTGCACCATCTAGCTTGAGCGCTCTTGGCAATCGGGGATTTAAAGACTGGAAGCATTTAGGGGACTCTTTAGCACATCATGAAAATGCTAAAACTCATATAGATTGTTTGAAATCATGGCTTGAATTGAAGCAAAGATTGAAAATAGGTGAAACAATAGATGCAGTTTCTCAGAGACTCATTGATTCTGAGATAAATCATTGGTCTGAAGTTCTTTTACGCATTATATCAGTCGTTAAAATGCTAGGCGAGAGCTCTCTAGCTTTTCGAGGAACAAGTGATAAACTGTATGAACACAATAATGGAAACTTTTTGAAGTTAATTCAGTTATTGGCTGAGTTTGATCCAAAAATGGAGGAACACGTTCGCAGAGTCCTCAATAAAGAAGAAATCAAAGCTACATATCTAGGGAAAACTATACAAAATGAAATAATTGAATTATTGCATGACAACATAAAGCAACACATCAATGAGCAAGTTCAAAAGGCCAAGTATTATTCCGTGATTCTTGACTGTACTCCCGATGCAAGTAAAGTAGAACAGATGACATTTGTGGTAAGATTTGTCTCCATAGAGGAATCAGAGTCTGAAGTTCAAGTTAATATCAACGAACATTTTTTGGGTTTTCTACCCATTGAGAGATCAACAGCTAAGGAATTGTCAGAGGTTTTACTAGAAGAACTAGAGAAAAATAAGCTTAAAGTAGAAAACATGCGCGGTCAAGGGTATGACAATGGTTCTAATATGAGAGGAGAAAAATCGGGAGTACAAACAAGAATCAGAAATATAAACCCCAGAGCATTTTATGTTCCATGCAGCAGCCATTCGCTAAATTTGGTTGTAAACGATATGGCAAAATCCTCTTTTGAGGCAGCCAACTTCTTCAATATTGTTCAAAAGTTATATACATTTTTTTCTTCCTCTTCTTTTCGTTGGGCAATATTACGGAAATATATTGATACTTACACTCTAAAACCATTGAGTGATACGCGATGGGAAAGTCGAGTCAACTCATTAAAAGCTCTGCGGTTTCAAATTGGTCCAATTCACGATGCTTTGTACAGCATATATGAAGATTCAGAAATCGATAATATGATCAGAGACGAGGCTAGCGGATTATTAAATAATTTGAAGCAGTTCAAATTTATATGCTCTGTTGTGATCTGGTACAAAATTTTGAGTCACATTAACCCCATCAGCAAACTTTTGCAAACTGTAAATTTTGATATGTCACAAGCTATTGATATGCTTAGCAACTGCAAACTCTTCTTTGAAAACCTGAGATCAGATGAAACTTTTGAAAGCATCATTTTAGAAGCAACCGAGCTTGCTTCAGAGATTGACGTGGAAGCTAATTTCGAAACCACCACACCACGTCATCGTGTCAGAAGCAAAACAAGAAAGTTTTTGTATGAGGGCCCGGATGAACCCGTTCAAGATCTCAAACAAAAATATAAAATAGATTTTTTTTTCCACACTATAGATCAAGCAATAAATGCCTTGGAAACCAGATATAATTTGCTAAATACTCACAGTAATTATTTCAGCTTTTTGTATAATATTTTTGGTCTAAAAGACATGCCCAGAAATGAGCTACTGGCTTATTGCAAGGATTTGGAAATAGTTTTAACTGATGGAAATTCAAGCGATCTTAACGCCCTGGAACTAGCCGATGAAATAAGCATTGTTTCGTCCTTATTAACAAAAAAGGAAACCCCTGCTGAAGTTCTCAAGTTTATCGCTACACTTAAATTCGCACCAAACCTCAGCATAGCATTAAGAATCCTACTTACATTGCCAGTCACTGTGGCTTCAGGAGAAAGAAGCTTTTCAAAACAAAAAATAATAAAGAATTATCTCAGAACGATGCAGACGCAAAATCGTCTCAATGGATTGGCAATGATAGCTATTGAACACCAAATTAGTGACAAATTAGACCTGAAATCACTGGTTCGTGAGTTTGCCGAAAGAAAAGTTAGAAAAAGGGCATTTTAATTACTTTGGTTAGTTAGAATTTATTAATAATATGGGATATTAGTTTAGTTAGCATTACTACACTTTAATTTTTGTTATTTTGCCTTAAGTGGTAAATTGCTTATCTTGTTATCTGATGATTGAGTTTTTAATAAAGCTTTTTTTCAATGTTTTCTTGATTTTCTGATATAGTCGCGTGAGATTTACTTAAAAGAAAACGAGGGGGGGGGGAGGGCGCAAAATTAAGGTTTTGCCCGGAGCGCCAAAATGTCTAGGGCCGGCCCTGCTTATAATTACCACGATATAAGATTATTTTCACCTATGAGACTACCCAGGTAGCAAAAAGATATGATCTAATATTAGCAAGATGCAATATAATACTGCCGTGCTAGAAAACGCAATACTCTTGAATCCTATCTTCTAATGTTAGAACTAATTTGATATAAGATTATATAGTATTCGATCTAACATCCGAACTTTCAAAATAATCATCTATTTCATTACTTTTGGTACAGCGCCACATTTTTGCGAAAGGTTATCCCATATAATTGATAAATAAACATTTATTTATGAAAGAAAACAATAAATTAAATATTACTTTAAATATCATTTTTAGCCAATTCAAACTTATGCCAGAAAACATAAAGATAATATTAGCAGAAATCAGCTGTTTCCGCCAGTGCAATTGTTGAGTTGTAACTTCCTTAGGAATGGGAATGTTTACCGACGCCATTGATCGTGGTAATCAGCTAGAATGACATTTTTAACTTCAAAGGTATTTATAATTTAGTAATTTTTTAGTAAACTTTATAAATTTCAATGATAGATACATAAAACTTTAAAGTAGTATCGTAGGTAGCGTTTTTCTTGTAGAAACATTCAGTGTACTTAATAATCTTGACCGCTTCTTCAAAACATTCAAGAATTAATTTAATGATTTAAAAAATCTCTCAATAAATATTATGATTGTGCTCATTTTTAATAATATGTTTGCTTGTAGTAGTTGACTACTCTGTTAAAACCTATTGTCTGACTATAAATTACAAGCATTGTAGTTAGTTTAGAATAGACTCGTAAAAACAATGTTTACATGGTAATTCGCATCTGACAGAATTTCAGTGCAACAATGATAAAGATAAAAAATAATTTTTAGTAAAGAAGTTTTTCCATGTTAAAATAATTATTAATTAATCGGCTACTTTTTAGTTGAAACCAATACATTTTAGAATGTTTGAAATTTTATTCACAAGAAGAACACTATTGTTACATTATTTAAATTTCCTGTTTAATATATTGTAAAATAATGAGTTAAACATTTTGATTTTCATTTCTTGAGTATAGACAGATTTGCATGTTTTTGATACATGATTAATTATATTAATTTATAAATGATAGCAAATGGTTAAAAAATTAGCAACAATATGGTTTATTCAAAGTTTTGTTTACGTTAAATGAAGAGCAGTGCTGAAAAGGTGTTAAAATTTTTATTTAGTTCTTAATAAAAGTGTGAATATTTCATATTGGCTCTATGAGCTTATACAATGTACAAAAATATTTTGATAGTTAAGTATCATTGTACTTAATCTTTAAAAAAAATAAATTAAAAAGCATTGAATTTGATATATTTTTGTATCTGTATATATAGATGAATATTCACTTCAATTAAAAAGGGCTTAAGGGTTTTGAACTATAATTTCTTCTTTTTTTAAAATAAAAAATAATTAAGAATGAATAAAATTATTACATTATAAATGAAATGATTTTCGATTCTTGCAAAGTGATACTAAGATTTTTTGGTGCAGGTATTGTTATTGAAATCTACCTATTAAATTTTAGACCTATTAAAATTTATTTTAAATGGTTTAAGTTTTAAAGAAATATTCAATGCTTAATAGTTTTAAATTTACTAATTTAATGTTTTCAATGTAATGTAGAGTTTTAAATTTAGTGTTTTCAATGTAAAGTTTAACTCTTCTTCTCTTATAATTTTAGCTTCGTCTGAGGCTGTTGGATAATGCAAATGGAGAATGACATACTGGTAGAAGACGAGGGCCCGTAAGTTCGATCCTGACAGAAAACAAAACAACTGCTGTGTATATGCTGTTCTATTTTCTTTAAATCTGCCGGAGCTGAAATTCCTCTTGTTGTTGTGTAGAAGTTTGAAAAAAGGTGTATCTCTGTGTGATTCATCCCTGCTGTGTGTTTTGCACGTTGTTTACTATTGCCGACAATTTTATAAAATCTTTCAATAAAGCAAAGATTCATCAGTCTATTGCTCTGAAATATAGTTGCACATAAGCAAAAAATTGCAAGTGAAGGTAAAAGAACTTTGAACTACATGAAATAAAATGACTGTAAAGTTTTGGAATTCTTTCTATTTAAAAATAATAATTAAAATGATAACACATAGTCAAACTGTTGCTTTTTGCATTAAAAATAAAAATTATTTTATTTAATAGCAAATATGTGTTCTTAAGGATTATGTTTATATTAAACAATGACGGTGAGAATATATTGCTTTTATAGTTGAGTGAAGTTTATATTGTGTTTTGTTTTAAAATAATATAATAAAATTGTGAAATAATGTTTGTCATGATTTGGCTTGATAAATTTTTTTTTTATTCTTAACTACTGCATCTTTGTAATAAATCTTCGAAATTTTAGATAATGGGATAGGCAGATATGTGTTCATTAGTAAAACTTAATAAGATATAATGTTGGAATTTTTCTTATAGTCATGATAGTAATGTTTAAGCATTTTGAAATTAGATGTAGATAAAATTCGGTTTCTTTTAAATTTTCAAAATATCGGAAACAATTTTATTTTAACATCATTGTTAAACAGTAACTCTAGCTTATGGGCATTTATACTACTAGCATTGTATTTTTACTTTAATTTTGAATTATTTAGTTCAAATTTGAGATAAGAAGTGTATATATATATTTTTTTTATAATGTTTAAAATAATGATAATAGTTAAAATTTCTTTGGCTTAATATTAAAAATTTAGCTGAACATTTATTTACGTTATTGTTAAAGCAAAAAACTTAAACCAACGTAGAGTAGAATCTTGTTTAAGTTTTCATCAGTAAGGTTCTTTGCAAAGCAGATTTTTAAATACATAATATTTATTTTTTTTATGGCTAATTAATCAATACCAGAAAATTGACTCTAGCGTCTGCTTAATTTTTTAAAATTTATTTTCTGAAAAGCTCTGTTTAAAATGTTTACATATTACACCTGCTTTTTTCTATTCCTATTTATTTCATAACGCATAATCTATAATCAGCGAAATGAAAGCAATGGAATTGTTTTAAAACAAAAATCATTATTTTTATAGCAACGTTCTCAAAAGAGTAATAGATTGTAGTCAAATTTTGATCATTCATACCAAAGGCAACTTTTAAAAGATACTGTTAAAAATGTTATAATTTTTTCGTCTCGTTCTTGATTGCTATTATATGTTTGTGCAAATTTAATTTAGATTAAACATAATATTTACTGACAGTTTCGAAATTAAAATATTATGTAAATTGTTTGCAAAGATTGTTGGTTTAGTACATAACACCTTTAAATAATTATCGAATTGATGATAATTTCTGATGTGCATGTGCCCCTAAAAGTAGTTTTTACATTACAAAAAATAATAGCAATTTTCATAATATTAGTTGCTTTCCCGGTTTCACTCCCTGGAAAAATTTCCACGTTGTGTTTGGGTTTTGTTTTAGGTGTTTTGTTCAATAAAATTTCAGATACTTAAAGAATAAAGCTACGTAAGTATTTCTCCATTTAATTTCTGTCATGATATCGTAAGCAATTTTTATTTTAATGCTGATTTTAAAGTATAACTCAAACTCTTGAGGATTTTCATTATCAACATTGTGTTTATTATTTTAATTTTGGAAATTTTCACATAATTATTCATTTAAAATTTGAGACAAAAATTTCTGCTTTTTTATTTTTATCATGTTTAAAATAATATAATTGTAAAATAATTATAATCGTATAAAAGTTCTTTTGACTGAATAACATTTATATTATGATAAAAATTCCTAATCAATTTAGAAAAGAATATTGCTTAAACTTTCATCTTAAAGGTCTTGTATATTCTTTGTGAAAACATGTTCAATTGCATCTTCTTTTTTTTAAAAAAAAAGTCCCATTCAAGACGTTTGCCTATAATGTTATGTTTGTTTTTACTATATTCATAATGCATAAACTCTTATCGGTGAAATACAAACAATATATTGATTGATTTTAAAGAAAAATTTTGTGATAGCAAGATTTTTCAAAAGTAACTGATGGTAGTCAAATTTGAATCAATATAAAAGCAACTTATAGTAAAAAAGTATTATGTTTTTTCGTCTCATTCTTGTATGCAATTAAATGTTTGTGCAAATTTAATTCTGATAAAATACAATATTTACTAATTTTTTTTGGTTTTGACATTTAAATGTTATCTAAACTTTAAGTAAATAGAAGTACATAGTACTGTAATTAATTATTGAATCGTTAAAAATTCCAGATGTCCCAATGTAAAATTATTTTTACATTACAAAAAATAATTGCAAATTTTTTTAATAGAAATTCATAAAGGCTTTTTTTGTGTCCACTTCCTGAAAATATTTTTACAGGTGCCTTTAGGTTTTGTTTCAAGTGTTTTGCAAGTAAAATTTCAGATTCTAAAAGGATAAAGTTACGTAAGTAGTTCTCTCTTTAATTTGAGTGATAGAAGTGAAATAATTTATGCAAGTAAGTAATTTGAATATTTTTTCATTTTCTTTATTGTTTCAGTTATTACAAAAAATAACAGTGTAAAAATTCGAGATATAATTTTATTGTAATATTTTTGGAAATGAATGACTTAGTTATATAGTAGAAAAAAAAGTTAAGCTAAATTTTCGACTCAATTCAAATGTAAATTTAACTTAGCAATTATGTGGTGTTGTTTTCTTAATTTACAATTTCAGAATATAAATAATGAATGATAATTGCGAAATTGCAAATGGCTTAAGTTACACATTTAAAAAAAATTTTTATATATATTACGAACTAACAAATTCAATTGAGATTTTGATAAAATAAGCTCTTTTTTTTTTTAGTACATTTTAAAATTAAAAACTTGAAAATTATTAATGATATAAAATTTGTCAGAAAACCCATTGCATGAAGAAAGGAAAAAAATATCAATAAAAGTTTTGATATAGTATTATTTCTTAAATAAATTTGAAAAATCAGCAGAACATAAGATATACTTTGGAGTATGAGGGAGGAAAATGGATGGCAGCAGAGTTCGCTAAAATAATTTTATTTAGTATTTCTGCATTGCTGTGTAATAATGCATGGAATGACATCATAAAACTATTGTTCTATGTTTTACTGCTTCACAGTAATACAGAAAATTAAATAAAATTATATCGCCGAATTATTCTACTACCATCCAAATCCTCCTCTTGCTTACTCCAAAAATAAAGAGCAAACCAAGATAATATCAGAAAATACAAAACCTAATATTATAAAGCGTTAAAACTAATGCAAAATAATACTATGGCGAATGTTAGAGAATCTTAGTTTGCATAGAATCTAATATTATATAATATTACAGCAAACGCTAAATAATATTAGTTTGCATTGAACCTGATATTATACGATGCTGAGCAAACAGCGACCTCTTGTATCTTTCTAATCTTAGAAGTTGTGCAGGATAACGTTAGATTTTGCCGATTTTCTGGTAATATTTAATATCAGGTGCTACTTGGGTCATCTATCAAAAGGTACCCCGACTTAGAATCGAGTAAAGATGTTTTATATATTAATAAATTGGTATTTCACTAATTGTAGTGGTAGACTACTAGATAAATTAAAATCTGGTAAAAGTACTTATGAGAAAAAAATAGTAATCTATCATGCTATTTAAGAAATTGCACTAGTTACAGGTCCCGCAGTGAACTGATCGTTAAGACACGGTTCCCAGCAGATCACCAGAGTCAAGCATCACTGGCTGTGGTCAGTGTGCAGGTGGATGACCACTTGGATCAGTCTGCGTAGGGACCGAGAGTATGCAATATTGATCCTCGTTAAACTGTTCTACCGTAAAGTGCTCGACTTCGCGTGCAGATCATTGGGCTACCAAAGCAGGGGTGCCATCCCCTCTCCAGAGGATCAAAATTGTGAAGGCTTGTCTTTTTCTCAGGGGTGTTTCCCAGACCGTGGCCAATAGCCTATTGTGCCGCTCTAGTGCGACGTAAATTAACTACAACAACAGCACTAGTTACAGAAAAACCTCTTTTAACAAAATAAATGAATAAATAAATAAAAATAACAACAAATATGCAAAAATCAAAAAATAAACGCTTTCGAAGACACCACCATCAGATCATCCACCAGTGTTGCCAGATAAAAAAAAGAAATTTTGTGTATCAAATGTTTGTTACCTAGCCATTTGTAGATTCGATAGTAGCTTTGTTTTGACTTGAAAATTCTCATTGGGAGAAATATATTTAAAAATTTTTTTGAAACCTTTCTGATTTGATTCAAAACATATCTTAAATTCACTAGTAATTTAAGTTTATTAAATATGGCAATGAAATGTCACGAATTAAACTGACGTGAAGAGATTAAAACGCGTTCATTTTTGGTAGCAGTCGTAGTTTTGGTATTTGCGATCTGTCGATATAAATTAAATTAATTATTCATGTTGCTTCGGAAAAAAACGTGAAATACAATTAGGCGGGGAATAGGTATGGCTGCTGTTCATCCTCAGCCGCCCCAAGAATCTTTACCTCCTGGTTGGGAATGTCGATATGATCCAAGAACTGGTAGACAGTAAGTTAGCATTTTCTCTTCAATAAATTGATATCGGCGCGAAAGACTATGAAAACAGAGGAAAAAAAAATTATGAAGCGACTGTTTATTATGCAATATCTGAATGTGTATTAAGTTATTGATAGAAGTTTGAATACAGTTATGGTGTGACACAAATCTATGACATAAAAACCGCTTGTCTATAAATTGTTAAAAAAAACTTTCCAAATGTTGGCGAAAATTTTGATCAATCTGTTTTGTTACTGGTTAGTTTTGTTAGAAGCGTATAACTTTCGTGAAATATCGTTATTTTTTTATGATACATGTGCTTTTGTTTATGTAAATTCTATAGGTAGCTTTACTGTATATCAAGTTAGGAAGAAATGATTTTTTAAATGAAAATAATTGAACTGCTATGGTTACGTTTTGTGGATTTTAAATCGTGTAAAACGGTTAAAAAAAACAAAAAAAAAACACGTATGCTAAATATTTGTAGATTGACCGATCTCAGTGTATAAATATACATTTTTTGTGGTTGTGAATATAAACGACTAATATTTCTAGGACACTTTTTATTTACAGTAAAATCAGCAGAAAAATAATTAGATTTTTCTAAAATGGTAATTTAAATATCTTGCTAAAAGCATCAGTTTTAACATTGAATATTTTTTAGAGTTCGATAAGTTGATTTTTTTCCTGCAAATTAGTGAATTTTTGCTTATTTAACATAAAATCTTGACAGTTAGAAGAGGATT
This sequence comes from Parasteatoda lunata, assembly GCA_949128135.1. Lineage (NCBI taxonomy): Eukaryota > Metazoa > Arthropoda > Arachnida > Araneae > Theridiidae > Parasteatoda > Parasteatoda lunata. Next base: position 12,424,748 of record OX421975.1, on the reverse strand, counting down.
TTGTTACCTAAACTGCAAATTTTTCTAAAGTACATTATTTACTTAAATAAACATCAAAACTCATTTTTAATTAGAATTTTGTTAATAAATACCAACTTTTTTTTAAAATAAAAATTACTAATCCTATGTGATGACTAGTGTAGACTTTTAGAATGAAAAGAAGCTAATAATTTTCTAGGAAAGATTTTGATGTTGGCACACGCGCTAAAATAATAGCCAAGTTTTGTCGACTTCTAACCAGTGACATGAACAAAAACAAAATATAGCATCACAGAAGGAGACCAATACAAAAGTTATAACTCATTGCCAACTCCAAATAAACCACAACATATGTATATATGTAGTTAAGTTTTTGTAAATTCAAAAACCCATTGGTTCTTTAGCAATTGTAATTGATGTGAACAAGTACCAATATGGAAATATTTCAATTTGCTCCTACCACGGATTTGAATTTCTTATCTTCAAAACTCAAATTTGATGTGATAAAAAGCGTTTCATTCCTATATGTCGAATGACAAAAAAGAAAAGAAAAAATGTTTTACGCTCTTGAATACTTAGACGAATTGTTAAGACAGAAATAAAAGAAATATCCTAAATTATGCAGTAAAAATAATTATTCAAAAACCTTGAATTGTAAGTTATATATATACACATTTAAGAAAGTCATTTATAAAGTTTATTAATTTTATGAAATAATTTTAAAATGCCATTTCTTTAATTTAAGCATTTTTACTGTTTTGAGGTTTTAACAACATTTGTTTTTTTTTCCCCTGTTAAATGCAGGGGGGAAAAATTCTGTTAATTAAAAGTTTGATACATTTATCTATTTTATGATTACGTGTACTTCTGCAAATTATTGAAGTTCCACTGTTTGTAATTTAACAGAATCTGAGTAAAAATTAAGAAAATTTAGTCACGAGTCTTAAGAACTAATGACATTTCACTGGTCCACGCATATTTTCATCTGTCTATTCTCATGCCTCTATTAGATTTGTGAAAAAAATACTTACAAATTTATAAAACAAAATAAATTTTATATATATGATATTTAATTTTTATTAACTAATTAAAAAATTCATATTAATTTTTATATAAATCAGAATTTTTTATTGTGCTTTAATTCATAGGTTGACCATAAGTAGAGTATTAAGTCAAAGAAAGTTTTTAAACCGAAATTAGAGGAAAATGTACAGATAATGCATAGTATATTCAAAATTGTAATCAAAAATACAGAGAGGGTATCTGCACGCCTGGAAAGATATGAAAAATCGTGGAAAGACATGGATTTCGGCATTGAACAGAATTTAACATAAAATTTCATGATTTTAACTATTTTTTTTTATTTCAAAATCGGGGAAAGACATAGATTTAGGTTGTAGAAAAATCAAATTTTTAAAATGGAATTACCTCCTGCTAATTTCACAGTGTTCCGAATATCTGGATTTGTAACAGAATCCCCACTCATAGTCATATTTTATTTAAATATAAAATGTTTTTATCCTGTTCTTTAAAAATTATGTTCTTTCAAAAAATGAAAGAAAGAACATCATTTCTACCTGAACATCTACCAAGTACCTAAAACATCTTTTAAACTTCCATAATTTCAGAATTTTTTTATCTATTTTTTATTTTTTTATTTTATCAATTTGAAATTCTAGTTTAGGCTTTTATATTGCACTTTGAAGAAGAAATAAAACAGGTTTAAATAACTACATATCTAGTTATTTGCTTTTGTATTTTATTTTTTTAAAAGCTATTTTATTGCTTCAACTCTTTATTTACTCTGTTTTTTAAGTTTAAAATCTATAAATATGAAGATGCAGAGTATAACAGTTTTGGTTATACCTATCATTTCAATTAATGTTATTTTAATGCTTTTTTTTAATTTATCGTGTTTTTGTTGGAGAAAATAGTAGCTTCGGTAAATCATGAAAAATTCTTGGAATTAGTCATGGATTTAAATATCTAAAATGTAGCAAATACCAATGTTTTTACTACAGCGCAAGAACGTGAGAATCTCACATATTTTTTGCTTTTCTCGCATTAAAAAATGATAAACGCGAGAAGTTTGCGCACTCTATTAATCAATTTTAAAATGAGCGAATCTGTCGAATTTTAGAAAAAATTTCGTCTTCCGCCATTTTGAAAAGACATGAAAACAGCTACCTCAAGTGTTGAGAAAAAAAAATGAGTCCTTTATGATAACTTGTTTAAAATTAGCTCTACTTTTAGCTGTTAATGAATTACCAAATTCCTTCATCGGCAATTTACGGCAATTTGTAAAAGTTGATGCAGCAAAACTATTCCATTGTTTAGAAATTAGAAGATGTTAAAAATTTATTATAATTAAAGAAATATTTTTTTTTTCCAAGTCTATTCGTGTTTTTTTTTTAATTTTTAGAAATCTCACTTAACTTCCTGAAATCTCACCCAGTTTTTGAGAGAGGGTGAGAAATTCTCTACCACTTTTTTTTCTGTAATGAAAACACTGAGATACCCTATACAGAGTTAAGATTTTATGACATAAACACAGACCAAAACACGAAGGAAGAAGAAGAAAAAAAAGAAAAAAACATCTTAATGTTCTATGCCTTTAAATTCCATTAAGAGAGATTGGTTATTGGCCCAGGGGACCACTGATTAACATTTAATGGTGGTCAAGCCAGACTTTCGTGGTCCTGATTAATGTCTAATAACTGATTTGTTTACTTTTTTCTATAGTTATTTTTTGAACCATCTGGAACATATAACAACATGGGAAGATCCTCGGCTGAGACCATCTCCTGTTCAGCAGGTATGTCAAAACAACAATTTGTTTCTATAAAAATGTCATTTAAATATATTCCTGAATGTTGTACTTAATACTTTTAATCTTGTAAAATAGTTTTCATCCATGTCTTACATTCTAAATTTTATTTTTAATAGGCTTATTTAAGAGCATATGAAACATATGCCTTTAAGATTTTTATTTCTATTTTGTTACCTCTTAAATTATTTATTAAATGTTGATATATAAACTGTGGAGTTTTTTATAATAGACAATGTATGTATGAATGGGTGAAACTTTTTAACCATGTATGTTTCTAATTGGTCATCACACTTGATAACTAAGAAATAGGTTTGATTACTTAATGAGTTCCGTTAACAACCTTTTGTTTGTTAGGATGTTTTTTTTTTTTTATTGTTTCATCTTAATCTTTGTAATCATGTGAACCATTTTTTCTTATTTGTTTTTTTTTTTTTTTTTGAGGCTATATTATGGATAATTCATTATAACGGTGTTTTGGAGTTTACTTTAACAGCGTATTATCCCGGCAGAATTTTTTTGAGCTATCTGCGACAAAACTCTCTAGCACTAATATCTTTATGCAAGATACTTTTACTAATAACAAACATATATGTTACTGATTTTAAACATATATGCTGTGTTTACAATAAAAACTATAATAAAAATAATTTTTTTAAAAATTGAAATTGTAAGAATTTTTTATTCTAATATTATGGGTGATATTCTCGCATTTTGTTGATGGGGGGTGCAGAAATTATTTCCATTTTGTAAATAATCATCACAATGAAGAAAATAATTAAAAATCATGAAATCCATAGTCGTAATTGCTGAAAAAGAGATTGACGGCGGAATCACACGAATCTGACTCCTCAAATGCGTGTTTCGTTTCGAGATTAGATTGTTGTTAAATGATATCAGGTTTAAAATCTATGGAAAATCAATGACAATAACCCTGTCATAATTTTTTCTGGCTTTCTGCGCCAAATCTCTCCAGCACTAATATCTTTCGGCAAGATACTTTTAATAATAACAAATATATATGTTACTAATTTAAAGTAACAAAGGCGTCAACTTCAAAAGAAAAAGAAAAAAACTTTCGGAAGAAATAATGTAATTTTTAAAATTGAGTATGTAATATTTTTTATTCTATTATGAGCTATATTCTCGCATTTTGTAGGGAGAAAATACACTAATTACTTCCTTTTTCTTTCTTTGCAAGTCATCATCAAACTTAAAAACAAATAAAGAAAATTGTGAAATCCATAGCAGTAACTGACATACAAAAAAAAAGGATTGATGGCGAAATTATGCCAAATCGAACTCTTTAAAAAGGAGGGTTACAAATGCATGTTTTCATTTCAAGATTCATCTGTTGTAATGAATAATATCAGATTAAAAATATCGGATTTTAAAAACTATGTCAAAATCAATAGCAATAACTGCCAAAGAAAAAAATAGATCGAATATTTCTGCAGAAAGGAAAACTAAACTTTTTACTTCATTATTCTCAAATGAAAGTAAAAAAATTAAAAGCCTTTTTTTTTCCCACTCCGATTCGCAAGAATGGCATATAATTTTGAAGAGAAGATGGAAGCTTTTGAAAATTTCTGCAGAAAAGAAAACTAAAATTTTTTAGTTCCCAAATGAAAAATCTTTCTGCAAAAACTTGGTAATATTCTGCGACAATGTCGCTACAATTTTGCCATGGGGGACAATCACAGCCAAAAAATCCATAGAATCTTTGCTATAAAAAGTAAATACTCAAATGCACGATTCGAATTTTCCATATTGTTTGAAATTCGATGAACGGCGAACCCCTCACCACAGTAGTTTAACTTTGTTTTGCTCTCTGTAATCGGCTTCGGCGTCGCAAGCTGAAAAGTTGCTTCGACAATATGGAACCACAGGTGTGGATTGGAGATATTGAAGATGGGAATTTTTACTGCAGACGATTCCGCCATAGTTGCAGTTTCCTATTAATCCAAGACTAATACAAGAAGCAAAAACAGGAAAGTTGAAAAATAAAAGTTGCTTGTATCATCAGACGTCCGGGTCACCATTGAAGTAAGCGAAGATAGCTCCTTTTTAATACTAATATTTATTGAACATATTTACAATATATACAAGTTGGGTTGAATTACAAGAAACATTACCACAGCAGGTGATGGGAGAGATACTGGCAGGCTGCCATATGCGTGCTGGTATTTATACAATTCTAAGAATATGGTGACGTCAGAACTCTTAATTCAGTTCACTTCAAAAATAAGTAAAAACACAATTGATTAAAGACAGACAGATAATAAAATAAAATACACATGATTTTACGATGAGCGGTGAACCCATCACCACATGATCCAATATTTTTTTTAAGTAAGGCTTCAAATTTACAAAAATTTATTTTAATTATTATTCTGTTTTAATTAAATTTTAGTCTTTTAAAAATATCATAAGCAAGTAAAAATTTCTTCAATTTTATTATTCATCAAAAATGATATTTTTTACATGCTATTAAGTACTACAAGCTAACGGAAACTTGTTAAAGATCTCCCTTTTGGTTATTGTTGTTTTTTGATGGCATGCTTTGTTGTTGTATTTTATGCATTGCACTACCTGCATTAGAATGCACTTAGCTGAATAATGTAGCTTTTTGTTGAATCATTATGATTTTTAAATTGCGTCTGGAAAAAAGTATGCGATTTAAATTAGATCTTATATAGATTTGCTTAAAACTTGATACTTAAAAACTATATTGCTGTTTGATCTTTTTTTTTAATTTCATTTAAAAAATTTTAAAATTTACAAAATTAATAATAAAAACAATCTGAAATTTATTAATTTTGTTATGTTTGTATTTTACAGTTATGATGCTTTAATTATACCATTTTTGGAAATGTTGAAATTGAAAATATGCGTATTTCTAAAATATAAATATTTTTAAAAAAATTTTATAAAGCATACTAAATTTTTAGCTTTTAGTTCTACCCTCTGCCTTTAGTGCAATTCAAAAATCTTATGGCTTATAATTTGTAGTTTTAATTTTCATTAAGAAACAACTAATTTCAATTTTTTAAATTTATGAGTATTTTATTTAGTTTTAAACTATTCACAGGAAATTTAATTTTATTATGAATACTTTGTATATACAGTGGAATATTTCAAGTGCTTAATTAATTGTTATAAATGATTGTTCAGGTTTTGATTTAAACCTGATTACCCTATATCAATAATTTTGATAATTCACTCTAAAATTGTATCATGTTTTTGATTTAAACCTGACTCAATAGTCTTCATAAAAAGGGCAACTTGAAATGTTATCAAACTCAAATTCCATTGTTTTTCCCAAAACTAGGCTATTTTTTAATGAAAAAAAAAACAATGATTGTTCAGGTTTTGATTTAAACCTGATTACTCTAGTATCAGTAAATCACTAAGTGTTTCATGTTTTTGATTTAAACCTGACTCAATAGTCTTCATAAAGAGGGCCACTTGAATTGCTATCAAATTCAAATTCCATAATTTTTCCCAAAACTAGGCTATTTTTTTTTATGAAAAAAAAAGCATTTCTTAAAATTGCATGACTAAATCACGTTAAAAAATAATAAATAAAAATTTAATTTCTTTTCAACATTAGCATGACTAAGTTTCTCAACAGTGTATAAAAGAGAGATAAGATTTTAAATGTTTAATTTCACAAGGCTTTATTATTCTGTCATGTCTTAAGGCTGTTGTTTTCTACTGATAGAGTGTATTTAAAACTCTACCTACTCATTTTCTTTAAGAAATGTGTTAAAATTAATTTTTGAATTTTGTGCATTTTACAAATTATTACTGAAAAAGGAACGGTTTATCAAAAAGCATTTATTACTTAAATTATATTTTTGAGAAAAATATTCGGTATACTTATGCACATTCCACTAAATATTTAATTTATAGAATATTTCTCTATTAAGGTGTAAGAAAAAAAAACCCATCTTTCAAAAAAAGAATTGGCTTAATGTAGAATAAAACATTCATAATCTATAAGTTAATATTATGAAGTTCAAAATATAGCAAGAAGTGAATTAGGTTAATATGTAATTAAGCTTATGGTGTTATTTATATTAACGATAATATTTTTTATTAAACTATAATAAATAAAAAATAGAACTTAAAAATTATACAGAAGAAATATTAAGTTATATTTTTACTAAAAAATAATAATAAACTAAAATTGAAAGGACTATAAATATACCTTAAATAGTTTAAAAACATGTTTATGGTGCAAGGTTATAAAGGAATATTGACGCAAAGATGTCTGTCATTATTACTGTGTTGTTGCTAAAGAAAATTTTCTAACTTTATCAAATTTGCTTCCATATTTTCTGGTACCTATATCATGTGTCATAAATGTTGTATAAACCAGTATTTGAAAGTAGTGCACATTTAAAAAAAGTAATTTTAATAAATTCCTTTAAGAAAATGTGTAGTTGTAAGCTCTAATATTCTAATCAACAGCTTTAAGATCTTTAGCTTGTCGCTTTATTAAGTTTATTGTTTGAAATATTGCTTTGTCCAGATTTTCTGCTGGCCTGTTTCATTCAAAATATTCTTATGTTTAACTCCTTATAAAATTTTAAGAATCAAAATGGATTGGTTTACGTTGTTAAATTTATGTTCTATCTTTTAGACAGTGAGTCAGCTTTATATCAATATTTTAGTTGGACATTGTTGAAAGTTGTTTATTTTATTTTTTTGTGCAATGTTATATTATGTTTCAGTTTACATGAACATTTATATTTGGTTACATGCCCTGTGGCAGAATTTTTTTGGGGGCTTTCTGCGACAAACCTCTCTAGCACTAATATCTTTCTGCAAGATACTCTTAATAATAACTAATATACATGTCATTAATGAAATTTAATTTAACATAAACATAGTATATATTAGAAAAAGAACTATTTGGATATAATAAAATATTGTGTATTTTTTTTAAATGAATATGTAGTATTTTTTTATTCTAATATGAAGGGCAATATTCTCACATTTTGTAAGAGTAAAACACACTTATCATTTTGCATTTCATAAATCATCATCACATAAAAAAATAATAATTAAAAATCATAAAATCCATGAAAGAAAAAAAAAACTTTTTTTTAAAAATTTTCCCAAATAAGAATTTTTAAAAAAAACATGAGCATTTCTTTCCCTCTGATGCGTGAAAAAGGCATCTTTTTAATGTGTTTGTGGAGGAAAAAAATCTTTAAAAAATTTCCTGCAGAATTGTTTGCTTCACTATTCTTTATTTTTCATTCTTCTCGAATAAGAACCGAAAAATTACGAACATTTCTTTCCCCTCCGATGCTCAAAAAGCCATCTTTTTTAATATAATTTTAGAGAAAACAAAATTCAAAAATTTTTGCAGAAAAGAAAATCAAAATTTTTTGCTTTCTAAAGGAAAATTCCTTCTGCTAGAACTTTGTATCTTTCTGCTACAATGTCACCACGATTCTGCCACGGGGGTTACATGATTTTTCTTTTGAAAAATAAAAAAAATTCCTTGCAAAACAAAATTGTGACTTCCCCATTATACTCGTTTGTGAGTTATTTTTTTCCCATATTTACATATCTCCTTCAGGGCTCTTATGCAAAGTATTATCTATATGGAACAGGAAGGCCAGTAGCTGGACAAGTCAAGGTGACTTATTAGGCCTGTGTGCATGCTTTTTGTGTCCTTCATTCTGTTTTTTCTTCCTAGCATGAATGTTTTGTGATCAAGTCTGAGTTCATAGATGAAGAAATATTTTCCTTTCCTTTTTATTGCAGCCTTTCAAGATCCCGTTTAACTGCGCCGAGAATCCCGTTTAACTGCGCCGAGAATCCCGTTTATAAAAAACAAGAACCCTATCTCTATCATAAAATTTTAGGCTTTAGTAGAGCAGAGTAATTTAGTTCGGGGAAAAAAAATACGAAGAAAAAGTTAATCTAATTGAATAACATGATCTTAAAGTATGGTTATACTCTAGAAGCAGAATAACTATGGCCCTCGTAAGACCAATATTCACGAATTTCGGCTCAATAAGGGTTCAAATGGCCAGAATTTTTCCGATATGGGCCCTATATAGAATTGTCTGATTCATTCGATATTTTACTGCCACTTTAAAACCGATATTAGCCCTATATAGAATTGTCGGATTCACCCGATATTTTATAGTCATTATTCAACCAATATCAGCCCTATATAGGCAGATATTGACACTGCATGGGACCAATATTAAAAAAATTTAGACATTCCAATATGGGTCCCTCGGAGCATGTTCATATAGGACCCATATTGAGCTCTACTGGGGCCCAGATATAATTGTTGCTAGGGTAATTTTGTAAATTTTTAACTTATATTTTTGAAGCTGGTGGAATTTTATATGACTAATAGAGAGCTTTCTCAAGTACTCAAGCATTTAGTAAATAGTAATATACACTATCTGGCCAAAATTATCCGGACACCCGGTTGTCCGGATACTGTCCGGTGGAACCGTAATGGTGCGATATTAACAAAAAATTGCATTATTTTCATTAAATATAATTGGTACTCTTCTGTTTGTTAATAAGTTCACAGTTGTCTTTATGCTTCATTTAAAAAATCGGTGTTCCATAGTAAGAATCATTTAGTGTTACATACTGTAGGCGAAAAAATTGGGCATTGCTGGTATAGTCAATGAGTTATCATTGACTATGTAAGAATAATATTTGAAAGACCTAAAGAAAAATATTAATATAAGAAAAATAATTTAAAGATCTAAAATATAAAATCCTATAGATTTTAAAGGTAACAATAAATTACTTAAAATTTCATTGTATACAATTGAAATAATTATGTTCTAATTCCTAATTTTTATCAAGCAGATACTATATTTTAAATGTTAATTTGAATGTTTTTAGTTGTAATTTAGTTTACATATACTTAATTGGAACTAATTTGGCTAATAATATGTATTATTGGACAATTGCGTTGGAGAATTTTTCCGTTTCTATATCTTTAAATGTTTCAGTATTGTTCGTTGGCCACTTTTTTAAAGTGTTATACAATTAAAGAACATCATAGAGTACAGATTAAACAGGGTCTTGAAAGAGCACTTTGTATTTTTTTATTTTTCATAATAATGTGAGTTCCTTAGTTAGTGATTTAATTAGTGAGTGATTAAATTTTTTAAACTATATTCATAACAAGAACTATAGATATTATTTATATTTGTTGTTGGTTGTAAAGCCATGATCATTGATTTGAATGCATGTCCTTATCTTACTATGTGTTGTGCAACCATTCTAAATCTGAAGGTCTCAGATCAGCATTACTAATCTATTATTTTATTATACTATTAACCATTATTATTATTATTTTTCAGTTCTAAAGAATATTTCCATTTAATTATCTCTTTTTATTTGTAATAACTTTTTTTACTTAGTATAAGTGTATTAAAACTGAAATATCTTTAGAATCATTAATTTATGCTAAAATTTAATTTAGTTATGAAGTATTTTAGTGTTTTTTGTCATTAGTTTGTTGTAAATATTGTTTTAGTAAAATTATGATTTATTTTGTTTACTCCGAACGATGATGCTTGTAAATATTTTTGCTCAATCAAATGTTCTTAATGGACTTTAAAATCAACACTACTATTTTGTTTAATTTTGATCTAAATTATATCATTCTCATATTTTAAGCCATTTTTTAGTTTAATAGACATTTTAGTAATATAGTAAATTTTTTTTGTTGTTTTTTTTTTAAATTTCATTCATAGGTCATACGTTATGCACATTTTTTATTTATTTTCTAACAAGTGTTTTCGGCTGATTTTTCTCTAATTACTAACATTTTATGTGAAAATTTGTTATGAAAAATGTATTGATCAAGTAATAGTGAATTATTATGTTCTACAGCACATAATTTATTTACATTTTAAAGTCTGTTTATGAAAAAAATTCAATTATTAGCAATTTATTCAAAAATGGTTAGGGATTTTCAAGAACTTTTGGCGAAAAATCGGTTGCTTTTTTTATAAGTCTGCATGTTTAGTTAAGTCTGTCGCCAAAGATAAATAAAAAGGAGAAATGCTAAATTTAAACATAACTTTTAATAAAAACTTAACAACAAAATTAAAGACATACAAGAATAATCGAGCAAGTAATAACTGAAGAAAAACGTAAAGCAGATTACCTAAAGAGAAGAAAAAGTAAAGAACAAAGTATCAAGATGGTTTCGATGGTAACGAAGTTATACTATGATCACATTATTTAAATTCAGTTCAGTTCAAAGAGATTACAAAAAATACTTTGAGCGTATGTTGAAATTGTTAGGTTCGCCAGAGCATGAATTTCTCGAATCAAGTACGATGATTACATCACAGAAACTCTCCATCCAAATACTGGAGGTATGGAACTAGGGAATTCTAAATTTTACACGTCTACCACTTCTGGTACACACTTGAGGTTGAGATTCGAATTTTGAAGAATTTAAAGGAATGGAAGTTTCCAAAAAGGCAGGTTTGAGACGATCTATACTAATTGTATAGATCGTACTAATTATAGATTATATACTAATTGGATAGATTGTACTGATCTATACTAATTGTAGCTGTGCGGGATCCAATTTGTAGAGTGAAATGCTTGCCTTGTCGAGAGAGTACCTGGAAAGGTCCGTCGTATGGAGGAGTCAATGGAGGTTTGACCCAATCTTTTCGAATGAAAACGTGAGTAGAATCCTTTAAGGCAGGATGAACAAAGCAGGTTTGACGAGAATGATCAGAAGCAGGAACTGGTGAAAGCTTTTCCATTGTCTCTCGCAAGTGTTCAATGAAAGTAGACTCTTCAATGGGTTTTGTGGAAGGGTTGAAAAATTGGCCAGGTAGCCGTAAACCATTTCAGAACAGGAACCTTTCAAGTCATCTTTGAATGCTGATCTGATTCCTAGTAAAACTATAGGAAGAGTCTCTGTCCATCAAAGTTTGTCGTGGCACATAATACCTTGCTTTAAGGTTCTATGCAGGTGCTCGATCATACCATTCGCCATAGCATGATACGGCGTAGTACGTATTCTTTTTATTCCCAACATGGAAGACAGATTGGCAAACAATTTTGACATGAATTGTCTGCCTTGATCGCTTGTTATTACAGCTGGTACTCCGAACCGGGAAATCCAGTTAGTAACTAAACATTTTGCAACAGTTTCAGCAGATATGTCAGAGATGGGTATGACTTCAGGCCATCGAGTATAGCGGTCAATGCAGGTTAGTAAGTAACGATAGCCTTCTGAAGGTGGGAGAGGTCCAACCAAATCGATATGGATGTGTTCGAACCTATGATCACGCAACTTGAAACTCTGCAAAGGACTGTTAGTATGTCTTTGAACCTTCGATTTTTGACAGTTTATGCAAGAACGTGTCCAGTGTGCAATATCTTGGTTTATTGACGGCCAGATAAATCTCTGCTTGATCAGTGCTCTAGTGCTATTGATACCTGGATGTGAAAGACTGTGCATACTGTCAAAAATAATCTTTCGATGATTGACAGGCACGTATGGTCGTACAAGGTCGTTTGGCACGTCGTAGTAGAGGAAAACGTTCGGTTGAACTTCCATTTTCTGTAACTGAAGTGACGAAGATGAATGTGCTAATAGGTTCTGTAGTTCCTGGTCATCCTGTTGAGCTTTAGCAATATCTTCCAGATTTGCATTAGCCAGGCAAATATCGTTTATCCTAGACAGGGTATCAGCTACCACATTGTCAGCTCTGGACACATGCTTAATGTCTGTGGTGTATTGGGAAATGTAGTCGAGTTGTCTTGACTGCCTTGGCGAACAAGTGTCATGTTTTTTCCTAAAAGCGTATACCAGTGGACGGTGATCTGTGAAGATAGAAAAAGATTTTCCTTCAACCGAATCTCTGAAGTGTCGTATGGCAGAGTAGATGGCTAATAATTCCCTATCGTAGGTACTATACTTCTTTTCAGCTGGTGTTAATTTCCGTGAAAAGAAAGCAATAGGTCGTGAACCATCTGGCGTGTGCACTTGTAAGACTGCGCCTAAAGAAACTTCGGAAGCATCTACTGTTATGGAGATTGGATGAGCTGAAGGAAAATATGCCAACGTGGCTGAATTGGCGAGGTCACGCTTACTCTTTTCGTACGCAGATGTAGCTTCTTCAGTCCAATTTACCAACCTATTATCATTTTTCTTAGCATTTTTAAGATAATCATGAAGTATAGCTTGGGTTTGTGCAGCATTAGGAATGAAACTGCGATAGAAATTAAGCATTGCCAAGAATCTTCTCAACTCGGATATTGTTTTAGGTTTTGGCAGGTTTAAAATAGTCTCAACTTTGGCCGAGAGTGCTTTAACCCCTTCAGGTGTGATTAAGCATCCCAGAAAAGAAACAGAGTCTTGGCCTAAGATACATTTAGAAGCGTTTAAAGTTAAACCATGTTCAGCCAATCTTTGAAATACTAGTTTAAGGTGTACTTTGTGTTCTTTTTCATCTTTTGAGGCAACTAAAATGTCATCAAAATAGGGTATACAGAAATTTAAACCCGACAATACTTGATTCATAAAGCGCTGGAAAGTTTGGCCCGCATTTCGTAATCCAAATGGCATAAATACATATTCGAATAAACCAAATGGAGTTGTTATTGCTGTCTTTGGTATATCCTCAGGGTTAACTGGAATTTGGTGATGCGCTCTACATAAATCTAAACAAGAAAATATCTTCTTACTTTCCAGCAATTGAGTACAATCCTGAATGTAGTACCCTACATTCAGGATTGGGATATCTGTCCGGAATAGTAACTGCATTCAATTTGCGATAGTCGCCACATGGTCGCCATTCACCATTCGCTTTTCTGACCATATGTAAAGGATTAGACCAAGGACTTTTAGATGGGCGTATAATTCCCAATGACATTAGATAGGAAAATTCTTTTTTAGCAGCCTCCAGAAGTTCCGGTCGCAATCTTCTAGGTTTAGTAAACACAGGAGTGCCTGTAGTCTCAATGAAGTGAGAAACCAGAGCATTTTGTTTCTGTTTACCTAAACAGCAAGAATTTGTCAAAGTTGGAAACTCCGCCAAAATTTTCTTATATTTTTGTCAAAGGTTCAGACAAGGTAGTTAAATTAAAAGTGAAATCTTGATTTTGAACTCGGAACCCGGATGACGAAAGTTTCGTATTTGCATCAATCAAACAGTTGTGTCGAGCATCGACTAGCAAATTGAAATTTGTCAAAAAGTCTATACCAATTATAGGTTGCTTAACGTCAGTAACAATAAATTTCCGTTGGAATTGGCGTCTTAAGTTCAAATCTAAATCTAGTAACTTTGTTCCATACGTATGGATTTCTGTACCCTTTAGCAGCATACAGATTAAGTGCAGGGTCAGCCTTACAACACAACTTATGTTTTGAAATAACGCTGACATCAGCTCCTGTATCAACTAGAAATTTGATATTAGTCTTACGATCGGCCAGTAGTATTCTGTCAATCTGGCGATTGTTTCGGCCGTTAGGCAACCGCCTTTTTAGTTTTCCGAATTTTTAGTTGTGTCACTGGTTGCAGTTCGAAATTTGCATGGACTCTTGCATTTTCTTGCTGAGGGTCCGAAGTTGGTGTGGTAGAAACAGAATTCGTTAGCAGGTTCAACATATTGGCGTTTGAAAGGAGAGCGTCCGTTGCGTGACAAACTTTGGCGATTAAAAGATTGACTTCTAGACCTACGAAAATTTTGACGATTTTGTACAATTTCCATCAAGTTAGCTACTTGTTTAGACAACTCTGAAATTTGATGTTCTAAGTTTAGTAAAGTCTGGCGCTGTAGTAGAGTTGACTGAACTTTGAGGGGCAAACTCTAGAATTTGATGTTTACTAGAAGCAACCAACACTAATTTTATATTAGCTGGTAGTCTATCTAGCCACAGTGATTTCAATAAATCCTCACTGAAATGCTTTCCCGCTAAATCTCGCATTCGTTTTAACAGTAAAGATGGACGCTGATCGCCAAGTTCAACACCTTGTAATAAAAATCGTAATTAAGAAGTTTCGCTCTCAGCCTAGATTTCTATGAGTCGTGTTTTCAAAACAGAATATTGATCACTTCCAGGTGGACTGATAATCAAGTCTTGAATGGAATCCAAAATATGAGATTCAACAGCGGCAACAACATGATTAAATTTTGTGTCTTCTCTTGTAATGCCAGAAATTTCAAATTGGGCTTCGATTTGGCAAACCACAACTTAGGATTATTCTTCCAAAAAGGTGGAGGTTTGACTGCTATTCGTGATATTTCCGACACTTGTACTGCTTCTGAACTATTATCTTCCGGCAATGGCATATTTTTAAGTATTCTGGACAATTTCATTGGAAAAATTTGATGTTGCACAATTGCAGGTGTGAAGAATTCAATCCACAAACTGGAATAGCAGCGCTAAATCCAAAAAAACCGGGTCACCACTTATCTTTGGCGAGAAATCGGTTGCGTTTATTATAAGTCTGCATGTTTAGTTAAGTCTGTCTTAAGAAAAATTCAAGTCACGAAAATAAATTTCATCCGTAGAAAAGTTAATGATGAGGACTATCTTTCCTAAGTATTTATGGCCTTATTTTATTGAAAATAAAAATTTGATTATTAGTTAATATTAGATACTCTTACAGTAAAAGTTAATCAAGAAAAACCAAATTTATTATGATAGCATTTTAGAGTAAATGTAGAATGATTTTATTAACTTGTGCTTTGAATTTGAGATACCTGCTGATTTTTGAAGAAGTTAACATCAGCTGGACTATTGCACTCACTTCCTTAAAGCTTTTCATTAAATTAATTTAAAATGCATGAAGGTAAATATTGAAAAAGATTGGAACTGTCGATGAAGATTTTGCCGGTCCGTAAAATCGATAATACTTTGAGGATTTCAAAAATTAAAGTATTTTGAGTTCTGGACATAATTTTATTAAAAACAAATTTTTTTTAACGATTCCGGATTTATATTAGATGTGACTGCAATTTATATATTATTAAGTAAGAAATACTTCTAATTTTAAAATTCCTCATTTTACAAAAAGCAAAACAATGTAAGAAAAACATATATATATATATATGTATACAATAATGTATATACAATAAATGTATACAGTCAGACCTCGATATAAGGTCACCCTAAGGGACATCGCAAAAATGACCTTATAAGCGGGGTGATCTTTTAACCGATTCATTATCAGTTCGTAACTAAGCAAATAAATAGTACACATTATGATTTTTTTAAAAACGGTAATACAAACGAAAACGATCGGCCATAAATTAAATATTTAAGTCAATAAATTTTAACAGAATTTGTAAAGAATTAAGGATAGTTAGATTTTTAAAAGAAATTTAATTTAAAAAAAGCTGTTTACAAATTTCCTCAAAGTGTACATACATACATTACATCTTACCTTAGTTAAAATAATCATTTATGCAGGTCTGTCTCGTTTTTGGTTTCATTTTTCGAACAATGTTTTCTAGATTTTGTAACTTCTCAAAATGTTTCTCAGCCCCCTCATGGTTTGTAAAACAATTTCGTATGACATTTATTGCATTGAAAGCTTCACCTTAGGTTACAGCTACAGTCTGATCAATGTCATTGTCCACAACTTGTGAAACAATTTTAGAAATTGTAGCTTGTTCGTTGACTGCAACATTTTCTTAGAACTCGAGGGGTAATTGCCTTGTAAGGAAGTTAAATAGGCTTTTGTTAGAAAAGAGCTCTCCTCGCCTCAGATAAAAATGACCTTATAAGCGATAACGATTTTTTAAACTTGACCATATATCCGATAATCTGTAACAAAGAATTCCTATTCAGTGAGCCGGGACTTTGGAAAAGTGACCTTATTTGCGGGATGACCTTATATGGAGGTCTGACTGTACATATATATATATATATATAAGTATTTTAGCCTAAGTTATTCGCCTGGTTTTATTTTATTTATGTGTTGAATTTCTGAGGACTTTGTTGAATCAATTTACACATTCATATGAAACACTGTTTTGAATGACAATTAGTGAGTTTATCTTTGTGGTAATACTGTATTGGTTATATTAAACTTGTCAAAGCATTAAAAAAGCTATATATACTAACACATGTTTATAATGAGGTACAATATAATGATGTTCCATTGTAATTCCATTATACTTCCTCATGTTCTAAATTATTGAATAATCTATAAATTTGAAGTTTTATGCCATGATTTTGTTCATTTAATTTCTCAATTCATTTTCTGTTTTCATAGGCCTATCCTCCATTCTATGGTTCTGGTAGTTATTCTATTACGCTTACTTCTCCTCCTCCACCACCTCCTCCTAGCTCACCCCCCACCAACAATCAAATGACAAATGTGAGATACATTGATGAAGACCTGTCATCATCTGTTAGTATAAATTTGTGCTTTTTTTTTTAAACTGTATTTCTTATGAAGATGTGTAATTGAGGGATTTATTCTAAAAGTTATATGTATATATATATATATATATATATATATATATATATATATATATATATATATATATATATATATATATATATATATATATATGTCAAAGTAAAGAAATTATATAGTTACAAAATAAAATTTTAATTCTAAAGAATAGGTTCCCAACCTGGATGCTATTGCCTCTTTGATGGCATTGAAGACTTTCTTAGAGGTTGATATGATTTTCTAGAATACACATAGAAAAAAAATTAAGTACACTTAAAAAGTAATTTTTATTTTGCCCTGAAATACCAAAATACATATTTAACTTTTAAATTTCATATTTTTGAAGCACTCATTAATTCAGCAATTTATTGAGAAAAATATTACAAAAAAATTTTTGTGTGAAAATAGCACTTTGCTTGCTGTTCCAAATGAAAATTTTTGACACTTGTAAGTTTGAGATGGTTTTTCCTTCTTTCTTTTCAAAATTCAAACAATTCTTTCTGAATTTTTAACAAATTGTTTTGATATTTTTTTTCATTATGAACAATAACAATAGCTTCAGATTTTTAAATAAATTTGTCTAGAAGTAATTTTATGCTCTACTTAGCTTGCGGCAAAAATTATTTGAATTTTTTAAAATAAAAAGCTAGTTTTAGAAAACAAAATGCTACAAAAATGTTTGAACATAAAATTATTGGTTGGTAGGAATTTTCAATTATCCATTCAATTATTGTTTGAAAGTGTATACCACACAATGAATGTAAAAAAGATTTTTTGATAAATTTTTTAATAAACATTTGGTACAAATCTTTGTTGAGGGGCCTTTGCCTTTCAAAGTTGGCAGTGAGTCAAAAATGGTCTGGAATCTTCTATACTTTAATTGATAGTATGCTCTTTGGTATTTTTTCCTGATTTTTGTGTTCAACCTAAGTATGTGCTTAAAATCTTTATAGTTTAAAATCTTAATATTTTTTAAAAATGAATGTTTTATTTGTTAAGTTATTGTTTGTCAAACTTTTTAAAAAATGGATAATAAATAGAAAACAAATAAAAATTATTTTGATAACAGTTAATGAACTGTTTTAAAAGTTGAGAATTACTTTCTTGAATTATTTAAAAATTGCCTGTCTTATTCTGTAATTTGTAATAAATATTTTAAATAAGGATGTAAATTAATATTTGCATTTTAAAACTAATATTTCTGACTATATGGATGCTTGACTGAATGTAAACAATAACAAGCTTCATAAAACCGAAAAAAATTTAGAAACTTTCAGTGTATCCCTCCGCTTATATTATAGTAAGCTAACGAGGCGATGTGTGAACAGGCTTAATATTGAGATCTCTGTAATTTACAAATTTTAACTGGTTATGAGCCTAAAATAAATTTAAAAAAATTAATAACAAAGCATAAATGAAGTGTAAGGTTTGCCATGTTTCGAGTGTTATCCCTTATTTGACTTTCGTTGTGCAAAATATAACTGTTTTTAATTTTTTGGGTTGCATCATAGTATGCTTGCAGAGTTTTCCGAATACATATTGTGGAGAGAGTCATGTAAACCTTCATCTATGAGAAGGTACCCCAGCGTAGAATCTAGTTAACATGTCTTATATACTAGTGAATTGTATTTTTATTGTGGTAGACACACTATAGTACTTCCCCCCCCCCCAGAATTATAGCTGTGATAGAGTTCCATGAACGGATACCACACGTTTTTGTGAGAAGCTAGGAGAGCTGTATTAAGATCACCGTACTGTTAAATTCACGGTCGTGGTTGCTCCTGTGTTGCCATTAGCAGTCGAGTGTATACAGGCCGACATTGTGTCTGATAGAGACTGAGTAGCAACAGTGCAAGGGGGTGGATAATGTCGCAGTCACAAGCAGCAAGTCAGCTGTTCAATGTGGGCCATCCATCTTTGTAGGCCTGTTCAAATCGAAGTGGGAGTTTCTGCCAAGGTAGGCGTCTAACACTAAAAGTATAATAATATTGGATGGTGTGCTTTTTCAAGCTTAGGCGTAAAAATCAATTTGAAGTAGTAATCCGGAAGTCTTTCAATGAATTTTAACCCCTAGCGCCATCTGTGCTTAGCTTTACACGGTCAACCATCCATTTTGTGCATGAAATATGCTTGCTTTGCTTTCTGCTTTATAAAGCTTTGCTCTTTTCCTCACTCTTTCTATAGGGCGTTGGAAGCAATTATTACACTCCTCGTCAATATTCTCAGGTGCAGTATGCTTTCTATTTTTATACTTGTGTAATTGTAGTTTTTTTTTTTTAGTTCACAGGTTCTAACAGTAAATTATAATTAGCTTGAAAGTATAATTTTAAAATGAAGAGCCTAGTTCTCATGTTTTGATGTTTGGAATTATTAATATATAGTTGCAATCCCTGTGGCAGAATCGTTGTGACATTGTCGCAGATCGTAACACAATTTTTGCAGAATTTTTTTTTAATTTGGAAATCAAAAAGTTCAGGGTTTTTTTTTTTCTCAGAATTTTTCGAAAAAAACTTTTTTTTTTCCTGTAGAATTCCCCCCCCCCCCCTTCTTCAGAATTATATTCAAAAAATGCCTTTCTCACACATCAGAGGTGGAAGAAACGCTCTTGTTTTTTTTTTATTTCTTAGTTTTCTTTGAGAATCTAAAAATTCCGCAATCACTAGTTTTAGCTTGAATTTCATATTGATGTTACACAAAGTAATTTCCAAATCACAAAAATTTAAAAAAAGTTAACTATGCAAATATGTTTTATAACAGGATAATATCGCCAATAATATTAGAATATTTATTCTTTTATATCTAGATAAAAAATAATTCTTACGTTTACAATTTAAAAAAAGTATATGTACTGTTCTATTCTGTACATAAAAGCTTTTTTTTTTGTAAACAGAAAGTGCTTCGATTACTTTAAATTAGAAACATATTTATTTCCTACAACTAAAAATGTGTTTCAGAAAGGTATTCGTACTAGAGAGAATTGTCGCTGAAAGCTCAAAAATATTCTGCCTCAGGGGTTGCAATATTTAATGTAATTACTTGTTGCTGTTATTTATTATATAATATAGCTTTCTAAAAAAGTAAAATTTTTTAATTAATAAAGTTATCTTTTGGAAAAGCTAGGTTTTCTTTAAAAATAATAAATTCTTGTTTTCTTAATACCTATTTAAATTTCACATGCATTGACTACAAACAAATTTTTCTTAAATTACATGCATAGAAACCAAGAAATGCTTAAAATTTTGGACAAAGTCTAATTTCATTTCTGAGTTTTCAAGAAGCATGTAAATTTCTTTTGCTTAATAGCTTGGTTAAATGGTGAATCGAATATTTTTCTTATTCTTTCTCTGCAAAAGAAATTATTAATACTTTGGATTTGTGATTAAAAGTATAAACAAGTTATGCAATTAAATCTAAAGTAAACTTTCCGGAAAGGTTATTAAGTAAAGTAAACACAGTTTAAGTGTTTTTAAGTAAAAAAATTTTAATCTTGAACTCTGAAATTTAATAAGATCAAGTTTGGTAAAATTTGTTGTTTTTTAGAATTATTACCATAATATTCTAAAAAACATGGCAATATAATAATATTTATAATTTTTGAACATTTTCTTGAATTTGAAGAAATATCCTAAAAATAATTTTAAAAATCTATTCTTATAATTTGAATGAAATAGATTAAGAGATCCAAAGAATTAAATAGACACTTCCATGCTATTTAAATCTTCCAAAGAATTGAATAGCAGAGAAGTGTGGGAAAAAGTTTATATGGTTCCTTTCTTTTTCTGTTTTAAGTTAGATAATTATCCCTCTTCTATATAAACTGTTATTAAATGCCATTAAATATTTCTGCTAACTGAAAGTCTTAACAGCTTCATACTATCTTTTTGTTATCTGCTGTTTGTTAATTCTGAATTTTCTGTGTGCTGCTTGTTCAATTTACTCTGCAAGTTCACAGTCTTTAAACTTCATTCAGTGGGCAAAAGCTGATGTTTGAAATTTTAGCAATACATTATCAGGGTTAACTGGTCACCAGTATTCTAAATGAATTGAAGACCCTTCTTAAATAAAAACTAGTAAAATAAAATTACGTAACAATAATCATAAAGTTAGGGCAAAAATATTTTTTTTATAAAAATCAAGCAATTTTGATATTTGTGCATAAAATTTTAATGATAATTTCTTCTATTAGCTTGAAAAATTTATAAATAAAAAGGTTACAAAAAATATTAAAAATTTTCTAGATTCTATGTATTTCTTGTATGTTAACTGATTTTTTTAATTGGCTTTTAACATGCATTATAGATATTTAGTTCATCTTTTTTGTGTATTTTAGTATGACGTGATTTATAATTTAATTAAAAAATTTCAGGGAGGGTATTCTCCAAATTATGGAAGTCCTAAAACACCATACCGATTTAAGGTGAGTGGTTTATTTATTTATTTATTTTTATTTTTTTATTTTTGTTTTCTTATTAATTCCACTTTTCTATATTAGGGGGGGGGGGAAACGAATATTATTTCTTAATAGGTGGCTAAGACCCCTATTCGCAGATGCTCACCAACCCCGAATATTGATTCGGAATAATTGCTGTTTCTTGGCATAAAACAGTTGAAATTATTCAATTAAAAATATATGGTACTAAAAAGAACACTTGTGTATAAATATATGTACTAAAAGAACACTAACATCCAAAATTTCTCTTATGATACTGAGATATGTAAGTGTACATAAATCATTTTTATAAGTCAGTTAAATGAGTCATCATAATGAGTCAATTAAAGATAGAATTACAAAAAATAAAAGAATTAAATGTAGTAAAAAAATTGAGAATTGAAAAAATTGATTGAATTAATTTATTACATGATAATACACATATATTACAAAATAAAGTGAAAAAGTTCTCTTGTCCTAATCCTAGGAATGTTTTGATCTTTAAATTTAAATTTTTTTTTTCCTGTTTAGATCAAAAGAAAAAGTTTAAAAAATTAATTTTTGTAAACAAAGACATTATATTATTAAATAGTCTCCTTTTTTTCTCCTTTTAGAAATGTAATTTAATTACAAGACATAGTGTGTAGCGTTTTTAAAAAGTGCTTAAAGGTGCTGATTTTCGTTTTTTAAAAGTCTTTAAAGGTATTTTTTTTCTTGAATGTTTTTTAAAAAGTGCTTAATTTTTCCTTTTCCAAAATGAGATTTTCGAAAAGGGAATGTCCATTTTTGCCATGTATTATGCAAAAGCATGCTTTTCACTTTGTTCTATTCAACGTTTTCACAATTCATTCATCCATAATCTAATTTGATGTACCATTGGTCGTTAGCATTTGAAAGCGCCAGTCATTTTACATGTTTGTGAAATACTTGAGGGTGCGCATGTGTGTCTTTTTAGGTGAGATTATTGCACTCTCATATGCAACTCTGTTGCATTTTGCAAGATATTCTCATTTTCCACCCTCTTAAATCGAACCGAAAAATCTCTCTATCATTTTTTAATGGCTAATTTAATCAAGAAAAGAGTTCTTTGACAAAAACTAGTTATTTTATCATGATCATGTAAAGTCTTTGGAAATTATTTTGCATTTTGTTAATGTATATAGTGCTTAAAAAAAATTTTTGAATGCCTAAAAAGTGCTTATTTTTTTGTTGAAAGATATGGCTACACATCGAGCAAGATATGTAATGTGATATTTTAGAATATGAATTTATCTTTTCTTTTTGTCAGAAATAGCCAATTGAAAAGAATTAAAACTTCTGTTTATGTTCTGGTATATTAAACCTTTGATGTTTGCCCTTTCACCCTGTTTAATTTCAATTTTAAATCATAAAATGCTTCATGTCTTAGGTATATGTATTAGAAGCATGAGATTCTTTTAATGGAAAATCTGACTTTAAAAAACGCTTGAAGAAAAATTAAATTTCGAATTTTCATTATTATTTAATTCTCTGTAATCATAATTTATATATAATGTTGAACAGTTTGTTGGACTGAAAACAAAAAAGTTTGAATTACATATGTAAATCTATATATATATTTCTCTTACACGGCACCCAAAAAAAAGCCTCATTACAACTTCCCGAATGGCAACGTTAGAAAATCAACCAATGATTGCATCTAAAAATGTCACATGCCAAATCTAGCTGAGGTGGCTCAACATATAGCACTTTTAAAAACGGAAACAATAACCAGAGTGAGCATTATCAGGTTGTTCAATTCAGCTGCGGCAAAAGTAAACAACTTAAAAAATAAAAATGGTGTTGCCAGCCATAGAATTTTTCTAAAGTTAACTTAGCAACATAAATCAAAATTATGATACCTGAGCGCTTGACGTAACAAATCCTTGTACAAATCCTGAAATGTACAGGTTTAGAATTTTCTACAGTGAAAAGTTTGCAGAACTTCAGTATTCAAAAAAGTATACAAAAGCTAGACGTTAAGAGCATATCCAATGAGCGAGCAAAGCGAGCATTGGATTGCGAGGCAATCCGAAATGAACTGCGAAAGCAGTTCCTGGGGTTGGTGAGCGCCAGAAAGCAAGGGGCGAAGCCTCTTAGTAATTTAAATATTGTCTTATTGCTTGAAACAGTTTCATAAATTTTTTCCTTTCTTTTTTCATAATTTTAGTTGAAATTTATTTTTAAATATCTTGTCCCTCCCCCCACTCTCATGCTTTGTAGTAGTTGATTTTTTATTTTAATATTTTAGCAAGAAAACTCTGTTGAGGTAGATGAGCAGATCTTGATGAAACTGTGTGTGCAATTTCCAACAGTTGATGAAGAAAGCATATGGAAGCTTCTGAAACAGTGAGTTCTCATTTATTTTACAAAAAAATTTCCTATTTATTTTATGTCTTGCTTATCTTAAATAATGACTCATTATAAATTTGTTTTATTATTTTATACTCTTAAAAAATAAAATACTTGAGATGCAGTGTAAGAATAAGAGGTGAAAGCTAGGAAAAAGTGCTTCACAATCAAATGTTCGTATTCTTGTATTTAATTCAAGAATTTCTAGACTCTGCTTCTTAGAGAAAAGGGGCATTATTGTTCCTGCTAATTTCATAACCATTGTTGATTAGCTGACTCAATTTTGAGTTTACAACTACCAATGTTCAACTCCGTGGCCTTGTAATTTTGAACCCAATCCAAAAGATAAGGGAACTCCTGGATCAAGTACTATGTGAAATTTGCCATTGTGGAGAATGTTTTGATAGAACTAACTCCCATTTGTGTTACAGGCGGGGAAAACTATAAAAACCTCCCACGGTTAGCCTTAACAGCAAAGAGAGACTAAACCATGATTCGTCTGTTACTGAGGATATTTTACATCAGCACTGCGATTGATGCGAGCCGGGTGCAGAATTCGTATCGAACAGCCATCGCTTTGATTTTAACCCAGTTCACCTCATTGGAGGGCAAACTCATTATAGCATTCGCAATTTATATTTTCGGTTCCACACCCATGATTCATAATTCACAGTTGTGGTTGTAAGCCATATTGTGGGCTGTAGTACAGTGGCATGAAATCTGACCAAGAGCCTAAGCCTAGATAAATCTTTTGATTTAATGGCAGTTTTTTGGGTAATTCTCCAGTGTAAGCGACATTTAAAAACTCTTTTGTTGAGAGCTATTGAGGCTAAAACTGTAAAGTTCAATTCATTCTCTAATTAAAGATAGTGTCCAAAATTCCATTTATTTGTTTTTAAACTGTTATCACTTGTTTCTTAGTTATCTTACAGTTGTTATAGCTGAGTTCTTAAAGTTATTTTGATTTAAAGAAAAGAAATTTTCTTGCAGTGGGCAAAAAAATATATAATGAATTTTGGAATTTCAGATTGCTTTAGTACAGAAAGGTTTCCCATTGTAATAAATATAAAAACGACTTTTTTTTTAAAAAAAAAATTGGTTAATATCTTTCATATATGCATTACACTTAAAATTGATGAAAACCTGCACAACTTGAGAGAAGATTATATTAAATAGTATCTTAGTTCTGATACTGAGCATCATAGAAATATCAAAATCTTATATCATTCTCAGGCTGTGGAAAGGAGTGTCAAACTTGTGGCAGAGGATATTAATAGAATGTGTGAACATGAAGTTAGAAATGGATATATCCAAGCCACATTAAAGTCTCAATCAGTTATGTCTGAATTCTCCAAAAAATCATAAGGCTTTGGATGTGTAGTTCAAATTCCTGTCGCTTCTAATTTTATGTGGACATGAAGAGCTGCTGTCTTAAAGTTTCCTCAAATCACTTAAAATATGTTTTTTAATCAACTGAAAAACCTGCAATTCAAAGCTGTGATACAACTGTGTGATGTTGAATAAAATTAAAATTGATTACATGAACCCAAAACTCAAGTTGGAAAAAAAAAAAACCTTTTTTTTTCCATTGTGTATTACTAAATCTTTTTTTCTTCTTTTTATTTATCCTACTTACCATTATTTATTCGTTGTTTTTAACTGTTGAATGCCATATAGCATAAGTTTTATTTCCTTAATATTTTATTTTGTTATATCTCTTTATTTTTAAAATCCTGTTCATTGTTTTTTGAATTTCTGAAAACTTATGTTCAAATTTTCTGCTTAGCCTGTATCAAAACTATTAGAATTCTGATACTCGACTTTTAAGTTTTATATTATAAAAATTTTAAAACTGTTTAAGAGGACGCTATGCAAAGGAAGTTGTCATGGCAAATTCAGTTTCATGTCCATTGGTATTTCAAAATTTTAAGTATGGAAAAAGTGATTTCAGGTAAACTTAAAGTAAAACATGTAAGTTTCAAGTGCTGAAAGAATGTTTTTAAACTTACAAAATGTAAACAAATGATGACATTATTAATTTTCCACTGTTTAATTCTACTATAATTTATTTGCATTTTAATGCTTTGAGGAAGAAAAAAAATTTATAATTTGAAGGTCGGAAGTAATCACACTACAAATAGTGAAACTACTGCAGTCACTACTTTTTTTCGTAGTTTGTAGTGTAGTGTGCTACTTTTTTTAAGTAATGTAGTGAGAAGTGCGATACAAAAATATATATATATATATATATTTTTTTTTTGTTGCATTTCCTGGAAACTACTATTTACATTAGTTTAGTACATGAACAGGATTCTAACACAACTAATTTTTCAAATTTGATTGGTGCAAATCTTCGCAGGTCTGTTAAAGGACGCACTTTTAAATGCCTCTGTGACTGTGAATTAATAAGAATTGCATATTTAGAGTCACATGTAATTAATATTTATTCCATTATGAATAATAAATAGTTTATCACTTTGGTCAAACTTTCACATGTGAATGTACACTCCTAAAACAGTGATGTTATTTCAAAGAACGGAAACATATTTTTGATGTGCTTAATTTCTTAGAGGAGATAAAAGAACATTTAACACCTAACGAAATTGCAAGTATTTGGTATTTCTTAGCATATATCTTTTCATAATTAAATATTCATTGTTAAGAAGGGCATAAAAAGTTGATATTACTAAATAATTTACATACAAATGTTTAATATAAGCTAATTCTTATTCAAAACCATTTTGAACATAATGTGTAAATTAATTTCTCCAGCAAAGTTTGCTTCCTTAAATTAGCAAAGTAGTCACTACTATTCCAAAGAAGTTTGTAGTCACTACATTTTTAAAAAAAGTAGTAACGAAGTAGTTTGAAATGTAGTTAACTACAAAAATAATGTAGTTTTTCTGACCACTGATCTAGGTTCATCTGAACTCACTTTTTACTCTAAATGGCTTATATAAGTGAAAGAGAATTCGCCGAGAAGGTTTTTTCTCTGCAGTATAACTTCCTCTTAACATGCTGAAGCATACTTACCAAGTCTCCTGTTTTTTAAAGAAGACTCCTGTATTGTGTAACTCTCCTGTTTACCCATATATTCTCAAATTTCTCCGCATTTGTTGAAGAAATTTATAAAAAAAATTTGGCGATAAAATATCCACTGATGGCAAAAATACTTCTCTCTATCATCAACAGATAGTGCTATTACCAGTACTGCAGTATGTTGAGTGTTAGTTTAAGTACTTCTTGCCATCAGGCTAACCATGGGAAGTTTTTGTGGTTTCTCTCTCTATGTAACGCAAATGTGGGTTAATTCTATCAAAAAGTCATTCACGAAGGTAAATTTCTCACAATACTTGATTGATCCAGGAGTTCCCTTGTGCTCTGGATTAGGTTCAAAATTACAAGGCTACAGAGTTGAACCTTAGTAGCTGTAAACCTAAAATTGGATCAGCTGTTCAGCAACGGTTATAAAATAGTTTAAGTAATTATAAATAATGTGGTTTAAAAAATATTCTTTAGATTAAGATTTATATACATATTTTTTACTTCGCTAAATGTAAATGCTTATATTATTTCCAATTTTGATTTACATGATTATGTATGATGTATCAAAACTTTACTCGTAGCCTGAAAAATGTAGCTAGTAAAATCTCTGTTATTTTATTTCTTTAATGTTGGCAGGTATGTGAGTATATGCTTAATTTTTTACATTTATTTTTGTAACATGAAGTTTTGATAAAATAAAACTTAAAAGCTGATGTTTTTTTAAAAACAACTCTAGATACCATAACAGAGAGAATGTGGTGGTGAGTGCTTTATTAGCTGAAGGACAACCAAGGGCGCAGACGTTCTCGGTTGAAACAACACCCAAATTGCAAAAGGTTTGAACGGTTCTTTGCTTAATGTATTGAAATTAACACAATAAATTATATCTTTTTGCTACTCTAAAATATCTACTCAATTTTATTTTGCCATTTGTATTGGAATTGTATGACGTGGAAAAAGAAAATACTAAAACACTAAATATCATTTCTGTGTAAATTAATTACAGAAAAGTAGTCTGAAATTAGCATTCATTTTGAGCTATAATTATTAGATTGGAACAAACATAAAATGTTGATGAATATTCTAATTTTAGAATGAAGTGCAGGTGTTCCAAGTCGATGAAGCTCTCTTTCACAAACTGCGGAATTTTTTCCCTGCAGCTGATCCTGAGCATATTCGCAACTTACAACGGATGTACGTATTATTTACCATGTTTGTTTCAGCATGTATTTTTTAATATTTTAATAATTCATATGTTAATATTATAAGTTATGTAGAACTCATTGTTTGATTATTTAACTGTTTTATTTAGTTTCTGCAAACAAATGATTAAATTTTAAGTGCTCATTTTCGGAACAAAGAAAAAGAAAAAAAATCTACTTAAAGTGCATATTTTAATGTTCAAAGTCTGTAAATATCTACAATGATAAAATTATTGTATTTAAGCTTAAATTAGAATTACAAGATTTGACCATAGCTGTGGAAGAAAAAGACTTAGGCTTATTCTCAATTAAAATTGCATTCATTTTTAGGAAATTATCTCAGTATTGTTAAATAATTATTAATTTCAAATTATGTTATGTATTTTTATTTCTTTTTGACCCATTAGAGAAAAAAATCAGTAATAGAACTAAATTTTAAAAAACATATTTGTTGCAAAATATTGGAATTGTGCAAAACCATTCTATTCATTTTTACGTTTTTTAATTAACTGCAAAACTCAGCTAAATAAATTTGGTTTTGAAATTCTCAAATAAAAGATCATTTACTAATAATTCATTTATTAATTCCAATTTTATTAGTTTAAATGATTTTCTGTGTCAAAATTCAACCTTATTAATGTTAAAATCTTATAGTTAAAATTCAGCCTCATTAATTTTAAATTATCCAGTATAATATTATTACCTTACGCACATCCGATTTCAGGCCAATCTAAGATAACTAACAAATCAAATGCACTTTTGTACTTCTGTAAGAACATGCCATAAGTTAATTTTATCATCCTCCATTTACGCTTCAAATTTCCTATTTGGTAATCTGGCAAACTAGTTACATTTTAAATCATTTTGGAAAAATTACGGTTAGTGTAAGTACATTTGAAATCACTACTCACTTTCACTACTCGGTCAAGAAAACTCATTTGATAATTTCTTGATAGTATTTTTGTAGATTTCTTATGCCTTTGCATATTTAGATTTAAAAAAAATTAAAAAACAAAACATATTATAATGTAATGCTTAATCTCAGTTCTCAGGGAGTAAAAAAGATAAAACGAAATTGAATTTTTAAATTTTAATAATGATAATATGCATGCATATTAAAACCTGTATTTATTATGCCAGTAACTAGTTACATTCAATTTTATTTTTTCTTTCTGCATATTCAGTCTTTACAAAAACAAAAAATAATAATTTTGAAATAAATGATAACAAAAAAATCAAATGCCGTTCTCCTGCTCTTATTGTTTCTCTTAACTATGTGCAGGAATAAGATAAATGTTTTAAATTTAACTTGGAATTAACTCATAGAAAATGCTCATCAGAGTTTTTTCTGAAAGAAAAAAAAACTATTCTAAAGTCTAGGAAATCAAAAATCTGCAAGATATTTTATGATTTTATTCAAAGGACTTGACAACAAGAGCAATAAATATAAATGTGTGAAGTATTATTTGTAATTTAATTAATTTCTTTTTTCTTATTTGTTTACATTTAATTACTTTATTCTTTAGTAAAAGAAGTTTTTAAATGTGTTCCTAGATTATTCAATATACTTAAAATCGTTGATCATCATGATACTTATGGGTAGACGCTACCCAGAAAGCGTGTAACCTCACGGCAACCTTGTGTCGGAATTTTCTTTTTATTGTCATGCTAAAAACCTTTTTTCAATAAATCAAAAATATTCCAGTTTCAAACCTTTCATCCTAAAAGGATTAAAAATAATTTTTTAACCCTTTTTTAAAAAGTATTGTCACTTAGGTCCATAATGACGCTTTAACTGACGTCACACTAGCGATAGGATCAAATTGTATTGTTCATTGAAATTTCTTGACAATGTAGATTTTAGCAGAGCATACAAGACTTTGCGAGAAGAAACCTTATAATTACTTAGATTTAAGATTATTTTCATCTTGTGACTAGCCTTATTAAAGGATTTTTTTCATGTGTGAAAACTCTAAGGAGGTTGTTTTCCTAGGTTTTGAATTAAGATAATGTGCGTAGAATAGAGCAGATTGTCACAGATCTCGTTTTACGGTTAGAAGGTTTACACTTAAACCATATTACAAACCTTTTTAGGTTTACATGAAAAAAAATTTTGCTGAGTTAAAATAAACCTTATTTTGCTATCTGGGTATATGCTGCATGAAGATGCAAATTAAAATTGTCTCATCTAGGTACCATAATCAAGAGCATGAAGTTATTGGAGCTTTAGTCGCTGGCAACAGAGGCTACAACAGCCGTCTTCAAAGTCCTCATCCCAGCTCTCCTAAAATGAAATTGAGATACCTTAAACTTGTTTTCCCTGAATGTGATGAAGCTGTCCTTTTTGACGTACTAAATAAGTAAGATAAACCTATTTTTAGTTCTTTATGATTTAGATGTTGAATTCATGTTTAAGTTATCAAATTTGATATTTTATACAGTTTGGGTGTGTAAACTATGACTGTTTGAGGGCCACATTGCAAAGAAGGAAAAAAAAATTTGCTGGGCAATACAATATTTTTTCGACAAATTGAAATAAACATTAACCCTATGTAGTTTTATTAAAATTAATTAAATTCTTTTTATTATTATTTTTTTTAAATTTGAATTAGATATGTATAGGTACATATTTGTTTTAATTTTGTAAAACTGTCGTTTAATTTAGTTTGGATTTCATAAAGAAGGAAAAAAAATTCAAATTAATAAAATGGATGAATTTGCTTTTGTTGAACAAGCAAATCGATATCGGGTTCAACAGACGAAGTTGCAGTTCTTAATGCATTTTCAATATGTTTTGTCTGTGATCTTTGCCTTATTTTTGTTTGCTTCATTCTTGAAAATAGCTGTTCACAAATATAAGTACTGCCAAAAGCTGATGGCATTAATAAAGCATGATAGTGAAAATTAGGATATTTATCGCGGGATATGTAATCTATAAAACTCCAGTAGAGAAACATTTCCAAATTTTTCTTTCATGTCTTCCAAATGTCACTTTGCAGTTCAATGCATTCCATTTGAAGGTAATTTATTTATTTCTAGAAAAAATGGGGTAGAAAATATGGTGAAATAATTTTTATTTTCTGCTTTCTAACCATAATTTAGACAAGCATGGCTTAGATGTTGGATTAAATTAAATCATTTTAACATAACAATTAAATCTATTAAAGATGAAGCATATTAAAACAGAACAGACATGTTAAAGATATACAATGTGCAGCATCATAAAACAAAATCTATTTCCCATAATCTATTTTCAAGCTGTCTTATCTCGTTCTGTTCTAACGTGTGCAGGCATGCTTCTTCTTTTCCTTTTTAAATATGCTTTTAATTGTCATAGATGGTGGATATTTACTCTTTCTTTAGACACAAGGCAGTAACCCAATAAAAATGGCTGGGATAGCCTGGTTGGAAAGGCGTTGGACTCACGTTCATGAAAACGGGAACTTCCACCCAGCCGAAGACTCCCTGATTTTTTAAATTGTAATTGGTGCACATTTACTCTGTCGAGTCACAAAGCCCTCCATGTTCCCATATTAAATTATACCTCTGAGAGTACTGAGTTGGAAATTGATCGTTCTATGGTTCAGATCAAAATTTCTATCTATGGATGTATGAATAGGTCTGCCCTATAAATGGGTGTGACGTATGAGTGTGGCAGAAGTCTAATTCTTTTCCATAGATGGCGCCACAGGAAAACAATAACAATCACACTCTTTGCCTTAATGGCCTATGACAACAACAACAACCTAATCAAACTTTGAGAAATAAAACCTGTCATATTTGAGATTCACTTTAGTTTTTTCTGGCAAAATGTTACAAATGCAATTCTGAAATTTGCAGTTTTTGAAAGGTAGTTAAATAGTATGCAATTGCGTGTTTTAAATTTTTGATTTTGTGCAAATAACATTAAAAGAATTTTTTTACTATCATCTAAATCGGTTTTCCTCAGTAATAAAATAAATTTTAAAAATCTAAAGCCTGAAAGATGTATTATTTTAAATTACTGACTTTAAGCCACACTTGCATTGCTTTGAAGTTTTTTGAAAAAATACATAGAAATCCATAGAAACTCCACTTCAGTCGAAATCTATTTTTATATCCACTCACCTAAATTTATGCAAATCTTTACTAATGTTTTTGGTTGTTTTTGTCTTTTTCCAGCTGTGACAATAATGCCCAAGAAGCATCGACTCGTTTAGTTGGGATGGGCTATTCCAAGCGTGATACTCCAATTACTCGTCCAAATAATAGCCAGTCAATTCGTAAGCCATCTCTTGAAATTCCACGTCCCTCTCCGCCACCTGAACGTCCTATAATTGTCATCCCACCTAGTGCATCAGACAAACTACAGTGTGAGTATTCATTCATTGGAATAGAAATATTTGTTAAGAGGTTAAGCACAACGAATAGTGCTACATACCTGCCAACTCTCCTGTTTTTTAACGAAGACTCCTGTATTTCACAACTATCTCCTGTTTACCCGTATATTCTCAAATTTCTCCATATTTGTTGAAACAATTTAAAAAATAAATAAATAATTTTGGCCATAAAATATCGGCTGATGGCAAAAATACTTCTCTTATTCTTCAACAGATAGTGCTATAGCCAGTACTGCAGTATGTTGAGTGTTAGTAGTTTAAGTACCCCTTGCAGTCAGGCTAACCGTAAAAAGTTTTTGTGGTTTCCTCTCCTTGTAATGCAAATGCAGGTAAGTTCCATCAAAAAGTGCTCCAGGAAAGCAAATTTCTCCCAATTCTTGATTGATTCAGGAGTTCCCTTGTCTTCTGGATTGGGTTCAAAATTACAAGGGTACAAAATTACATAAGCACTTACATTTAACGAAGAAAAAAATACACGGAATAGCTGTAATCCCAAAATTGGGTCGGCTGTTTCACAACAGTTGTAAAATATCTTAAGTAATTATAAATATTGGCTTAAAAAATCTTCAGATTAAGATTTATATATATATTTTTTACTTCGCCAAATGTAGGTGCTTATATTATTTTAAATTTTGAATTTCTCTTTTTGACTTACATGCTTATGCATACTCGAAGCTTAAAAAATGCCTTTAGTAAAATCTCTGTTATTTTATTTCTCCATTGTTGGCAGGTAAATTGCTATTACAAAGAAAAATAATAAATAAATAATTAATTAACTGTAATTTTTGTTTTAAAATTATATATATCTAAATGCTAATTAATTTGAAATTATATTCTGTATCGGGTGTAAAGTCTTGTTAAGTTTTTTTTTTTTTTTTACAGTTTTGAAACCTTTTAATACATTACAAATAACTGCAATAACTCTTTTTATAATTTGTCTGAGTTTTTATTGTTATTTAATATTGTTATTTAATATTGTCTACTTTATTAAAAAATTTATTTTTGGCATCTCTAAAATAGGTAATAAAATTTATTTTTAGTTGTCAATTTTCAAAGCATTCTAATTGGGTATCATCTAGCATAAATCAATAGAAACTTATTTAAATCATTGCTGTATACTTAGTACTTCTCTATGGAAACCACTCAATTCTGTCATAAATCCTTTGCTCTGAATCTTATTTCTAATATTTAGTTTTGCAGTTTTCAATGGACGAATGGATCAACACGTAGTTTAAAAGACTGAAAAAGAATCCAAATTTTTCAATTTTAATTATATTTTCTATTATTTTCACTCAATTTTAATTATTTGTCATGATCATATCTAAAAAAAATTTTTAATCAACTCTAAATTTCTAAACTTTTTTTATCGCACGTGTGTTACAAGGTATACAAGGTAATCTTTAATAACTGCCTTTAATAAATCTTTTTTTTTATTTTAAAAAAATTCTTTTTTCAGGAATTAAATAAGAAGAATATCATAAACATTTGCGGTTGCTACATAATATATATGTTACACATTTTTTATTATAACTGATTGCGATTATTTTTTATTGTTATTCATTTTTTATTTTTATAATATATTTTTAGTCTTTTTTCGGAATTAAGTAAAAAAGAAGTATTAACATTTGAGGTTGCAAATTAAAGTTTAAGCAAGGATAAGAAAGCGGATATAAAAAAGGAGAGAGTAGGTATAAATGTAATTTATTTAACAAATACAAAATTTATACGAGTACACATACAATTCTTATTATAATTAAAAAGCTTACTTAGAGCATACTTTACGAGGATTAAAGAGTTTTTACTTAATCGTTTTTTGTTTTACATTTCTTAGGTGCTTTTTTGTAGCAATGTTTTGCCATTTTTTATGTATAACAAGAAGACTGGTGTTGTTTCTTATTGTTTAATATATTCAATAGCACTTTTGAAAGCTTTTAGTCCATCTGTATGCGATATTTTTTTAGGTTGATTGACATCGTTATTAACGATCATTTCATCGGTAATCTTTTGTTGTATGTCAGGTTCCTCACGGTAAAATCACGGCGACATTCTTGCAGAACATTACAGAGAGCTTGCTGAAAGATTTTTCCTTTGGGAAGTAAAGCATTTAACTTTTCTTTCCTGCAGAAATTTTCGAACGATTTTATCTTTATTTCAGAATTGATATCAAAAGATGCCTTTTTTTCCCGCATCGGAGTGGGAAAATAATGCTCAAGATTTTTCTATTCTCATTTGAGAATAATAAAGAATAATGAAGTAAAAAATTAGGTTTTCTTTTTCTTTTGAAATTTTCATTCAATTTTTTCATGCAGTTATTACTACTGATTTCCACATAGCTTTTAAAATCCAATATTTTTAATGTAATATTATTTATTACGACAACTGAATTTCGAAATGAAAACACGCATTTAATAACCCCTTTTGAAGAGTCCGATTCGCGTGATTTTGCCGTGGATCTCTTTTCTTTTTTTTTCAGTAGTTATTGCTACAGATTTCATGATTTTTTAAATTTTTTTAATGTGATGAGGAATTACAAAATGCGAAAGAAGAAATAATTAGCATGCTATCTTCCTACAAAATATGAGAATATTGCCCATAATATTAGAATTAAAAAAATATTACATATTCAATTCAAAAAATTATTTTATTTCATCTGATTTTTTAATTTATTTATTTTCTGAAGTTAACGCTTCTCCTACTTTAAATTGCTGCATGTATATTTGTTATTTTTAAGAATCTTGCACCAAGAGGTATATCGTAGAAAGCTCATAGAAATTCTGCCACTAGGGTCAGGTTGTTTTCCTGAGTGTTTGGAAGATAGAATTCGGGATTTTTTTTTTTCGACGGTAGTTTTAAAAATAAAAAATAAACTAGAACAAAACAATCTTCAAAAATTTGGTAGCTCGGGTAATCGGGACTCTACTGTATATGTTAAGGGCAGTCATTTCAGAGACACTTTTATGACATGTTTATGATGTATGTTAGTATATGGATAAAATGCATTGTATCTTTGTGTGTTTTGATTTTGATAGTGGTTAGTCGACTGCAAGAACAATTCCCTGCTGTATCTAGAACATTAGTGAATATGGCTTTAGACAGTAGTAACTATAATGAAGATCGTGCCAAACAGTTTCTTTCTGCCATGACTCCTCAAGATGGGTAAGACCATTAAATTATTCGTTACGGGTAAGACTGTTAAATTACTCAAGACCATTAAATTACTCATTATGGGTAACACCATTAAATTACTCAAGATGGGTAAGACCATTAAATTACTATCTCATTAGGATTGTTATTTGATCAGTAAGGCCAGATACTGATGACTTAATTTTTAATGCTTTACAACTTATGCTATTCAACTTATACTTTGACATTCAATTTTTTCAGGTTACAAAAAAAGAAATTAAAATTAGAAAATTGCCCTACTTAAGTTTCAGATAGATTTTCTAGTTCTGATTTATTAAAAATAACTTTATGTTTAATACTTTTGTTATGTATTGTGAATATTCACTTTTTAAAATTTAAAAACAGCTCCTTATTTTTCACAAAAAATTTATGACTAATTTTAGTTTTAACCTATTCAACTTATATATTTACATTCAATTTGTTAATGTTACAAACAAAAAAAAAAAAAATAATAATAATAATAAAATTAGAAAATAGCGCAACTTAAGTTTCAGATAGACTTTCAAGTTCTGATTTATTAATAGCAACTTGATTTTTAATACTTTTGTTATGTATTGTGAACATTCACTTTTTAAAATTTAGAGACAACTCCTTATATTTCACAAAAAAATTTATGCACAATTTCTGCAATTTATGAATAATTCTACTTATATATTGACATTCTATTTGTTAATGTTATAATAAAAATTAATATGAAAATTAGAAAATAGCCCAGCTTAATTTTCAGATAGATTTTTTTAGACTTGTTTTATATCCATCTAAAAAAATATCTGCTGGTTGATGGTTTCATCCTTGGGTAGTTGTAATTAGCATGTGTCAAAGATTCTAAAACATAGCAACTATGATCGTAACAACTATTTCCTAAACTATTCTTCAGTTCTATGTCGCTCAAAAAAATAAAATAATAATAATAATTTCAAAACAATACGCACAATATTTAGAGACATGGAATTGGGGGCAGATTAGCTTATGATTTTTTTGTGCCAGTTAAGTAAAGGAGGATTATAACTAGAAACAGATCTGTAATGTAATCATTTGTTCATTCTTAATAAATTAAAAAAAAAATTTCAGATTTTGTAATAACAAAAAAATCAGACATTTGAGGTATACTTTGGTTTATTTTATTTATTTATTTTCAGTCAATATCAGGTTAATTTTTGAGTAATTTTATTATTATATTATGAACTTAGCATTTTTAATTTTATTTTTTCATAAGTTATTTCCAATAATAGTAATGTAAATTACTTTTTTTCAACATATTTAAATTCTTCAATAGTTTTCATTTTTTTAAAATAATGTTTTTTACCCATACCCATAAGTGATACCATTGTTTTTCAGGGAGGAAAATTTAGTTTATTTTGCTATTTCTTTGTTTCACTATAAGTACTTTGTGGTAAATGAGAATTTTCATGAACACTAATAAGCTGTTTGGTTTATCCCCCCCCCCCTCTTTTACACTTTTAGACATTTAAAAGTAATTATTATTTTTATTTTTGGTTTGAAGTTTTGTTGTTTGATACCGCTACAATTTTCGCTAAAATATTACAAATTACTTATAATTTTAAATATTGTGTATATTTAATTGTTAAATGTTATAATATAAATAACTTTGCTAAAAATTTACAGTTTATTAAAATATTCATATTTTAATAAATTATTTTTGTAACTACATTCTCAATAAATTCATTTCTTAATTAATAGTTTTTATTTGTTTTTGTCCAAATGATTTGATTCCAAATGAATGAAAATAATTTCAAAATAGTAATAGTTTTTATTTTATAAAAATTATTGATTAAAAAAAAAGCACTTATCACAGTAATTGTTCCTTACTTTATTCTAGGGTGTTATTAAATATATATTTATTTAAATAAAAATCATTAACCATATTCATATTTGAATCAAAATGAATGTTGAATAAATATATTCAGAAAATATTCTCCCTCAAAAATTGGAAAATAAAAATTCATGTATATAAAACTATGAAAAACTAAATGAAATTGAGATACCATGAAAAAAGATAGCAAAATTCAAGGTACAAAATACAAAAAATTTCTCTAAATCCTTTATATTATTTGAATAAAAATAATTCTCAATGTATACTCAAGCACAAAAAGTCCAGAAAGAAATAGCATTAATGAAACACACAGCTGTTGCTATGCAACCAGTGTCAACAATCAGTTGCCATTTATTAGACATAATGTTTTGCTTATTGTTCAAATGATAGTTCTTTTTGATGACTATGACATGAAAGATGTCGTCTAGACTTTAAAATGAAGAGATTAACTTAATAATTTTTAATTAAATAACATTATAATGGGGTAGTTGATAGCTGTAAGAAGACATTTTTATTACAATCTGTGGTACAAAAATATTAAAAGTTGCTTTTTATATTCTTGAGTAAATGAATTTTTAAGCAGTTGTGTTGCTCTCCATTTTGATTACTTTAAATGCTTCACTGATTGTAGTTACAATATTTTCTTATGCAAGAAAATATCTAATTATTAAATTTCAAAATATAATGCCCGAGAAAAGGTCTCTCAAATTAGATTTCCATTAATAAAAATATTTATTATTTATTCATAGCCCATGTTTTTAAAATCATATTTTAATTATTTTAGAGCATCATATTTCATATTTTATTTAGATTATAAATCATATTTTAATTATTTAGATTTGGTCAGTTTATAAAAAAAAAAATTTTAAAAATTCGATTTTATTTTTTTATTTCCATTAATGTTTTTATAATAGGCTGTTAAATTAAGATCTTTGATAATTAAAAATTGCATTTTCTTCAATTATTTGTTTATATTCCCTTGTTTAAATACAAATTTCTTTCAGCTCAATTAAATATTTTGCTTGTGAATTGTAAATTACTAATTATATATTTTCTTTTTTTGTATATCAATTCAACTTTTTCTCTTTCAAACTAGAGCTCGTCCACCAGTTCCTCTGCTTGACCCTGGGAGTATAGCTGCCCAAATGGAATCGAATCTTCGAGACTCCCCCCCTGTGCCGCCTCCCCGGAGTAGACACACCTCTCAGGACAGTGATGCAACTTCTGGATCTCCACGCCACTCAAGCTTAGAGAGGCATTCCTGGAGAGGTAACTGCCATTCCATTTCCTAATCAAGAAAAAAAAACATTTAAAACATTTTTTATCATTGTGTGCAGGGTTCCCTGGGGTCAGGGAGAACAAGGAATTGTCAGGGAATTTTATTTTAACTCCAAAAATCAGGGAATAGTTGGGGAAAGTTGCAATTTTTTTTACAAAAACCTTGAATTTTCCTATATTATACCTGGAAAATAACCAGTCTTAAAATTGTCAGTAACAGTAATCAGTTATTGAGATTCGAGTTAAGTAATTCTAACATCTATTACAATTATTTGTTGTAAAAATTTCTCATTCTATTCAAACTGAAATGTTCCCTTCCTCATTTAAAGATATATTTTTACACAGAAAATCTAATATTTGGCATTACAAATAAAATAATCAAAGTTTTCTGATGAAAATATGGTCTCAATATTTATTGAAATTTACCTGGTATACCTGGAAAAGTCAGAATTTTTTTTTTCTCTAAATTTGAGTGGGAATCCTGTGTGTGACTGTTGTCAATATTTGCTAACTTTCAAAACTTTTGTCATAGTTTTATTACTTTAAAATGAGTTATTAAAATAGGTTTTCTTTATACAACAAATTATGTGTAAACAATTTATGTGTTTCTACCATACAATTTTCAAAATGTATGCAAACAAAAGTTTAATTTTTTTGGTTGATTAAGACTGAACGAAGATCTGTTATTAGTTTCAAAATATATATACTGTTAATAAAGAATTGAATGTTCCATTTATGTAATACACTATATAAATGCAATTTTAACTTTCTTTGCTTCAAATTTATCAAAAGTAAATACATTTATTCACATTTTTGGAAAATAAAATTTGAGTTAAAAAATATAAGTGTTATAATTATGTCAGAAATTTGGATTTACCAAAATGAAACTAATTTTTACTCAATAGATGGTTTTAATTCATTCTTTAATTGCAGAAATAATAATCGCTCTGGAGGTGTTTGTGTTTTTATTAAAAGATGTCTTGATATTTCAGAGTTAGCCATACATTTTGTTTCCGCAGAATCTATATTACTTTATTGTAAACCCTTAGATTTATTATTTCTATCTTTATATGGATCTCATGATTTTAGTGTTAATTTTTTTAATACTGAACTTGGAGTGGTAATCTCTAAACTTAAATATCCTAATATAATACTGATGGGTGATATAAATATTGATATTCTAAGTAATGATTTTATCACTCATGAATATATAAATTTATTATGCCAATTTGGATTTCAAAATTGCATAGACAAACCAACTAGAGTAAATTCCTCCTCAACTTGTATTGAACATGTCTTTGTAAAAACAAATAAATTTTCAATCAAATCCGGAATATTCATAAATGACATAAGCGATCACTATCCAACTTTTTGCAGTATTTATAACGATGAGGTAAATAAAATTAAGGAAACTGAAAATGAAATTTCAATCAACTATAATAAGCTCTTTAATTATCTGTCAAATTACAAATTTAATTACAATCCACAAGATTCTCTTGATCAACAATATCAAAGTTTTGTTTTCAAACTCAATAATTTAAAAAATAATTTTAAATATACTCATAAATCAAACAAAAGAGCCAAAAAAAACTGGATGACTAGTAATATCTTGATTTTAATTCGAAGAAAAGAAAAACTATTAAAAAAAACTAGAAAATGTCCATGGGATATTATTTACAAAACAGCATACAACACTATAGTTTCTGAGCTCAAGAACTTAATTAAAACAGCAAAATCAGAATACTTCAAAAACAAATTTTAAATTGTGACTCAAATAAACAAAAATGGGATCTTGTAAATAGTATTATAGGTAATCAGAGCAAATCAGATATTTTAAGCGACTATGAATCTTCTGATCAATTTAATAAA
This sequence comes from Parasteatoda lunata, assembly GCA_949128135.1. Lineage (NCBI taxonomy): Eukaryota > Metazoa > Arthropoda > Arachnida > Araneae > Theridiidae > Parasteatoda > Parasteatoda lunata. The sequence continues at coordinate 12,383,906 of OX421975.1, read as the reverse complement.
TCATTTGCAAATGGTAACAGTACCTCAAACCCAAATTCAAACAGTTTTCAAATTTTTATTTCACCAAGTTTAACCTCGTTTGTTTTTCTAGAATTGCATGATTGTGATGTACTTTACTTAATAAATTCTCTTTCTAATAAAAACTCCTTTGACTATGACAGTATTAATGTAAAATTTATTAAACTATTTGCTCTCAATAATATAAATTTTATAACTAATTTCATCAATACCTCAATCAAGTCATCCATTTTTCCAACTTCTTTAAAAAGAGCAACCATAACTCCTATTTTTAAAACCGGTGATAAAAATTGCTTATCAAACTATAGACCAATTTCAATATTACCTGTATTTTCCAAAATTATTGAAAAAGTTCTAGCTGATAAAATGTACAATTATTTAAAACATACAAATTTTTTCTCTGAAAATCAATATGGATTTATTAAAGGCAAAAGTACAGAAAAAGCTCTTTTGGAATTTTCAAAATTTATTCATTGAAATATTGCTCAAAATAATTACCAATTTAGTTAAAAAATTACGTTTTGTTTTAGTTAAATTTTATCACCTTAAAAATAAAATTCATTTTAATTTTGTGAAAGTACTCTATTACTCCTGGTTTTATTGTTTAATTAATTATGGTGCAATAATATATGGTGGTGAATATAAAACTAATCTACTTCCTTTAATCTCAGTTCAGAATAAATGCTTCAAGATTATTAATTTTTTAAATATAAATAATTCAAGTATAACTACTACCAATTCATATACAAGTATTAATCTATTACCATTTCGCCATAATGTATATTTTCGTATTTTACTTTATTTACACAACAATAAATTAATATGCTAATTAAAAACCAATGTGTCTGAAAGGAGACCAACTGAAATATATGAGATTCCCCACTTAACAAAAGAAATTTCATGAAAACAGTTTTTTTACTTAGCACCTAAATTATATAATAAATTACCATTTCAGTTGCAAAACATCCAAATTTATTCTTCTTTTAAGCATGCTTTATTTCAATTTTTGATAAACATCGACGATTTAGATCTTTATTTTTCACTTTAAAGGAAGCATTTCATTTTTTATACCAGTCTTATGCCAATTCAAATAATTTTGTTTTGTTACCTTTGTTATTTATATATATATATATATAGTTTCATGTATTTTTATTTATCTTTTTCTCTTAATGTCTATTTTAAATTTATTGTATCACCTTTCGTTGTCGCCTGGACGGGATTTTCCTCTTGGCGACGAATATATATTTTTTGTATTTATGTATTTGCTTTTGTTCCCAATAAAGTTTGTTTGTTTGTTTAAAAAAAAAAATATTTCTGAAATAAACACAAAATTTATGGTATGTATCATAAAAGTGTTACGTAAAATGTATTACATAAAGCATACAATATATGCAACAAACATTTATCATATACATAAAATATGTTTCTATATCATAAGCATAAAATATGTTCTTTTATCATAGACATAAAATTTATATTTATTTGCTGATTTCTCTTTTTATTTACTGAAAATGTCTAGAAATATATATATTTTTTAACAAGCCTATCATTACTAAAATGAAATTCTGGAACTATTCGTATTATTTCTTAGCAACATTGCTTTCATTTTATGTGTTATTAAAATTTTTAAAAAAAAGACATTAATGTGGCTGAAATTTAAAAATTAGTTGAATAAAATTTAAAATTTTTTTGTTTCGATATCACTTTATAAAATGTATGAAAAGTATTATTAAAATGGAACTAAAATTTTCTGATTGATAAAGATTTAGTACATTTTTTGGTAAACTTCAATTTTTAAGGTGAAATAAAATTTTTTATTTATTTCAAAATGGAAAAAAAATTCAAAAAGCTTTCATTCTTATTTTTTGTTATGTGCTAATGCTGATGGATTTAGATAAAATTTATTTTCATTGAATTAGCATAGCTGGGAGTGTAAATACTTTAGATTGAGTTGCCTATCAGACTTGTAAAAATTTGTATAAAAGTCAACATTTAAGTTTGTAAAGCAGCAAATTTAAAAGCAGTAATTTAAATTAATTAAAAAGAAAATATACAAAATTTTCAAAATTTTTATTTGTGTGCAGGTGACGGCTCCAGGGAAGCTACTCCATCCAAAAGTCCAAGGTATGTTTAGTTATATACTTTATTAGGTAATATAAAATTAATGTTTATAGCTTACATATACTCAAATAACAACTAAATTAAAATCTATCTTACAACTTACATATACTCAAATAGCAAATAATTAAAATCTAGTACCAATAATAATCTAATAATAATCTTTTAATAATAATTAAAAGTTATGTTTTTTTCTGATGCATGTGCCACAAAAGTTTAGGCACCCATATAGCTATTCTTTAAATTCTATGACGCTTTTTTCCAAAAATTTTATTATATGTTTAATGTTTAAAAGACTAAAGATACTGCAAAAGAGAAATAAAAGTTTAAAATTAAAAAAAAATATTCACATTTTTGCAAATTTTTATTGTCACGAAAGTTTAGGCATAAATGATATTTGTATAGAGAAAATAAAGGACAAAATTTTAATGATTATTCTTGTTTCTCTTTACTTTAATCCATTGAAACACACAGTTATCTATTAAAAAGGACAAAGCATGTTTTGATATTGTCATAATTCCATACCTGCCAAATCAATAAAGACTCCTGTATTTTACGACTATCTCCTGTTTACCCATATATTTTCAAATTTCTTTGTATTTATTGAAGAGATTTTTTGTAAAAAATATTGGCAAAAGTACTTCTCTTATTCCTCAACAAATAGTGCTAATGCCAGTGCTGCAGTATGCTGAGTGTTAATGGTTTAAGTAATTATAAATATTCATTTAAAAAAATCTTCTTCAGATTAAGATATATATACATATTTTTTTCTTTGCTGAATGAAAGTGCTTATATAATTTCCAATTTTGAATTTCTCTTTTTGACTTACATGATGTATCAAAAGTCTGAAATATGTCGCTAGTAAAATCTCTGTTATTTTATTTCTCCAATGTTCGCAGGTATGTTTTCAGGTATTTCTTTTTGAAAAATGGTTATTATACATTCAAGTGGTTTTTATTAGTGTCAGTCACTGTATTTAAAATTTTCCCTTTCAAGAAATCTGCATTTCTATGTAACTCAAATACTTATGTTAATTATTTTATTAAAATCTTTTGAAAAAATACTATTTTCATAATGCCTCTTTATTAATTTGCTTCTGATATGTTACAGCCGTCAAGCATCTACAGCATCTCCTGCCCATAAAGCTGTCACAGTTACTTCGACAGAAAGAAAATCTAGGCCAAAATTTAAATTTTTTGAAATTCTGAAGTTAGTACTTTTTATTTACTTACTACAGTAAAACCTTGGTCGACCATTCATTTCCAACAATAGATGAAGAAAAACTAATAATACGGATCTTGAAATAATAAATTTGAAAATTAATTTATTTACAATATGTACAAAAAGTTTTAAATTAAGTTAATTAAGTTAAAAATTATGTACTTAATTCAAAATTATTTACATTGCCAAATAAACTTTTCACATTGTTCTATTCTATGTTTTCACAATTCATTCAACCACAATCCATTTCGGCGTACCATAGGTCCATGACGTATGAAAGCGCCAATCATTTTACATGTTTGATTAAATACTTGCGAGTCTGACCCGAGTTCGGTAAGATTCTTGTACTCTCATGTGCAACTCTGCTACATTTTGCAAGATATTCTCCATTTCAGGCTTCATTTTCCACCCTCTGATATCCAACCTAAAAATCTCTTGATATTTTTATAATAGCTAATATAATCAAGTTTTTTGTCAGAAACTAGTTCTTTTATTATGATCATGTAACGTCTTTGAAAATTATTTTGCATTTTATTATGTATATAGGGCTTAAAAATATTTTTTGAGTGTTTAAATAGTACTTAAAAGGTGCTTATATTTTGTTGAAGGATTTGACTTCCTAACCTGATTAATTTTTTAAAAATGTACAGAAGTTTTGATTTGAACACACATTTTTCATCTCAGTAGTACATTTGATAAATTTGCAAAATATTTAATATTGCTGTTCATGTTATGAAAATTTATGTTTGTATAAAAATTATCATTGTATCATTTTTTCAAAAACCTTCTGCAAATGTTGTAGTGTCATTTGGCTTGCTTATGGGTATGCATTTCTTCAACCATTTCTTGAACTGAAAACACCACAGGTTTCAATGTTTTCATCAACTGATACTTAACTATCCAACACAATGTTTTAGGCATTTTCATCATTAGCATCAGGTGTTACTGATTTTATTATCAAAACAAAATAAACAAATAGAATTTTTAAACAATCGATGCAGGAGTCTGCTTGTTTTAATGTGACCTAAGCGAGTATTCACTTCATAAGAGCAATATTTGTGTAGTGGGAACGTGAATAGTAAATCAGGGTTTGACTGTATTATTATTATCTTTTTTTTTTACTTTTTTGTCAATGTGTTGGTATCTGGAATGTAGATTTTTTTTTCTCTTCTATTTTCTGCACTTGTGTTTTCTTTATTTGATTTGTTATGTAAGTTTTAACTTGTTTTAATGACTTCAGAAAGGCTTCGCTTATTTATTCTTCAACTAATATTGATTAAAAATATAAATAATTATTTGCACTATTTTTCCAGTTCTAAAATTGTTTAAAAAAAAAACTCTTTTATTTCTCAAAATACTTAAAAATAAATAAACAAAAAAAAAATCTTTATTTTAATATTACTTTTTTTTAAATAGCTTCTAAAGAAAAAGCTTATGTGAAATTTGAAGAATGTCAATAAAGTAATCTTTTGAACATTTAAACTAAAATATTAAAATGTATGTGCAATCTAAATTTGTATCAAATAAAATAATAATATAACGTTTAAACCAACAACAACTAAAATTATGAATTTTCTTTGCACGCTCTTATTAGATTAAATAATTAAAAAAAAGTGGGGTTTTTTTTTATTCTATTCTTTTTAGTACTTATTAGCTGTAACATGTTTTTATTATTTTCTATTTTTTAAAACTTGTTTTGTATTTTTATTTTGTCTATTTTAGTGGGGTTTTTTTCATCCTTGCTACCTCTTCTTTATTCTTTTTTTGTTATACTTCATAATTATATTTTATTTATGTTACAGATTAAGAAGAACTTTTTATTTATATCAATTAAAGGATGTAGAACTTAGAATAATTTTATGGACATCTTTGAAAATATTGATACCCTGTTTATGTTGGTTTTATATGACAAAAAGTTAATCTTTACATTTTTAAAAGCTTAATTTTTTAAAAAAATAAAAACTTTTTTTATGATAATTTTTTGCTTCAAAACTATTGTTGGAAAAATAGAAAAGAAAATAAACCTTAACAATCTTTTTTTTTTTTTTTTTAAAGTTTAAGAATTAATGAAAATTTTATTATGGTATTTTTACTACAGTTATTATTTATTTACTTCAATTTATGAGATGTTTATTTTACTAAGCACATGATATGCATTATGAATGTAAGAATAAAATTTAGTTACCAAAAGTACTTTTGGAAAATTTCACAAATGTAAATGATTTTTTTGGTTAAGTTATTTACTTATTCCTTACTTGTAATGGTATTTTAATTTGTGAAAATTCTTCTCAAAATAGAATAAAAACAAAATACCTTAGTTATAATTAAAATGAAGTTGTTAAATAATTTGTTAATATACATTAGCTTTGAAAAATTTTAAAATTCATGCTGTGACTAAGATGTGAGAAACTTTTCTTTTTTGCTTGTCTGTTTGGTTACTTTTGTCACACTTGATTTTAACATTTGCGTAAAATGAAAGGCTTTTAATTATTTTTATTTTGACAAACTATGTTTAAAGTGTGATGAAGTGCTTTTTTTTATTTCCTTGTATAATGTCTCTTCAGTTATGTTTATAGAATTGTGTGAAATGAAGAAAGTTCTGAGAGACATAAAACTTGCTTTTTCAGATTCTCAAAAGCAACAAGTACTCGCAACGATTTTGAAAATGTTTCTGTCTATCGCACTCGAGCACGTGGGCCTGATCCTTCTCTAAGGAAAGGACCCTGTCAAAATTTGCTTTTGTAAGTTCTATTTTAAATATTTGCATAAATGTGTATTCTTTATAGGAAAAAATAACCAGTTAGGGGTGATGTGTCAAATAGATTTTTATGAATAATGTTGATTAATACATTAATGTTTATGTTACTGTAAAAGTGTATAATTCAGTTATTTCAGTGAATAACTAGGTATTTCATGAAATAACTAAACAAGTCAGTTAAATATATAATAGATTAAAGATTTCATACTTTACCTAGTTATTATATGGAATAACTAATGAAAGGCGTTTAAAGTGAAAAATAAATAATTTCAAAGTTATTTTATTAATGAACTAATCATAAATAGCTAAAATCTCTCTAAAAATACATTTGATTATACATTTTTGATTAATTGATAAATAATAAGGCAAAGCAGATAATATAATTTATTATTGCTCATATTAATAACTACATTTAAAAGCAAGGAAATGAAGCGTACATACAGATTACAAAGCAGGTATAGTTTGTCTATAGTAGGAATTCCCTTAGTCATTCACCTGGAACTGTATGGTAACAAAGTATAACTATTTCAAGTAGGGGTGTAAGGTCATTGGTTAGGACAGGTTTTGGTCCGCAAAAAGAAAGGGAATATTTTACTTCGGTCTATTGTGTTAGCCCTTGAATGAAGAGAAGCTACCCTCGCTGAAATGCACTATTCTTATTTCCATAGCAGCAGACTGCCTCAGACTTTATGGCGGGTGGAGTTCTTACCGTAGACAAACTGTATAAGTGCTTCAAAACTGACTAAAAGCAGCTAGAACCTGTACAACGAACCTATGAGTGTTGTATTTCAAACTTTAACGATCAAGTAATCGTTATTCTATAGAATACCTAGTTAAATTGTAGAATTCAATAATTTTCTATACAACTGACTTCATAGTTATTTCATGAAATACCTAGTTATTCTATGAAATAACAGATTTCCCACTTTAACGGAAACATGTACGTAAAATATAATTTTTGAGCTTTGAATGACATGTGACATATGATCACCGTCACAGAATCACAGCGACATGGCTACATTGTCACAGAACGTTATAGAGCTCTTGCAGAAAGATGTTTCATGTTTCGATTGTATTTTTGCCTGTTATTGATTTTCACTTGGATTTTAAATATCCTGATACATTTCAAAGGATATGGAAAATTCTAATCTGGCATTTGAGTATTCACTTTTTTAAGGCAATGATTCTATCGAATTGTTAACAGTTTGTTCTATTGATTTCTCCATAGTTTTTAAATTCAATATTTTTTATATGATGCTATTTATTACAACAACCTAATCTCCAAACAAAACACGCATTTGAGAAATCCGTTTTGCGTGATTTCGTCATCAATCTTTTTTTTTGGCACTAACTGCTATGGATTCCATGATTTTTAATTATTATTTTTATTGTGATGATTATTTACAAAATACGAAGATGGAAATACTTTGTGTGTCCCCCTTCCCCATCAAAATTATTACAAGTTCAATTTTAAAAAAAGTAATTTTTTTATTTTTTTTTTATTTTTTGTTAACACAGTGTTTTTGATGTTTTAAATTAGTAACATATGTTCATTAATAAAAGTATCTTGCAGAACGATAATATTGCTTAAGAGTTTTATTGCAAATAGCTCCAAAAAAAATTGCCACAGGGCATATGATTCGCTTCTACGGCATCTTATGATGTTTGTACCATCATTAATAAATATTTTCCTCTCATAAAAAATAAATTCATGCAAAAATCAGCTTGAAAAAGTGTTAATTTTTTTATCAGTTGGGAAAATGTGTATTTTTCCAGATTTTTAATATCTTCGCACTTTTTGTCTAGGTTCAGAGTCATAAAAAATCAGGATAACATAAATATTAATAAAAAAGCAGCACTAGAAGATAAAATAAATGAAAACAAAGGATAATTTTACTTGGATAATTTTACTATTTATAAAACTTCTTGGAGTTGATTAATTTTTAATGTTTTCGCATTAGATAAATTTAAAGTATTTTTATGTTCTTTTTATGATTAACTTATTCATACTTACTGTCTTGGTCAGTAATTTTAATCTAAATATGAATACTGAAGAAGGAAAAGAATTTTGTGACGTTTCTGACGAAATGTATATCGGCTGGAATTGATGCAATTTTTTCAACCCATGACTTGAATGTTAATGTTGGATGAAACTTCTTTATTTATAATAATAATATAAATAATAATCATAAAATAACAATTTAAAATTTTTATTTTTTTAATTAATTAGAATAAATGTAATTTAACAGGGTGCCTAGCATTTTTAAAAAGTGTTTAAAGGTTTTCATTTTTTATTAATGTTTTTTAAAAGCCCTTAAAGGTGCTTCTTTTTTTTTCGATGTTTGTCAAAAGTGCTTAATTTTCTATATTTTGCAAGGAGATTTTTTCATTGCCATATTGATTATCCTTCTAAATTACAAAAAATACATGATTTTCACAATTTTCTGTGCATCATTTCTCAGAAAAATGTTATTTTATCATGATTATGTAAAGTTTTTAAAAATGTTTTTGAATTTATTTATTTTATGTTTATAAATTAAGAACTTTAAACGATAGAAAAAAATCATTTCTATTACTGCACAGATCCTAAATAAAGTATGATTTTTTTTTTCTTTGGAAAGTGATTAAAAAAATTTTTTTAGTGATTAAAAAGTATTTGAAAGGTGCTTATTATTATTATTATTATTATTTTTTTTTTTTTTTTTTTTTTTTTCGAAAAATCTGGCTACGTACTCTGCTTAAGAGTTTAAAAAAGGAAATAACTTAAATAAACTCTGAAGTTTTGGAAAATTATTGGGGTGCTCCTTTTCCCTATGCCTATGAGGATTCCATTAATTTATTTTATCAATAATTTTTTAACGTGTTTTTTGTATATATTTTTATCTTCATTTCAGGAAAGAATACATTCCAACAACTGGTCCTGATCCAAAAAATTACAAAGGTCCTAATTCCTCACTTCTTCGTGGTCCTGATCCTAGCAATTTGAGTTCCAAATTTGAAAGTCGTGCAAAAGGTCCTCAGAGAGACCTTCACAGGGGGCCATTCAAGCACTCTAAAATGTCTGCAGCAGCATCCCAAGAGGTGGAAACTGAAGCTGATAATTCACGATCGAGTTAGATTCCTCCTGCCAAATAAAGTCATTAAAGAAAAAAACATTTACTAAGCGCACCCTATCTCATAATTATTTATTACCTAGTCATTAGAAATAATCATTATTTATTGTAAAATTTCTATTTTATAGTACAAATTTTGTAAGATTTTTAGTTTCCAAATACTGATTAGATGACTTTTCAAATGCATATTTGTTAAATATGTTTGAAACAAACAGATTTTGATCCAAAACATTTGTTTGTATGAACTTATAGGTCTAAATTACTTGTGTTTAGTGGGGGACAAAATTCTTTTAATTCTTATGTATCAAAATATAAATACCTTGCTTCCACTGGCAAAAATATTTTTTGAGACTATAGGGAATCCATAGTAGTTGGAGTCTCTGAGGTTAGCCTGCAAGGTACATGCTTGAATGAAAGTTGTAAGAGCGCTCACATTTTTTTTTAATCCCTATAAATAAAATTTTTAAAAATTTAATTTAACTATTCACATACCTGCCAAGTCTCCTGTTTTTTAACAAAGACTCCTGTATTTTACGACTATCTCCTGTGTATTCTCAAATTTCTCTGGATTTCTTGACGAAATTTTTAAAATAATTTTTGGTAATAAAATATTCGCGGATGGCAAATATACTTCTCTTATTCCTCAACAAATAATGCTATAGCCAGCACTGCAGTATGTTGAGTGTTAATAGAGTTTAAGTAATTATAAATCATGGTTTAAAAAGAATCTTCTTTAGATTGAAATTTATATACATATTTTTTACTTCGCTAAATGTAAGTGCTTATATTATTTCCAATTTTGGATTTCTCTTTTTGACTTGCATGATTATGTATGATGTATCAAAACTTAGCCTATAACATGTCGCTAGTAAAATCCCCATTATTTTATTTTGCTAATGTTGGCAGGTATGTTATTAAAATAATAACACCCCTAAGTTTGTTTCCACCTTTCAACTTAAACTTATATATTTACTATTTTCTTGAACACAGCAAAGAGAATAATTTTTTTTTTTTTCCATAGTAAACAGCATGACTAAGGAATAAAGTATAATAAGGTAACTTTGTATTATAAATTCTTATTTAATATCAAAATTTGGGCAAGCAGTGCTTAATTGCTATTTTAGAGTGCTTCTGATAAAATATTTATATGGCCAGTGTGAAAGTATATACCTGAACGGAATTTTTACACATTCCAAGCATGTGAGGCAATATAATTTTCTAGTCCTAGTGAGTTTTACGATTCCTGGAACATTCCAAATATGTATGCAATTTAAAGCACATGTCATGTGGTATTAATGATTTTATTAACTAAAACAAACATTAACTTTTATTGGATCCACCAATTTATTACGAAAGAATTTTTAAATCTATTTCTTTATATTATATATATATCTAATCCATGCAATTTTAGATTTTTTTTAGTCTTCTATTTTTAATATATTTTACCTTTACTGTAATTAAGTGCTCATATTATTCATATTTTTATGAGTTTTTAATTTGGGATATTTTTACTGCCTTCACCTAAAAGATCTGTTTTAAATTTATTCTCAAGTTCCTATTGTTGTCTAGTCTACTGAATATTATTTGTTTGATAGTTCAAAGCTTGATAAATGCTTTATTTTTTTTATTTATTTACGTATTGCATTACTTCCTCAATTTAATGCATTTTCATTCGATATACAGTAGCAATTTCGTTAATCTGAAAACCTAAATAATTTTATCCAATTTATGTTATTTGAAGGTGACAAACATAGCTGTCATGAGCTTGATTCATAGCACTGTGCATATTTATCATAGCAATATAGTTTGAATGTTTTGATGATTAGGATATTTGTGTTTGTTGCGTCACTGATTAAATCAGTGATTATTTCTAGATTAAACATCAATTCTATTTCTTAAAATTCAATTCATTCTTCAAAATCCATTTTATATGTATTGAAAAATATGTAAGCCCATCTTGCGCAAATTTCGTGATGGGATATTAAAAATTAATTGTAAGTTGGTCCTGTCCAAGCTATGTTTTTATATATATATATATAAAAGGATCATGAAGGTTAAGGCTCAATAATTTCATGACCAACAGCATGATTGTGACTATGTGGTGCGTAGACCACTTATACTTCCTAGACAAGCTGGTACCCATCAATCTTAAGTTGGATTGGCTTCAAGCCTAACTGGGGATTGAACCCCTGTCCTTCACATTGGCAGTTTAGGGCCTTAACTACCGATCCTTCATGGCTCCTTATTTTTTGTTTTTATTGGACATAGAATCATCTCTATCGAATCAAACGAGTTAAGAAAACTTCGATTTGTAATGTTTGTTGGTTACTTGGAATTTTTGTTAATTTGACAGCACAATGTGTAAAATTACCTTTAACAAATCAAAGGAGTAAAGAAAACTTCCTTCTCTAATATTTTCTGGTAACTTGTCATTTTTGTAAATTGAAGTGCACAGTGTGCTCCGCCCAATTATTTCAGATTAGCGATATTCTCCTGTATGTGTTTTTATCAGATGCAATGAAGAATAAAATTCTGTGTGCCATCCTAAGTATCATAATAAATTTATTTATTCAATAGCTTGTTATAAATTTTTATTTTTTTGAAATATATTTTTAAAAATAGTTATATTTGTTTTCTTGTCATAATTATGTATTGTCAGTATCAAAGTATTATCGATATTTGCTGTTAATTGTCGGTTTCTTTTTTTTATAAAGTTCTTAGGGTTTCTCAGAATTTAAAATGATATTGATGAGTTTTTGTTTTATTTCTATTTGTTTTAATGTTGATATTTATACATAATTTATGTAGATTTTATTTATTTACATTTTATTTAAAAAAAAATTTGAGAAATTTAACTATATATTAAGTATAAAAAGGGCTTATTTTGTTGTTTTAAGCATTTTTTTAAGAAAATGTGAGGAATTTTCTAGTCATTTAACTCATTTTTTGTACTGTTCATGTATGTATTAAAATATTATTTTAGATTTTAATTTTACAACCTGTTGGTTTTTAATATTTTCTTTCTTACGAATGGATGCTTAAAAGAATGTTTGATTTAATAAATAGTGACTAATTGTGTTTAAGTAACAAATTATAAATTATTTTAAAAAATGTTATCTAAGATATATTTTGACTCAAAAATATTAATTTTCCCTATCTTATATAAATATTTTTGAACATGAGATTATGAGATGAGATTAGTATATTAAACCATGGCTGCCAACTCTACTGGATTTTCTAGTCGACTACTGGATTTTGCCGGCTTCTCTCTTTCTATTGGTTTAATTAAAATTCTCCTGGTTTTTGAACATTTCAGAAAATTCCTTAAAATTGAGTAGGTTCCCTAAAGAATCCCTATTTGACTGGAATTTTTGTACAGATTATTGCTTGCTTGAATATTTAAATAAGTATTACTGATACATATTGAAGCGAACCTCGAGAAATCAGTTCAAAACTTTTTTTTGTTCTAAAATGTTCAGTTTATTTTTATTCAGAACTCTATTTTTAAATTAATTAAAAAATATATTTTAACTATCTTTGATGAATTAAATGCCTATTAATATTCGAAATTATGAGTAGGCATAATGCATAATATTTCAAGTATGTTTAATGTCAATCATAACTGTAAAATATTTCAGTTGTTCTATTTTAATGACTATAAAAATTCCTAAAATTCCTCATGTGTAAAATATTTAGTACATTATGCAGCAATTATCATGAAATTTATATTATTTTGAAAATCTACTGGATTTTTTCCTATCCATGTTGGCAGCTATGTTAAACAATACATAAATAAAATTTAAATAAACTATAATGTGTCAGGCTAAAAAATATTGTTTATTACATAAATTTTTATTTAAAAAAAGAGAAAGAATACAGATTTATTTATATTATTATTGTACATAGCAGTAGTGTACATGTCTGTAAATAGCTATCCAGTTATTTGAAGTAAACGTAATCTTAAAAATTGCAAAACAGCTCAAATTGCAATGAAACAACTGTAGATTAAACTAAAAAATTTAGATGCAAACAGGAATTGCTAATTGAAAACTTATTGTTTCGTTAAATGAGTGTTTGCATCTTTTTTCAACTCTCAAAACATTATAAAATTTAGTAATAAGTTTAATATGTATGTGTGTACTAAAGTTAGTTTAATTTGAAGAAATTTTTTTGTGTATTTATTTAGTCATTTTGAAAAAATTAAACCCATCCTAATTTTAAAAAAAAAAATGTATGGTTGCAAATCTTTCAAGTTTCTATCTGTAAAAGCATGTCCATTGAACTTGTTGTTGACTGGTGCTAGGTTTAAATTAATAAAATTAGAGTTATATTGTACTTTTGTCAAATAATTTATTTAAAAAAAATAATAAACTCCAGCTTTATGCAAATTAGTTTCTAGTGTTTAAAGCATAACTCTGATATACATTCTACCTATTAAAAGATTAATTAATGTTTAATTCTTTATTTCAAATATGTTATACAAAATGACAAAAATTGGTAAAAAAATTAGGATTTAAAAAAAATATTATTTGTTAAAAATAATGCATACAATAGCTTTATGGTATTTTGTGTGTTATATATTATAATTATAATATTACAATATACCATAGCTTTATGTGTATTTTGTGTGTTATATAAGTGTATTATAATTATAATATTAAGTTATATATATTATAATTTTTTAATGGAAATTTTTATACCAAAGCTTGGCAAGCATTCCTAGACAATCTGAATAATACTAATGGCTTACTCCATGCATCACCCTATATGAAATTTTTTCATACCTAAATAGTAAAACCTTACAAGATGTTTAGCTATTTGCAGCATAATTTTGTGTATTTTTTAGTTATTTTTATACATGTATAGCATTATTAACATTCTATTTTAAGTAACTAAGATTTAAAGCTATTTATCAGTTAGTGTTATTGTGCTTTTAAATATTTTAGACTTTTAATTCCTTTAACCCATTTTCGACCAAAGATGTACAAACGCACCATTTCAGTAAATATTTCTTTATTAACGCTGTGGTGTATATTTTTCAGTAATTTTATTTTTCTGCTATTGTCTTAAGACATCCATAAATTATAAGTAATTCAGTTGAAATAAACACTTTCTGTTCAGAAATTTTTAAACTATTCAAGTTTTTTAACTTGAAACGGTTATTGACATATGAAATATTTTGAAAATGTATAATTATTCCTTTTGAGATTTACCATATGTTTTTATGATGGATTAATGTTGCAAGTCAGTAAATTGAAAAAAATAATAAAATAAATTTCATAAAAAAAAACAAGCGTTCAACTAAATGGTTTGCTCATTGGCTTGGTGAATGGTGTCTATACGCATCATTTTATTTCTTATATAAAATTTTTCATACACGAAATTTTTTGTGTGTCTTAATGAATGTAATTTTACTATATTTCAATGAAAATAATACCACATTTTATAAAATTTCTATGCTTTGCCTGAAATGGATTAATGGAATTATATTTTAATCTTTTAGTCGAAACTGAAAAATTCGGTGTTTAAAATGCTCGAATTATTTTAAAAGCATTGTGGTGAAATGAACTGAACTGAACTAAATTAAAAAATTAATTAAATTAAATTTTGTGCAGCTTAATGAATGTAATTTTACTATATTTCAATGAAAATAATACCAGATTTTATAAAATTTCTATGCTTTTACCTGAAATGGATTAATGGAATTATATTTTATTCTTTTAGTCGAAACTGAAAAATTTGGTGTTTAAAATGCTCGAATTATTTTAAAAGCATTGTGGTGGAATGAACTGAACTGAACTAAATTAAATAAAATTCATAGTAATGAACTCAATTCAATTAATTGCATAGAAATAAACTTAACTGAATTTGAACACTAGAATATATATATTTAATTCATGAACTGTTTAACACTAAAAGATGATACACTCTGACGTTATCATGACGTATTTCTTGCAGTTTCTCCTGGCCCAACTGCCTATAACCCCTCTAACAATGCTTTAGAGAAACAGTTAGTTGATTCAGTAGATGTGAATAGTTGATGCTCGACAGTGTATTTTATAGTGTCTCTGTCATATTTTAATGAACGAATCATAATTCTTTGTGATTTATTGTTTTAAATTTTAGTTTTTATGCTTCTTTTTAAACAAAATTATTGAATTTAATTTAGTATTTCTAAATTTTTTTCATATTGTTCATTTGTGTAAAAACATAAAATTGTCTAATCAACTCCAAATCTTTTTTTTTACAGAGTTCTATAATATGTAAAAAAGTATTTCTGTAATATTTTTATTTACTGTTGGTTTTCTTTTTTTTTCAATCCTGCATATAATAAATTCTACTAAAAACAGAGAAAATAAAAAAATATCAACTTTAATGGTGCTTTTCACAATTTATTTTTATGTCATTCATATAAATATGTATTTTATTTAACATTAAAATATAATTAAGAACAAAAAAAAATGGTGAGGAATTAGAATATTTGAAATAAATCGTATTTTACTTTGCAAAATGTAATCTCGTTTTCATTTACGAGCGATATCCTTAATAAACCAACATCTAAGCATTCTATAGAACCAAAATAAAACAAATGACCAGACGATTATAAAGAACTTTATAAATTCAATTGAAAATAATAAAAATTATAAACTCATTAATCTAACTAATAGTTAAGATTTTTGCTGTTGTGTGGCGTTAAAACCATTCCGGCTTGATTATTGCCATTTTGGCAGGTATATTATAAAAAAAAATTTTGTCCTTCATCAAAGATTCATTTTTGAAAAATTCATTCAGTTCAGTTCATTCCCAAACAGCAATCATAATTAACTTTTTGATGCTTTTGCATACTTACTTTTTATAACTTAAATACCATTTTGATTATCTATTACAAGTAAATCTTTGTAAAAATTTCCTAAAATTGAATTTAAATTATTGATTAGTTCAATTCAAAGCTGTGTAAACAAGTTATAAAATCCATTCGGAGTAATTATAAAAAATGTGTTAAAATAAGTGTGAATCTAGTTTTAAAGAGTATTATTTTAGTTTTAGTTGTTTTTTAAATCGTATTATATTAAAATTTACAAATGTGTCACCAAAGTGTTATTACCTATGGAAAGTAGATTTTTAATGTATTATATGTACCTATAAAACTGAACTCGCGAGAAACATTTAAGAATTTTCATTGCTTGTTTTCTCATGATTAATTTAAGAATTGATAATGTTAATTTATTTGTAATTAATCAGTTGTATTAAAAAATGTGGATTTAAAACATATATCCTCCTATTGTAGTGAAGCCCATTTTACGATACAAATAATGCTATTTTGTCAATGGGACATCAGAAATTATGTTTTTTATTTATTTTATTTGTTAATTTGAATTGGAGAAAAGTGCTAGTCTTTTAAAAAAATAGTTTTTTTTATTACTTTTTTAAGAAATTTAGGTAGTATAATAATTGTAGTAATAATAATTGACAGATATAAAACCAAAACATTGAGAAAATGATAATTTCATGGGAAAAAAATAGCCCTTTTTTTTATCTTACTGTATTTAATTTGTTTGAAATTTCAATTACACCATAAGATATTATTAAAAAATTTGTTAGGGCGAAAAACTAGGTTTCATTTATAAAGATTTTATAAAGTTAAAGATTTGTTTGTTGTGTGGTTACATTTAAGAATATTATGAAAAAACAAATTCTACCAAAGTGTTTGACTGTTTGAGTCTTTTGAATTGTTATTCTCTTCTATTCTTCTTAGTGTGATTCTATTATAGTTTGAGAAAGTTGTTAGTTGGCTAGCAATATTCATTAATGAAATCTATTGCTATCTAATTTCATTTGTCATATGGTTTCTTAATTTTTGATTCACACACCATTAGTATTGTTAGGTTTTATTTCTTTATCATAGACAAGCAAGAAAAGGGAAATATGGAAAAGAAAAAGGAAAATTTTTTTACTTCTGTTTGAGTCTTTTGAATTGTTATTCTCTTCTATTCTTCTTAGTGTGATTCTATTATAGTTTGAGAAAGTTGTTAGTTGGCTAGCAATATTCATTAATGAAATCTATTGCTATCTAATTTCATTTGTCATATGGTTTCTTAATTTTTGATTCACACACCATTAGTATTGTTAGGTTTTATTTCTTTATCATAGACAAGCAAGAAAAGGGAAATATGGAAAAGAAAAAGGAAAATTTTTTTACTTCTGTTTGAGTCTTTTGAATTGTTATTCTCTTCTATTCTTCTTAGTGTGATTCTATTATAGTTTGAGAAAGTTGTTAGTTGGCTAGCAATATTCATTAATGAAATCTATTGCTATCTAATTTCATTTGTCATATGGTTTCTTAATTTTTGATTCGCACACCATTAGTATTGTTAGGTTTTATTTCTTTATCATAGACAAGCAAGAAAAGGGAAATATGGAAAAGAAAAAGGAAAGTTTTTTTACTTCTGTTTGAGTCTTTTGAATTGTTATTCTCTTCTATTCTTCTTAGTGTGATTCTATTATAGTTTGAGAAAGTTGTTAGTTGGCTAGCAATATTCATTAATGAAATCTATTGCTATCTAATTTCATTTGTCATATGGTTTCTTAATTTTTGATTCACACACCATTAGTATTGTTAGGTTTTATTTCTTTATCATAGACAAGCAAAAAAAGGGAAATATGGAAAAGAAAAAGGAAAGTTTTTTTACTTCTGTTTGAGTCTTTTGAATTGTTATTCTCTTCTATTCTTCTTAGTGTGATTCTATTATAGTTTGAGAAAGTTGTTAGTTGGCTAGCAATATTCATTAATGAAATCTATTGCTATCTAATTTCATTTGTCATATGGTTTCTTAATTTTTGATTCACACACCATTAGTATTGTTAGGTTTTATTTCTTTATCATAGACAAGCAAGAAAAGGGAATTCTAAATATGGAAAAGAAAAAGGAAAGTTTTTTTATTTTTAAAGTTTTAGAACTATGTGTGAATTATTAGTATAAATTAAACGTTTAATTCATACTTTAAATCCTTTCGTTAACTTTTCTTTTTTTAAATTTGTTGATTTGATTCATTTTATCATATTGTTACTAATTTTGTAATTCCAGTAATAATTTATAATTATTTCATATAGAATACAAAATATTTGAGAATAGTAAAATAAAAAGCTAGTAAGTGAAACTGGATCTAAAACAAATTTCTGAAAGGATTATCTTAGGTGTGCTTAAAGGAAATTAAATTATTTAGTTTTATATTTTTCAAAAATTAAATAAAAAAGAAAAATTGATTTAGTCAATGTGGAATTCCTTTCTTTTTTTGTTTATTGTTCCCTTTTAATTACTTTTTTTGTAAAATTAATCAGTTTCTTAATGTACAATTATTCAAGAAATAATTATTGAAATTTAATAAGAGTAATTTTAAATTAATAAATCAATCCATGCATTAATATTTTTTATGGAAAAGTCAAAGCTACTGAAGTGAAGGCTTTTTCATCTTTATGTATTACAGTTGTCAATAACTCAAATTATCACACTCTTAAAATGTGATGAACGTGAAATGAAATGTAATTTTTTTTCTTATATTATGAAATTTTAACCGGTCATATTTTATCAATCAAATAAATGCTATTTATTTTGTATTTATAAATTTATTAAGAAATGTTCTTGTGTAACTGTTTCCATGTTTTCTTACGGAGAATTTGGATAACTATCTCCAATTTTAAGTCACTTTTTTTTTTTTTTTTCATTTTGTTATAGTATTTTTGCTTTATTTTATTTATATGTATGCTACGAAACTCAGTAACCAAATTTTAATTTTTAAGGTTTTAAGTATATTTTAAACCTTGCTAAATATTCTAAAAATACTAATGTATCTCTGGAAAAATGAAAAGAAAAATATTTAAAGCTTTAACAATATGTAATATAAGCTCATGACATCCTCCTTCGCAAAGAAAGTGAAAAAAATCCAAAATATTGATCTGTGACTAATAATGTTTTTATTTATTTATTTATTTATTTTTTTTTTTTTTAAAAAAACCCATTGGCAAAATTGGTGTTTTGGGTTTGGTGGCGTGCGTACCTTATTTTAACGTCATCACAGTTTTTCAACTGTCTTCAAGAGTAATAGGAAGCAGCACGCATGCGTCGTCATTTATATGGGACAAGAGAGAGATCTCATAAAATACTTCTTGAATAAAAGAGAATTTCATCAATTGAACGATATTCTTTGTTTTTTATTGTTTTCATTAAGAATCAAAAATTCTAACCTACATTTCAAATTGGATCGTTTTCAATACTAATTCAGGTGAATATCACAAATAAAGAGAATCCCAAACTGATTGACACAGTCCCAAAGCTTAGAGTTGAAACAAGAAAAAATACGTCAAAAAAATTTTTTTATTTTTTTAAATTTTTTTAAAATCTTATTTTTGTTTTTAGCCTTAAAAATTTTAATTTGATGATAATTCACGAAATTTTTCTTGATTTGTCCGAAACATTTAAGGGGGCTTATAGAGATTTTTAATTATTATTATTTTTCTAAACGAAAGAAAAAAGGAAGTAAGAAAGAAATTGATATTCTTATAATACTCCATGGGTTTACATAGGAGGCAGGAATAGTACAATTCGATTCCTGAAGCTCTTCGACTGTGAAAATATTCTTTTATTTGTTAGAATTGAAAATATGTAATATCAATAACAGTTATGTATTTGTGTATTATAACTTTTGCAAAGTACTTTCCAGTTCTGAATTATGCAGAACATTTATTTTTTCTTCTGTAAAACATAGTATTGCTTCCTGTTTCCAAAACGATAGCAAATAAGTATTGTATTTTAGTGATTTTTTCGTGATAAAATCTTCTTATATATGTATTAAAAAAAATATATATATATATATATAAACTTCAGAATGCCATCCATTTCGTTGTGATGTTTAAGCTTTGCCACAGGTTCGAAGAAGATAAAAAAAACTACAAAAAAAAAGCAAATCACCTATTTTTGTGAAAATCCCCTTCTTTCTATTTCAGAAGGGATGAGTAGAGAAAATAAAATGTAGAAAGAGTGTTCATTCATAGTTTTTATGGGTCGCCTGCTCTTCTATGAATTAGTCTCTTTTCTGTGCACAGTTATATTTAAGTAAGTGTGTAATGTATAACTGAAATCATGTTCTTTAAACGAATAAATAAAGCGTTTTATGCTGTAATTGCTGTTGTGGTAATATTTATATAAACTTTTTGCATATGATTCGCCAATTTTATTGCATTACATATGTTACCGTTAGAGCCGCGATGTTTCAGGAGGTAGAGCGTTCGATTTCCAATGAGGTGACGCGAGTTCGAATCCTTACGATAGCTGGTCGATACGAATTCCACATCCGGCTTGCACCGACTACAATGCTGACGTAAAATATCCTCAGTGGTAGACGGATCATGGTATAGTCTCTTTGCCGTCAGGCTAACCCTGGGAGGTTTTCCTCTCCATGTAACGCATATGCGGGTTAGTTCCATCAAAAAGTCCTCCACGAAGGCAAATTTCTCCCAATACTTGATCCAGGAGTTCCTTCGTCTTCTGGATTGGGTTCAAAATTACAAGGCTACGGAGTTGAACATTAGTAGTCGTAAACCCGGAAAATTGGGGCTGCTGTTCAACGACGGTTATAAAAATAAAATTTACCGTTAAAGTGTATAATTCAGTCATTTCATAGAATAATTAGGTATTTCATGAAATAACTAGACTAGTCAAAGTAAATAATCGATGAAAAATTTCATACTTTTCCTCCTTATTCTATGAAATAAGTAATGATAGACCGTTAAAGTGAAAAATAAACAATTTTAAAGTTATTTTATAAACTAATTGATTATAAATAGCTCTCAAAAATACATTTTATCCCTTCTTATTGCGGATGATTAATTGATAAATAATAAGGAAAAGCAGATGATATAATTTATTTTATTGTTCAAATTAATAATTTCGTATAACAACAACGGAATGAAGATACACACACAGACGTCATTGCAAAGCAGCTCCAACCGGTTCAAAGAGCTTTTGAGTGACGTATTTTTCTTACTTTGACAATCAAGTAATCTTTATTCTATAGAATACATAGCTAAATCGTAGAATTCAATAACTTGAGATACTTTAACTGACTTGTCTACTAATTTCAGGAAATACCTATTTATTCTATAGAATAGCTGGTTTCACACTTTAACTGTAACATACATACAGCAGGGGTAGAAGTCCTCCTATATTTTTATAAAAAGCTAAGAAAGCCTCCTATTTTTCCTATATTTTTCAAAATTGGGCTATATTTTTTCCCTCTAATATTTTTTTTTTTTTTACTATAGAAGACAATTTTCTAGATTTTTCTTTACTCAGATAGTCATGATCATTTTGAAATTCTCTTGTCCTCAATACTGCTTGCTGAATTGTCAGAACGAGGTTTAACTTTAGACCTGGTCTAAACCGCGAAGTTAAACCAAGCTGCATTGCAGAAACGAAGTTTAAGGGAAAACGCGGTTCTAGTTGATAAGGAAATGATCAGATTGATGTGGGCAATAATGCTCGTAGGGTACTTAACTTGGTAAAAAGTGAAGAAAAGGAGTTATTTCTATTTAATGCTAAGAAATTTTATGTTATAATAATTGAATACCTCCTCCAGAAATTGCCTTTAAAAAATAAACTGTTACAATCCTTACAAATTTTACACCCTATTGTGAAGAAAGAACCTGTAGTGAATATTTTGCCTACAATCAGAAGATTGTGTAACATGCTACCCCACATCGTACCACAGAACTGTGTTGATAAACTGACTGACGAGTGGCATTTGTATGCAAATGAAGATGTTCCCGAGGAAACTTAAAATATTCCCATTGACAAGTATTGGAACAATGTGTTTGTTGTTAAAGATAGTAATGGTGATTTAAAATATCCGTTTTTAACTAAACTTGTGAAGACAGTCCTCTCTGTTTCTCATGGGCAAGCCTCTGTGGAACGTGGCTTTTCAATTAGCAAACGAATGATGACAAATGAAAGGTCAAGACTGAATTTAAACACGCTAGTAGGCTTAAGACTTATAAAAGATTCAGTTAGAAAAAATGCTTCTTGTGTGGAAATAACAAAAGAGATGATCCAGTTCTTCAAAGAAGCCCACAGCAAATATAAGGCAGAAAAGGAAAAACTCAAAACCCTCAAGGAAAAAAGTTTAGAGCCTAAGCCCAGTACTTCTATAAAAAAATCAACTGAGGAGAAATTGAAAGGTTTTAAGGAAAATATTTCTTCAGCTCAGGATATGATTGAAGAAGGAAACCAGAGGCTAAAACAAGGACTCAAACGGAAATCTATGGCTGATATTGAGGCTTGGGCAAGCACTTATTGATGCTGGCAACAAAACGTTAAAGACTTTGCAGAATGATAAATGAATCTAAAAACAATGCTGCATAATTTTTGAATTAATTTAATGTAATAGAGAGGAGTAAATAAAATTTTAATTATTGAAAAAGTCATTAGTTTGATAAAGTCAATTTTTTAATGTGGTTTTTAATTTTTAAAGCAATAATAAGGTATGTATGATTTTATTGTCACCATTCAGCTGCGGTAAATTGTTTATATAATTTTTTTTATCAAATTTTTATAGTGTTAAATAATTAAGTTTTAAAGTTATTCATATATGATCCGAGCTTTTCAATTTAATTTAGATCTTTTTTGCCCTATTTTTTGTTCCAGAAAATCCTATATTTTTTTTCTAGAAAATCCTATATTTTTTTCAAAACAATCCTATTTTTTTCTCATTGGTCACTTCTACCCCTGATAGAGTCTACACTTTTTGGTGCGATTCGTCCTTTTTAACCATCTCTTTATTCGGTTCCCGTTTACTGTTCTATTAGCCGATGGTTTTTTTATGCCCATTTGAACGTCCTAATTGAATGGTTTATTCCAATATAATGAGCGAAATTTAGTTACATTTATTTTTGATTCCCAGAAAATCACCCCAAAAACAGTTGCAAGAAATTTTGGTGCTTTCAAATCTAACATTTTGCCGTTGACAACGATTTAATCGATAGCAAAAGTCTCGAGAATGCTATTCAAACCATTTCTTTTGATGTTATCACCCAATTAACAAACGATATCTTGTATTCATTATGAATGAAAAAAGAGTAACAATACCACCTATTCCTAACCTAGGAGCCCGTGGATGTCTAAGATGGAAAAAAAATTTTGAAATCTTGATAACTTACCATTATTGAAAATTTAAAGTGAACATTACACCGTCATTAAGAAATCGGAGTTTCCTGTTAAATCTTAAACATTTCACACAAAAAAATTTCATTATATTCATTCATGTTTGAAAATCGAAATCACTCTTTTTGTAGTGTTGCAAGCGGTGATAGACTTAAGATTATTCGCATTCTTCTTGATTTTAGTTTTGCTCAGTTCTCTGGGCGTATGCTGATTCTTGTCAGTGTAACGCTTAATGTTTAGAGCGGAATAACGCAAATTAAAAATTTTAAAGAAAATGGATAGAAGAATAACATCAAAATGTTAAAATATTCATGATTCTGAGAAGCACTTAGTTTATGATAATTACAAATCGTGATGTATTTCTAAAAGAGAAAGAACAAAACATTCTTATTTCCTGACATCGTTTTCGTGAGCCAAATTTTAGAATCTAGAAAAAACACAGAATGCCTGGTTTAAATTCGAAAGCAGTTTATGTATATTAAAAGTATAGTTATTATATAAAAAGATATGTCATTTGAAAAAAGAATGTATTTTTAAACTTTAAAGAACAATGTCAAATTATACTTTTACTTTATTCATATTGGTAATCGAAATGGTGGCCCAGAGCAGAACTCTCGACCACTTCGCATGATTTACCCATTAGCGTGTGGAGAGTCATAGAAGAAGGAAGTACGTTACTTTTTGTCTTGATTTTCAAACAGATTAAAATCTTTTAAATTAGGAGCTGAAAACTGCATTAAACATAGTTTTAAAAGAAAGCATCATGGAAATTAAAAAAAATATTTTTAACAATTAAATTAGAAAAATATGAAGAAAAAGGAAAATTATCAAAGTATATTCCAATACAACTGAAAACAGGAGGAGGGGCAAGGGCCAAAGGCAATGAACTCCCCAAATGGCGTATTCGAGCGTTGCAATCGCCTATAAAAAAACTGCGTAGTTGTCAGTTTTTTAATTCTACGTAAAGTGCAGCATGTTCCTAGAAAAATAAGTGCAGTATTTATGAAATATAATTAAATATTTGCACTCATTTTATGTAATCCTGATATAGCGACTTCGCGTTATAAAGCTCGATCGTTTTCGCTTAAATATATTTACTGTCGATATAACGACCCCAATTATAATTGGGGTCGTTATATCGAGGGTCGACTGTGTGTCGTTACAGCTTAAGACATCCCTAGAATTCAACAGGAACGGGAATCTGGCAAGAATGTTAAATATTCATCGATAGGGCAGGGTTAATATTCCAGGGTTATGTGCTAAAGGTTCGATGCATGATCGTACATAGAATGTCGTAAATTCGTTAATGGTGTGCGGATGCAGATTTAATTGTATGTTTAACTGTCTTTCTAGATTTTCCTCTGTTTTAATGGTATGTTACTTCGCCGCGGCCACGTTTGGCTTAACAAGCCTCAAATAATGTATCTGATTTTCACGTTGGGTTCAGAAGCTCAATAATATGTTTCCTCACTGCTTCCGCCCTAAAGACTAAAAAATAAAAAAATCTCAAAATTTCGTATACAGACGAGAGCCTAATTGGCGAGTTTCTAGCCGGTAAATGTATTTCACCAATGAGGTTCGCATGCGTATTAGTGCACTTTTGAATGCAGTGAGAACTGTCACCATAACATAATGATATGTTACGTTGACAGATTAGGCTTATCTCTTCCTAAGTGGTATGTTACATCGTAAGGCTAGACTTAACTAGGCCTTAATGATATGCGTGACAACCACGTTAGGCTTGACTAGGCCTTAATGATTTAGGTGACCACCACGTTAGGCTTAACTGGGTCTCACAACAATTTTTTATCATTAGGTTTAGTGTTAGGCCTTAAAGATGTGGTATATCACTAATTAGGCCTAGTTAGCCCTCAAGGATATGATTAACCACCAGGTTAGGCTTAGTTAAGCCTGAATGAGATGTTACACCGACATATTAGGTTTAACTAGGCCTAAGTGATGTATGAGACCACCACGCTAGGCCTCAATAATGTGTTTTATCACTACTTTAGGCTTAGTTAAGCCTTAGCAGTTATGTTACATCGACATGTTAGGCTTGACTAGGCCTTAATGATTTACGTGACCACTATGTTAGGCTTAACTAGGCCTAAAAACAGTTTTATACCCTCCTGTTAGGCTTAGCGTTAGGCCTTGAAGAAATCATACATCACTACATTAGGTCTAGTCAGCCCTCAAGTATATGTTTAATCACTAGGTTAGGCTTAGTTAAGCCTTAGTGATATGTTTCACCGACATGTTAGGCTTAACTTGGCCTAAATGATGCATCGTACCACCACGTTAGGTTTAGCTAGGCCTCACTAATGTGTTTCATCACTACTTTAAGCTTAGTTTGACGTTATAGGTGCGTTACCACCCTCTTATACCGCAATGATATGCTACACTGCCAGATTAGGCCTAACTTTACTTCAGTGGTATGTTACAGATCTTCTAAAGGAGCATTCTCGCTGAAAGCTGTTGCAGTACCTCGCGAACGAAAAAAGAAACCTGATTAGTGAGTTTTTCGAGATGTAGATGTAGTTAATTTACGTCGCACTAGAGCCGCACAATGGGCTATTGGCGACGGTCTGGGAAACATCCCTGAGGATGATCCGAAGACATGCCATCACAATTTTGATCCTCTGCAGAGGGGGTGGCACCCCTGCTTCGGTAGCCCAGCGACCTGCACGCGAAGTCGAGCACTTTACGGTAGAACAGTTTACGAGGACCAATACCGCACACCCTCGGTCCCTACGCAGACTGATCCAAGTGGTCACCCACCCGCACACTGACCGCAGCCAGTGATGCTTGACTTCGGTGATCTGCTGGGAACCATGTCTTAACGATCAGTCCACTGCGGGACAGTGAGTTTTTCGAGGAAAAATATATTTCACCAATCAAATTTCGTATATTTTCTCGACGGTGTTTGGAAGTGTGGCAACCACATTCGGCGAGGAGGCTCCTTAAATTTTTTCACTCTACAAGTAGGTTTAAAAGTAATGTTATGCTTTTGTTATTTCTTGCGGGGGTATTTGTTTATAGACTTTTCCATATTAAGAGTGATATGGAGTAAAAAATATAAATACGAGATTCATTGTCTAAACAAATAGTCAAAATAGGTGATATAATTACAAAAAAAGTCACTCGATTATTTTTTATTTAATTAATCGTTTCTATACTCCGTTGAGAGTTAAGAAAACACCAGTGCGGTAATCATCCGTGGTTATATATAGTTCCATCTTATTTCGTTATCAAATTATGCAAATATATGCTTTCAAAACAAAATAAAAGCTTTTGAAAGTTCCCATTAAAAAATTTAACTACCAGTTTTTTTTTATGTCTTTAGCTTAGACATAACATAAGGATTAAGAATATCGGAAATGTCATCATACACATATTAGGTGGTGCATCCTTGGGCCTCATGCCAACCTTATTTATCGAACCTTGATTTCTGTGAGCAGCTGTCAAAGTTGTGAGTCCATGAAATATACCATGGATCTTCATGGTAATCAAGGAAATCAGTCAGCGCCATTCGGGTGTTGCGTCCTTTTGCTGAAATTTCAATCATTTGTTATAACTCCATTCATCTAGTTGTTCAATTAATCACTGTCCTTTCAAATGTTCTGATACGACATTCAGTCCATGGGCCGTGTAACACATCTAAGTAAATGCAAAATAGTTTTTTTTCCCTAATAAAATGGTACTGATAATGGAACAGCGAACAGCTGCAGTAGAACTATCACTATACATCTTGTTCTTAGTTTCTTTTTTGAAAATAAAATAGAGCACTGATAATGGAACAGCTTTAGTAAGTATAGAACTACCACTTTAGAACTACCACTTTATCACTGCATCTTGTTCTCGTTTTTTTTTTTTTTTTTTTTTAAATAAAATGGCGCACTGATAATCTAACAACTGTAGTAGAAATATCACTACATCTTGTTCTCAACAAAAATGAAACAGTCTTTATAACATTTTGAAAACTTTCTGAATAATGAAATGATTCAGGATAAATTAGTTTAAAAGAAATGTTTAAAAATAAAAATTATTTCGAAAACATACTTTTTACATACACAGACAATCGTTTACGTAAATTGTAATAATATGGGACAAGTCAAGGTGTATACAAAACTTTTCGAATTCTAACCTTTTGGTGCCTATTTTGTCGATACGTAATGGAAACTGGTGGCATAAAGCAGACACATGACTGCAAAGGATTAAACTATTTTAAGGTCAGAAATTATGTGTGCCTCACATTACATATTAAGTCTGAACTTTTAGATAAACACTTGAGAAGTCAAAAGTACAAAAAATTTAAAATATTTATTCCTCCTTAATCAAATGGTACAAAATTTGTTTCCCAACCTTTTGTTCGGTCTGAAATGTCTATTTACAAGTGCAGAATGGTAATTAGGATGGATGCAATCTAGCAAACTTTTTGTTCAAATAATAAGAAAAAACCTGCTCCATTTTTATAGCCATCACTGTGGAATTTTATTGTTGTCTCGTCTTCCAAAAATTCATAAGTTCCTGTAATGCGAAAGAGAACAACTAATATGATAAAGTATATTAATTTAATATTTTTTAAAGTTGAAGTAAAAATCTATCATTAAAGTTGCGAATAAATATTTAAGTGAAAAACAGTGCAGTGCATAGACTTAAGAGCGCCTCTTAGCAATAATGCACCCTATCTTAGACTTAACACAATTTTCTTGAAATTATAATATGAGACAAGAACGCTGAATTTTTAATTATTCATTTTATTTTAATTTATATTAATTTCTACGTTTTAATTTAAATTATTTTAATTTAAATTATTTTAATTTAAATTATTTTAATAATAAATAATAAGGAATTAAATTGCGATGAAAAGACGGGATTTGGAGAAAAAAAACAAAATTTGAACACTTAATGACTAACCCCATTGAAATGAAATTTATTTTAAGCATACGAGGAAATAACTCACTATCTTGTTATAATTATATTCAAAGTTTAGTTAAGGGTTATTTTTATTTCTAAAGTAATTTTTTTAAAAAAATATCTTAATAAATATAAAAATTAATATAGTAAGATGCTCAGCCTTTTTGAATAAAAGGCTATATGCCCTAGTATCTAGATATGTTGGAGGTATTTCTTTTCGGAAAATTTTAATTAATCATTTTATTTTAATTTATATCAATTTGTATATTTTAATACAACTAAACACTGTGCCTAAAACACTGACGTAAACGTCAGTGTTTGAAACACAGTTCTTTTAATCAGTTAACTTAGTAATATCTAGGTGATTGTCACAAAATATGACAGTCTCTTGCTCCAAGATCTAATACTATTTTAAAATTCTAATAAATAGCATTGCTGTTAGCATTTTAAAATGACCATCGACTGTTTTGTATATTTATAAAATATAATTGAATTTCAAAATGTCAAATGTTTCTGGTATGTCACAAACAATATTTCCAATAATCATAATAGCTTCAAAATTTTTCAATATCTAATTTTTTTTATCTCAACCGTTGTAAGCAATATACGCAGAGAGTATTATTTACAAAAACTTCGCTTAAAATAACTTTTTCTGTCAATAATTTGTTTGTCACATGAAAATCTGTCATTTTCCTGGTTACTCTTATTTAGTGATTTATAACCAAAATAGATAGCAATGAATATCTTATGTTAATAGATTGGTTAGATACCATCCTATCTGAACATGTCTTGTCGCATGAATAAAGAAGTAACTTTCTTGTTCAAAATCTATTTCAAAAAATTTTTCAAGGTGAGTAGGTTTATGTTGTCATTTTCCTGTCTTCTTAAAATCATTAACAACATAAACTAAATAGATTTATCTGAGTTATTTCAATAACTCCTGTTGCTTTCTGCGGGATGTAAACGTCTTAGGCCAAAATTTTAAAGTAAAGTAAAGTTAAATACTATAAAATGGCAAATTTGTCATTATCCTGGCTTATGAATGCCAGGACATTGAAGTAGTTACCAGAAATGCTTTTAAACAGTATACTGTAAAGAGGGAAAGCAAATATTAACCTAATACCAAGTTTATGTATGATTTTAATATGCTTGAATGTAATCAATGATTGATTATTATACACAATTTTATTCTGTACATATCAAAAGCATTTTTGATTCTTTCTACAGTGGATAAAAAGAATTAATTTAAGCAATATATGGTCCATCTAACATAAAGGCTTAAGTTGAGTTGCATACTATTAGCTTAAAATGTCTATTTTTTAAACTTCTAAGCTAATATGTCATTTTCCTGGCATTCAAGATTTGGTGAATTTCTATTTTTTTTCCCTTGAAAAAATGTCAATAAACTACACTGCTGTCTAAGATATTAATAAATGTAACTAAATAAGTATATAAAAAAAATTTTGATTATTTTGAACACTTTAAATTTGAAGAAATTTTTTGGCCCGAATTGTTATGCTTCCAAGAATCACCTATCTTTTGCGTAAAATTAAATTTCTTTAAGTAATTATAATTCTTTTTACATTAAATAAATTCTTTTAATTAATTCTTTTTCTATTTTATCAGTCAACTTAGTAACATATCTAAGTAAATTTCTTTAATTTACAAAATGAATTATTGAGAAAATTTTGAATGTGAAAGAAAAATAATTTATGAAGCAACTTTTTTTTTTTGGATTTTATATTTTAGAACAAATATAATTCCTATAAACTAAGAGATATTTTTAGTAACTATAAGAATTTTTTTTTACAATTAAAATATACCAAAATATATTTTTGCTTATAGTTAGAGCTTTAAAAAAATATACCATCTGCGTCAAGGGGTCGTTCATGTCACATTATTAGAGTTCTTAATGTATAGTTAGAGTTAAATAGTTACAACAAATAAGTAACAATATTGGATTGACTGAGATTTATCAAATAAAACTCCTCATATGGACAAAATATATTTATTCAGCTGCTCTCAAAATTATCGGTATTTATTTTTTTTTACTAGCTCTAAAATTTATTTTTACTATCTATTTAGCACTTTATTAAATAAACTTTTGTGAAATTTTAAAAAACTGAGACAATTTGTTTTTAAGAACGAAAATAGCTTTACTAGTGGAAAAGTTTGCAAATGAATAAAATATGATTTTTGCTACGAGAGCTGAATCAGGTTTTTCTAATGCTCTGCCATCACATAAAATAACAGTTTTTTCCCCAAATAATATGCTATTTTCATAACTGCTGTGAGTTTGAAACAGATATTTAAGACTGTTAGGTCAAAATTAGCTTATCTTCAGCCAGCGAACTCAATGCCAATTCTCGAAATGGCGCAAACATCAATAAGAAGAAAAAACACAATTTTGTGAAAGCGTTTTTGGTCTTATTTTTTAATATTTTTAAACGCAGCACTACCTACGTTTAATTAAATTTTCAGAAGTTGGGAACCATTCATTGATTTTAATAATTTTTATCCAAGTGGAAAAATCTCGTCAATTGGGTGATTTTTAAAAATGTTTACTAACTGTTAAAGCATTTAAGTTCCGTTCTAAAACTCAGATAATTCTTCACGGCAATATGTTACATATAGTTAGATATTATAGCTTTATCTCAAGTGTAAGGGCACTTAAACTCAGTTTTTTTTTTTTTTTTTGAAAGAGTTTGGAAAAACTCTGTTAAACAATAATTTAGGCAACTTCGGTGAAGTCT
This sequence comes from Parasteatoda lunata, assembly GCA_949128135.1. NCBI lineage: Eukaryota > Metazoa > Arthropoda > Arachnida > Araneae > Theridiidae > Parasteatoda > Parasteatoda lunata. The sequence continues at coordinate 12,352,796 of OX421975.1, read as the reverse complement.
CTCTTTTGCTATTCCGATCAAGACAGTTTTAAAGCTAATTGTTGCAACTCTCCGAATGCGTTAAGGCGGCCGTTTATACGAACGGACGATGATTAATGAAAACATGTGGAAATTGATGAAAACTTTTTTTGCTTGAAGCTTGAATAGTGTAATCGATCATCCAAGTTCTTGGATGATAGTAGAGCATGTTCTATCCAAGTTTTTTCTCCCTTAACCACTCAGCTTCTAAAGTTTTGTGGCGTCAACAGGCAGGCATCAGATTATGTCATTTGATGTGAGTTTTCATATTTTTTAATCCAAATAATTAAATCTGTTAGGGTCTATTTGTGTTATTATGATTTTATTTGAATTTATTTAATAATTTTGATTTCATTTCAGTATGATTTTATAATGTTGAATATGAACAGTGACATTCAAGAATCATCCAATTTCCTTGATTCAAGAACTTAGACAAACATTTAAAAATATTAAATTTAAAAAATATGTCATGATCTACTTACTGACTGAATCGTATTCTACACGACCGCACAGTTTTTCTTCCGCTATATCCAAATAGTCTTTGTCGCAGTCATCTGTCTGCTCGATGTCGAAAGTGTAAAATTTCACCTGTAGTGCGCACACCTGGAAGGAAGATTTCTTTATGGTGTAATGGCAATCGGTGTTATCCGGATAAGAACCAGCCTGATATCCCGGACTTATCATTTGGAAAGTCTCTGTCGCAAACACTTCATCGCAACCTGAAAATAAGAATACTCTTCAAAATAGAACTTATCCTCAGTTCATTTTAACTCAGAAAAAACCTTCTAATGTAAACCTATTTTCTTACTTTTATTTTGAGGGGGTGGAGGGCATCCCGACGTCAACTGCTTAGCTTCAATTCGAAAACCTGAAAGTTGTTGGTAGCTATCAGTTTTGAAGTTTAAGATGAGCTCATTCTTGTCCAATGGAAAATCCACTAAGACTAAAAAAAAAAAGAAAATAAAAAAAAGAGCTCTTTTAAGCAGTAAAGGCAACTTCTAAAATACATTTAATATAGCTATAAAATACAAATAATTATTCACAATTGAAAAAATTTAAAGGAACAGTTATTAATCTCATGTTCAACATTAAAATCATTTCTATATTATGATATTTTATAGTTGTTTGGAAATGAGATTGATTACAACTTTATTGATTACTTATATACCCGTAAAAAAAAATAAAAGAATGAACTTACGTAAAAAATACTACCACAACTTAATAATGAAAGCATGTCATGCATAAACTAATAAATGTAGCGATAAAGTGAAACATCAATACATAATTGATTTTATAACTATTGTAAAAAGTGTAAGAAATGAAGAGAATTTGCAGACTTAGTCGATTATCTCTAGAACTACAGGACCGATTTTAATGAAATTTTATACGTACATACATTGATACAATACAAAACAAATAACCATTCAACAATTGTAATATACATGCATGATCGTGAGTAGCACTCGTTGTTTGAGTCGGAAGTTATGAAACAGTAGTTGCAGAATAAACAAAAAAACATTGGTTAATAGGGAGTATGGTGTCTTCTTACAGGCCTTGCAACTTGATTTCCTATTTAAAATAAGGCAGTTTATCATTTCTTGTGAGAATTGCCCTGAATTGTGTTGTGGCAATTTCATACCTTCCGATTTCAACGAGAGTTACACATAATCAAGCGTGTGCATTGCAATTGTTGAACGATTATTTGTATAGTATTGTATCAATGTATGTACACATCAAATTTCATTAAAATCAGTCCAGTAGTTCTAGAGATAATCGACCAAGTCTGCAAACTCTCTTAATTTCTTACACTAGTACTATTGAAAATGTTAACGAATCAATTAAAAAATATGAAAGACTTACTTTCAAAATTGATCGAGATAGAATTAAAGAACAAAGATTGATGATAAAATAGCTATTTAGAACAAAATATCAACAACAAATATCCATAGGCGATGTTCACTGGTCTGCCCCCAATTAGTAATAAATATTGTCATATTACAGGGATATTTTTGTTCCGTTTCAATGCTATATGGGGATTCCGTCGGAGCATTGATATTTTATTTGCATTTATTTTAGTATAACATAAATTATTGTTTTGTGTTGGACTCCCCCTGAATAACTTTTTATCTAATGATCGGATTTTTCTCTCAATCCTTACGGTTCAAGAGCCTCACCTTAAACATGCTTATTCATTAGTGCAGACGATAATTATTTATTAGTGAAGAGGATTAATCTTATTTAAAACTTTTTGGATCCTCAAAGAATGGGAGGGAAAAACTGGGGGCCTAAACAGATAATAATACGGGCAAAAGTTTGGTTCCCTTAAAAATAATTTTACTTTTGGGGTATGTCTCCAGATTTCACCATTTTGCACACAATTATAAAATTTGTTAATCCAAAGATGCAAATATTGTTTTTTTAATAATTATTTATTATTTTTTTTATAATTTTCACCATCAATGTCTCTACAGCCCAGGGTGGGCCTTGGCCTCCCTAAGAAGATTTTTTCAAGCTAGCCTTTTTCCTTCCAGCGTTTCCTATTTTTTAGTTTTTAAGATCAAAAGATCTTTTTCTGGGCCATCTATCCATCTCAAATTCAGCCTGCCTCTTTTTCGTGTGCCAACTGGTCTGGCATTGAAAACTCTTTGTGTCTTCATCCATTCTGATAACGTGGCCATTTTATTCCTTGTCATTTAATTAGGTTAATAACGTCAGGTTCATTATATGAGACATATAAAGCTCTAAATTTGTTCTTCGAAGCCACACACCATTTTTTGAATTCTCCCAAAAATACTTCTCAAGACCTTTCTCTCAAAGGTACGCAACATACCTCATCCGTACAAGATATGATCCGAGAAAATACTAAATGGTCGAATGTGCTATCAATTTTTACTAAAGCAGTATATATTTTAGCCGCTACGAACTCTCCTGAAAAAAATATTGAGGCTATATTTTCCAGATTATAGCTCCCCCCCTTATTTTGAGGGCCATTCCGTCGAAAAGAATACATGCTTATTCGGAGAATGTTTGTTTTTGTGTCTGATTTCTTAATTTAAAATATCGTCTATACCAATATGAGAATTGTATCAATATTGTTAAAAATAGGTTATGAATCTAGCGAAACATGGCCCACAAAGAATTCAAGAGAAGTACTATAAGTTACTTGATTAATATAAAGAAATCAAAGCAGCTTCGATGTTTTCGATGCTTTTAATCCCTTCCTCCATGGTACTTTAACAGAATTTTTTCAAAACATATTTAGACGAAATATTGACTTGCAACCCCTAAGTTTTAACTTCATTTCTTAACAAAAATTTAAAAAATATATGTTACGAAATTTTATTGCGGAACACGTTGCATACATACAGGGTGTTAGGTATGCATGTATTATATCGTGTATGAAATAATTTTACTTCTTTGTCCATCTCTTTTGCCGCAGTATCTGGCTCCCTTGATTTCCAGGTAATCTCTGTCGCAGTTAGCTGAATTGTCAGAGGCCACATCAAAGTGTGAGAAGTACAATTCAACCTGACAGATCTCTGGACTATACCTCACTATTTTGTACTCGCAGTCAGTGTTCGCGTGGTAGAGAAGAGGGAAATTATCACTCTGGATGTAGTTCACTACCTCTGAATAAGATCCACACTGTTTCGGATTGGCTGGACCTAAAACAAAGATTTCCAAACTTTAAATCACTGCGTAGCTCTGTTTGTTTATAGTTGCTCTAATAAATACACAATGGTTAAACTAAACTAATACATTCAATCACAAAATAGGAAAAATTGTTAGCGGGAAGGATGATTTTTGTCCCAACATAGTCTAGATGTCTTAAAGAGAGTTCAAAGTCTTAAAGTATAAACTATGCCACTTAAAAAAATTCATGATAACGACAGCATAAAAACTAAAAGTTTACATTACCTAAAATTAAAGTCATCTTCAATTGTATTTTCATTGTCAATTAAAAAAAAATCAAGAAGTTATTATAAAAATTTTTCTTTCTCCCTTTTTCAATTCCTACTATTAGTTCACACTCTCCCTATATCTTGTTCAAATTTTCAATCGTTAATAAAATACTTTTTTATTCATCCATTCAAGTTGAAATACATTTTTTTAAAACTTGTAGTGGATGTTAATACAGTTTTTTTTTCAAATATTAAATTTAATGAATTAATTTTAGTTTTAGATGGGAGAAAGTAATTATATAATAACTTTTTTCATTATTGAATAAATATGATTTGACATTCAAATAAGGCTTTTACAATGGATTCACCTATCGGTCTATAGCAGGAATTTCGAAGTTGGCGAATTCTGGCTTCAAATCCTCTTCGATGACTGACGGAATCAGATCTGAATACCATTCTTAGAATCTCCCCTTCGAACGTCAGGACTGTTAAAAAGAACTTTTATTGAAGGATTTAATACGAACGAATATTAGTAAATAACGAATTATTATTAAAAGTATAGTAAATTGGGGAGTGTTTATAGTACCTGTGGGTGGAGGTGGTCTCACTCCGCAATACCTGTTCCCGTTCTTCTCCAATTGGATGAAATCTGCAGAACAGTCAGAGTCTGGTTCTAGGTCGAAGTCCAGAAACTCCACTTGAGCTTGACACACTCCACTGTCTAACTTCTTGACCGTATAGACACACAGGGCGTCTCCTGGATAATCGTCTGGATAGCCCGGACTGTGGATAATGGATCTTTCATCCGTTACGGTCACATCGCAGGAAGCTGAAAACATAATTGCTGAAAATTATCGATATTAAAAGTTCTTCTCACTTCTGTTTGTGCTGAAATTCAGGCAGTGATAGTCAATATTACATACTTGAAATCTTCCAAAATTGTTATTAGTTCGTTTGAGAGAGATAAATGAAAATGGATCATACAATTAGTAGTGAGTCACGATGGCTCTGGGGATAGAGCGTTGCCTTCTAACTGGGTTCGAATACCCGTGATGACTGGGATATGAATTCCGCACCCGGCTTGCACCGACCACAGTGTTGACTTGAAATATCCTCAGGTGTAGACGGTTCATGGGTTAAAGTCTCCTTGCCGTCAGGCTAACTGTGAGTTCTCGTGGTCTTCCTCGCCATGTAACGCAAATGCGGGATTAGTCCCATCAAAAAAGTCCTCCACGAAGGCAAATTTCTCCCAATACTTGATCCAGGAGTTTCTTTGTTTACTGGATTAGTAGTCGTAAATCCAAAATTGGGTCGGTAGTTCAAAGACGGTTATAAAAAAACAAAAAAACAATTAGTAGTGCGCTTTGTTGCAAGCTTAGAGCTCCATTTGATCAGAAACAAGTTTTACTTGAAGTATATTATGCGTTGTTATTATTTAAAACTAAAACTAAACTCAGTGGCTTGACAGCCCATGGAGGGCCATGGCCTACTGTGTCAATCCTAGTTTTCTTGACCTTGGACTCGAGGGTTCAGAAGCAGATATTCTGTTTGAATCATCAGCCGAACGTGGTGCATACACACACAAATCTGAACAGTTGTGTTTCTCAGCTAATAGTTCTCACCTTGTTTCGAAAGTTGTCTAATGAAGCATCCCTACTATCATTCCTTTAAAACATTCTGTGATTTATGAATGTTACACTAGATCATACGCCGATCTCTGGTCTTGTGGTTACTGTACTAGACTACGGGGCCAGTGGGTGTAGGTTCGAATCAAACCGTAGGAATCGATGCAACTTTCTCTCTCTGTGTTCTATATCCTTTCTTCTGTGTGAATGTGAACGGGTTTGTGGTGGTATGACGTGGGCGACGATACTCCACCGCCATGGTTTAGTCACAGGTGCCCCACTGGGTACCGATAAGAGAGTATAGTTCGTTCACCAGGAGTTTGCACTAGGCTCCGCATTCATCATGTGGTATCCAACAATACTATTTCGCTAGAAGGATATGAACAATCCTGAACAAGGTTGCTATTTGTCGATCGGATGACAAAAATATTTATTTTGCAATCTTTATGAGCATTTTTTGACATCAAATATTTCATAAATTTGATGATATATCACTCTTTTGAGTGAATAGTTTGTTCTTTTTGAGACATTTACTGAGTAAACAGCAGTTTTTAAATTTGAAATATATTTAATTAGCCAGAGTAACGAAAGGTATAATAGATGATAAAGCGACGTAAGTGACTGAAAAAAAAAATTCACTGTTTGTGTTTGGCACGCATTAAGGATTGTCTCAATTTCAAGCGCGGAGATGTTTCTCCTCTTGCTCCCTCGCTGAAATGAACTCGGCGACAGAGGAGGTGGACCCAAGTGCCAATTCCTGGTGAACGAACTATAGCAATTCTGGCATTACATGAGGCCAATTCCATTCTCTGAGACTAATGGGAAATAATGTCCCAGCCATTAAAAAAAAAAATAAATAAAATAAAAAAAACATAGATCCTACTTACGTGGTGGTGGTAATATGCTACAGGAATTCGGAATCTGTCTCACAACAATGTCAAAGCCTCGTCCTGCACCAATGGAATCAGTCACAAAGGTGAATGTCATGACGTCACTACCGATGGCCGAATAATCTAAAGCTTCTGGAAGGGAAAAAAATTATTTAAATTTATTGTACAGCTAAAAAAAGGAATGTCGTTAATGTGCACGCTAATGAGCAGATTAACTGATTTGTGCCGTTAAAGTGTGAAAGCAAGAATGACCGTTTTCTTACCTAGATAATGCCACTTTCATGGTTTTTATCTCTCATTTTCTTGTAATAATATTTTCATATAACTCTACCATGATTCTCATTTAATCGTAAACTTAATTAATTGATTCCATCAGCTAATTGTTTGTGTTTCTTTAGATATCGTCAAATAGTTAATTTAAGCGTTTCAGCAAAGATTACCGAATAAGCAGATAACGAAACAGCTTTCTGCACTTTAAACCCACATTATATAGATAATTTGATTTTTCCGCTTCAGCGATAAGATATATAGCTGTAACATATATAGCAGTAACTATATAGCGGAAACATATAGCGGTAACATACTTAGTGGTAACATACATAGCGGTAGCATATATGAGGGTAACATGTATAGTGGTAACATAGAGCAGCGATGGCTCAGGAGATAGAGCTTTCGCCTTAAAATGAGGTGACCTGGGTTCGAATCCCGGCGATGGCTGGTCGACACGAATTCCGCATCCGGCTCGCACCAACCACAGGGCTGACGTAAAATATCCTCAGTGGTAGACGGATCATGGGTTAGAGTCTAACCATGAGAGGTTCTCGTGGTCTTCCTCTCCATGTAACTCAAATGCGGGTCAGTTCCATCAAAAAGTCCTCCACGATAGCAAAGTTTCTCCTAATACTTGATCCAGGAGTTTCCTTGTCATTTGTATTGGGTTCAAAGTTACAAGGCTACGGAGTTGAACATTACGGAGTCATAAACCCAAAAAATTGGGGCAGCTGTTCAACGACGGTTATAAAATATTAAAAAAATAGCGGTAACATAAATAGCTGTTAGCAGTAACATACACATATTTAAGTATGCGATATCAAACTATACTAGTCTATGGACACAGAAACAAAAGGAAAATAAAAGTGTTTTCGAACCATATTCAGATTGAGTAAAAAGGTACATTTTTTAAGTACTTACTTGGCGATGATTGGCTGCCACAGAGTCGTGTCCTGTCTGGCATCTCCAGATAGTCTTCACTGCAACCTGCGCTGACTGCCACATCGAAGACTCTGAAATCCAGTTCGACGGTGCAAGTACTCGGTTCCGATCTCCTGATCTTGTACTGGCATCTCAATCCTGATGTGTAATATCTGGGATATCCCGGACTGGTGATGCGTCCGGCAGAACTAATTATTTCTCCGCCACAATCTGAAACATTTTGTAAATTAGTTCATATTTTTTGTGAAAATAACGGTGAGTTTTTCTGATTACGAAGATGCTCTAGGACTACAGTATTAGTCACGTTCTTTGTTATTACCCATTGGCAAAATGGGTCTTGTTTTCGTTTTTATGGCGTGCTCACTTTATTTGGACGTCATCACACTTTTCAACTGTGTTCAAGAGTAAAAGCAAACATTGCGCATGCGTCGTCATTGCATGGGTTGCTATGGCGACCGCTGCTGTTTGATAATTTTTTAGAATTCCCTTTTTCTTTTTATTTTCACCAGCAGTGACTATTAATGTATTTTAGGTATTTTTATGTTCTTTTTATTATTAACTTACAATTACTGTCTTGACAGTGATTTTAATATAAATATGAATACTGAAGAAGGAAAAGTATTTTATGACGTCTTGAAACATACGTATATCGCCAGGATTTGAAAGCCAACATGAAGACGGACATCAATTGAGAGAGTATTGATTTGAAATGCTGTGGTGTTCATCGGAGTCAAACCGGAATGAAAAGCATTTGACCAATGGGTCATCGTAATAAATCTATCACAATTTTTTTATTTAACTTGGTTTCTAATTTTTTGTATAAAACACGGTTTTGCGATTCATAAAATCTCATATTATTCTCTTAAACAAGTCAAACATTTGCTGAAACTGAATGTTAAGTCTTATTTCGAGCTAAAATCCTTTTGTTGAAAAAAAACTTTATAACCTTATTTTGAATTTCTGTACATATTAAGTATGAGTCCTGTGAAGTTCCAGGGTCCATTCTATAATAGATAATATGTCTCCGTGAAATAGGAAAAAGCTATCGAGATATTGAAAAACTACTAAAATCTAACAGTTCGTTCCATTATTAGAAAAGTGGAAGAAACAGAAAAAATAAACCTCATTCTGGTTGCGCAGTCAATGACAGGGAAAGAGGTTATGTTGTTGCCCTAAAAATCTAACTCAAAGTGCTTAAAGACTTTGCGTGAACTTCTAGCAAATCAGTGACACCAAAACACTATAAGAAATGTTTTCCATATGGGTAGGTAGATGTATGGGTGGTCTTCGGGATAGAAAGCCCAGAAAAACCCTGCTATTAGTGAGGTAAGTAGGTAGGTAGGTTGGTACTTTATTGACGACGCACAAGAGATGCGACTGTCTGGGAAATATCTCTAAGGATGATCCGAAGACATGACATCGCAATCTTGATCACCTGATTCGGTAGCCCGACGACCTGCGCATGAAGTTGAGCACTTTACGGTAGAAGATTTTGACGTGGACGGATATCGTGCACCCGCGGTCCCTACGCAGGCTGATCAAAGTGGTCACAAACCCGCACACTGACCGCAGTGAGTGATGCTTGAGTTCGGCGTTCTAGTGTCTTTACGATCAGTCCACTGTGGAACGAGGTAAATAGGAAAAAGATATTTGAGTTTGCTTTCACCTATCGAAATAAGCCAATGGAGTTTTGGAAATTATTTTTTCTGGTGAAAGTAAGTTTGAAATAGCAAAAAGCAACAGTTTGGAGGAAAAAAGGTACTCATATTGATTAGAATTCAACAATTAAACATGGTTTAGTAAATGTAATGGCTAAGGGCTGTATGGTGCACAATGAGATTCAAAATTATAAATGATAAGATCTGTCTTATGAAGAGGTGTAGTGTCGTAACCTAAAAAGCAGTGCTAGAAAATTAAGACTCCGAGACACTTGTATATTCTAGCACAGGGGTTTCCAACTGGTGGCCCGGGGGCCGCATCCGGCCCGCGAAGCTTTTTTTGTGGCCCGCGATCTACAATATATTAGTTGTCATTTTTTTGCGGTCAATTTTCGTAAAAAATCTGTATGGCTATAAAATACTTTTCTCGTTAATAAAAATCTAATTTCTTCGTTTCTGTGTACATACCAACGGTGCAAATAATTTCTTAGGTTTTGCACCCAAGAAAATATTTATTCAAATACAAACATAATCGTGTACTGTGTGTTGCTCTTATTTATTTAATTTTTTTGTAAATATAATTTAGCATATGTGTATCAGAAATTTTCTCGAAGAAATTCTCTGATTTAACTTTTTGAAACCACTCATTTTGGACGAAAATATTTACACACACATTTGTAAATTTTAAATTTAAAATGTAAATATCTATTCTCTGGTGGTTGCAGCAGACAAACCTCAATATTTTTCATTGAACATTTTATGTGCTACTATGTAAGTTTTAATACCAACCTTTTTAAAGTTATTGTAGACAGAATTTTTTAATATGCAATGAAATATTTTTTTAAATCTACTTCTTATTTTAATTTGTTATTCAATACTTTTGTTTTGTGCAACTTGATAAAAATCTGACTGTAATATTTAATGTCCCTTCAAGCATAAAAGAGTCCTACATAATATTTTGATAAAGTTGCGGCCCACCATTTGATTTTTGTTTTTAATTGTGGCCGCCGGCCTCATGTAAGTTGGAAACCCCTGTTCTAGCAAGATAATAATCCTAAACATTCAGAAAATATAACAAGGGAATGGTTGCTGTATAATGCTTCAAGATGGCCCCCCACAATCTATGCCTAGAAGAAAGAAGGCCGCAGCACGGATCAATTTAGCAACCCAACGTAAACGCAGTGGATTAAAAATAAGAAAGATGTCACAACGTTCGGGTTACGCATTGATGAAAATGCGAAATATATATCACTACGTTTGGACTACTAAAGGATCAAATTTCTTGTTTATGGTAGCCCGTGCTATGAGGCCTTCTCTTTTCTAGGAGGTGTTGTCTAAACAGGATCGAACATCTTTGGCACCATCTAGAGCAAGGAGTAAGAAACAACATTACATTACGGGTAGAAATTCTTTAGAATCTGCATTAATTCGTTCCTGGAATAATATTTCACCAGATATTACTAAAGAATTAGAGGAATCTATGCCACGAATATTAGAAGCAGCCATTAAGACCAATGGACGGCATACAAGATATTAAAAGTCAAATCACCGTTAATGCAAAATAGCAAAATATTATTATTTGTTTCATAAAGTGTCCTAATATTTTTTTTTGCAAAAAATAATAAATGTTTTCTTGTTTGAAATTCTCGTAAAGCAAGGGTATTTTTTATTTATATTTACCTTACTTTTTACTATGATTATAGTAAATAAATTAATATTTCGGATTCGATTAGTTGATTTGTTTTGTAAGAATTTCGAAATAGCTTAGTGTCTTAATATTTTTTTTGTTGTTAACTATATATATAGGTTTTGATTCATAGTTTGAGATCACACTAGTAAAATGAATAATACCTAGAAATTATGTTTTTATCTACAAATTAAACAAAAATAACCCTTGCATATTTTTACTAAATGATAGACATCATTTAAACTAATTAATATTTTTACACCAAAAAATAAAAAACAAAATAAATTTGTATATTAAAAATTACTATCAATATTTAACAGATGTGAACGTGACTTGAAACTTGCACTAAAAATTTTGATTAGTTCTCTAAAACTTGAAAACGTTCATACAATAGAACGAAATTTACACACAAAATTAATTTAATCGAATTAATTCGCGTTAAAATTGTTTTTGATTATTGCAATTTTATTTAATTAATAAATGCTTTATTTAATTAAGAACGGTAAACTGTAAGAAAAATAAATTTTTATAATGTTAAATTATGTGTGATGACAAAATCTAAAACTTGAACGAAATTTGTTGAATTGAGATTGAAAAATTCTAACAACCTTGCTTTGAAACTTATATTTCTCAAAAAATACTTGTTCAATTTTATTCAAATTGGAAATTTCGCCATTTTAAAATAAATAAAATATCCTTTGTATTCAATTGTGGCTCAAAATAAAATAACTTGTACACTTTACAATTTCTACGATCTTAATTAATCATTAAAATTTATTTTTCTAAATATACTCATTGAAACAACAAATGACTAAAATATGAGCATATGATGTCTCATTTTGAGACAATGCATTTACATTGCGTTTTCAAATTCGGTTATATTTGTTTCGGAAGTAGAGTAGGACCTTTATTTAACGAAGTCGCTAAATCCCGATAGTAAGTACGTTAAATTGAAAATTCGCATTATCCTTTTTAAGAAATTTTAACTAAAGTAGACAGACTCTTTATAAAATTAATAAGGTTTGAGTAAAAATATTCATAATGTAAACTTTTTCATAAATTATTAATTTGTTTAATTATTCCTTCATGTAATTTTTAAACTATTGCAACCATCCTAGTGTGGAAATCTGCATACCTGAACAGTGTTTTTAGTCACGATTGGCTAACAGTTATTGCTAATTTTTCATTAAAACTGACTTCTAAATTTATGAAAATAGACGATCAGATTTAGAAAATTAAGAGTTTAATGTATTACACAAGTTACAGTGAAGAAAAAGTTTCGTCTAACAACTACTTTTAAACATAAAGTTTGGTAGAAGACAGTTTAAAGATTCTTAATTTCTGAGCTCTATAATCTTAAGTCTTTCAAAGCCTTGAGACGCAGAGAGATCAACCCGATAAACTATTCTAGTCTAATCAGTAATTAAAAATTAAACTCTGCTAACGTCATTTAAGCACTCAAGTTCTACGAATCTGATATGGAACATCGCTTATAACATATGTTCCGTCTTAGAGCTCTCAGCAGTTTCGGAACTTTTCGATTCCCTCTTGTATGCTACTGTAGTGGAAGAGTGTTCGCCCTGCAGTAAGAGCCTGGACTGCTACACTAGGTCGCATGTTCGTGACTGGAAGTTTCAAAGGAATTCTAGCTCTTACAGCTCAATAGCATAAAAGCTCTTAAACTTTTGAACTATAGCATTTATCCTCGAACTCGTAAGAACTCTCCTAATCTTTCGTCTGGCCCCGTGGCGATGACTATGGCAAAGAGGTACAACACAGTTACAGTTACGCAATTAATTAAACTGTAACTGTGTTGCTTTAAATGTAATTTGTAACCACGTGAAGCTCTTTATTTGTAATATGTAATTGTTTATTTTCCATGTACTAACTCGTTCCCTTGCAGAAAGTCTAGACAGACGGGCTTAGTAGGTCTGTAGAGTTGTAGGATTGGGTACTAGGTGTGCGGGACTGCACACGAGTTTTCTGGTTGACAGCTGTGTGGTTTTCGTGTCCGAGGTGCCAGTGTCGTGCGGACCTCTGGAAGTGTGGGAGATGTTTATTTACGCCACGAAAATCCGTAAGCCCACTTCGCGGGTTGGCTGGCAACCTGCGGTGACCAAACGACCCACCAAACAACATAGGCGTCTTTGACATTACAATAGTTTGTCTAAAGTAAGAACTCCCCTAGCCGTTCGTCTGGACCTTTGGTGGTGACTATGGTAAAGAGGTATAACTATTTCAAGTAGGGGATCACAGTTTAGGACAAGTGTTGACTCTGGTGCGAGAGAAAGGTAATCTTTTTCTCCGGTCGATTGTATTAGCCTTAGAGTGAAGAGAATCTACCCTTCCTGGAATGTGATTGTCTTGTTTCCATAGCAACAGACAGCCTCAGACATTGTGATGTTTAGACAAAACTATATTGTGTTATATTATAACTATATTAAATTGTTGTGTTCCATTGTAAATGAAAAGATGAAAATCACATACCAGATGCTGGAATTCTACAAGTGTTTCTCCTCTGGGTGACCTCTATATCGAATCCACGTCCATTTCTGAATGCGTCACTAAAGAAATTCAAGGCGAGTATGTCACTACCAGCGGGGAATTTGATGGTCCCTGGAGAAAAAAAACCATTTCATTTTCTGTCACCGTTGGACACACAATATGTTGACATGTGAAATCCGGTATTTCATAGAATTTCATTAACTAAGTCCGTTAAAGTACATAAAATTATTGAATTCTGCAATTTAACTGGGTATTCCAATGGGCGTAGAGAAGAACTCTCTACCTATGACAACACTTCACATGCTTTCATCTAGTGTTGCCAGATTGGGCAACTTTTAAAAGTCTCCGCTACAGAAAATCAAATTTGGGCTACTCATAATTTTTGAAACGTTACAAATCTTAAACATGCGCTACAGAATTTTTTTTTTTTTAATTTTTCCTTTCTCATAATAAAATGATTCGGAAAGATTTTCAGTTTATTTACCTTTTTTAAAAGGAAATGTTTTTTTGTTGTTGTTTGTTTTGTTTACTTATCCGCTTCAGTTTTGGATTTGTGATTTGTTTTGCTGCGCGGAGTCTATAATCTATGTTTCAAATCGTTGACTCATGAAATCGCAAAGAGGCGAGTAAAATGAAAGCTCCAACCATTATTAACATATAATATACTTTCACTGATAAATTATTTAACATTAAATTTTCAATTTTGAAATTGGGTTCACTTTTGCGGATATTAAAGTGTTATTTAAACTTACGAGTCCCAGATGTGGTGCCGCATAAGCGTGTGCGATCAGGCATCATGAGGAAATCTTTGGAGCACTGATTACTAGAGAACTCTACGTCGAATGTCTGGAAGTTAAGCTCTACTGAACAAACAGTTGGATCTGCTCTATGGATGTTGAAAGAACATCTCTGGTTATTTGGATAAGGGGAAGGATATCCGGGTGATGTGAATCGTCCTGTGTAAGTCCCAACCTCTTGATCGCACGGACCTGTGTCAGAAAAGAGTCAAACATCATCACAAAATTGGTTATACGTATACATCCCAAGTCAAAATTTTTGATGGTTTTCCATTGATGGAGTAACATAATCTTGATGGTAACCATCAATAATTCCATCATGAACCATTATATTCTTGATGGTAACCAACATAAGAAACCATTACCCCAATATTGGAATTCGGACTGATGTATGATGGTCCAACATAAAAATAGCAACTTGTTTTGTTGGTTCGTTCATGTTTCACCATCAGAAATTTCCATCATAGTTTCTTAGAAATCAAATGTTGGAGCGATCATGAACAACAATCGTCCTAATGTAGGAATTCGGACTGATGTATGACGGTCCAACATAATAATAGCAACTTGTTTGGTTAGTTTGTTCATGTCAAACCATCAGAAATTTCCATCGTAGTTCCTTAGAAATCAAATGTTGGAACGATCATGAAAAAACATAGTTCCAATGTAGGAATTTAGACTGATTTATGACGGCCCAACATAAAAGAGTCAAATTGTTTTGACGCGGTATATTCCTCAGAACCAACAAGAATTCCCTTTAAACCACCATGGCAATGTATAGTTTGAGTCATCATGGACCATCACGGATGGTTGGTCCATGAAAATAAAACTTCTTTTGATGGTTAACCATCATAGTATTAAAGTAACATTTTCCATCACGGAATGATGGAAGTTTGTTAGCACATCAAAAACCATTAAAGTATAATGAAAAACACTGGATGATGATGACCATCAAATTTGGACCATCGTGAATCGCACTGTAACCAACAAAAACCATCAAAATGTTTTGATGGAACCATCAAGAATTTGGACTTGGGAA
Source organism: Parasteatoda lunata (assembly GCA_949128135.1). Lineage (NCBI taxonomy): Eukaryota > Metazoa > Arthropoda > Arachnida > Araneae > Theridiidae > Parasteatoda > Parasteatoda lunata. The sequence goes on along the minus strand of OX421975.1, from coordinate 12,337,466 downwards.
GGATTTCGTAGAGATCCCTTAAATAAAAAATTAGAACAAAAAGTATACACATTTGGGGTTGCAAATTAATGTTTACGAAATCTAACAAATGAGAGCCGCAATGTCTCAGGGGATAGGGCGCCTTCAAATGATGTAAACCGGTTTCGAATCTCAGCGATTGCTGGTCGATGTGAATTCCACATCCGTTTTGCACTGACAACAGTGCTGACGTGAAAATATCCTCAGTGATAGACGGATCGTGGGTTAGAGTCCTCTTGCTGTCAGGCTAACCGCGGGAGGTTCTCGTATTTTTTTCTCTCCATGCAACGCAAATGCGGGTTAGTTCCATCAAAAATTCCTCCACGAAGGGAAATTTCTCCCAATACTTGTCTTCTAGATTGGGTTTAAAATTGCAAGGCTACGGAGTCAGGGGAAAACAATGGCTTTTTTTTAAAAAAATCATTGTTTTTCTTAATTTTTTAAAATTTATTTAAAATTTTTTTTTTTAAGGGGGCCCTTAATAATTGGGGCCATGGCTCAGTCTGACCCAATGGGTAATCCCACACTGTAAGGAGTATAAAATTAGTAGTCGTAGCTCCCACACTCGTGCATCCATCTTGTTGGGTCCCAGAGCCTAAATTCCTGTGTGTTGGTCACCTTTGCAATGTGACATTGCTGTGTGACCATCTTTTCGACACCCCTCCTTCGAGTTTTACTGAGAGCGACCGCACACTTCGCCCTGGTTGACCCCCTGGAGGGACGGGTAGGAGTTATTTGTAATCGTAAACCTAACAATTGAGTCAGCTGTTCAATGAAGGTTATGTAAAAAAATCTAACAAACTATGATACGGAAAAAAAGCCGAAAGGTAAATTTGAATGAGAGAGAAAGACGACTTAATTAAGTCACCAATTTTATCTGTTTTGATAATGTCTGCCGTCATCGATAGCTTTTATCAATTTCTAAAATTAATACAATAAATTTTGCTTCAGATTTCGCATCATTTTCTAAAATTAATACAATAAAGCCAGATTACAATTGCTTTTTTTTTCCTGGACTAAATATTAGTCTCCAATGTGTATACTTTGCTTTCCTAATTGTTAAGGATGAACTATTAACACGTTGATGCCACTGAGTTTTTTCGTAACTCCACGGGGGTCACCGGCGAAGCCAAGGTTATTAGAAACACATAATTCGAGTAAATTTTTATTTTTTTATATTATTATCGTTACTAAAATGGTTTGAAGAAATTAATGTAATATAGAACACACAAAAATAGTTTTATTTATATGCACAGAGATACCAACTTGCTCCGGACAACGAATAAATATTTTTAATTGGTAGTTAAGTAATTGCGATTCTTGGTTTATGTAATTTTGTAGATTTTTATCCACCTAAACAATTCGTAGGCTTATATAATTTACCACTTTTTTCAGATATGTCGTGCCAAACCTTTTAAAAAACTAGCAAAATCTGTCTAATATTTAGCTTATAGTTATTTACCGTTGTGGCCAGACGGGCACTCCATGTAAAATTAGCGTGAAACAACCTGTATATCTATAATACAAAAAATTACCTTGAAATCCCGGTCCTTCACATGTATTAAATAGCTGTGTCACGTGGATGTCAAATCCCAATCCTTGCCCGTAACTGTCACTCACAAAATACAGATTGACGTAATCACTATCTTTGGGCATTTCCATCAATTCTAAAAATGAAATAATAGGGTATTTCTAATAAAAAGGAAATAAAGGAAGGAAACTTTTAAAATGAAACTCACGTTTTCCACTGATGCTTCCACACAAACGATTAAGAGTGGGAAGTGTGAGGTAGTCTTTACTGCATCGAGGAACGCTGTATTCCAGTTCGAATCTTCTGAAATCGAGTTCGACGCTGCACACAGAAGGATCCACTTTCCTGAGGGTGTACCTGCACCTCTCACTCGAACCGTAAGAATTCGGGAACCTCGGGGATGTGAAATGGCCGGTCACTGATGTCACCTCCTGGTCGCACTCTTCACCAGGACCTAAGACATAAATGCATTGCATCTAAATAAAAACTCACTGATGATTCACCAATAGCGTCAAATAAATTGGAAGCAATCAGCTTTTTTCATGTTTTATATCAGTTCTTGTCAATTACAATTATCACACACACAGTTACGATTGTTACATCATATATAATAGCGAAATAATAACGAATTTTAATGAAATCGAAACATCAGCAACCATATAACGGTTTTCGAATTCTATGCTAGTGTGTTAAGCAAAAAATAGACTCAATATTTAAAAATGGATTTTATTCTGAAAGGTTGTGGTTTAAAAAGATTACAGATTCTATTAATGATTCGTATTGATAGAAAAAAGTATTAAATAAGATAATAATTAGGTTTTTAAATGTTAGGAAATATGTTATGCATATTTCAGCATGACGAGTACGTTTCTTAAAATTGTATAAAAGTAAAATTCACGAAATAATGCATGTTCATTTAATAATAATTATTACTATATAATGAAAATTTGCACAATCAATCTCTTATTGATTATATCATTATTTTTAACAAAAAGTTGAAAAGCAGGAATTAAAAACCTCTGAACTGCCATTCCAAAATGATCATAATTTAACCATACCGAATTTTCAAAATAAATTTGAGCTGTCCTATTGTTAAACAGGCATTTATGAATTGAGCTAAGCAATGAATCGTCGCATTTGGATATCGTTATTTCTTGAGTTTTTGTCATAGTGAAATTCTCAATGACTTAATTCGTGGGGCTCTAATAAAGCAACATAAAGGGAGGTTTCAAGAGAACACCTCGCATAATACCTGTTATGGGAGGTCTTTGAGGGGGTGGAGTAGAAGAACACGAGTCCGGAACCTGTAGAATTTCTATGTCAAAGCCTTTTCCTGATCCATAACCGTCACTGATGAAGTTGAATGTTAAAAGATCACTCCCTCTCAGAAAATCCACAATTTCTGCAACAAAAAACACAAAAAGTAAACAAGTGTAATATATAAAAAAATAATTTAAAGTCAATTTCTACTTAGGTCAACGAAGGAAAATTTTATTTTAGTCACTTTTTATTATATAATTATAATTTTTTTCTCCCATATTAAACTAAAATTAATTAATTAAATTTAAGTAATGGATTAATATTTGAAAAAAAACTGTATTAACATCAAATGTCATCCACTACAAGTTTAAAGAAAATGTATTTGAACTTGAATGGATGAATAAAAAAGTATTTTATTAACAATTGAAAGTTTGAACAAGATATATAGGGAGAGTGTGAACTAATAGTAGAAATTGAATAATTCCTGTTTCCTTATTCATCAACCAAAAAATTAGGATACTTAATTAAGTTAATTACTACACGTGGAAAACTGAGTAATGTAAAATAGCTCTTTGGAATTTTTTTTTTTTTTTGATATACTTAAAGGGTTTAATAGTAGAACATTTTTTCTATTTTTGCTTTAACTTGTAAATACATGTAAATACCAGAAAACTGCTTAATTTAAAGGAATACATCTTTTTAAATGAAAACTCGCATCAGTAAAATTCTTGAAAAAAAAAAACTAAATCTCATAAAAATTACAAAACAAAAAAAAGTCTTTTGATTCAGTGATTGAATCTTCATTTAATAGAACTTTTCAATGATTTAAAGAAGTGACCTCAAACATAGAAACTTATTAGTGCAGACAATATTTTAAGCAGGGTGCTTAGCCAGATTTTTCAGCAAAAAATAAGTACCTTTTAAATACTTTTTAAGTACTCAAAAATATTTTTAATCACTTTAAAAAAAAAATCATAATTAGGATCTTTGCAGTAATAATAAATATGTGTTTCTATCGTATAAAATCTACAAAATTCAAAAGCATTTTCAAAAACTTTACATAATCATGATAAAATAACTAGTTTCTGATAGTGAAAATCAGGCATTTTTTTGTAATTTAGATGAACAAAGGACACGGCAAGAAAAAAATCTATTTTTAAAAGATAGAAAATGAAGCACTTTTTATAAACCCCGAATAAAAGAAAGCACCTTTAAGGTCTTTTCAAAAATGTAAATCGAAAATAAGCACCTTTAAGCACTTTTTAAAAACGCTACGCACTCTGTTAAGATATGAAATCAGACACAAAACTAAATTAATTTGAATTTGGATTCATGCAAGATACTTTTTTTTATTGATTTCGATTCCTGGTCCCAATACGGGAAATGTTGAAACAATAGTTTGGTCAAAACTTTTACCTTTTTTGCGCAAAAGTTTTAAGCACTTATTCGGGAAAGTGATAATGTTTTCTTACTCCTGGACGGATATCCCACGCATATCCTAGACAAATCAGGAAATTCCAAGTAGTCTCCTCTGCAAGGACCCCCAGTGTGTCGACCAAAATCTAACAATCGAATTTCCAAGAGTATTTTGCAGATTCTGGAATCAGCCCTTCTTATAGTGAAGGCACATCGGAGGTTGGAAGGATATCCTCGAGGATATCCCGGAGAAGTGAGACTGCTTGTAAATGTGTCGATGTACTGATTGCAAGCATTTGGATTTCCTGAAAAAATAATTGGAGATTTTGTAATTTCGTACTGATTGCAAGCATTTTTGGAAATCTTACAAAAATAATTCGAGATTTTATAATTTTGTACTGATTGCAAGCATTTTTGGATATCTTACAAGAATAATTGGATATTTTATAATTTTGTACTGATTGCAAGCATTTGGATATCCTAAAAAAATATTGGAGATTTTATAATTTTGTACTGATTACTAGCATTTAGATTTCCTCAAGAAATTGCTGGAAATATTTTATAATTCCAAAATTATGTACTCGTTGGATAGATCTTATAATTTTGTATTGATTACAAGCTGTTGGATTTCATTAAAAAGGTTATTGGACATATTTTTTAATTTCAAGATTATATATTCGTAGGATATATTTCAAATTTTGAACTGATTGCAAGCATTTCCTGAAAAATTCAATATAATTCAAAAATTGGATAAAATTGCTGGATACATTTTATAATTTTGTTCTGATAGAATACTAAAATTTGTCCGGTATGCCCTACATCAATGTTTTTTCAAGGTCAAGTGCCGCAGCCCAGTATGCATTTAACCGGTACTTCGAACACTGATGTTTCTCTTAATCTATCCTCAGCAGATATTAAAGTATCGAGTCAATATAATAATATCAATGAATAAATGAATATCAAATCGAAAATAACAAATATTTTGGACATTGATCAAAGCGACTATGTGATTGTTACCATTCACCGGTGAAAGTCGACATTCTCTTGATTTTGGTCATTAACGGTAACATTCACGGTAACTATTTATATATACAGGGTGTCTCAGTTAAGCGTTTCAGAACTTCTAAGAGGGGCATCCTGACGACTCGAAATCATATAGCAATGTGGGGTCGGAAATGCTTTCCTGAAGCGGTGACGTACACAGAAGCACCATAAAGAAAAGAGACCGTAAGTGAAAAATCGCTATAATAATACATTGAAAAAATTACATGGTACATGGGCAGCTACTGCGATTCTTGCAACCAGCATTATCAACAGGGGTGTCGTAAACCAGTGTTTTCATATGACTCCAGAAATCAAGACATGATAGGTTGGGTGACCGAGGAGGCCATATAATTTTTTCAAAGATTTTTCACTTACGGTCTCTTTTTCTTTTATGGTGCTTCTGTGTACGTCACCGCTTCAGGAAAACATTTCCGACCCCACATTGCTATATGATTTCGAGTCGTCAGGATGCCCCTACCCCTCTTAGAAGTTCTGAAACGTTTAACTGAGACACCCTGTATACACACAAAGAGAGAGATATTAATTCTTACTTGGGATTGTAGAAGCACCGCATGAACTTGGAATCTGCTTTAACTGTATCATGAATCCTTTACGAGTTGTTTCCTTGTCTGTTTTAAACCTTAAAGTCATCGTGTATTGTCCTGACCGAAATTGAAGTTGCTCTGCAAAAACACAAATATTACAATTAAGCACTTCTCGCTGTGAAAAAGAAAGAATAAATACATAACGTTTGAATAAAATGTTTGACATTGATGCTAAACCAAATAATATGTAATTGATGTACGAAAAAGTTTTTTTATAAAAAATAAGATATTTTAAAAGTATGCAATTAAATTATTTAATATAATGTGCATTAAAAATAATCAGTCATAATTTTCTTTTACATTTTCTTGTTATTAAAGAATATTATTATTAAAGATTATTATTCGAAGAATTTTTAAAAATTAAAATTAGTATTTTTATAGTCATTATGTAAAATTTTGTTAAAAGTAATCATTTAACACATATTATTTTATTCTAATTATTTATTATAATTATTTATTAAAAATTATTATAAATTATATTTAATTTTATTTAAATTTTATAATTAAACAATACTTTTAATGATCAGTGATGTAATAACATTGCTAATGTGAGGTATGGAACGTTTCATTCAAAAGAGTAAAGCATTTGCATTGTTGTATGCGCAATAATTTATATCTCTAACAGTTTCGTGTCTTTTTACTATTTGGGGAAAAATGCCTTATGTTAAGAGCTAATAGTTTCTTAATATTATAAAAAGTATTCTTAACTTTAAGTAGTCTTTTAAAAATGGCATAACTTTTGACTTACTCTTTGTTCCGGATGCCAGAGTGCCGCAAAGTACTCCTTGCTGTCCGTCCCTCAGGTCCAAATAGTCAGACAGGCAGTGGTCACTCTCCTCCAGATCGAAATCATTGAGGGTCATCTCAACTTTACATGTGTCCGGTGTCAGTCTCTGTACCACATAGTCGCACGTCCTGTGGTTGTCATAATCTGAAGGATAATTTGGAGTAAATATCCATCCCTCTTGACCACGGACAAGAGCATCACACTCGGACATGCCAACCTCATGATGATGATCTGAAATAACAACAAAACAAAAAGTTTAAATAAAAAATCCATATGTCCATTTAAAAAGATTTCTTTAATACTTGAATCGAAGGCCGGTATAGCCTGGTTAGTAGGGCACTGCGCCCATGTCCAAGAGTTTGTGGGTCCGATCCCCGCCGGCCGAAGACTCCCCGTGTAGTAAATGGTAACTGATGCACGTTAAATCTGTCGAGTCACAAAGTCCTCCATGTTCCCATTACAAATCAATACTTCTAGGGGTACAGATCTAGAAGTTTACTTGTCTTCTGGATTGGTTCAAATTTACAAGGCTACGGAGTTGAATATTAATAGTCGTAAACCCAAAATTGGGTCCGCCGTTCAATGACGGATGTTAAATATAAAAAAATAATTGAATCGAGCTGTGATGGCTCAGGGGATAGAGCGTTCGACTTCCAATGAGGTGAATTGGGTTCGAATCCCAGCGATGGTTGGTTGATACGAATTATGCATCCGGCTCGCACCGATCTCAGTGCTGATGTAAAATATCCTCAGGGAAGACGGAAAATAGGTTAGCATCCCCTTGCCGTGAGAGGTTTTCGTGGTTTTCCTTTCCATGTAACGCAAATGTGGGTCAGTTCCACCAAAAAAGTCATCCACGAAGACAAATTTCTCCCAATACTTGATCCAGGAGTTTTTGGATTGGGTTCAAAATGGCACGGAGTTGAACATTGGTGGTCGTAAACCCAACGGCTGTTCAACGACGATTATAATATAAAATATAGAAATAATGTAAAAAAGCTTTTATACCAATTTTACTTCACTTTATTAATAGATAAAGTGTTGAGTATAGATATAAGTTAACTTTAAAAAAATCTTGGAAAAATCATTTTTTTTTAATTTAGTCGTTTCTTAGGTAAGTTTAGTCGTTTCTCTGTTTTAGTTGTTTTTTAGATTATTCGCAACCTGTCTACACATTTTTCAAATAAATTGCCGCACAATTTTGGAAATATTTTCGAATAATTTATAAGATCTATGAATACAATTAAAAAAGTATACAGGAATTAATTTACCTCCTTGATGTGGCCTTCCACTGCCCTAAAAATAAAAATAAATTTTGTTAATAACTTAATTCATTCGTGAATTCATAGAACTTATTTTACAATTTATTTTTCATCCATAGTGGGATGTGTTTTCGGTAAAAATAGGAAATATTAATATTTGTATTAGACTATTTACTTTTTGAGAAGATTATTAATAATAATAAAAATTAAATTAACTAAAAAAATTAAATTAACTAGAAACACAAAATGAACTAAAAAAACTAAGTTAGGTTATTGTTAATGAGAACGGCACACAAATATTGACACTTAGGAGAAATCTGATATTGGGCGTTCATTGTAATAAAATGAATATTTATCCTTATTGTATTTGATGTATATATATATAGATGGATAGATAGATAGATGCAAATGTTGGCAATCGCTTACATAGTCGCTTTGTATGAAATATATACTAGGTCTAGTTAAGTACCACTGCCCATTATTCCTTTACTGAGTTTTTTTTAAAGTTCAGTACCACTGCCCGGTATACATTCGCCCAGTATGCTCTACATCGATGTTTTTTTAAGGTCAAGCGCCACTGCCCAGTATGCATTTAACTGGTACTCCGAACACTGATGATTCTCCTTATTCTCAGCAGATATTAAAATATCGAATAAATGTAATATCAACGAATAAATTAATATCAAATCGGATATAGCAAATATTTTGGACGTTCATCAGATATTGTCTTGATTTCTGTCATTCACGGTAACAAGCTATATATATATATATATATATATATATATATATATATATATATATATATATATATATATATATATATATATATATATATATATATATATATATATATATATATATATATAGCTATATATATATATATATATATATATATATATAGCTATATATATATGTGTATATATATATATATATATATATATATATATATAGCTATATATATATGTATATATATATATATATATATATATATATATATATATATAGCTATATATATATGTATATATATATATATATATATAGCTATATATATATATATATATATAGCTATATATATATATATATATAGCTATATATATATATATATATAGCTATATATATATATATATAGCACAAAAAAACAAAGAGGAAAAAAAGAGAAAAACGAAGAAAATTAATAAGTTATATTAACTGCGCATAAGCTGCAAGTATCCGGCTGCAATTTTTATTGTTTTCCGTATTTTTAATATTTTTTTCCCCTCCATTTTTTCTCAATTTCTTAGCGTATTTTATGAGTTCTATATACTTGCAGCCTATGCGCAGTTAATATAACTTATTAATTTTCTTCGTTTTTCTCTTTTTTTTCCTCTTTGTTTTTGTGTGCTATGTTATAGTGATCATATTTAATGCAGCTTTAGCGCTTGATATTATCTACTATTAACTTACTTTCGTTTTCATTTTGCTCCCGTTTTGTTCGGTTTTCTAATTTCGTGTGCTTAGAGCATTGCTCTTTGAGCCTAATTTTTGGATTTCAGCAGTAGTAATAATTTGGCGCCTATGCAAAACGAGCAATCCTGTTTATTTATTTCTTTTTTTGAAATTATAATTAATTTTCTTAAATTATTATAAATGTATAATTAATTATCAAACTTTAAATTACCTTGCGCACACCCATTTTCGGGCCCATCCAAGGTAACTAACAAATTTGACGCGCTTCAGTATTCCAGTAAGAACGTGCCATAAGATATCACTTTATATATGCTTCTGTTCTCATAGTTTGTAATCTGGCAATATTATTAAGTAAATATTTTAAATTTAAATCATTCTTGAAAGATGCCGGTACGAGTAAGTTCATTTAAATTCGCTCCTCACTATGCAGATTTCCTCTCGTGTACTGTTCTATAATCTCTTTACATTTTATTTTTTGTTTTTTGCTTGATATATTTGTTTATTTTTTACTTAATGTGTTCTAATTTCGTTTAAAAAATTTTTTGAGTGCTCCTCACACTATTGTATTGATATATTTTGCTTTGGCTATATTGATACAATATTAGAAAGCACTCCTTTTTGCGGATATAATCGTGTGAGCTGATGAAGAGATTATATCCTTTCTTTCTTTATTTTGTTTTCCGGATTTTTAATATTTTTTCCCTCCATTTTTTCTCAATTTTTAGAGTATATATATATATATATATATATATATATATATATATATATATATATATTAATATTATAAACAAACAGGTCGGAAAGGGACAAACAGAAGTTCTTCAGAAAGGGAAAATTCCAGCAGTCCAACTTTCTATAGCTAAATAATTTATTTTCCATTACTGCATGTGCAGGTTCTGCTTTTCATATGTAACATCTAGTTCTGTCAAATGATTTTTTTTTATGAAATTGTAAATAGTCATGGATTTAAGAGCGTCAGCAAAAAAGGATTGAATAAGAATCACAAAATGTTAGGATTATATTCACTGATAAAATTACCCTAAACAGACTGAATAAAATTTTAATTCAGGTCTTTCCTAACTTCTATTGTAAGACTGCAAAATTACTGATGCTTTTAAAATACTTTTATAAAAACAGATTCTATCTATTTTTGATTACATTTTTATTTATTTGCTCATATTATCATTTTTTTTAGCAAAACAATATTTAATTCAGACAATCACGTTTTGTGTTTTCCATTAATTTTCTCAATGCTTGAGAAGTTTTCTTTTCAAAACTCTTACACGATAATTGATAAATAAGTAAAATATAATTTTTTCAGAACAAATGTCTTTCTTTAAACTTAATATTTCATTATTATTGTGGCTAGATTTTCACGTCGTTATACGTAAAGAATGAAGAGCAGCAAATGTAAATTATGATGGTTTAAACAGATAATTATATAATCTGAAGTATTACTATGAAATTTATAAACATGATATTTTTTTAACCACGTTTTGACACAATTAATTATCTTTACTAATGAAAAACGCTTTTTATGAATGAAAGAAAATAGATTAATTTCGAATGATTTACGACAAAAAATTAAAACTGATGGCAACACAAAATCCGCTACAAATAGGTCTGGCTTACATCAAAATGAACTTCTAAATAATTCGATGTACATTTCTAGACGATAATAGTATTACATGAACTTAACATTTTTTCAATCAAGCTCAATGAATAAAATCTTAATGTATACTTATTTAAGACAATTGGTTAAAGAAATTCCTTAATTATTTTTATTAGCTTGGCTCCATCTTAAAGAAGGTGGTATTGTTTGACCAACCACAGACCAGGAAACTTGTGTGCTAAACGAACAACCATTCATCGTTGCGTGAAATAAGCATTCACCTAAGGTCATGAAATATGCATTCATTCTAATTAAACTTTCACCCGGTCAGCTTGTAGCTCACAACATCCGCCAAGAAGAATCCTTCAGTAAGAAAAAGCCTTTTTATTCAAGGAGGAGCTTCTATACTTGCATCGATCCGTGCAATGGTGATGAAAAGAGCCAAGGATGAAACAGACAATGAAATGTGGTGAAGGAAAATGAAAGAGAATGGAAGGCATCCATGGATGAAAGTGACAAGGTTCTAAAATTGTTAGGTGCAGCTGTCGGAATGTCGTCGAATACTCAAGCGGTTACAAAGTTGTTGAAGGTAACACAAAACCGCTATCTTGCGTAAATGAGTTAACCAGTGTTTCATTTACATAAATGCTATTTCCATTTTCGTTTTAACTTTCTTATTTCTTTACGTATGATGTAAGAAGCGAAAATTTCTCGTGGACATGTTACCGGCAAAGTTTGAAACGTCGGCATTCTGTAGAATACTAGGCATTTTATTTCATTTTATAACCGTCGTTGAAGAGCCGATCCCAATTTTGGGTTTACGACTACTAATGTTCAACTCCATAGCCTTGTATTTTTGAACCAATCCAGAAGACAAGGAAACTCCAGAATCAATACCCCCAGAGGTATGACTTCTTATGGGGAACGTGGAGGACTTTGTGACTCGACAGATTTAACCCCTTACATCCGAAGCGTCATGAAAAGACATTTACAAGCAAACTACGGCAAGTGTCGTTTCGTGACGGTCTGGCTTTTTTGGGGTAAGGAAAGTAGAAAAAGAGATTCTTGGGTAGGGAAAGAAATGGGGGGTCATTTAAGGGGAGGACGAACAAAGAGAAGGGCTGGCAGTTTACACCAATTACTCAAACTATTATCCTTCCCCTAAGCTTCTTCTGAATGGGTTGCTTTCTGCTTTCTGATTTGGCTTTCAAGAAAAACGCCAATACCATAATTTCAACTTACATTGAAATCTATTTTGAATTGCACAGCTTAGAAGATTTTTCATAAGGAATATATAGATATTTTTTTTTAAAATAACATTAACAAAAATATGTAAATTTTTTTCCTTAAATAACTTTGATAAAAATGTCTAATCTAAGGTTATGATGTTTCGATAATAATCTACTTCAAATAATGTCTTATTTTTTATCCACATTTTTTTTAACATTAAAAATAAATAAATAAAAAAAATAGAAAAATGATCATAATATTAAAAAAATAAAATTTTTCAGTGCTCTTATATTGTATTAGTTATCTAAATTTTTACAGATTTCAATTGTTATATCAAATAAAAATTCTTCGAAGACCAAATTTTTTCTTCATTATCTCTCCATTTATACATTTTATCAGAGAAATGATTTTTAAAATTTTTATTAATCGAGGATTTATTCATCAAAATATTAAACAAAAAATCTGATTATAAGAACTTAACTGAATTTTATAATTTTCAAGATTTTTCTGTTTAGTAAAAATACAAAAATAATGATTAATAAAAATGGCGCCAGATATTGATGGAAGTTTTATTTTATTTTATATTATATTTATTTTCTTTTAGTGCATGTAATGAATTTATTAATATATATTTATGTAATTACTGAAAGCAAAAAATTTAAAAGGAACAAGGGATGTTATATTTTAAATTATTTTACCTTCCTTTTTTCAAACGAACCTTCAATGAAGATTTAATAAAAGTTATTTAAAATCAGAATCAAATAAAAGTTTTTTAAAGCTAGAATAGTTAAAATTCACGAATATTTGATGCGTAAAAGCTTTTCGACTAATCTTTAATTATCACTATAGAAGTAAAAAGAAACTTGTTCTTTCACAATAAGTTATATGTCTTTGACTTAAAATTTTAAAATTAAAAGCTTTCTAAGTCAGATTTATCGAAACGCATCTAAGGATACTAGAAAAAGTCTAAATAACTTGATATAATTACATAATTAATGACTTAATCATACAATTTAATATAATTTATTTATTATATAATATTATCATATTATCACAATTAAAAGTTCGCCTTTCGTAAATTTGGCCTTTTATAGATAATTTAATGTGATTTAAAAATTAATCTGGTCCAGGTAAATAGATCAAGCCATTTTAATGTTGTTCAAACTGCTGACAATTAATTTAAATGTATTATTAACTTTTAATAATAGTAATAGATATTATTTACAGTTGTGACAGCCAATGTAAGTTAATGATATCATTTTATATCTAAGGCATTCTGTGTTCTATTTCCAATGAATATATAAATTATTCAAGAATATTTAATTTTCATGATACAGAGTTCGAAAAACAGGAGTTCTCACTTTAAAGCATCAATTGTTTGCAAATGAAAGTTGTGAGAAATTATCTGTACATTAGGGTTAGGCCCCATTTGATATGCAAAGAAAGATTTTAAAAAAGTGTTTGACTTCCCTTCACCACAGGCTATCTGTACTATCCTACTAACCTTTTGTTACCCCAGACAGTGGTCTTTTCAAAATTTGTTCTTTTCATCTTCTTTGTTACTCTGGGAATTATATTTATGGAAGTAGTATTGTGAAGTATTGCACACATTTAATGTCACAGAAAGAAGGGGAAAAGATAACTCAACATCCAAAGCTATTTTTTTCTATCATTGATTTGTAAAAGAATAATACAAAACTGATTGTAATTCAACACTGTAAAAAATCAGTCTCAGATGATTGATGTTTTTAACAAGTTCATTAAATTTTTGATTACAAAAATGGTTATGATACAGAATGAACATAAATAATTATTTTTTAATTAAAGAAAAATTGTAATATAATTAATAGAAGAGGAATTAAGGAGTATAGTAAAGAATCAGGAAGGGTCGAAAAATACTAAAAAATAAAATAAATAAAAAAAGCTGAAGGGAAAACTGATACTGCAAATAATTTAAGAAATTTTATTCATTCTTAAAGAGTCTCTATAGGTTTATATATAAAATGTTAGTTATGTTGATTCCACTTCATTGATAAAATTCACTGTTTTTCGACCCTTTGATATTGTTTACTTACATATTTCGTTTATCCAAGTAACTTCCAATTTATTCTTGGATTATTATTACTATTTTTGGTAAAAAATTTAATGCGTATTCATTTGCATCAGTATTGTATAAAGAAATATGTTTAAAATTTATTATAAGTATAATTTAAATTGAGCAGATTTTATAATCTTTAAATTTAGTTTAAAAGAAATCAGGACATGGCTTGCACAAATTTTTAGTAAATTATTTTTTTAGTTTTTTTTTTTTCCCCCTTCATTTTTTGGGAAAATACATCCAACTGTAAAAGCAGTTTAATTCTAAACAAATTCTAATTCTAAACAAAAACAACCGTTCAAACTCCAATACATATATTAAAAAGGATTTTTTTAAAGGAAAAAAAACCTTTAACAACAAACTACATTAATCACTGAAACTGACTTTAAAGTTAGCAATCAGGGATGTTACTAATGGGTAGATAAATATAGAACCTTTTTTGTCACGTCAAAGCATAATATTTATTACGATTACGGAATAAATCAAAATAAAAACATAAAACTATGAGAAAAACTGTTTCTGCTTAATTATTAACCCACACTATTCATATTATTAGGTGTATAATATTTAAAAACAAACGTGTTTTTTTATTTATTTTTTATTTTTTAGAATGAATGTACTTTCATATATTAGGACCAAGATATAATAAATAAAAACCAACATAAAAATAATTAATTAATTTTAGAATTTTCCTAAATATTTTGAAATCAAAACTCGTTAGTTATTTGTTACATCTTACTTCCCCTGCTTTTGGAAAAATAAATATTTTTTGCTATTACATTGATTTTGAAAATGAATTAATAAATAGAATTAAAAATAAATCATCCACTATTCTTGTTCTTGTAGTAAGCATTTCAAGAGAATATTACTAGAAAGAAAAAGCATCACGAAGTCCAAGTATGGAAGAACGTAACAAATTCCTCACAATACGAAAGCATTTCCTGTATCATATTATAGAATTCACCTGAATCATTTTTAAACAGGCTGTCAACAAGTAAATAAATATTGTAAAATCTCCACAATAAGGGTACTGCCATGTCCATGAAAGGATAATGATATACAACAAAATATAGTTCTTGACACTTATGACTAACCGAATTATACCTTCGACCACTCCCCTTTGTGTGCTATCGGCATCACAGAAAGTAAAATATATCTGCATTTTCAGTGAAAACGTGTGCTAACACATTAAGTATTAGCGAACATATTACTTTGATTATTTCACATTTCATAGAAGAAAAAAAAGAAGAAAAAAAACGGAATTTTATTCTGTAGAAAGATTAAAGTTTTTCCCATTCCAAATTTTATACAGCGATTAATTTCCTACAACAATTTACGGAATCTATTCTAGAGGATATTTCGTTTTGCTCATCACCTAAAATGCCATCGGGTAAAACTTTAAGATTTTACTGTTGCTAATTATTTTATTTTAATTATTTTATTTTAACATTTGGAATGTATCCCTATATACAAGCTAGCCAAATAAAAAAAAGTATTACACCATATTCATCGTAAAATCATAATGTGATTCTTAAAATATAAGTTGTAGTTTTCATCCGTTTTAAAAAAACTCCTAGTGCAAAAGGATTTCTATTTTACCCCGACGGTAGAATCTGTAATTAATAACAAATAATCAATCAACATTGACTGGGACCATTCAAGACTAATACGAACCCACTAAATTTTCTCGACGCCTCAGTAAGTATTTTAGATTTACTGTAGCGTGTAGCAATAAATAATAGTTCTAATTGGGGGGAACTTTATGCAATAAATTTTTGCTATAATAAAAAGAAAATGCTTCATTATCTAAAATTTGACAATTTTCAGCAAATAAAGTATTTTCCTTTTTTCTTACATGAAAAAAATAAAATAAATTGCAACATTTTAGATGATAGTAATATTATTGATCCGCAGTGGCGACTGGAAACCCACCCAGTTTTGGAGGGATGAGTACCAGCTTGTCTGTGAAGTAAAGGTGGTTTGTGCGCAATTCTGACCATATTGCCACGATCATGCCGTCACTGACAAAACTCATGAACCTCATTATGTATTTGATTCAAAATTACGTAAATTTTTTTTAAAACTTTATCTGCCCCGATGCCCCAACTGCTAATGTATGCATGCCCAATGTATGCAGCACTTACTGCCTAATGCATGCATTTATCTAGAAAAGATATACGCATATATAATTTTTTTTTTCTTTATCACCGAGAGTAACATTAATCTCCTTAGAGATAAAAGTAATAATATTTGCTAAGCCAAAATTTAAAGAAAAAGGAAAAGTAATTCAGAAAAATAATAAAGAAAGTAAGAAATATTAATTATTTAAATTTGATTGGAATTGCAAACAATTTGTTGCTTTAGCAAACAAATTGTCTTCTTTTACCCTCAATTTATAAAGTTTTTTCAGTAAGTTCGATCTCGATTATTTTTCTATAAATCACTGTCTTGGACGTTTCTTAGACATGCCGCCTAAGGACGCGGTTTCTGCTTTCTCTATCCACCAAATCAGTACATCATAGATGCCGCTTTCCAGCTGCAGATTTTCTTAGTCTTTTCCAAGCATTGACATAGCGGAAACTGGTTCTCACTAAAAAATATTACTAGTTTGTTTCAATTCTTTTCTTTTCTGGAAAAATGGGTAAAAATGTTACTGTCACATTTCTTCTTAAGGTAATTCTAACGTTTCGCAAAATTTCATAAATACTATAGAATAACCCTCTCCAAGTTTTCGCTAGAATCACCACAATAGCGGAAAGGACGGATGAAAGAGAAGGGGAAAGAGAAGGGAAAAAGAAAATCGATTGTATTTAATAAAAGACAAATGTAAAAAAAAAAAAAAAAAATTTCTTACGTAAATAATAAATTTATAAAACAAATGTTGACAAGTTTTTATACCCATAGCCATTTTTAATTTTATTAAAATCAAAAGAAAAAAAATTATAATCTCAATGATAATGACACATAAAAATGTATAAAATGCAATGTGAAGCTAAAGCGCCATTTTTTAACTTTTATTTAACATCTGCTTGAACTTCTGAGGGACAGTTTAAGTATTACGTAAGCACTTGAAAGGGAGAAGGAAGTTTGAGATTTTATTTTTCTAATAAAAGAGGTGAGGTCAATGAGCAATGTTTACGATGTATATGAATATAGATGCATATAAATATAGATATAGGGGGAGGGGGACTTACAAAATAAATATGCTTAAATTTTTTATATATTTTAGTATAAATTACTGCCGAAAGTATAAAAAAAACTTCAGTTACTCATTATAATTATGGCAATCTATAAAAATAATTGCTTTTAAAGAAATTCTTTTAATTATATCAAGCCCACTACATTTGAATGATTGATTTATAAACATACAAGAATAATAACTGCTATAATCTTCATATTTTTATTCAACTGTACTCTTGGGTAATGTTATTACAAAGTAATTATGAATGTAAGACCTGACATTTTGAACACTGTTGATTTGAATTAAGAAGCAAGTGGTCAACAATTATATTACATGCATCTTAATTTTTTTTTCGGCCAGGACACTTAATGAAATGAAAAATAAATTAATTTCAGAGGCCGTTTCTTATTATTGATTTATTTTAAAAGCTAATATTCTTAAATTTACTAAAATATAACTCAGAACCTTTCATTATTAATTTCTTTAATTAAGAAAGACATTTAAGGATAACACAATCATAATATCAGATTTCATAAGCCATGTTACATTAAATAAAAGTAATAAATCGTTGTATTAATACAAAAATTAAAAGCATAAGATAATTTGAATATTCACAACAAACCAAAAGAGTCTTCCCTTATTTAAAAATTCAAAAGATTAGAAAAAAAGGACAGAAGAACGAAATAAAATAAAAGAAAAAGCTTAATGTATAATTTTTTAGTCCTCTATTTGAAAGTAGCCAAAAAGGTGCTAAACTTTTATTTTCGGAAAACTTATATTTCGAGTAAATGTTCTAATTTGTTAACAAGTCCCCTCCTTTGCCGCATGAGTGATTTTGAATACTCTACCGCAAGAAAACCGAGACCCCTCCTCAACCCCTCACAGGAAGATTGCTTTGGACGAGTTCAATCATAGAAACTGCTTTCAGAAAACTCCCGTAATGAAGGGATATAAATTCTAGGACTCTGTCGGAATCAGAGGGTTAAAGTGCATCAGTCATTATTTAATACACGGGGAGTGTTCGGCCGTCGGGGATCGAATCAAAGACCTCTTCGACATGGACCCAGTGCCCTATCTACCAGGCTATCTCGGCCCACATATCTGAGCATTGCATATAATGCCGGATGTTTTTCAGGCAAGGTATGAAATATGAGAAGTATTACATACTTTCCCTAGGCTCCAACGAGTGTTACGCATGATCATGCGTGTGTATTACAACTGTCGAAGGTTATTTGCTTTGCATTGTATTATTAGCATTAAAATCAGTCCAGTAGTTCTAGAGACAATCGACCAAGTCTGCAAATTCTCTTAATTTCTTACACCTGTGTACTACGTTAAATTTTTCTTTTAGTTAGACACTGATATTTGAACGATTCAAACTTGGAATAGAATTATATCATTATTAGCCATCATTGCATACATTATTAGCCATTAAATTAATAACTATTTCTCAAAAAATACGAGAAGTCGCTCATAGCATCTGCAAACATTCAATATTTGATCATCTTTCAATACAGAGTGTTCCAATGCGTAATACCTGCCTTCAATATATTTTTAGAACCTTAGTCGAGTAAAAATATACACACGTTAGAGGTCGTAAAATGATATTTAATCGAGGAAAAAATTACGACATGAATCAATGATGAAGAAAACATCAAAACCTGTTTGATTCCCGGGGAAATGGAGAAAATGCAAATATCCAAAACGCAAAAAACCTTTAAGTTTCATTGAGTAGTTAAACTGTTTTCGGAGTTTCTAATTTTATTTTCCCCGATAGTAATGTGTCTGATTTTGATAACTTTTTTTTCATTAAATATGAATTTGTGATCGCTAATATGCACTCTTTTTAACTTCTAACCATCTAAAAAAAGAGATTAATAGTTAGCTTTTCCATCCCTGATGTCAAAAACGAAAATTCCCCTCTGTCAAAAATGCAAATTCGTCATAAAGAAAAAGGATTTTGTTTGTTAATTAAAAAAAAATTCGTTTTACCCTGGTGTTTTATTTTTAGCAGATAAAAAGGAAATTTGAATTTCCATTAAATTCCAATTTTGCAGATGATAATCGAAAATGCAGTCTATGTTTATTACGACGAAATTTTTAACATAATGCATTGAAGTTTAAATATTATATATATATATATATATCTATATATATATATATATATATATATATATATATATATATATATATATATATATATATATATATATATATATATATATATATATATATATATAAACAAACGTCTTTTTTTAGGCTACAAAATGTTCGAATCCACTACTTTTGGCACTCCCATTCACTACATTTTAATCTTAAACTCTGACAACTCTGCTAGCCACCAGCGTTTTCTTCTCGAACGCTCATAAATGTGGAGTTAATGAAAAATACGTCTAAAATTAGGTGTACCTTTTATTTCAAACTTTAACGGTTCTTTATTTGAGTTAAATTCGTTCAGTCATCTGTTCACGTACTACACAGATGGGCAGAAACAATCAAACACAAAACAAAAGAGTCTGGATTAGAATTTCTATAAAAGCATATTGCGTGGAAGGGGCACACGAAAAAAAAATGAACAAAAACAAAAACAATATTGTGCGGAAATGAATTGAATAAAAAAAGGAACAATCTTTACGTAATCGCTCTTTTAAGAATGTCTCTTGTTAATTCTCCGAGTAACAATGACGTTGCTGTAGTCAAAAAATAACTCTCTGACATACTTTTTTTAATAATGAATTTATTGTATAAACAATTTTTTTTTCAATTTATAAAAATCAGCGTTAAGAAAATAGTTAAAAGTGAATTATAATTTCATTCGGATATTTTAACCCAAATGCCAGAATTTTTTATATGCCGTGACGTAAGAAATGCTCCAATTAAAAAATTGGTAATTTTTTTATACAAAATCAATTTTTTTTTCTGTTAGCTAATACTTTAATTTTGAAAAGAATAAAAAATGTTTGCTTTATGTGAAAACGGTCGTGTTCTAAATAAGAACTCTGGTAGTTCGCGTGACGAAGTTTAAGTATCTGAGTTTTTGAAATTCAATTCTTATCAAATCGGAATTTTTCTGGAACTATTCAACCGTTTTTGCTCAAATTTTGTATTTCGCCATGTTAAATTAAATTCTTTAAAATGAGGCAAAAAACTATGTATCTTATAATTTAAATTTTTTTAAGGATTACTAAATAATGAAAAATAATAAACATATACTAAATATTATTTTTTACATAGAATGATCTTTAGAGGAACGAATTTTATAATTGTATAAAAAAAACTTCCATTCGCAAAAAGTAAAATTAACATTAAGGGCTTCAAACTTTGGAGCGCTCTCCTGGCGGGACACTATTTCAAACATTCTGGCCATCCCTATATTTCGAGGGTTAGAAATCCGAATCTATTGAAAAAAAGACATGTTTATTCACAGAAAGTACGTTTTTGTGTCTGATTACGTAACTTAAAATATCGTCTGCACTGATAAATTAACATGTTTAAGGTCACCCTTTTGTACCATAAAAATTGAGTCATAGAACGTGAAGATCTGATCATTAGATCAAACGTTATTCAGCATCATTTTGCGCATTGTCCGTGACCTGGGCAACTCTACGTGTATGGTTGGGTGCCCTACCCCCCGCCATTTTAGTCATTCCCTTTGCCGTCAAGTTAACCACGGGTGGTTTTCGCGGTTTTTCTCTGAATGTAATGAAAATGCGATTTAATTCCATTAAAAAGTCCTCGCAATACTTGATCCAGGATTCTGGATTAAATTCAAATCCTATCATTTCCTATAGTCAATTATAATATTTACAGTAGATGTGAAACAATTAAACAAAAGCTTACACTATTTTTATATCAAAGAAAAAGAAAGTAACTCAAAATATTTATTATTAAGAGAAGGAGGGGGATCTTTACAGAAGTGTGCACATTTTGAAACCCATCTTTGAAGTGGAAAATACGGAAAGCAATTTAAAAGATACTTATTTTGTTAGATTAAACAAAAAACTATTATTAAGTAAATGTAGTTATACTTTAGTAAAGCATTCTTGTCCATGTCTCAAATTTAAAAAAAAAATATTTTTTTTGAATAAAACTTAGGTGATCATTATTTACCCCAGAAACAGAGTGATCGTGAAATACCCCGGGTCACCCTACTTCCTATTTGTATTTATTTTTAACGTAAACCGGTTTCAATCGCGGGAAAACAATAAAGCTGTATAGTATCACCTGATAATTAAAATTTTACATAGCATCTTATAGTGCGTCTAATAATTTGACCAGAGACTGTAAAAATTATGAAAAATAATAATCGCGTAACTAATTATGAGCGCGTAGTTTACCATGATAGAGAAAAAAAAACCAAAATTTTATTATAAATATTTTTATTAATGAAAATGTGTTATATTTGCATGAAGTTATTTATTTTAATAAAAACTTGAAACTGAAATTATTTTTAATGAAAAATTGAAAATGATTTGTATTCCAACAACTATACCTAGATATTTTTTGTATAAAAACTAATAAAAATACTCGCATTTCAATACCTTTAGAAGCAACGAAATTACATAACATTTTGACCACAATATTTAAAAAGAATACTTTTTTAAAATAAAAAATTACCGAATTCTCGCCAGTTAAAGAGATACATGACGGTGAAACGTCTACTCCGTTAAAGTTTATCGGTTTTCGGAATAACAAAGGTAGAATAGAAATTGATACCAGTTTTTTTAAAAATTAAGGTTGGTAAAATTTTATTCTATAAGTGTAAGTTGAGTCCTCAATAAGGTGAACCGGGTTCGAATCCCGGCACTGGCTGGTCGATACGAATCCACATCCAGCTTGCACCGACCGCAGTGCTCACGTGAAATATCCTCAGTGGTAGAAGGATCATGCGTTAGAGTCCCCTTGCCGTCAGACTAACCGTGAGAGGTTATCGTGGTTCTCCTCTCCATGTAACTCAAATGCGGGTTAGTTACATCAAAAAGTCCTCCATGATGGCAAATACTTGATCCAGGAGTTCCCTTGTCTTCTAGATCGGGTTGAAAATTACAAGGCTTCGGAGTTGAACTTTAGTAGTCGCAAAACCAAAAATTGGATCGGCTGTTCAACGATGGTTATAAAATAAAATATAAACCTAATTATAGGTATATATATTTTTTATCTTTTCAAACAAATTATATTCGATGAAAAAGATAAAAAATAATCAGTGAAAACACGCACGAAAATCATTAAAATCTTCCTTAATAAAAGAGTTAGAATCAAATCAATAGACCCATAAAAATCTTGTGAGTTATGTCTTCACAAGCATGCTAATAATAATAATAATAATAATAATAATAATAATAATATATATATATATATATATATATGTGTAGGAGTTTGTGCAGCATATGATGAAATGACAACGATAATTGAACAATAAAACATAACATTTAATAGAAATAAAAGGATAGAAGGATACAACAGTGACATGTCTGGTGAGAGCTACCTTCTCGCAGTATCGCCAAAACGGATGTGAATAAGAAATTAAATTGTTCTATGGAAGAAGTTCAGAGTTAATTATAAATTCGGGAGTTTTCCCATCGGGACTTCCCCATCGGGACTCGCTACTAGGAATTAGTATCACATGATTTCTTCTCAGAATTACATGATGCTTGATGACGCAATGTGCCGAGATATTACACCATAATACTGTAACAACAGTTCCATATATATATATATATATATATATACATATATATATATGGGAAATATTGGGATGAAAGTTTTTGATAATGTTTTGGTCTATATTTTACAGTATTCTTCAATAAAATTAGAATTTAGTTCCATTAACAATTTTTCTACAAAGACTAGTTTGTTCCTATACTTGATCCAGGAGTTCCCTTGTTTTCTGGATTGGGTTCAAAATTACAGGGCTACGGATTTGAACGTTATTAGACGTAAACCCAAAAATGTTGTCGGCAGTTCAATGACGGTTTTAAGAAAAACATTGTTGTAGGAGCCGTGGTGACTAAAGGGATAAAGCACCCCCCCCCCAATGAGGACCCCTGGGTTCGAATCCCAGCGATGGAGGGTCGTTATGAATCCCCCACTCAGGGCTTGCATCAAACACAGTCCTGACGTATAATATCCTCAGTGGTAGAAGGATCATGCGATCGAATCCTCTTGCCGTCAGGCTGACCATGGATGGCTTTCGTGTTTCCCCTCCTCATGTAACGCAAATGCGGATCAGTTCCTTCAAGAAGGCTAGTTCACCCCAATGCTTGATCTAGAAGTTCTCTTATCTTCTGGGTCGGGTTTAAAATTACAAGGCTATTGAGTAGAACATCGATAGTTGTAAAGTCATATGCCGGTATCTAAAAAAGTTACCACTGTGGTGTAAAAAGTAAGCCATTTTTGATGTTAAGGTACACTAAATTTTTACACTATGAAGGAAATTAAATTTTGTAGATTAGAATAAAATATTCGTTGTTTACTTAAAAATTTGAAAATTTTTTGTCACATTTTTCAAAATTTTTGAAAATTAT
Source organism: Parasteatoda lunata (assembly GCA_949128135.1). NCBI lineage: Eukaryota > Metazoa > Arthropoda > Arachnida > Araneae > Theridiidae > Parasteatoda > Parasteatoda lunata. Next base: position 12,313,452 of record OX421975.1, on the reverse strand, counting down.
GTGATTAATTAATATAATTTTGGTTACTTACTACATATTCCTAATCATATGTTTTTTCTAAAAATTATTGTTTTAAAAAAAGTTATCCGTTATACGCCATAAATCTACATACAATTATAAATCTAAGTTCCTTCTGCCTTGTTTATTTTAAATTGAAACTTTTCGGAAACAATTAGGACTAGTTTCAAAAACTTGTAGAAATTATAAATTTTAAAAAAAATCGTTGCAAATAGTGAAGTAAAAACACAGTCCCTGGCCAAATTATTCGGTACACTATAAGATTCTAAGTAAAATTTAAATTAAAAGGTGATACTGTAGGTGATAAGGTGTAAATTAAAAGGCGACTGAAACCGGTTTGCACTTGTGCATCAGTTTGTTAAATTAGGTGTTTTATAACATAAATTTGAGGATAGGATAAATGAGACGATATATAATATAAATATAGAATATTTAATATATCAGGTATTATATTAGTATATTGTAATACTTAGATCAACTTATTAGACCCACTGTAGTTTTTTAAAAAATTACATGTTTTGCACGAGTTTATATGCAGTACTTTTATATTTAAAAGATGCATGTATTGGGTTTTTATTCAGGAGATTTTCTATATACTTCCTATAAGTATTGATTTTTAACGTATTGCATTACAATGTTAACCACTTGATACACGAACGTAAACAATAGCAAACCGGTTTCAGTCGCTTTAAAACAATAAAGCTGTATAGTATCACCTGACATTTAAATTTTGATATATAATACAGTGCGTCTAATAATTTGGCCAGGGACAAACCAAGGTTAGACATAGCATTACATGTGGAATAATTTCTAAAAATATTTAGATTGAGTCAAGTGTTAAAGTTTAATTCTATCACTAGAACAAATGTTTTTTAAAGTGATATATTTATTTTCCGGGAACTACACATAATAATTGTTACAGACAGTTTAAAATTCGAACAATTCTTCACTATATTTAATTACGTTGACCAAAGAACAAAAGTGTAATTATCTCTATTATTCCACAGAGCAATGAGAAAACAACCTTGAACCTGAAAAACTACTTTTTTTTTAGTAAATTTAAGACTGCCGACCAAAACTTATTGTGAATTTAAATTGCTTTTTTTTTTCATTTAAATTGATTTTTAAATTAGATTTTTTAACTTCTATTGTTAAATCCATTGTTTTATAATATAATCTGTTCTGCTTGAAATGTATGGATTATTTTCAAGAAAAGTCTCTTAATGTATGCCACATATTCAGCGATGTTTTATTTTAAGAACTTTTGCATTTTAAATTCATAAAAGTTTTTTTTGTAGTAATTTCTATAGTAATTATATCCATGATATACGTTTTCATTTTTTTTTTAATTAAACCTATATTTTAAAACTATAATCATTCTTCATAAAAATAATAGAAGACTAAAATAATAGAACAAATATAATAGAATAATAATAGTATAAAAATAGAATAAATATAATAAAATAATAATAACATATAAATAGAATAAATATAATAGAATAATAATAATATAATTATAAGAATAAAATAGACATAAAAATATTACAAAAATAATAAAATTACTTAAAAAGATTCTTAAGTACTTTTTTTCCAAACAAATAACTATTGTTCTCTTTTAGGCACTTAAAATAATAAAAAAGTGCCCCTCCCCCGGATAAAAAAAAAAGTGCTAAAAGTAATCTTATAAAATTTCTTGATTGAAAAGGTGACAAAAGAGACAAGCAGAGGTGTTTGGATATCTGAGTCAAATTCCTTGTTTAGATAACCTTATAAAAAGGTTATAATCACTGTTACATAACTGGTGAAATATATATAAGTAAAAGTCTAAATGCATATTTCACTTTTTTTGAAAAAGTAGCTGTTCTTTTAAAAGAACGTTAGACACGAACGTGTTAAATGACTGTTGAAATTTATAATTATACTCATATCCAATCAATAATCCATCATTTAATTATAATTTCACTTATTAGAAAAATGCAATTGAAAAAGGAAATAAAAAAATGAAAAAATAGTAACAATAACAGAGATAGTTTCTAAGAACAATGCATTGAGAAAAAAATATTTAAAGGATAAAGAGTTGCATTGGATCCTCCATCTAACTTTTCAATTTAAAATGAAATAAATAATTCAACAATATTTCCCTGATAACTACACTGGGTGTAAGAAGTTAAGAGAATTTGTAGACTTGGTTGATTATCTCCAGAACTACTTGACCGATTTTAATTAAATTTGATACATTGATACAATACAAAACAGATTCAACAATTGTAATACACACGCATGATTGAGCGTAACACTCGTTGGAGTCGGAAGGTATGAAACGCGGTTGCAGAATAAACAACAAAAAAATGGGTTAATAGGGGGTGTGGTTCCCTCTTACAGGCCTTGCAGCGTGATTTCATACTTGAAATAAAGCAGTTTATCATTTCCTGTGGCAATTGGCCTGAATTGTCCGGTTGCAATTTCATACCATTCGACTACAACGAGTGTTACTCACGATCATGCTTGTGTATTACAAGTGTTGAATCGTAATTTCTGTTGCATTGTATCAATGTATCAAATTTAATTAAAATCGGTCAAGTAGTTCTGGAGATAATCGACCAAGTCTGCAAATTCTCTTAATTTCTTACACCAGTGTAGTTTCAACATTTACAATAGTTTTTTTTTTTTTTTTTCATTTTCTTTTTTTTTAAGTTTTTGTTTCAACAAAAACCCTAATTCAACTTATTACGTAAACCAAAAATCAAATCCACAGCTAGATTAGAAACAGCTGCATACCAACGAATCCAACTGTTTAACATAAAACCAAATTTTAAAACTACTGTTGATGAAACGATGAAAAGTTTCAATCTTAGGTTTAATAAACTCTCAAATGCGAATAAATTTAATTTTTGAAGTTCCGCCAAAAGAAGCTTCATCATTTAGGTTACCATAGCCAAAGAGATTTGGGAACCCCGCCAGCTTAAATCATATTACTTACCGGATATTGCTGCCTCCTTGTTTCACTGCGTTCGATTTCAGCACCACCTAAAATTATTAATCCCGAAGTAGCATTCCTTTGAGTTCCATCCAAATTAATCACTCCTAATGCACTGTCACATAAAGCACAAAGCACAGACCACGCCAAAATTGGCAGCATTATTTCCAGTTACGAAATTCCGCACTTCTTATAGCCGTCTGCTACTATCCACTATTTCTTTCAGTTCCAAAACAAACGCAAACGATCTTTAAAAATGGAATTTCGTACAGCCTCAATTTAACAAACCTTTTTAGTTCTTCAAACGATCTTTATCTTAGAGTCAACAATCCGCTTTTGCAGTAGGCCATCAATTGCTTTAATTACAAGAGCGCCAAGTAGTTTTCAGATAAGTTTTGTTCCATCCGGAGCAAGATACGGATTCTAAATAAGTTTTAGAGAAGAAGAACCAAGAGGAGAATCATTTGCGTGCCGTATTCGAACTTAAGAAAAAGTAATCAAACTGATAAGGAAAGCATTTAACAGAGGTTATAAAAGGTGCAGGAGTGCGTGACGATAAAAAAAGAAGAAAGATGTGGGGCGATTTGAAAAGAGAAACGAGAATCAAGGTGAGCGTCTTCAAGAATTCTCTTTTTTGGTTTGGCAACGCGTCACTTCCGGCCATCAGTGATGCGCGATGTTGGGAATTCTTTTACACACCATCCCAGAAAGTAAATTTGGTGATCAACCCCGCCCTTTACTCATAGGCCACCTTTTCCAAACAACGATGTTTTTTCTTCTAAATTCTGTAGAAATAAATACGTTTGCAAATGCACCCACTTTTGAGCAAACGATACTTAAAATAATGAACTTCTCTTGCTCTAACATGCTTTTTAAACAAACTTTAAGTAATCACTTTATTGTGAAATGTCTAACAACATCGGATTTTTAAAAAATATTATTCTATCTTTCATTGAAAAAGGAAATATTATGCAGCCGCGATGGTTTAGAGAATAGAGCATTTGCCTTGAAGGAGGTGACTGAAGTTCGAATCCCAGACATGACGGATAGATGTTTATACTACCTCCCCCCTAATCGTAGATCAAATCAAAGTGCTGATATTAAATATTCCCAATAGACGGATCATTGGTTAAAATCCTTTTACCGTTAGTTTTCGTGGTTTTCCTCCCCGTGTAACGCATATGTAGGACTGTGTGACTATGTTATGCGTGATTGAGCTAGAATTCATATAAAAGGTAAAGAAAATTTATTTACAGTTGCCGGATGGTCGTAAAATACGATTTAAATAAAGGTTTAAATAAAAAATTTAAGTGTTTTAATTTATAAATCATAACATCCCTTAAGTAAGTACCAAATCAAAAAGCCTACCCTAAAGGCAAGACTGTGCTTGATCCAAGATTTCTCTAGTCTTCTGGGTTGGGTTCAAAATTACGAAGTTGAATATTAAAATTATGCCTAATGAATCCGTTGTTCAACACCGGCGATGAAAAAAATATTTTATTAAAGGTTCCGAGAACACAGTTTCTAAGAACATTAATAAATAGATTTAATAGCTATTTTAGAACAAAATACTTAAAACGGACAGTTTATGTATTCTAGAACTAAGATTTTGATAAAACATTAGATATCAATGCAGTGTAACAAGTATTACAAACCATGTAGGAAAGTACGCAAAATGAGACCGTGCAAAGAACATATAGTTATAAAATCAATCATAATAATTCCAAAAAGGTTTTATAGTTAAAGCCAATATAAAATTTCAGACATCAAAGTGTATGGCTATCACAAATGACCGGAACTGCTTAAAATAAAAGATCAAAGGGATCTTGAAGAGAACCAGAATTCTTAAAAACGCCTTGAAGAGTGAAATTAACCAAAAATAAAAGTGTCAAAAATACAGTTAAAAAACGTATGAAGAGTAACGTCGGGTAAAGCATCAACATCGTTTTACAGTCGAACTAACTGTAAAACGATTTCATTGACTAACGTAATTTCAGTGGTCAGAAGTAATGCAATACAGGTAGTTAAACTACTGTAGACGTTAGTTTTTTTCGTAGCGTGTAATGTAGCGTGCTACTTTTTTTTAAAAAGTAGTGCCGTACAAAAAAAGCAGTAGTTTGTAGCAATTCCTGGCAACTCCTTTTAAACGTTAGTTTAGTAAGGAAACACAGTTCAAAGCAATTTAATTTTCGAATTGGATCGGTACAAATCTTCGCAGGTCCGTCAACGGTTGCAATAAAAATGACACTTTGGCAGCACGTTAACGGGAATTACGTTCATAGAATCATGTCTAACTAATATTTGAACTAGTCGTAATCGATATTGTTATAGTAGATACTAGTTATAATCGATGCAAAAATCGATATTTAATCACTTTAGTCACTCTTGAAACATTGATGTTACTTAAAAGGAAGGTTACTTAATTTCTAAGAGGAATTAAAAGACAAATAAAATATTGTAAGTGTTAGACAATTTCTTAAATTAAATATTCGCCGTCGAGAAAGACATGTTAAATGAACAAATTTCTTTATTTTATAACCGTTGTTGAACAGCCGATCCAATTTTGGTTTACGACTACAATGTTCAACTCCGTTTTGAACACAATCCAGAAGACAACGGAACTTATGGATCAAGTATTGGGAGAAATTTTGCTTTCGTGGAGAACTTTTTGATAGAACTAACCCGCATTTGCGTTACATGGAGAGGAAGACCAAGAGAACCTTCCACGGTTTGCCTGACGAAAAGGGGACTCTAAATCATGATTCGTCTATCACTTGGCTCAAACTGAACAAATTTGAAAAAAAAACATGTTTTGGAATAACGAATTGTCTCATGTAAACATGAATAAACATTTATTTAAAAAAAATTCTCCATGTTTAATGTAAGCCAGTTTTTTTTATTCAAAACAATTTTGAACGTGAGTGTAAATTAAATTTTCTGGCAAAGTTTGGTTCCTTCAAGTAGTGAAGTAGTCACTACATTTCCAAAGTAGTTTGTAGTCACTGCATTTAAAAAAAAGTAATGCAGTCGTAGTTACATTTGTAACAAAGTAATTATAGTAAACTATAAAAAAAGTTAGTTTTTCCGACCACTGCGTAATTTGAAGTAAGTTTCATTCTACGAGGGTTGCTATTTATATTTCTGGCCTAATAATGAAAAAACAAATACGTAGGATCAAAATTGATTTTATTGTTTTTCAAAATATTCTCCATGATCAATACATTTTTGCATGCGTTTGAACCAATTTTCAAAGCACTTTTTCCAGTCCGATTGAGGTAACTCCAAAACATGCGTTTTGAATGCATCAACCGCTTCTTCGGGGGTCGAAAATCGTTGTCCACGTAATTTATTTTTGATGTGTGGGAATAAGAAGAAGTCATTGGGTGCCAAATCAGGGCTGTACGGCGGATGACCCATCAGTTCGATCTTTCGCTCCGTCAGAAATGCCTTTGTCGATGTGTGAGAGCTCGCTTTGTCATGATGAAGAATGATTCGCCTGTTCTTCTGCTTTTTTCGAATTTCTCCGATGACTTCTGGCAAACAAATGGTCGTGTACCATTCAGAATTGACCGTCCTGCGTTGCTCTAACGCCACTGCTGCCACATGACCGTTAATGCCGAAGAAACAGGCAATCATTTGTTTCGATGTGCTTCTACCTCGAACAACTTTTGTTGGTTTGGCCTCGTCTTGGAAGACCCATACAGTTGATTGCTGTTTTGTTTCCGGCTCATATGCATAGATCCATGATTCGTCACCTGTGTAGATGTTATACACAGCCTTTGATGTACCTTGAACGTATTTTTCCAACATTTCCATGCACCAATCGACACGAGCCTTTTTTTGAGCGTTTGTCAGATTATGCGGGATCCAACGCGAACAAATTTTTTTTACGCTCAAATGTTCATGCAATATTTTATTGATGCTAGTCATACTAATGTCCAAAGACGCCTCTATCTCACGGTATGTCACATGACGATCTTGCTTTATCAGTTCACGCACAGCATCGATCTTTTCTGGCACAACAACGGATTTTGGACGACCTGCACGGGATTCGTCCTGGATCGAACATCGACCACGATTAAATTCGTTATACCAATTTTTTACAGTGCTGTAGGATAGCGCTTTATTGCTGAATAAAGAATTAAGTTCATCGAAGCACTCTTGTCTTGACAATCCACGTCGAAAGTTATGAAAAATAATGGCACGAAAATGTTCACGATTCAATTCCATTTTTTGAAAGAGAAGAACGCTTTTCAATTTACTGTCAACAACACAAATGAAGCTATAATTCGCGATCGCAACACTCGATACGCCATCTAGCGGGAGACTGTAAATATCGTGCATTAGTTCCCACATAACCATTGGCAATGACGGACGCCATTTTCTTAGCATAAAAAAAGAAGCAAAATTTCCCTAAAGAAAAGGTAAAACTTCTTGAAAAAACTAATCAGAACATGCCAAACATTGAAGCAGAACACGCCAAGCATTTGAAGAACAACTTCTCAATATTTTTTACCTTTCTATTACCAACAACATAACATGATTTCATGATCACTTGCTGTTACAGATGTGTGTATTGCGGTAAAATAATTTTTCTGTCTTCAATTCATTACAAGTTAAAATGAAATCATCATTGCTTTCGTCATTCCAATGAATAAATGTGTTCCAATGAATTCCATACAGAACTGTAATAGTTATAGAATATTCTTCTTCTTCATAGAATAGTATATATTTCTGTATCTACATAATTCAGAAAACAACAATAAAGAATAATCCGAATTACTTGAAAAAGTATCTTTTGTGCTGATTATAAATACATTTTTTATCGTTTTCTTGGTAAGTGTTTTTTAGTTTTGAAAGAATTTCAACTAGATTTCAGCTATTCCGTTTTTAAGCTACATATTAAAATTCATATCGAGATCTTACAATTATAAAATTTTGATGTGTGGTATGTTACCTAAAAGTAATGAAGGGATAAACTATGTATATATTATTTGAGAATAAAGTTTTCAAACAAAGAACATATCATTTTGGAATTCTCCGGACTTATAAATCAGGTAAGTGTTATGATTTTTATAATAAAAAATTTGCTTGTAAATAATTTTTTTTCTTACTTGATGATCGTTCTCTACAAAATGGTTTTTTTACGTCTGATTAAATACTATAAGAATTAAAAAAAGAAACAAAACGAAAATTTTTATTGAAAAATGAGCAATTTTTAAAATCGTTTTTATCCTAAGAATTCGTTATTTTACGTTTTTTAGTTTATCATTTTTTGATAAAATTGTTGTCAAAATACTTTTTTTGAAAAATTAAATGGTATTAAATTATGTGTTTATGTATACTTCTTGCATATTCTAATATTTGAAGTAATATGATTCAGAAAAGTATGGAAGAAAAATTCGGTACTTACGTATTAACCACAGCTACAGATTTTTAAGTGCCGCCAATCTACACTTAAAATTTTTGGAAAAAATCTTAAAATGAAACACTTTATTTAAAATCAAAGTAGTCAATCGGATTTCGGTGGAAAATGGGCCGATATAGAGTTTAGCATAGATTCAAAACTAACTTTTCTCTCACCTGATTCTATAGCCATTATGAACTCTAATAAATAAGATTCAAAATGAAATAACATTTCCAAAACGGACTTTTACTAAGATAAAGTTTCATGTTATGGGTATTGGTACATTTTCGTTATATTTCACTCCATAAAATATTTCGCTCTTAAAAAAATAAAATTGCATCTTGTTTTGTTTTTGGCAAGTCCCAAAGACGCATTTTCGTAACACTAAAAATGGCGACAAAAAAAGAATGGTTCTTTTTTTGTTTTGTTTTTGTTTCGTAAGCATTCTTTATTTTACGTTAAAATTTAAATGGGCCTTTCATGTTATACCATTAAATTTAGTAAAACTATTTCTCAGGCATTAGGTTTGAACTTTTATAAGAATATACCTATTTTTCTCTCTTTATTTACAAATATTTTTCCGATGTGTTCTGAATGTTCCTTCTCTAAAAAAAAAGGAGATACCATTTTGTTTTCGTTTGCATAAGAAAGAAAACAAGCATTTTTCTTTTTTAAATTTAATCAGCCACAATAAAGATGGAACGTTACAATGCTACATGCTACATTAAAGACGTCTCCAGTGTAACTGAATGACTGTTCATGTGGAAATCGCAGGGATTCGGCACATACAACAACGCCCCCTATAGTTCGTTGCGATCGCGAATGGTAAATCGTCTGCTGAATTTATGTTTAAAAATATCAAACTTTCGATTAAAATCGTCTGCGGTCACCTAGCAACACTTACTGTTGCCAAGGACAGAAATATAAATAGCAACCCTTGTATATTACGATAGTTTAATATAAACGGATACTAGACTCTTAATTCCGTTGTCTTCTGGGTTGAGTTCGGAATTACAATATTATCAAATTTTCCATTAAAAGCCAGACATCAAATAAGTATAACTTCTGAAAAATGTTAACGATAAAATATTAAAAAAATGACAATTATAAAATACAAAGTAAATGACAATTATAAAACATAAAGAAAAATTACAATTATGTTGTTGTAGTTCATTTACGTCACACTAGAGCTGCACAATGAGTTATTTGCGACGGTCTGGGAAACATTCCTGAGGATAATCTGAAGACATGTCATCGCAATTTTGATACCCCGCTTCGATAGCCCGACGATCGCGAAGTTGAGCACTTTACAGTAGAACAGTTTATCGAGGACTTAAACCGCACACCCTCGGTCTCTGCGCAGACTGATCCAAGTAGTCACCCACCCGCACACTGACCGCAGCCAGTGACGCTTGACTTCGGCAATCTGCTGGGAACCGTATCTTAACGATTAGTCCACTGCGGGACAAATAACAATTATAAAATATAAAGTAAATTAAACTTATAAAATATAAATTGAATGACAATTATAATATCTAAAGTAAATGACAATTATAAAATGTAAAGTAACTGACAATTATAAAATATTAACTAAATGACTATTATGAAATATAAAGTAAATGACAATTATAAAATATAAAGTAAATAATAATTATAAAATAATAAAAAAATGAAAATTATAAAATTTAAATAAAGATTTATAATTTGGCACAGCCCGATGCATTACATTTTTTAAACTGATATATGTCATTTCATATTTGCAGAAATAGATTTTTTTTTTCCAAGTGTTTGAGCTTGTGTCGAAATTTTAATTTAAAACCATTAATAAACATTTGATTTAAAAATTTTATTCAAATTATTCATAAAAATTTCATAGGAACTTTGAATCCATTGTATTGTTAAAAAAATAGCAAAGAAAGAAAATAAAGGAATATTAGAGCATTGAAAAAAAAAGGCATTTCAAACTATTTTGTTTCGAGAAGTGCAATGCTCTGTATGGTATTCTAAAAATGAACACACTCTATTCAGAAAAAAATATGCCACATCGAAGTTGAATTCTCAAATGTAATTCTTTTTGTTCATTTATTCAAGAATTATTTTAAACTTTTTTAAAAAAAAAATTTCTTTAAAAAGAAACCGCATTTTAATTTGAAATATTGTTCTGATTTGTTAATAAAAGGCTATTTTATTATATTTTATAACCACCGTTCATAATACGCTTGTTATGTTAGTTCGAGAATCTTCATTAGCGCGAATAAAATAAAATAAAAAATATTTTCGCAATATATTTATTGAATTAAAATACAAATCCTAAGAATCTTGAAATTCTTATCAATTATTATTCTCTTCAGTTCAATTAGTAATAAACAGTAAAATTCTTAAATTTAAGCAACTTCTGCAAACGAGAATAAAGAAATTAAGTCTAAAGACATTAACAAAATAATTATAATAGTAAATTAGTTTTGCAAACTGAAATTTTTTAAGTTTTATAACTAATTTTAATAATGTGACGGTTTTGTTCATTGTATGTACTCAACTGTGCATGCAACATGAGATTTTTTTTCCTCCAAATGGAAAAATAATAACTGATAATTCGGAGGAAACGCCATTTCCATTTTAAAAAGGAAAGAATCCTTAAAATAAAAAATAAAAAATCATTAAGATGTTTTGCAAGAAAGTATACGAAGTGATTTAATCTTAAATGCTATCTAATTTTCCTTCAACTCGCGTGATTATTATCTTTTTGATGGAGTAATAGTTAAAAGTTAATGACATTTAAATGTATTAAATTAAATTTGAAACAATTTTGATTTCCTTTACTAATATATAAATGTTTAATTATTTTAAATGGGCGTAATGAAACTCCAAGAAACTTAAAAAGCTTTCAAAATTGTAAATGTATTTATTTTTCTATTATTATTTAGAAGACACGAAAAAAAATCAATGAAGAATTCATTTATTATTTAAATTTAGAAACCTCCTTTTTAATCCGGCAGTTTACTTCTTTATAAAAATTTAAAAATTTGTTGATACTTTTCAGTGAGAATTTTTACACATTCTTTAGATAATGACGTATAAATGTTACCGAAATCAAGAGAATGTCAACCTATGAATATCCCATAGTCGCTTTGGTGAATGTCCGTAATATTTGTTATATCCGATTTTATGTTAATTTATTCGATATCTTTATGTTTATATCTGCTGAGGATAGATTAGGAGAAACATCAGTGTTCAGAGTGCCGGTTAAATGCATTCAGAGCAGTGGCACTTGACCTTAAAAAACATTGATGTAAGGCATACCGGGCAGTGACACTGAACTCAAAAAAATTATTGATGTAGGGCATACCGGGCAAATGTAAACCTGGCAGTGGCACTTAACTAGACCTGGTATATATTTCGGACATTTACCAAAGCGACTGATTGTCAACATTCATCGGTGGAAGTCAATAACCATCAATAAAGTCAAAAAGTTAATTCAAAGTAACATAAATATCTATTTGTTTCTCATGCGGTGATTTATACTATACTCTCATCAAAATAGAAGCATTTGATAAAAATATTGCTTAGATTTGTTCAGCTATTAAATTTTTATCTATTAAATCTTTACTATTCAAAAGCTTATTATATCATATGCAAAATTATAACCAGCGCTAACTATTAAATTATAAAATTAAACATACAAATATATTTTTAGAACGAACAAATCATTTAGTAAACGGAACCTCTCTGACGAGTTGGTAGTCGTTTGAGAAAATGTTTCTAAATATCGAACTCATCTATTTTTATCGATTCGATCTCACGTGTACTTCTCGATATATCTCCATTTTTGCGATTACAGCGCTATCTATAAAACAAATGGTAAAAACCTGCATCAAATTGGAATACTAGACCGGGATAGTCTGGTTGGTAGGGCGTTGGGCCCATGCCCGTAGTTCGTGGATCCTTTGTCCCTACGCAGGCTGAGCACTATTTTTCGAGAAGTTTCCATGCCTTTTAGACATTCTGTATCTTTTCAAGTTTAGTCTTAGTGATTTCCGAGAAAATATCTTCGTAAAAAAAAAGACTAGAATTTCAATTATTCTATTGAAAGTCTTACTCTTCTAGTTGATTTTAAGCTTTCCAATGTTTCTAAATACAATTGTAAGATTAGAAACCAAGATGATAATCTCACTTCAATTAAAAGATTAAAGGTAAACTACTCTTTTGTTTGAATACGTCAGGAAATGAAAGTAGGATTTAAGACTAACTGTTAACTTGTTCAACACGGAAAATAATCCTGAACAAAGTAAACAATATCTATCGGATTTTCAGAAGCCTTAAGACATATTTATTGTTGACTATTTATTGAGTATTGCATTTTAGACTATCTTCCGGCTCAATATGCGTTTATAATTGTTATTGTTTTGTTTATCCTGCGTTCAGAAAGGAAATGTTTTAAATTGTATCTGTGTGTCGTGTTCTGCGAATATGAAATATAACTTGCGTTACAACGTGAATTTGAATTACAACGTGTGTTTCAATGAGAATTCGAAATTATATAAATGAAAATACAACGTGAATGTGAAATACAACGTGCGTTACAACATGAATTTTAAATATAACATGGGTTATAACGTAAATAGGAAATACAATAACGTATTTAACATGGTGTATACGAAATACAATGGACGCTAGAATGTAATTACGAAATACACAATGAGCATGTGTATAATTAGTATATGTATAACTAGCCATAAATGTCGTGGAATTATTTGAAAATATCTTATATGAAAAATATATTCAGGCGGAAATCTTTTAGTTTTAATTGAGAAAATTTAAAAATCATAAAGATTTGAAACACTAAGTTAATTATCAAACTCTATAAAAATCTGAAATTATGGAATTTTTTGAGAAAAAAGGATTTTCACACACATATATTTAGGTATAGTTCGTTCACCAGAAGTTGGCACTTGTCTCCACCTTCTCGGACGAAAAGTTTATTTTAATGCTCGGGAATAATAAGAGAAATGTCCCCGCACTTTAAATTGAGACAACCCTTAATGCGCACCAAACGCAAACAGTAAATATTTTTTTCAGTCACTTACTTTGCTTTATCATCTGCTATTGTACCGTTTGTTACTCTAGCTAATTAAATATATTTCAAATTTAAAAACTGCTGTTTTCCCAACAAATGTCTCAAAAAGGACAAACCATTCATTCAAAAGAGAAATATCATCAAATTTATGAAATATTTAATGTTAACAAAATGTACATAAAGATTGCGAAATAAATATTTTGATCGCCATATAGAAACCTTGTTCAGGATTGTTCACATTCTTCTACAAAAAATAGCGAAATAGTATCGTTGGTTACCACGTGATGAAGGCGGAGCCAAGTGCCAACTCCTGGTAAACGAACTAAACTAAAATATTTTGAAATGAAAAATATTAATTCCAAATATAATTATTTAAGATCACTTTTAATTAATCATTGCAAATAAAGACTACTCTCAAGACATTTAAAGAAGAAAAAAAACTTTCTTTTTTTTTAGGACTGTCTTGAAAAATGGAATGACATTTTAAATGGTGAATGAGCGCAATTAAGGAAATAGCTTTACGATACAATCAGTTAACTGCTTGAGAAGTGAAATCCCGCAATTTTTTATTATTTACGCATTCCACGACCCCGTCTCCTCTACTTTTATTGTTTTACCTTAGGTCTTTGCGTCAAACATCGCTACGATTATGCTTACTTAAAATATGTATTATCATGACGACTTTAAGTAAGCATTAAATTCCACTTTGAAAAGAATCTCAAAACATTTGTTCTTTATAATGATTTTCACTTTCAACACATTTCCTCAAATTATTCCTTTATTCAAACGAACAACCAATTTCTGACAGTAATTATTATAACAAATTTATCTACAAATAGTTAAAATATAAAGTACCCTAGCAGCAATAAATTGGGCCCTCATCGGGCCAATATTCACTAATCTTGGCCCAGTAAGGGTTCAAAGGGCCTTTATTTTTTCTGATATTGGCCCTTTTATAGAATAATGGTCCTGTATAGAATCGTCAGATTCACCCAATATTTTATATCTATTATTTAGCCAATGTAGGTTCTATATTGAGCAATGTAGGCCCTATATAGGCCATTCTTGGACCAATAAAAATCTAGATATCGAATAATTGATTCCTCGGTGCATGTTCTTATAGGACCCATAGTGAACCGATTTTGAACCCAAATGGGGCCAGGGTAAAATTGTTGTTAGGTTATGCGCAATTTTACCTAATTTTAAAAAAAATTTACACCGAAATCAAATTATTGGAATATTTCCTAACAGCTACTCAATCGGTGTGGTGGGCTTAATTTTTACTCGCCACGACTTGGACCAGGGTTCGATTCCCCGTCTAAAAGGCTGGTCCGGATTTTATCTAATTGTATCCATGTGGTTCCGAATATCCTTTTACTAATGTAATATTCCAGGAGTTTCAAAGCTAGAAAAGAATCACCAGATGGTTGGGGAATCATTAACACCTACTGCCTATTGATCTAAACTGCTGTAATGCAGTCTTTCTCTTTACTTTAGACCAGCGCTTCCCAAATGTTATCCCTCGGAACCCTAGGGTTCCATTAAGAGTTACAAGAGTTCCGCGAGTTAGTACTTTTTTTATAACCACTGATGAGTTTCAAAACCTCAGATTGTAGTTAGAAACAATCTATACTTTATTTAATATTTCGGTTTCCGTTACGAAATTAATTCTAAGTAAAAGCCAATAAAATAGAAATGGCATTTTTTAAAAAGAAAATATAATATTTCTAATAACAATATAATGAATAAATTATGAAAATGACAAGCATTCATAAAATATTGCATTAGTATTTCTTATCACGCTTTTCCGATCAAAATATTTATCTTCTTTAATAAAGAAATATGTTTTCTTAAATAACCATTTTCAACGTTTGTAGCAGTTTTTCTAAAATTTCATTTCGAAGTAAACCATAATTCGGTTTATTTTAACTTATTTATTCCAACTTATTTATTTTCAACATATACACTAAAAATGAAATTCTTAATTAGACTAAATATAGCACAAGAACTGAGAATTTCATAATACCTTAAAAAAAAAAAAAAAAAACGTTATTTATAAAGTCCGTAGAAAGAAAGTTAATTGTTTGGGGTTCCGTAGCCGACAAATATTGGGAACCACTGCTCTAGACCAAGCTATTGTCATTTATTGACCTTATGATAATGGTGTAATTGATAAGCGTTTTGAAGTTTGGGGAAAATCCAAAATTTTCACATCATAAAATTAAAATGGCGATAACGCTTCACGTAAGGCATATTAGAAATAATTTTTACGATAAAAATTCGTGATTTACTGTCGAAGAAATGTAAGCTTTTTGAAAGTTTCATGCATTATCTTAAAGGTGAAAAGAAAGAAAAAGATTTAATTCTAAATTGAACATTTCCTCCACATGCTACCCATATGACACGAAAGTTGACACAAAAGAAGCTACATTTTCATTGACTTAAAAAAACATTATCTTCAAACAATAGACTAAAAATTCTATTTTAAGACAGGAATGACGACGAAAAATAGTTTTGTGCAATGTTTAGTTCCCTCCTTATATTCAATTCTTACTATTAGTTCATACTCTCCCCATATATCTTGTTCAAATTTTAATTCGTTAATAAAATACTTTTTATTCATCCACTCAAATTCAATTATATATTTTTTTAAACTTGTAGTGGATGAAACTTGACGTTAATACAGTTTTTTCCAAATATTAATTCATTCATTAAATAGGGATGAGCGAAAAACAAAATGTAATTTTCTGATTAGTTAAGCATTAGTCATTGTTTTGAAGGGGATTTTAATTATCGGCTAGTCAACCTTCATCTACCAAATAATGTGGCGTAACTACCACTATAAATATTGAATACCAAATCACGTCCGGATCACCATTGTGGGGATTTAAATTTTAGACTATGTCAACTTTCATCTATCAAGAGATACCTTTTGATAGATGAAAGTTGACATAGTCTAAGAAAAATTCCCCCAGTTTTAAAATTTTACTATAAGCGATATTTAAGCATATTTTAAAGATAACATCAGTGGTAATTTCTAACTTATCGCTCTATTTGAACAAAAAAAATAGTTTATTGCGCTTATTTAAATATTTAATTATTTTATATTCGCTGTGTCAGATAAATACAATAATGAATATTACGTGTTAGCACGTGCGATCCACGTCACCAAATTTATACTTTTATAGTTATCAGATACCACGTGCCTCAATTTCTACTATTAGTTCACATTCTCCCTATACATATTTATATATCTTTTTCAAATTTTCAGTCGTTAATAAAATACTTTTTATTCATCCACTCCAGTTCATATACATTTTTTTTTAAAACTTGTAGTGGATGACACTTGATGTTAATAAGTTTTTTTCAAATATTAATTCATTAATTAAATTTAATTAATGAATTTTAGCATTATATGGGAGAAATAAATTGTAAATATTTAATAAAAAGTAACTAAAATAAAATTTTTCTTTGCTTACCTAAGTAGGAATTGACTAATTTTTTTTTTTTTTTTTTTTTTTAATATTACTTGTTTTTACATTTCATATTCTAATGAATCTAATTAATTAGACATTTATGAAGTCTATTTAGTTTATTTTATAGAGCAAGTATAACTGCTGCACATGTAATTTTTTGTTATTAAAACAAATTGCGGGGACGAAACATTTCCGAAAGTTGGAAAATTTTTGTGTATTGAGTTTTGAAAAGAAAAAAAAACGAGGGTGACATTTAGCTAATTTTGTTCTAACCAACCAACAAATCAACAAACGAAATAAATAAATAAAATAAAAAAAACAAGTTGTCCAAAATTTCAATTGAATCTGCTAATCAAAGCGACTCTCAATAGACTTGAAATTGAAACGCATTATTTGATATGAGAAGAAAGTCTCTTAAAACTTATTGAAGCCAGATTTAAAAAAAAGACGAAAACTTATAATTTATTTTGAAGAAATCATTTTGGTGAAAAGATTTTTCCTTTTTATAATTTATTCTTCATTTTTGTCTGCTGCTAACTTAATTCTAACATCCCGATAATTTACGAGTAGTTGTATGAATTGAAAATCGTGATACGGTGTTTTAATTTCTTTTTATAAAAGGTAGCAAGCTTGAATCCTGCATGAAAAATATACCACATATACTCCTGATTGGTTGTTGAAACGTAGCTTTTGTTTACGTTAGCAACTGTTCTTTCCGTTCTATTTCGAGTAAGCCAAGCATGTCAAGTACCAATTCTCCTAAGTAACACTTCCTATATTCCTTCACAATGATTTCAATTCTTTCACTATGTATTTTACACAAAGGCAGGCACAACGCCATGTGGAACATAAACAAACTCATTATTTATCGAAGTTTGCCAGGTACACGAACAAAAATTTATCATTATAATAACAAAATACGTAAGCAAATAATAAATCTAAGTTAAATAAAAGACCAAGAAGACGTAAAGAAATTATATTTCAACAAATTCCATGTGTGATACGGAGCTGTATTTAATTAACATTCTAACTTATGTGGAAAAACTTAGTTTTACTTTAACACGCCATTTTTCTTATTAATGATCAGCTAGCACTGACGTCATAGGTCACCCATGTGTGGAAATTGTAATCTTCTTGAAGTGCAAGTAACCAATTAAGGATAATATTAATTTTACGGAGCATAAGCTCGGCTTGAAGAACCTGAAGAAAATTAAAGGCCAGGAGCACTCCTTCAAGCGCGATATCGAGAATTTTTAAAAACGAATTCGAGCAAAAGAGCTAAAGCAGGGAATATGAGTTTGAAGCTCCGTCAAAAAGATTGCCTTGAATAATAGATTTTAACTAAATATAATTGAATTCAATTCAGTTAAGCTCTTAAGAGCAGTTAAGAGCTAGAAGCGACGTGACATCACTCATCTTATTCTGCATAAATTGTTTTTTATAATTATTTATGAACTTTTAGTTTGTTTTTACTACAACTTTAATTCTTAACATTTTAGAATTGCTTTTTAATGTTGTTCTATTATTTGATCTTTACCTATTTTTGCATCTTAAATATTTGATGCCGCATTTAAACTAAATGAATTATGTATAAATGGTAAATAAATGTAAATAGTAATTATTTATTGTGTTTATTCTTCAAACCATTCATTAAGCTTCAAGCTCGAAACAGTCAACCCCGAAATGAATTTTCCCATTCATTCTCTCGTGGTGGTACTTACTAGGTCTTGACCATGAGCCTAAGTTATTCAAAAACGTGATACAATCCAAACTGAACCTTGGATGGAAGCCTCTCAGCATAGGTACATTCGAATACCTATGAGAAGTACCATCGAGCAATTAGTTGCGAGATGTGTAACCGAATTGGTCATCAGTTATGTGTTAGCTGAGGCCGATCAGGATATTGGAAGAGCGAGTAAAAACAAATAAAGCTCTTGTCGTGAACTATCTCGAAGCAAACGCCAAATTTGGTAAGAAGTTTAACGCGTGCCAGAAAATGCGAGCTAGCTATGAAACGCATCAAAGAACTGTCTTCATAGAGCTGCTTCATAGAGATTTTGTAAGCTGCTCGTATATCTATTTCTCTTGTTGTAATTTTTAATGTTTGTTTGTAATTTTAAATAAAATTTCAAGGTCCGTAAGACCATCCAGGTGGAAACTGTTGAAATGACGCCGTTCGGTGGTTGTCTTATTGTTGTTGGTTCAGTCTTCGACGGTCGTTTACCACCGAGAATCGTCCTGTGGGTTTCGGCTTAGAGTTTCTGTTCACTCTGGTTCACCTCTTCCCGATTTGCGATGCTCATCTTGTTCGTGACACAAGGCCTGTTTTCTGTTGTACGATGTGTCTAGGAAACCGGTGAAAGATCTCTTTGACCCCGAGGCGCCATAACGAAATTCTTCTATTATGTAACTGAGATTTAACTAGAAATATGTAATCTGGAACACCAAAAATTGCCTCCTCCGTAGAGCATCTGGCATAGGAAACAATATTCCATTTTTTTAAATGCCGCCAAGAAAGTTTAGTTAGTTTCTCTGCTTCTTCCAGCATCGCTTCAAATAGTCTATCCTTGCTTATGATATCATTGTCTGACTTAAAATCAACTAAATCGTGGTACATATTTATGTTATACTCTGTTTCGTTTCCAGAAGTTGTCTCTTATGCTGTGGATCTGATCCGTAGTTGATTTTCTTTTTTAGAAACCGCAACGACATTTTTCTATATTTAAACGATTTATACCTTTTACATGTAAAAGGTGTGAATTGTTATGCCAAATTATTTTATTAAAATATGAAAAAGTCACGGATTTCGGATGGCTCCCTCTATTTAATCAAAGCTTCTGAAAAAAAATTGGTTGCAAGATTATCCTTAACTTGATCAAACGTCATTTAAATGGGTAAATTTAGAGATTTTGATTTATTCAGAAAAATGGCGCCATTCAGAATAAAGGGAATTTGCTATTTTCCGATAGATGGCTTCAAATGATCCAAATGACAGTAGATGATGTTTTTCTTGTGCTATGTTAAGTAAGTTAGGTCCAAGCGAAACCTTATTCTATAATGAATGCAGTTACATTATAATTTTCGTTGCAAGAAAAGAAGTGAAGACATTTTCGCGGGATTATGTTTACGATTTACCGCGTGATCCAACGAGTACGGCGTAATCGAAACTTGCAGCTTTGAAATTGTTTTTTCATTTATGTTGCCGATTCTGTTATTAAATTTAATCAAGATATTCTCTAAGGAATCAGTTTTTACCACCGGTTAATCGAATAACTCAATTTATTAGATTTGAGAACCATCTTTTATTTCATTGAGACATTGCTATTAGGAGTAAATAATCTTTGTTTCTTTATAAAATTTTTTATAACATTATGGCTGATTCAGGAACTCATTTCGTTCTAGATCAAAATACTGTTGTTTTATTGCCTGCAGAAATTAGTTCACTATTGGCTGGTATACCGCAATATAAAGCCGAAGGCAATAATATCTCTATAAGTAATTTATCCTCTGGTGCAGCAACGTCTGAACCTATTGGACAAACCGAGACAACTTATTGCATAGAACAACCTGCTAACCTGGTATATTCTAATCAGATTCTTACTCCTATCAGCCCTAATGTATTGACGCCAGAGAATAGCCCTGTTGTCTCAACAGCCTGCAATTCTACGCCAAAAGGAGCTAGAAGCAGGTTTCTGACGCAGTTTGATGAATCTCCCCTCACTCCTGTTTCAAGTCGCCAAGTTTCAAAAATTGTCAACAAGGACACTCATGCAAAACCCAATTTTCCAGTAACAAATCTTTGTATTGAGTTGCCAGTAGTAAACAAGGATGTTAAACCCTTTGGAACTTTAGTATTTTTCGATCTTGAAACTACAGGTTTGGGTCACATGATTGGAAAATCAAATGTGCAGATAACTGAGATCTCTATGGTTGCTGTGGATCGGAAAGAGTTTTGGGTCAGCAAGAACAGTGAGTTGAAGGAAATTAGAATAATGCATAAGCTGTCCATGTGCGTGAGACCTAGAAGTGCTGTTTCACCTGGAGCTGCTAAAATTACTGGTAATAATGCAGCAATGATATATTCATGATAAGCTGAAACATTAGCATTAGCACGGGTTTTTCGTATTATCCCTCTGGGTGAAAAATTTAAGAGCAGGGCATATGATTTTTCTGGGAATATCACAGAAATCAGCGTTTCTTAAGACCGTTAGTTCTCTGACTTTCTCTAATCCAAAACTTATGATCCAACGAAATATAGGGGAGATTTCCGTATCCTGATATGTGGCAGCATAATCGTTAAGCCTTGCAAACTTCCAGACAGTGGCCTGCTAGAAACTTAAAAAAACGTCAGAGAAAGAGACCAACTTGTAGCCACCCCCGGGCAAACATCTAGAAGTTTCTTTTTTTCTTTCTATTTGGCGCTACAGATCAGGATACAGGAATATTCCCGGATCTCGTCAATCTAAAATCAAAATCGTGAAATTTTTGATAACTAGACACTTACGTACACATGATTCTTCTTTCAATGGGCAGAAATCCACCAATTGATTCTTTAAGTTTGGCGGATTTTCGCCATTTTGTATGTTTAAAACTGTGCCAGAATCCGCTAATAATAATTCATATTCACACGGTTTGATTATCAAACATCGATTTTCATATATACCTACTTTAAAAGTTACACGTTGTGATTCATGTTCACGTGGTTTAAAAATCATTCATCGCAATTTGTATTCACAAATTGTTAAAATTTCACACGGTTTTAAAATCCAATTTAGCAATTCATATGCACTCGATTTAAAAAATCCAACATCGCAATTCCTGTATGGACTAAGATAAGTTACTATAAAGATGTGATATTCATCATTGGTGGGTAATTGTTTGAGTTGCATTTTTAACGGTCGTCGTTAAATCATAAATGTTGTTATATTTTCAGAATCATTTACTGGTGGTGCTATGGCAGGTATCCTATGCATCATACATAATAAAGCAGCGTGTGAGAGAATTTTCTCTAAAGTTAAAAAAAATTAGCTTCAAATTTCACTCATTACTTTCTAAAGAAAAGGAATTTCGCTGGTAACGGTTACAAACGGAACTTTAAAAAAAATTTCCTATGCAAAGCCAAATCAGCTATTCATGCTTAAAATATGAATATATAAACATTCTATGAAATAAAACTAATTACTTTGAATTCTTTTGATGTTGCATGTTTATAGTATGAATTTTAATTATGAATAAGAGTTATAATGAATAGTTGTTTTATAGTAATTATGAATAATGGTTTTAAAAAAAATCTTTTTTAGATTAAGATTTACCTTTTACTTCCCTAAATTTAAGTGCTTATATTACTTCCATTTTTAAATTTCTTTTTTGACTTACATGATGTATCAAAACTGAACACGTAGCCCCCCACCCCAAAAAAAATTTGTTGCTAGTAAAATATCCGTTATTTTATTTCTCCAATGTTGGCAGGTATGCTACCATATAAAAAATAGAATAAAAGTATTATTTGGATAAATCATAGAATTAATTTGAATTTCAACTGATAAATGAACTTTCTTCGCAGGGCTGGACAATTTCAATCTGATCGACCAGTATCCATTTGATAGAAATGCTGCCACAACCATCATTTCCTTCCTCTCACATCTCCCAAAACCAGCCTGCCTCTTGGCTCACAATGGTAATACCTTTGATTTCCCCCTTCTCAAATCTGAATTTAAACGACTCTCAATGGAATTGCCGTCTGATCTGCTCGTTGCCGACACCCTGGTCGCATTTCGTACCATCGGAATCGTGGAGTGCCCTCCCGATAGGAAAGTCTGCAAATCTGTTAAGTACGGAAGGAATGGTAGACTTTCCCATTCTCTGGAAAATCTTCATCTCTTTTTCTTCAACAAGAAACCAGCAAATGGACACAGTTCGGAAGGAGATTGTTTGGCATTGGCAAAAGTGTGCCATAAACTGAAAGAAAATGCTCTACCTTGGCTAGAGGCTAATGCTAAAACATTGGACACTATAATCCCTATGTGGTAAACTTGCAAATATTTTGTATATGTGTTTTATTTAATTTTGAAATTTCATAATTTTTAACTCTGATTTTATTGAAAACGGAAACTAATGACTAAAAATTTATGTTAGTAAGAGTTGCTTTCATGGATTTGTTTTGTGTGTTTATTTGCTTAATGATGTGGCCTTGCGATGGTTTTTATATTCCTTCCTGCAATCTACTGTTAGGCTTTGATGAGAACTCTTCCAGACTAAAAGTCTGTGGCTGTTTGCTGCCATAGTAACAGACGAGAGCACATTTCTAATGGTTAGGAGGGAGGTACTTTATTTACGTAGCACTTGAGATGCACAATGGGCTATTGGCGACGGTCTGGGAAACATCCTGAGGATGTTTCAAAGACATGCCATCGCAATTTTGATCCTCTGCAGAGGGGATGGCTCCCCTGCTTTGGAAGCTCGACAGCCTGTTCATGAAGTCGAGCACTTTAATAACTTCCCAGTTTTGCTCTTCACTTATTAAATTCTATGAAAATGTCTTCATGATAGATGGACTAAGTTCAGCTTCAATAGATATAATTAAATGAGATTACATTTTTTCATATCCTTGTAAACCTTAAAACCTCATTACTTGGCTTAGCCATCTTCCTCTAAAAATAACAATGCACTCTTAACTTGTCTGCTTTCTGATCACCTTATTTTATAACATATTATATATGCATTTTGTGGAACATAAAACAATCCGAAATCTGTTCATTGTTAAATAACTTCATATTATTTTGTCCAATGTATAAATATTGTTTTGAGATTTTTAATGTTTTTCTGATTTAATACTTTGATTGTTAAGTTTGACTTTAATTATTTTCAATAATTATTTTACAAATTATTTGCTGCAGTGACATCAAAATTTCTTTTAAATCTTTGTAATTAATTGCTTTTTCATTGATTATGAATTAATTGTACATTATTTTGCAGCAGAAAGATTGTAGAAATTTTGCATCTTGTATTTATAATTAATAAATTGTGTTTTATTTTCTTTTAAAATTGTTTCCTTTATTTTGTCAGATATTTTAATCAGGGTTGGGGTGTTGGACGTCCTAAACTGGTTTTGGACAGGACACGTGGGTTTTACTGTCTTAAACTGTCCTAAATTGGGTAAAACTGTCTCAAAGTGTCCAAAACCTTGAACTTAGGTGAAAGATAAAAATTCTATAGGTGTAACCATTGTACACATGATAATTACATGTAATCAATTTACTTTAACTTATTAAAGGAAAATAATACAATACAGTCAAACCTTGATATCTCGAACTTGAAGGGAGAGGAGAAAAAATTCGAGATACCGAAAATTCGAATTATCGAAAATCGCATGTTATCGATGGTAGAATAAAGAAAAATGCTCTTTACATACCTTATTTATTATTCTATATTTATTCTAAAAACGCTTTTTACACTTTCATTTAAAAAAAGATTCAATTGTTGCTTGCTTTAGAGATGTGTAAGAAAGTTTGTCTATAACACTTTCTAAGTGGACCATAGATTTAATTGTCTCCTCTGACATATTCGGCTGCCTCTTAATAAATCTCCTTACAGTGTCCACTGCAGAAAGTGCTTGTTTGTTAGTAACATTGGGCGGCAAAACTTCGATTTCCTCATCCTCTTCTTCTGATAGTTCACAAGAAGCTTTCGTTTGAGCGATGATATCATTGTCATCCCACTGACCACACACTGTTATTGCATCATCTACGTTTACAAAGTCATGAGTCCGGTCAATCTGTCCCAATCATTTTCGGTGTAGTTTTCAGCAGAATTAACGATATTGATTGTTTGACTACTTTCGTGATCTTTAATGAATCCAGCCTTCTTGAAGCCATTCATTATCGTAGAGGAAGACACATGATTCCATGCCTTGTCAGCCATTCGCATAGCTTGTAGAACACTAACACCGGATGGTAAAACCCCATTTTCCATTTCGGACAACATTTTTTTAACCACTTGATGACGATACTTTACGTTAAAACTTTGGATGATGCCCTGATCAAGTGGTTGAATTATTGAGGTAGTGCTTGGGGGGGGGGGGGTGAAGAAATTCAATTTTTACGTTTTCCATTTTAGGTATTGTATTGTGCCCCGTACAGTTATCGATTAAAAGCACAATTTTCCGTTTTCATTTTATTTAAATTTTTAAGCCAGCTTTCAAAAAGGTTTGATGTCATCTAAGCTTTTCGATTAGCTTCATATTCTAAAGGAAATGATTTTATGCCGCTGAAACATCTTGGTTTTTTCGATTTCCCTATCATCGACGGTTTTAACTTTTCTGTTCCATTCATATTTGCACAAAACAATAAAGTTAAACGCTCTTTACTTCTTTTGCCTCCGTGACATGCTTCACCCTTTACATGCATAGTTTTGTCTGGGGTGCATTTAAAAAAAAGTCCAGTTTCATCCGCCGTCTTTTTCATCGTAATCCTTCACGATCAAGCATATTTTCTTCCTAAATTCTTCACAAACATCTTCGTCTACGCAAGCACTTTCACCACACATTTTCAAAAATGTAATGTTGTTACGTTTTTTTAAAATTTTCAAACCAGCCATTACTTCCTTTGAAATTTAAGTGGCCTAATTCTTTTGCGAAAGATTCAGCTTTTTCTTTGATTACAAGTCCATCTAGAGGGATGTTTTGACTTCTACATTGTGTAATCCACATCATAAGGCCCTTCTCCATATCGGGAAATTCACAGTTTTTTAACTTCTTTCGCTTGCCTAGGCCATCCTCGAGCTTTTCTAAGATAACTGCTTTATTTTTTAAAACAGTCGAGAGAGTACTGCTTGGAATCCCAAATTCCTGTGCAATTTCCTTTTTCTTTTTTAATTTTTTTTTCAACTTCGTCAATGATTTTCTTCTTTATTTCTATGGAAAGCGTGTCTAATTTTCGTTTGCTAGCCATTTTAAACAAATGACTCACCAAAGATCCAACGTCTAAGTGTTCTAATTTTTTAATAACCAAGAAAGGAAACTTTTTAGGAAGTCGCTTGGTCGAACAAAACAGGCGTGCATTCACACGTATCTTTCACCCCTTGTTACAATGATAAGAAATTTTACAGTGTTTTTGGAAGCCACCCACCCTTTTGATTCTTGTTCATGCCGTCATTTCCGGTTTTCTTAAGACCACCCCCAAAAAATAACCTTGCAGAAAAAAAAGACAAAGAGAGCATAGATGGTCATTGATATGCAATGACAACTGACTGAAAAGAGATAAGGAAACAATAAAACAAGAATTTCTACTTGGGGAGTTAAGAGAAGTGATTTCAATGTGTTACTGTTGTCGTTATGTCAATTTTTTTTAAAAAAAAGTTTATCATTATGAGAATTGGTCTTCTATTCTTAAAATGTTTGATTTTTTTTAGAATATTTTTTTATTTTCAGAAAAAAAAATCTATACTATTTATGGAAAAAAAATTCAAGTTATCGAGGGAATAGAAAAAAAAATTCGTGAAATCAAGTTTTTCTTAACATTGAGTGTATAGGGAATTTTTTTTTCTTCGAGATATCGAAAAATTCGTGAAATCGAGGTTCGAGTTAGCGAGGTTCGACTGTATAATAGGAAAAGGTTTATAATTTTTGAAGCTCCACAATTCATTGAACAACAAAAGTGAACATCTCATCCTTTAAATATCAATATGCTTTTAATACTGATAAATAATGTTTTTGCATAAGGATAAATAATGCAATATTAAAAAATAATAATGATTTTAAAAAAATACTAAATTTGTTTAAAAATTAACCTTTTATTTTTCACAATATTTTTTTAAAAAAATGTTATAATTTCTGCATGATAAAAAAGACATCTATTTAAAAAAAAATTGTTTTAAATATAAATTTATTAGTTTAAATTGGAAATACAAAATAACTGAGAAATGTATTAACAGTTTTGAAAGGCATAACATCAGTTTCGGTTACTGACAGTGGTGATGTATCACTACTACGCTAAAAGAATTGAACATGAATGAAATAAAAGTGTTCTTGAATAGTACTATAGATAAATAAACCTGTTTATGACTAACCAAACACTTATCCTAATAGCTTAACCTGTATGGCAAGGTCAAACCTCAGTTATGTACTATTGAATGAGAGGATCAATTGAACTTGATTACTGATTAATCTTCCTTTGTTTAATGTTTAAATTGAAGAGTCAAACAATATTATTAAAACATTATACTTTTAAAAACAAATATTTTCTAGTAGATTAAATTATTAATATGTGATTAGTTTTATGTTTATTTTACCTTTTAAATATTGTTCAGATAAAATTTTGACATAATTTGAGTAAAAGGGTTTTGGACAAGACGGTTTAAACCGTGGATTAATCCATTCTGTCCTAAACCTTGCCAACCCTAATTTTAATTCATATCTGAAAAGTAATATAAAGCTTTTGACAATATTTGAGAGGTTAAATTTTTCGAAATGTGTATTTTAAAAATTACTTGGAATGAAACAAACTATTAGATTTTTTAAAAGCAGAACTTTTTTTTTTTATTCAAATAAATAATTTTTTGGCTTTAATGATTTTCCTTCTATCTCACAACAAAATTTCTATTTTATTTTTTATGTATTTAGCTCATAATATGAAATTAAACATAAACTTTTCTGAAAAATTCAGAATTTTTTAATTTCCTTACGCTATTGGATCAAAAAGCATTGGGGGGGGGGGGGGGGCAAGATTTATTTTCACAGATGTTTTAATTTTTTATTCCAGAGTCTTTAATGAGATTGCATGATTTGCTCCTAACAAGAAAATTAAATATTAGTCACTTGTTTTGTTGCCCTGTAACTATTTTTTGAGAATGTTTTACATTGCTAGGTTATAATTCTTATTTCATAACAACAAAAAGATTAACATGAAAATGTAAAGTTATTCAATTAAAAGATTCCAAGGTTTTTTTATTGCATTAACACAAATTTATTTTCAGAGTTTTTTGCAATAAAATGCAAATTTTTGCTCTGTTACCATTGCATCTTAATCTATAATATTGTATTTTAAATTCCTATTAAACTTGTGGTTATAGCAAAATTTAAATATTTTGTGCTAAACAGATTAAGTATTGTGTAATGTTAATTTTTAATAACAGTTTTGTATTCATTATTTTCATTGTAAATTTTGACTGAAAACTGTTTTATATAGAGCTTAGTATGAAAGTAAATAACTTATTTACTGTTTACTAATTGGAAAATGATTAAGTTGCATACCATTGTGGTTTAATTTAGTAATCAAGCTTATGTTCAAATGTTACGTAATAAGTAATGTTAAATATTGTAATAATAATTAATGTTTAAATATTGTAATATTCGAATATTATGACTAATTTTTTTGGAAATAGAGATAGAATTATTTTGGAAAAATCTTAATGTAAGTTTATTGTAAACCAATCCTTTCTATTTAATGCATAATTATTTTTTTCTTACTTTTAAAAATAAAAATATTATTGTTGTATTAAGACTTATAGTCAACTGTCATTACATACATATTTAATAGTAGTTATTCTTGTATTTCATGACTCTACTTTTTAGAGTAATATTTTCCTTCAGTTCTGAATTTGTTATCTCGAAAACTCGCCACCTCACAATTTTTTAAGCGTCCCTTTAACTTTGAGTTATTGAGAGTATGCTGTATTATGAAAGTCATAAAAAAAAATAATAAAATAGTTATTAAGACAATAAAAACAATAAGCGAACTGTTTCAAAAATAATTGGTTGGAGTTTGTTTTCTTTTAAATATCTTAGTTAAATTTTAATTTGAGTTTCTCAATGTGCTTTTTTTTACTTCATTTTGAATGTTTCAAACAATAAACTTCAAATATAGTTTTAAATTAATCCCCCACTGTCGATATGTAAAGGAACATTTTTTAAAAACAAATTATTTTTGTGACATTGTTTTTGAAACTGTAACAATTAGATAGGCTATTTACGTTGCATTAGAGCTGCACAATGAAGACATGTCATCGCAATTTAGATCCTCTGATGGCTCTCCTGCTTTGGTAACCCTACACACTAAGTTGAGCACTTAATGGTAGAATAGTTTAACAAGGACCGATACTGCGCACCCTCGGTCCCTATGCAAGCGGATTAAAGTGGTCACCTATCCACTTACTGACCACAGCTAGTGATGCTTGACTTAGGGGTTCTACTGGGAACCATGTCTTCAGGATCAGGCTACACTGTTGAACATTAGTAGTCGTAAAAAATTATATGCTATATATTCATATATGCAATTAAAGTGCTATATTTTAACAAAGAAAAAAATATGATTTTTTACTTAATTAAAAAAATATATATACTACACAATTGAAAAGCAAATAAAAAATATTAAATAATTAAAAATATATATAATTCAATGTCTTGTACAATTTTTCATTATTAAATTTTTACCGCTATTTACATGCAAATATTCTATTACAACATGATTCATGCCTGTTAGTATTACAGTTTTACAATTGCTATTTTTAGTATAAAACTGCCACTAGCCACGGCATTAGAATGCATATGAGAACTGTAGTTTCGATTGTTTCAAAAAAAGTCTACCCAGATAAAAATATTTAATTGAAGTAATCAGTTCAATATGTAATCTGTAAATGCATTCAATATTATCTAATCTCAGGTGGCAAGTTATATCACAGAAGCTTCAGATTTTGTGTCACTTTGTTTACAACTTCTTCAGGGCCTGCATAAAAAAAAAAAGTAAATTATTGACATTATTTCAAACACAGGGTATCACCTGCCAACTTTGGAGAAATAAAATAACGGAGATTTTACTATCAACATTTTTTGAGCTACGAGTAAAGTTTTGATAGATCATGCATAATTGTCAAAATTGGAAATAATAAAAGTACTTATATTTAGCGAAGTAAAAAATATGTTTATAAATCTAAATCAAAAGATTTTTTTAATCCATTATTTATAATTACTTAAACTATAAACACTCAACATTCTGCAGTACTGGCAATAGCACCATCTGTTGATTAATAAGATAAGTATTTTTGCCATTCACGGATATTTTATCACCAATGTTTTTTTAATAAATTTCTACAACGAATATGGAGAAATTTGAAATGATACAGGTAAACAGGAGACTTGGCAGGTATAGTATCCGATAAATCTGATCCATTCAAACCCTTGACTCCCAAAAGTCATTTTTTTGTTGCAAATATTACATAAAAAATAATAGATATATAAAAAAGGTCTAAATTACTTCTTTAATTAAGATTTATAAAAAAAATAACATTGTTTTCATCAAAATCAATATACATGTTCATTTTTAACTTTCAAGACATTTATATATATATATATATATATATATATATATATATATAAAGAATATTTCAAAAACTAACATATTTGCAATTTTGAATAATTCAATAAAATAGTACATTACAAAACTATTATTTACAATTGGATACTGAAATTGATACATTCAAAAGACTTTGTATCAATATTATTTGAAATATAAGCTCAAAAAATGTTTGCAGATATAATAGAATACCTGCACACCAGAGGAAAGAAAATATAACTTTGTAAGATAAGTTTTAAAAAATGTTTTTGATGTTTAAAAATTATTCTAATGAATGATATTTGTGATTATTTTATAGCTTGAAGTGAATGGGCATTTATGTATACAGAGTTCTCTTAATGAGAATAATCAATGTAAAAAAAAAAAATCCTACTTGGGTCAACAAAGAAAATTTTGATTTTAGTTACTTTTTATTAAATAATTGAAATTTTTCCCCCATATAAAACTAAAATTAATTAATTAAATTAAATAAATGAATTAATATTTGAAAACACTGTATTAACATCAAGTGTCATCCAATGCAAGTATAAAAAAATGCATTTGAATGGAGTAAAAAGTATTTTATTAACCATGGAAAATTTGAACAAGATAAATAAATATACATAAAGAGAGTGCGAACTAATAGAAGGAATTGAAAAAAAAGGCGCATGGTATCAGACAACTATAAAAGTATAAATTTGGTGACGTGGTCCACACTTGCTACCGCGTAATGTTCCTCATTGAATTTATCTGACACAACAAATTTAAAATAATTAAATATTTAAATGTGAGCAATAAACTATTTTTTTTAGTTCAAATAGAGCTATAAGTTAGAAATTATCACTAATGTTATTTTGAAAATGTGTGAAAACTGAATCGCTTATAGTAAAATTTAAAACAATGACTAAGGCTTAACCCATCAGAGAGTTCCATTTTGTTCTTCGTCCATCCCTATTTAATGAATGAATTAATATAAAAAAAGAAAACTATTAACATTATGTATAAGTGTGTTATATATTAACTGTATAAGTGTTATCCACTACAAGTTAAAGAAATGTATTTGAACAAGTTAAAAAAATGTGATTTGGATGAATAAAAAGTATTAACGATTGAAAATTTAAACAAGATCTAGGAAGAGTGTGAACTAATAGTAGGAATTGAAAAAAGGATTACGTGCTTCCTCACAGAAAAGGTCACTTTTAAGTTTTGAAAGGGCACTCTCCACTATTAAAATTTATCCAAATGTGTAATGTTATGTTATATAATTTGATCCTCATTCATTTTTAACCCTCTAAGCACTGAGCCCTTGGGTAGAACTGAACAGAGACTTATCAGCTATGCATTACTCTGCCTTTGAAGAACAAGGAAACTGGTTTTTCGATGCAGGAAAGCTTGCAGCTAAAAGTTTGAAAAAAGCCTAATTTTCAATAACCATTTTACACTATTTTATGTATATATTTCAAAAAGTAATTCTCATTCATTATTCAAAATAACAGAAAAATTTGAAGACGCTTTTGATAAATAATTAAAGGCAAGCTAAAAAAAGTTTTGATACATCATGTTAGTCAAAAAGGAAAATAATATAAGAACTTACATTTAGCAAAATAAAATATGTATATAAATTTTAACCTAAAGAACATTTTTTTAAATCATTATTTATATTTACTTTAACTATTAACATTCAATATACTGGAGTACTGGCAATAGCACTATTTGTGAAAGAATAAGATAAGTATTTTTGCCACCGATATTTTATCCCCATTTTTCTTTTTCTAATTTCTTCACCCAATATGAAGAAATTTGAGAATATACGGGTAAACAGGAGGTAGTCATAAAATACAGGAGTCTTGATTAAAAAACAGGAGACTTGGCAGGTATGTCTCTGTATATAAATTTTTCCAAAAAAAAAAAAAAAAATTAATTGATAAACAATATGAGATTTTTTTTAATTGAAAATTTGTGAGAAAATAAAAATTTAAAGATTAAATAAAAAGTATTTATTAAAAAAATTTGGTAACATTAGTGGCTATATATACACACTCCATCCTCTAAAAATAGAAACTAATAAAACTTTAACCAGTTAGAATAATTTTTAACAGCTATTTTTACAAAAAGAGAGCATTTATGAGGATCTAAAACTGCCCATTTCGAGAAGGTACTCAGGATTCACATTATACCATAAACTAAGAACTCTCAGTGATTTAAAATTACAAGCTAGCTAAAATTTATTTTGCATAAATCCTTCTACATTAAAATATATCAAAATTTTCTTTTAAAGATGTTTTTGAATTTATAATGTGTTTTAACAATAATAATGAAATTGTTAATGAAGAACATGCAAAATTAATAATGTTTGTAAGTTAAATATCTTACCTCCTTACTGATAGTAAATATTAACCACATAGTTCTTAAAAGTCAGATAATTTTATTTTATTATTCAAGTAATTAGACATTAAAAAAAATTTTTTTTTTCTTTTTAAGATTTAAATGAACATCAATAAAAAACACAGATTGAGAAAAGAAAGAATTGGAACAATTCTCATAAATATGCATACAATAAAAAAAAAATTATTTTACAAAAGTATTCATTAAAAATAATTATAATATACCAACTCTATATATACTGAATTTTTCATTAGACTACTGGATTTTGCTAGTTTCCCCTGGTCTACTGGTTTAATAGAAATTCTCCTGGTTTTTTTAAATTTTAGAAAATTCTCTAAAATTGAGAAAGTTCTAAATTGAGAATAAAAAAAGCCCTGTTGAAATAGAATCTTGGCGTGGATTATTGCTTGTTTGAATATTTAAATAAGTATTACTAATATAAAATGAAGCTAGCTTCATTTACAGAAATCAGTTTAAAACATTTTTTTGTTCTAAAACATTTAGTTTATTTTTATTCAGAACTCCCTTTCTAAATTAATTAAAAAAACTTAATTACATTTTATGAATTAAATGCCTATTACTGTTCAAAATTATGAGTAAACATAATGCAGATTTCAAACATATTTAATGCCAATCATGACTGTAAAATATTGCAGTTTTTCTTTTTTGATGACTATAAAAATCCCTAAAATTCCTTATGTGAAAAATATTTAGTACATTATGCAACAATTATCATGAAATTTATATTTTTTAAAATCTACCCAATTTTTAATTATCAATGTTGGCAGTTTAAATATATCAGAGTAGTAATAATATGGAACACATTTCACAAAGAGTATGGAATGTGAATAAGTTTCACAAAAAGTTATAAAAAAATCGATTATCATTAGCATGTCATATTGTTTGACAAATTTGTAAAACAGACTAACTAAGAACATAATACAAAATAGATTTCATAATATCATGAAAGGAACACATATTAATATGAATTTTTTTTAATTTATTAATTGGTATAAGAAAGCAATTTTTTTTTTTAAAATTTATCTTATAAAAACACAAATGCCTAATTAAGAGAAATAATAATTATTTTGATTTAAGACTTACCTGGTCCTATTGCAAGTACAGTTTTTGTAAAAGGATCAACTTGAGTTAAACCCCCATCAACAATAATACTGGTTAGTAACCCTAATTTTTTTGCTTCGTCAGATAGTTTTAACCTACGAAAATAATTATTAGGATTTTACACAATAACATTCTTAAATGCATTGTTGTCACAGCTAGAAAAAATTTATATACAACAATATTTTTAAAAAAATTGTTTTTACTTGTAATTGTATACCAATACAAAAATTTTATCAATATTAAAATGAAATTAAAATCTTTAAAATTTCCGTCGGAATCAGGAAACATTTATTATCACATTATAAGAAATGTTTATTTTTTATTAGCTTGTTATTTCAAAATGGTCGCGACTGAAATTAAATCATGAAAATGATTTCATTTCAGTCGCGACCATTCTGAAATAATCATATCAAAGAATTAAGAACCTTTCTTTTTTTGAAAAAAAAAAAAAAAAAAAAACAGCACTGCTCTATTTAACATTGTTTATATTCCCTAATGTTTCATAACTGTCGTTGAACAGATTGACCGAATTTTTTGGTCAACGACTACTGCCTTGTAATATTGAACCTAATCCAGAAGACAAGGGAACTCCTGGATCAAGTGTTGGAAACAATTTGCTTTCACGGAGGACTTTTTTATCAAACTAACCTGTACTTGCTTTACATAGAGAGGAAAACCACAAAAACCTTACAGCAAGGGGATTCTAACACAGAATTCAAAGGAATTGTCAAAAAAATTAAAGAAATTAATTCTACATATTACTGATAGTGGTACAAATGAAACATGCACAATAGTCATACAAGCTCAATCACTTGGTAATTCTAATTGTTTACAAATCTGACATCACTTTACATTTCATTTAAGTTTAGTTAAATTTGCATAACTCTTTCATGATATTCACAAACATGAATGTGTAATCAATTTTATTGATGGTTAACACAACATTCCAAAACT
Source organism: Parasteatoda lunata (assembly GCA_949128135.1). Taxonomy (NCBI): domain Eukaryota; kingdom Metazoa; phylum Arthropoda; class Arachnida; order Araneae; family Theridiidae; genus Parasteatoda; species Parasteatoda lunata. The sequence continues at coordinate 12,278,714 of OX421975.1, read as the reverse complement.
ATAAAAATTCAACGGGTAAAATGTGAAAAAATAATAAATTAATAATTTGCAAATTTCTACAATCAATAATTCCATTGATTTTGTATGAAAGTTTTTAACTTTTTAAAAATTTGTGCACAGCCACTGCTTAGAGGGAACATTGTTTGAAAATTATTTAATATTTTCAGGAATAATGAGACCAGTACAGGAAATTAATAGCCGCATATTAAAATGAAGCTAACAGAAATGCTTATTTTTGCAAAAGAACATGAGATTCCCTTACTAAATTAAGAGCAACAAAATCTTTTTTTAATTACACAAAATAAATAAGCCAATTCTTTTAATTGTATAATTTAAAAAATTTTACAACATACAATCAATAGACGACACAATACTCAAATTTTTGAACCAACATGAATAACTTCCTTAAAACAGATTTTTGATGAAACATCAATTATATTACAACAAAATGTTCAAAAATATAATCCCTGTGGCAGAACTTTCTGCAAGATACTTTTAATAATAACAATTATATATGTTACTAATTTAAAGTAACAGGAGCATTGTGCATACCTGCCAACATTGGAAAAATAAAGTAACGGGGATTTTATTAGCGAAATTTTTTAGGCTACAAGTAAAGTTTTGATACATTATGCATAATCATGTAGGTCAAAAAGAAAAACTCACAATTGGAAATAATACAAGCATTTACAGTTAACAAAGTGAAAATTTGTATTATAAATCTTAATCTAAAGAAGATTTTTCAAACCATTATTTGTAACTACTTAAACTATATTATTTCATAGCCGTAGTTGAACAACCAGCCAATTTTGGGTTTACGACTAGTTATGATCAACTCAGGGTAGCCACTCTAATCAGGTTTCAAATTTCCCTGATTTTTCCAGGTAAAAATCTTGAAATTCCCTGGTTAGCGTGCTTTTTTTTCTTCTCATAAAGTGTAAGATGAGTACAAGAAAAGTGTCAATATTATAAAGTATTTTATTTAAAATTTTATTTTTTAACATATCATCCTGAAAAAATAAGTAAACTAAATTTATTTTAACAATTTTGCAAGATTTTTTTTTTTCTTTTTAATGTTTTGGTAAAACATTAATTTTTAAAAATAATATATTTAGCTTGTAAAATGTATTGTTTTTGTTGAATGAATTTTTTTAATATGCAACTTAAATTTTTTTTTTCGCAAAGTGTACCTACCAAATGGCAAATACAGAATGACCAAAAAAACCTTGGATAAGTATTGTTTAATATATTTTAATTAAGCAAAAGAAAACCATTCCAGATTATTATATATCAATACATTTTTACTTTTACAGTGGCTCCCAAAAGTGTTCATTCACTTATATTTCTGAAATATTCCTTTTAATTCTGAAATATTCCTTTTAATTCATTAATTAAAAGGAATATTTCAGATTAGGTATTTAATATTAAGATGTCTAATCTATACTTTGCAAAACTGCATGGAATATTTTAAAAACAAAGCAAAGGCTAATTTTTAAGAAATCAATAATCAAAAAGTAACAAGAATTTTACCCCACAAAAGTGATTGTACATTTAAATGTTTTCAAATTTCAGAATTAAAATTATCGTCCATTGCTTTAATTTTTTTATTTAATTATTTTCCATAAATTTTTTATTTATTTAGAATTTTGTATCAAACTTATAAAAAAATTAATAAATAATTAAAATTAGGGAAATTAAAAAAATTGAAGGAAAAATTTCCAGCTTTTCTTTAAAATTCTCTGATTTTTCCAGGTTTTTATCTAAATTTCCCTGATTTTTCCAGGTTTCTTCCAGTATAAAAAAATTCACTGATAATTCCAGGTTTTCAAGGTTTCCAGGTGGGTGGCCACCCTGCAACTCCATAGCTTTTAATTTTGAACCCAATACAGGGGAACTCTTGGATCAAGTATTGGGAGAAATTTGCCTTCATGGAAGGCTTTTTGATGTAACAAACTCGTATTTGTGTTACATGGAGTGGAAGACAACGAGAATTTCCCACGGTTAGCCAGGCGGCCAAGGGACTCTAACATATGATGCCTCTACCACTGAGGATATTTTACCTCGGAACTGCGGTGGTGCAAGTCGGATGCGGATTCGTATTGATCAGCAACTGCCAGGACTTGAACCTGGTTAACCTCAAGCGAAGGCGAGCACTCGATCCCCTGAGCCGTCACGGCTCGACTTAAACTATTAACAATCAACATACTGCAGTACTAGCAATAGCACCATCAGTTAAAGAATAAGGGAAGTATTCTTGCTATCAGTGGATATTTTATCACAAAATTTTTTTTTATAAAATTTCTTTAACAAATACAAAGAAATTTGAGAATATACGGGTAAACAGGAGATAGTCGTAAACTACAGGGGTCTTCCTTAAATAACAGGAGACTTCATGGATATGATTGTGGTTACTAAAAAAAAGTCTACTGGTATAGAATAAAACTGTATATAATTTTTTTATTGTAGACATGTAATATTTTTTATTACAATATTATGGGCAATATTCTAGCATTTTGTAAGGGAAAAATGCGCTAATTATTTCCTGATTCCCTTTTGGGAAATCATTATAACATTAAGAACAATAACTAAAAATCCGTAGCAGTAACTGCCACAAAAATATCTACAATGAAACCATGCAAATCGGACTCTTCAAAAAAAGGTTACTCAAAAGCCTGTTTTGTTTTGAGATTCTGTAGTTGTAATAAATAATCAACAGCAATAAATGATAGAAGTATATAAGAATCATTATGTATAAAAGTAAATACTCAATTAGCATCATTCATATTGTCTGAAATATATCAGGATATTTAAAAACCACACAAAAATCGATATCAATAACTACCAAAAATACCTGCAAAACACCACATGGAATTAAGATATTAACGCTATAAATTCAGACTGACAAGTGATTACTTAAATGCCGAAATCAATTGAATTTCACATGTCAAAATAATATTAACTGAGAAAAATATTAATGTTAAAAACCACGAGGAAATAGATAGAACTAGAAATAACTGTCCGAAAAAAAAGATGAAGTAGTCACATTAAAAGTAAATAATCAAACAAATTAAAATCATTAAAAGTAAAGAATTAAAAAAAAAAAAATTGGAAATTTATAGCAATAGCTGTTGAAAAAACTATTAGAACTCCGCATGGATTAACAATGATATCTGCATAAACCGAACTTATTAAAGGATCATGTTTTGAATGTGCAATTCGAACTTTGCATTTTAAAAAACCAAGTGAAAATTCCCAGAAATTGTTCCCAGAAGAATTCTCCTAAAAAAAAAATTATTTTAAAACGTTTGCATGTATTTATGATGAAATTAGCGTAAGTTGTGGGCAATAAAGTAAAGACCTACATGGAAATTAAAAATTTCATGTGTAATATCATATTAAAAATTTTGAATTTATTTCACTTCAACAAAAATAAAAAAAAAGCGAAAAATGTACACGGCATTGATTATATAATTTTTTTTTGCTACAAATCTGAATTTGTAATAGATTCCTCACTCAAAGTCAAATATTCTTTACAGTTTTCTTCTATATCTTCACAGTCATATATTATTAAAATAGAAAATATGGTGTTCTTTAAAAGAAAGAACATCATTTTTAGAGCATTCTATCTTTTTATTGATTTCTGATTTTTTTCTTCTGTGATTTCAATAACTGAAGTCAGTCATTAACTGAATTGTGTCCATTCTCAAATGAGAATAGAAAAATGTTGGGCATTTCTTTCACCCTCTGATCTGCAAGAAAAGCATCTTTTGAATAGAATTCTGCAGGAAAAAAATATATATTTCGGGAAATTCTAGAGAAAAGAAAACCAAAATTGTTTACTGGCCAAATAAAAAATCTTTCTGTAATCTTTTTGCGACAATGTTGCCGTAATTCTGACATGGGAAAAGTTATCAATGAATTCGTAGAATGTTTACATTCACTTACATTTCTTTTTCACTTTTCACCTTCAAAGCGATCTTTTTTTGTCGACATGCTTCCCATAAACGTACGATATCTGGATCATGAAGCAGAGCAAGCTTATACGCAGATAAGGTCGCATGACCACACTGAAATAATAGAGAGAAAGAAAATAGTAAGAACACAGCAATTTAAAAAAAAATTGATATAATATACTCAGTACCATCTTTACTCATGGGTACGGAGCACTCAGAGGGCCCATCAGAATCTTATTGCATTTTTAAAAAAAAACTAAAAATAAATAACATTTCATTATAAATATATTTTGTAAATAAATATATCGCAGTGTAAAAAATGTGAATTTTTTTCCCAACAAATATTAATTGATTATCATACAAACACCAATAATTTGAATAGTTTATCATCAGGAAAACTTTAAAAGTCAACCGAAATCTATTTTTCTATGTTATGTTAAAATGAAAATTTTAGGTACTAAGTCATAATATCAGAGGTCTGTCCAGACATTTTGTGAAAGGTCTGTTTTTGTAAAATTGTGAAAAAATTACTCGTAATTTGTGAATATAAAATAAACGTCTAGTCACATTCTTTCAACCAGGGTCCTGCTTTTGTGAATTTGTGCAAATAGGGTCCTGTTATTGCAAAAAAACTTTTTCAAGGAGTTTTTAAATTGTAAAAACAAACAAAACTATGCTCAAAACTGTAAAATTATAATAAAAAAATTTTATTTTTAAAAATTTACTGAAATTGCTGCTTCTAAATTAGAGATTCAACATACAAATATTTGGTATTTAGCCTATACTGCTGAACGCAGAGTATTCGTTTCGGAGGAATAAAAGAAGAAGCGTCTGACGAAGACAAACCTTAGTTCGTTTACATTCGTCTTTCTCCCCCACTCCTGCCTGGAAAGGGTTTATTTGATTAACAAAACAATAATGAAGATAAACAAAATTGTGAAGGGTCAGATTAAAAAATAAATTATTTTGTGAAGGGTCCGTTAACGGACCCAAATTTCTTCTAAACAGAGCCCTGAATATCTCCAAATATGCTTGACCTGCACTAACTCTGTTTAGTATTTATTATTAGTTAAATAAAGTAATAATTGAAAGAGTTTAGAATTACAGAGTGCTATGATGCAACAACTTTTAAATTTTATAACGATTATGTCTGATGTGCATTGAAAGATGTTTTAATAATTGACTTGTGAAGAAATAATTCACACCTTTTCAATTTTTTCACTTGTTATACCCTTATGTCTTTTTTTAATTTAATTATTTTAATTAGTTTCTTGGTTTAGGAAATTATTTTATCATTTGAGGATTACAACTGGTTACCATATAAATTATTTTTAAAATTATGCATACTTTAAAATTACTTCATTTTATGTGCATTAAGTTTTTGGGGCAATAAAAATGTGTTTAAGTTTGCTAAAATTATTGCCTATCTTAAAAATGCTTTATTTTATGTATTTGAAGTTTTTTAGTTCAATTTTAAGGAGTATGACTTGTTATAGGGTCCCTGTACCTGGGGGCCCTGCTTGTTATTAAAGAGGACCCTGAATAGATTGTACCAAAATAGGCTTAAAGGAAATATCTAACATCTAAAATTATTTAATAACCAAATAAATAAGAATGCTTGGTAGATATTTTTAAGGAATTCATTTTTTATAGCATATTTCATTTTTACTTTTTTTAGATCAGTCATCAGGTCAAACTAACTATTCATCTTAATGTTGACTTCTTGTAATCTTCAACTTCACAATCTTTATTTTTTATTTTATATCCGTCAATAAATAGCCGATCCAGTTTTGGGTTTATGACTACTAATGTTCAACTCTGTAGCCTTGTAAATTTTGAACCAATCCAGAAGACAAGGGAACTCCTGGATCAGTTCCCCCAGAGGAATTGATTTGGGATTGGGAGGACTTTGCGACTCGACAGATTTAACTTGCATCAGTCACCATTTAATATACGGGGAGTCTTCGACCAGCGGGGATCAAACCCACGAACTCTTGGTCCTGGGGCCATTGCCCTACGAACCAGACTAATGTCACACTTTTTAGCATAAAAGTACCAGCTGAGCATCAGCTCTTCCTTTTCAGAATATTTTAACATTAAGCAGGGCTGTCTATATAGCATGAAGGACTCAGAAATGTTTTGGGCCGCTATAACATGGTCATATAATTTGATATCAAACTAAACTTCACATACATGAAATAAAAAGCTGGGATAGTCTAGTTGGTAGGGCACTGGGCCTATATCAAAGAGAGTGTGGGTTTGATTCCTGATGGCCGAAGACTTCACGTGTAGTAAATGGTGACTGATGCACGTTAAATCTGTTGGGTTACAAAGTCGTCCATGTTGCCATAACAAATCCATACCTCTGGGGGTACTGATTCAGGAGCTCCCTGTCTTCTGGATTGGGATCAAAATTTCAAGGATATGGAGTTGAACACTGCTAGATGTAAACCCAGAAGTGGGTCGGTTGTTCAACGGTGGATATAGAATAAATAGAAATACTCGAAATTAAGCATTTTTAAAATATGCAATAATTTTAACAAATTTAAACACATTTTGATTATCCCCAAAACTTAATGAACATAAAATAAAGCATTTTTAAACTATGCATAATTTTAAAAAAATGAGATAAATAATCAGCTGCAATACTCAAATAATAAAATAATTTTCAAAACTATAGAATCTAATAGAAATAATTATTTTTGAAAAAAAACAAAGGTATAACAAATCAAGAAAAAAAATTAAACGTTAGGATATATTTTGTCAAACTTAGCAGTTATTAAAAAATCTTTCAATGCACATCAGCCATAACCAGTTTAAAAGTTGCCTTACCATAGTGCTGTGTAATTCTAAACTTATTCAATTATTACTTTATTTTACTAATTTTAAATACTAAAGAGAGTTGGTGGTGGTCAAGCATTTTTAGTGACTTAACGTAAAACATTAATTTATTTTACACAGGAACCAAGCAGCCACAAATTACATAGTAAGTGAGAGTTGAGTACCTTCATTGGAATGTAAAATAATAGATGCCTTTTTAAGTTTTCCTGGTGATAAAAAATTCAAATTATTAAAGTTTGTATGATAATCAATCACTACTTGTAGAAAGAAAAACAATAGAATATATTTATTTTAAAACATATATATAAAACAATGCTGTTTATTCTTAGTTTTTTTTAAATATAATTTATAAAAAGTAAGAATCTTAAAGAGTCAATGCTGGGTTTTTATGGTACATGATAGTACCAGCTATTTGGAACTGTCAGTTGTACCAGCTGTAAGATAAGGGTTTAATTATTTAAAATTGCTTTATTTTTATCAGGGGATAGAGCATTCACCTTTCAATGAGGTGAACCCGGTTCGAATCTCAGCGATGGCTGGTTGATGCAAATTGCGCATCCAGTTTGCACCGACCACAACACTGACGGGAATTATCCTCAGTTGTAGACGGTTTAGAGTCCCCCTGCTGTCAGGCTAACCATGGGAGATTTTCCTCTCTATGTAACGCAAGTGTGAGATAGTTCCATCAAAAAGTTCTCGTCCACGATGGCAAATTTCTCCCAATACTTGATCCAAGAATTCCCTTGCCTTTTGGATTGGGTTCAAAAATACAAGGCTAAGGAGTTGAACATTAGTAGTCGTAAACCCAATATTAGGTCGGCTGTTCAACGATGGTTATAAATATAAACAAATAAATATAAATCGCCTGAGCTAACAAAGATTTGGAGCATTTTAACTTCATTAGTTTTGAATATATAAATGATGCAAATTCAAGCTCCCTGTCAAAAGGAAAGAAGAAGAGTCTTTCACACCATTTTGTTCAAAATTAATTACGAGGCTTTGGAGTTGAACATTAGTGGTAAACCCAAAAATTTGAAAAAATACAAAGAAAAATTTAATTTTAAAAATTATTGTTGCATTTGTAAACAATGATTTTGCAATTTATATGAATAATTTTAAAATCTTTCTTTTAAGAAAAAGTCTTTACAAAAATCATAATAAAAAAGCATTTTCTAAAAATAAAATAACTTTTTCTGTAGGTAACTATTCACATATGTAATCAAATAAATGCTTAACTAACTTAATTGCAAGTGCTTCTGGTTCAATCATTCACTTCTAACAAGCAAATAAATTTTACAGTTCACTAGCTATACAACAAAAGGATTTCAGAATTTTCATTTATTTCATATTCTAATTCTTGATGAAGCTGGAAAAAATTTAAAAAGTATTCTTTCTTGCCACTAGGTGTCACACCAGCATAAAAGTTCTAACTATGAATAAAAAGTGAGCAGTTTGTTAAAAGAAAGTATATAATATTAAGAGTTCAAAAAAGATAAATTATGTTTAATAATACCTGGGATGCTATTTTTCCACAGCCCATTTTCAAGTCTTCTCTAACAACCAAAACCATTTTAAATTTCGTTCCATATTTGTTACTTCTCTAAAAAATAATAAAAAAATTACACAGGAATTTTGAATGCTATTTGTGGAGAAATATAATATACGAAAAACTTTTGCTATTACTGTATTTTTTTTAAAAAAATCCTGTATCTTTTCGACTGTAGTCGATTTATTAAATTAATTCAAGCAAATTAAAAAGGAAGGATATTCATTTCAAGTTTATTCAAGCTTCAATGAAGCATTACTTTAAGTATAGTATTGTAGCAATAATTTTACTCTCAGTTTCCCAAATACGCCGATTCTTTCGTTACATACACATACAAATTCCGTAATTTTTAGCATACTAATAAATTTTTACGCATTAAAATTTAATTATATTAAAATTTTGCTTTTTATTTTAATATAGCAATAAATATTTAAACACCTTGAAAGTTGCGAAAATTTTATTAGCTATGACTAAGCCAGGTTGGGTATTTCTCAGGTAAAAACCTGCACATAAACCAGACAAAAACGCAAAGACACCCATTAAATCTGCTTTCAGGTATAGTGTAGGTAACATTCTAACGAGTTAACCAGATTTGTTGCTTCTTTATTTCACAAAACATTAATCATAATTAAAAAATAGACAGTTTCTTTACGTTACAATCTACAGCACACTTGGATTTGTTTATTTACAATCTTTTTATTTCATGCATTCACTTCACAAATAAAAACTCAAACATTGATATCTTCTCAAAATAAATTGTTGGATTTTCTGTGACGTCATATGAACACTGCCATTTCTACTCTGTTTTAGGGGCTGTTTTCACTGTCTCTGATTAACGCTTCTCCTATCGCACTTCTATTTAATTAACCTATCCCAATCCCTCCAAAGAGAATACGGTATGTATTTACTTTTTCTCTATCAAAATGTTTTCATTACCTGACTTAATATGTGAGCCAAGAAAAACAACATTTAACATGACATTAAATCAAATAATGCAATTAAAATCATTGGTGAAATTGGCAGTTCATAAGTAAATAGGTTTGCATTATTACAATTTCATATAATTAATCGCAATATAATCTATATTTATACTTGTGAAAGTGGAATAGCTTCAGTGACTCCAATATGTAATTGAATTTTTTTTAATTTATTTATTTTAATTTTTTTTTTTTTTTTTTTTTTTTTTTTTTTGTCTTAGAAATAATATTCAATTGGCGATCGCAACGCTCGAATACGCCATCTGGGGAGAGACCGGTTTCATGCGTTTGGCCCTTCTCCCTTCCCTCTCCTCCTCTTTTCAGTTGTATAGGAATGTACTACGATATTTCTTAATATTTTTCTTTTTTACTTAATTGAAATATTTTTTTAAATTTCTTTGATGATTTTATTTAGAACTATATTTAATGTAGTTTTCAGTTCCATATAGTTTTCCTACTTAAAAGATTATAATCCATATGAAAATCAAGAGAGAAACTAACGTACTTCCTTCCTCTATGGCACTCCACACGCTAATGGGGAAAGCGTGTGAAGTGTTGCCATAGGTAGAGAGTTCTGCACTACGCCACCTGCAGCCCATTTCGATCGCCAATAAAAAACAAAAAATTTCAAAATAGCACTTACGAATAAAGCAAAAGAGCTTTCTAAAACTCTCTACTTACTAAAATTTAAATAGCTAAAAAGGAAAAATTTCTATTATAGTTAGAAAAAAAACAGTATAAGTCAAAAATAGCAACACAGTAAAATTAAATAATAAGTATAGGTTAAAATAAAGCGTTAAAATAATCAAATTTAAAAAGGCGAAATTAAAAATAGTTACAAATAAAACCAAAAGTGATTAAGTGAACTAAAAACAACTGGATAAAATTTAAATGCAAAGTTCGTTAAAAGTTCATAGATAAAAGCAAATCAAAATAAGATAGACAAGACAGCCTTGCGAAATGATGACAAATGGCTGATATAAAAAAAGTCATTTAAAACAGATTTGAAAAAAAGTCAATATATAATAACCTCAAAAGAAAATACGAACCTGATTGATGAGTTTTTCGCCGATAAATATATTTCACCAATCATGTTCCAATCTTTCTGGGGGGGGGGGGGGGGGTTGTCGGATATCCGCATGCGAATGGAAACTTAAGGGTGAGTGTTTCTGAGGACTTTAAACCGTTCTCTTAAGATCCAAATTTATTGAAAAAAGTTTATGTAGAGAAAATATTTTCTTGTACCTAATTTCACAATTTTAAATATCATTTACACTTATTAATTAGCATATTTGATGTTATTGACCCTCAAGTTAGAGTCTTAGAAATCTGATCATTAGATCAAAAGTTATTCAGGAAGTTCTGGTTCTTTTTCTTTCTCACTGTACATACGTTTATTTCATTATAAACAGATAAAAAAATTAATACATATTATTTTAATAAATATGCAAAGAATACATATAATGTGATTTAAAAGCCTCCTATTTTTAATGTCCAATTCTGTTATTTGAATTCCTAGAAGGTAGTGATGCAAAAGACCAACTGATTTTGAAAGAGAGAAAAAAATCTCGGGAGGAATAAACTTAAAATTTTGGGAACTATTGAGAACTTTGAAGATAAACCGGTCATATTCTAATTTGTATTAAGGGATTGATATTAAAAATAAAATAACCTCTACGTAAATAAACAGTCTTTAAATAGCTTAATATACGTAACATTAATTACCATTGATCTTAACGAAATTCTTTTTGCAAATATTTCCCTAAAATGAACACTCAATTATTAAAAGCCACGTTTAAATTCAATATTTTTTAATTTATTAAATTTCTATAACAAAAATCAGCAAATATTATTTCATTGAAAATGTTTAAAAATAGATTTGAAAAAGGAGAAAGTATAAAAATCTTTGACTACATTTTTAAAAAAATTTTATTCCTTACATTTTTATAAATTAGTATCTTAAGATATGGTTTCAAATAAATGGTGAAAGCAATATGTTTTCTTCTAATTGGCAAATAATCTATCAGTGCTTCACGTAGTTACACATAACTATAGAAATTAATCAACTCATTAAACATATTGTGCATGCTTCTCCTATATTTTTCTGAATAAATCTATGCTTCTTCCTACAGGTTCTTGCTACTTTCACTGAAATGAAGGCAGTTACTTTAATACCAATTTAAACTGCTAGGAATAAACCAATTATTTCAAAATTTACTTCCCAGAAACTGGTTTTTTCCCGAAAACGAATAGGGTTTTTCCCCTCCTATACAACTCTACCACCAGATGTAACAATTTTAATGTTCAACAAATTATAAGAAACATAGAAGGAAAAAAAAGGAGAGTTTAATTCGTATTGGTAAATGTTTTTATTTATTCCTTTTCGAAATATCACCGAAAATGAGAAAACACCGTGAAACACACACAAAAGCCGTATAAATGATTCACAAGCAGTTGACAGCAATATTAATCTATCATATAAAATAATATGAAACTACACAAGCATCTACATTGAAACTTCAATCATAGTCATTTGTGTAGTAAGTGAAATTGGCTTCTAATTTCACCGGGAAAAAAACAGTTTTCAGCTATGTTTAATTCTAGACAAAGTATGACGAAGATGGAACATTAAATAAAAGGTTTCTAATGCCATCACATTCGTATGGCTCTCTGAAAACAGTGTCAGAGCGATTCTCGCACCAGGCAATACACTTTGCTTGTAAAAAGAGTATATTGGAATGACATCAAGGATGTGGTCTTTTGAAAGGTTCGGTAATATTTGACGTCATTCGCACGTAATTTTTATTGGCGAAGTATATCACCAGCTACGAGAAGTGTGTTATTAGACTACCTTAAAAGACCATGTCTACTAGACCTCCACGACATTTCCAACTTTTGTATAAAATTTGATACAATGGCTAGGATCTGTTAAACAAAGTTCTGCATAGTTTATAATATATATATATATATATATATATATATATATATATATATATATATATATATATATATATATATATATATATATATATATATATATATATATATATATATATATATATATATATATATATGTGTGTGTGTGTGTGTGTGTGTGTGTGTGTGTGTGTGTGTGTGTGCGTGTGTATGTATCCCTGGTAGCAAAATAAGGTTTATTTTAACTCAGCAAAAACATTTTAATGTAAACCTAAAAAGTTTTGTTATGCAGTTTACGTGTAAACCTTCTATCCTTAAAACGAGATTTGTGACAATCTGTTCTATTCTACGCACATTACCCTAATCCAAAACCCTGGAAAACAACCTTCTATATAAAATCCCTATATCGAGGTTGACTTAGGATTTTCAAGCGTGAAAAAATCCTTTAATGAAACTAGTCTCAAGGTGAAAATAATCTTAAATCTAGGTCATTATAAAGTTTCTTTTCAAAACATCTTGTATACTCAGATAAAACCCATCTTGTCTTGAAATTTTAATGGACAATGCAATTGGATGCTATCGCTAGTGTAAAATCAGCTGAAACGACATTATGGACCTAAGTGACCATTTTACCTAAGTGAGAATACTTTTTAAAAAAAGCTTAAAAAAATAATTTTTAATCCTTTTAGGATGAAAGGTTTGAAACTGCAATATTTTTGCGTTATTGAAAAAAGGTTTTTAGTACAAACATTTTTGTGACAATCAAAAGAAAATTCCGACACAATGTTGCCGTAAAGTTACATGCTTTCTGGGATTATGGGTGATTCTCACGAAATATGACAATTCACTGTCCCTTGCTCCAAGATCTAATACAATAATACTAAAAGAACTTTTTTTTAAAAATATAAATAATAAATATCTTTGCTCTTAGCATTTTAAAATAACTTTTCACTAGCATTGACTGTTTTGTATAGTTAAAAAATTTATTTGAACTTCAAAACCTCATTTTCCTGGCATGTCCCAAACAATGTTTCCAATAATAACTAGCTTCAAAGCTTCCTATCAATTTTTCAATATCTTTTTTTTTTATCTCAACCAGTGTAAGCATTTCTAGAATATACGCAGAGGGTATTATTTACAAAAACTTCGTTTAAATTAATATTTTCTGTCAATAATTTGTTTGTCCCAAGAAAATCTGTCATTTTCCCGGCTACTTTTATTTAGTGGTTTATAACCAAAATAGATAGAGCCAGCAATCAATATCTTATGTTAATAGATTGATTAGATACCATCCTATATGAACATGCCTTGTTGCATGAATAAAGAAGTAACTTTCTGGTTCAAAATCTATTTCAAAAAACATTTCAAGGTGAGTAGGTTTTTGTGTTGTCATTTTCCTGGCTTCTTGAAACCATTAATAACATAAACTACATAGATTTATCTGAGTTATTTTAAGAAATCCTGTTGTTTTCTACAGAATATAAACGTCTTAGGCCAAAATATTTAAATAAAGTAAAGTTATATGCTATAAAATGGCGAATTTGTCATTACCCTGGCTTATGAATGCCAAACTGCTAATACTGTAAGGAAGGGAAGCAAATATTAACCTAATACCAAGTTTATATATGATTGTAATATGCTTGGATGTAATCAAAGTTATTTATTTATTTAATGATTGACTATTATCCACAATTTTATTCTGTACGTATCAGCAATAAAATTTTTTTTGATTCCTTCTACAGTGGATAAAAAGAATTAATTTAAGCAATTTATGGTCCATCTAACATAAAGGCATAAGTTGAGTTACTTATTTTTAACTTAAAATGACTGTCTTTTAAACTTCTAAGCTAATATGTCATTTTCCTGGCATTCAAGATTTCGTGAATTTCAATTTTATTTTTTTTCCCGAGCAAATGTCAATAAACTACACTGCTGTCTGTAAGATATTAATAAGTGTAACTAAAGAAGTATTCAAAAAAAAAAAATTAGATTATTTTGACGACTTTAAATTTGAAGAAATTTTTTGGTCCGAATTGTCATATTTCGTGAGAATCACCCGTATATATATAGACACACACACAAATATCTAAATACTAGACATGTAATAAATTTAATTACAATTGGAAATGGGAAGAGGATGATGAATTTGCAAATAATATTCGGAGTAACACTTAAATAGACCAGGAAAATACATGTGAATAGTTTATGAATATTATAATAACACTGATATCAATTCATTTTATTGATAAATGCAGAAAACAATTGAAATAGAATTTCTGCATTTACCCATGGCAGTATATATGTAGGAAGACACGAAAATCAAACGTAACTTCACTTTTCTTAACGATATCAAATAACGATTACAACTATGCGGGTGGCAATTATCTGTTAACTTTTTCATAAAATTTCACAACTTCAACAGTTTCTGAAACATTCCATTCTAAATATTTTCATAAACTCTGTTTACGCATCAATATAAACAACATTTGTATACAGAAGTATTAAAATTGTTATTATTTGCCTTCAATCGTTTGATCAGATAAGTCACCTTAATTTTTATTATCTATTTGAAATAATTGTTTGATATGCTTTCCTCCTTCCCCCCTCCGACTAACTCAACAATGTATTTTTCTCATTTGTTCCCCATTAACTATCTGATCTGATTTTTTCTGTTGTCCATAATAATGTCTGATATGCTATTCCCTGTTGTCCAACAAAGAGTAAAGAATGGAGAGATAAAATGTACGACATAATATTCGTGATTACAACACTCCAATGCACCATCTGGGGAGAAGAGCGGTTCCATGTCTTGAGCAATCCCTCTTCCCTCTCCTCCTCTTCTCAGTTGTATAGGAATGTACTACGATATTTTCTCCTTTCTTAATAATTTTCATATTTACTTGTCAAAAATATTTTTCAAAATTTTCACGATGTTTTCTTCTAGAACTATGTTCAATGTAGATCTTAGTTCCATATAAATTTCCAACTTAAAAGCTTTCAATCTATCAAGATAGAAACTAACGTATTTCCTTCTTCTATGATTCTCCAATGGTGAAAGCATTAGAAGTGTTGCAATAGGTAGAGAGTTCTGTTCTACGCCACCTGTAACCCATTTCGATCGCCGATTCTCAGACCCCAAAATAATTATCGGTTATGCTTTTCGCCTTTGTTCCCCTCTAACTGTCCAGATAATTTTTTATTTTATTTTTTTTTTTTTTGTCTCTTAATAATGTTCGATATTATTTTATCTGTTGTCCAAGAATAATAAAAAAGCTTCCAACTGACAGAGAAATCGCAGTAAATAATGTTCCTGGTCCCAATATTAATTGTCCGATATGCTTTTCTCGTTTGTTTTACACTCAATTTCTCATGTACTTTTTTTCTGCTTTTCGCTCTCATTCATGCTTTGTTCTGCTTACTTTCTCCGTTGTTTCACTCAAAACTATCTTGTAGGAATAGTTAAATTGTAGTGTTGTTAGAAAGGGAACTGACTTACACACGAAAATATTAGTTTACTGCAACGAACAATTATTTTGGGAGAGTTATAACGTATAGGCGAAGAGACATTGTAGGCGAAAAGGCAATTTACTAGAGGTCACTTCTACTGGAGTCTAAAGTTAATTTGCATCTTTTAATTCATGTGTACGCTCTTAAAAATCCTATCCGTGTTGTTTAAAATGCCTTAAACTTTGATATGAATTAAAAAGAAATAAGAGCTTTGATACAAAATAATGTGCTAATAATAATGTTATCCATTTGAACATGGTTATTAGTTCGATTTAACATGCGCCATCAAATGTGGGTTAGAGAATAACTACTTTTAATGGAAACTTATTAATGCCAAGACAAATGTTAAATGTGAATTGAAATTTTCTACAAAGGAATTGAAAATGGGCTTAAAGACACACGAGCTAGGAACGACGACACTGAGCTAGACTGATAATTAAAAAAACAGGAACGAAAAGCTCTTGCAATGGTAAACAATGGCTCTTACAATGATAAACGTTACGTAGTCAATTTGTTCTAGAAGCTGTGTTATGTGCACAAAAATATATAGAACGTGGACACTCTTCATTTTTAGACACTCGATTCATATTGACTTCTGACTTGAACTCATTTAGGGAATCTCGAAGTCACCCAACCTGTATTTATCAAAAAAAGTTAACCCCTGGCGGTGATAATTTAAAGCAAATTTTTTACTCAAATAACAGTTACTTAAAAAAAAAAATGAAACAAGTAATATAAAAAAATTAAAGTCAATTCCTACTTAGGTCTACAAGGAAAAATTTTATTTTAGTTGTTTATTAATGGAGTTGCTTAGTAAAAATAATTAATGGGAAGAAGTTTTAATTTTTTCGGTCTACATTTTTAGGGTGCAATTAATAATTATTTATTACTATAGAGAATTAAAATAAACTTAAAGTGCAGATTTTGAGTAAATAAATTGAAGAACTAAATACAGAATCTGACTAAAAAATAAATAGGAGCTACAGGGGAATAAGAAAGCTATATTAAAATGAAGAAATAGAAATTTAAAGTTGCAAATAATAATTAACTTAAACCTGTATATCTCTCTCTCTCTCTCTCTCTGATCATATAAAATAAACAGAAAAATCACAAGAACAGGAACAAATTTTAGAACATACTTTAAGTTTAATCGAAATAAATCGTAAAATTAAATGCAGAATCTGACCAAAATAGAAACAAAAGCTGCAGGAAACTAAAAAATTCTATCAAAATGAAGAAATAAAAATTTAAAGCTACAAATAATCCAACTGAAACTTATTTCTCTGACCATATAAAAAAAACAGAAAAGAAAACATAAGAATCAGAACAAATTTTCGAGCATACTTTGAGTGTAATCGAAATTAATTTAAATACTAAATACAGAATAAAAACAAAAGCTATAAGGAACGAGTAAATCAAAATAAAAGTATAAAAATTAAGAACTAAAAATAATCCAAGTAAAACCTATTTGGTCCACCAATAATAATAATAATGAAAAAAAAAAAAAAACTTTAGAACAAATTTTAAAACTTTTTTAGAACAGACTGAGTAAATAAATAGAAAAATTAAATATGTAAAAATGATTATTTAATTTAAATATTCTAAAAAATTAACAATTCTAAAAATGAAAGAATAGAAATGAAGAACTACAAATAATCCAAGTAAAACCTATTTGGTCCACGAATAATAATTAAAAATAAAATTTTGAACAAAGTTTAGTACTAGAGCAAAGTTTAGAACAGACTAAGTAAATAAATGGAAAAATTAAATATACAAAAATAATTACTTAATTTAAATATTCTAGAAAATTAAAAATTCTAAAAATGAAAGAATAAAAATTAAGAACTACAAATAATCCAAGTAAAACCTATTTAGTCCATCAATAATAATTATAATTAAAAAAATTTAGAACAAATTTTAGAACAGACTGATTAAATAAATCGAAAAATTAAATATAGAATCCGACGAAAATAAAAATAAAAGCCACTGTAAACTAGAATATGAAAACTAAAATTTAGAAACTAAGATCTATGAATGATACAAAGGAAAGCTATTTGTTCGACCAC
This sequence comes from Parasteatoda lunata, assembly GCA_949128135.1. NCBI lineage: Eukaryota > Metazoa > Arthropoda > Arachnida > Araneae > Theridiidae > Parasteatoda > Parasteatoda lunata. The sequence continues at coordinate 12,260,908 of OX421975.1, read as the reverse complement.
ATGTTCCTTATTATCCTCAATTTAATTTTTGTAAAACGATAAATGAAACAATTCATCTTCTCATATTGCAATCACATCATTTGCACCAACTTCTGGCATTCCATTCAAATAGTTGTTTTGACATTCGCGCAGTGATTTTTCTCCATTGTTGAATCTCAACAATTATCACGTAAGGTTTTTTTTTTTTTTCGGGGAAGGGGAAATTGTTTTTGTTTCATTGAATTAAGACTCCAGTGCTATAATTGAAGACTAGAGATGGTCTCGCATTGAGAGAGACTTCATGGGTCTCTTAGGTCTTCAAAGTTCAGGGGTCTAATCTTCATCTCACTTGACTTCAAGGAGTAGTCACCCTTCCACCTCTCCCAAATGATGCCCAGAAAATAACCATTCTCTGTCGGATCTGTGTGATAGGGTCCATTCAAATTGGCTTCAAAGCATCTGTAAAAAAAGGAAACAACCATATTCAGACAGTCTGTAATTTTTATTATTTTTTCTATTTATATATATAACTGACCTTGAACAGCCAACACAGTTTAAGGTTAACGGCTACTAATGTTTATCTTTGTAGTCTTGTAATTTTAAACCCAATGCAGAAGACAAAGGAACTCCTGGATCAAGTATTGGGGGAAGTTTATCTTCGTGGAGGACTTTTTGATGGAACTAACCAGCAATTGAGTTACAGGGAGGGGAAAACCACGAAAACCTCCCACGGTTAGCCTGACGGCAAGGGGATTCTAACCCAAGATCCGTCTACCACTGAGGATATTTTACGTCATCGCTGTGGTCGGTGCGAGCCTGATGCGGAATTCGAATCGACCAGCTATCGTTGGGATCAAACCCGGGTCACCTCATTGGGAGTGAAGCGCTCTATCCCCTGAGCCACCACGGCTCAAGGCTGCAATTTAAAAAAAAAAAACAATTTTCAAAAATTTATTAAAAAAATTATTACAGTAGGTAGGGAGGTACATTATTTAAGTCGAACTCGTAATGGCGAGGATCTGGGAAACATCCCTTCTGCAGAGGCTCTCCTGTTTCGGTGCATGAAGTCCGGCACTTTACGGTAGAACAGTTTAACGATACCTCGTGATCAAAATGGTTACGCACCCCGATTACTGTGATGCTTGACTTAGGGGAACCGTGTCTTTACGATCAGTCCACTGCGACAAAAATTATTACGGTTAAAAAAAATCTACTTCAAGAAATTTATGTGACAGGGCATAAATATTTGTTTACAGAGTTTCTGCTCTCAAGTGTTCAAAAACGTTTTAGACAGTTGGCACTGTACATATCAAACACGTCAACCAAAGAAAAATAATTGAAAGTTACAACACGATTTATCGAAATATTTTAATAAATAAAAATACTTTCGAAATCTTTCCCAAAAGCAGCAATCATGTATGTCATAGTCGAATGGTTGAAAGGTAGAAAAGACATGCAGTACCATTTTTTTTTATAACCGTCGTTGAACAACGACCCAATTTTTGGGTTTATGGCTACTAATGTTCAAATCCATTGCCTTGTGACTTTGAACCCAATCCAGAAGACAAGGAAACTCTTGGATTAGTACCTCCAGAGGTATTGATTAACACATTTTTTTGTGACTACATATTGTTTTTTTAATCATTTTTGTATTTCTTTTTATTGGTCATTAATTTAAATAATGTGTAATAAAAGGGAGCAGTTCGGAAAAATTAGTTTAAATTGTTTGCAGTACGGATATAGTGAACCGATTTTTAGGTAGCTTTAAGGTTCACTATATCGGGGTTAGAACGTATTATTGAATTGATTCAGTTTTACAGGTTTTGTGACTGATCTTTACTCAATTGCCCCGAACCCATTGTTTTTAGTAGATCAGAATCTCTTCGATTTGATTTTAGGTTTAAGTCATTAAAATGAACTGACTGAAATAACTATGTGAATGACTATAGTTTTTCTAAAGAAAGAACTTCCCTATCCATTCATCTGAACCCACTATGGTAACGAGGTTGTCACATTTACACTTAATGTAATGTGACAATTTAATCCTTAATTTTACCTAAGCCTTTAATTTTTCTCTAAACATTATTCCTTTTTTTTCGATATGGCAATTTTATTTCAACTTTCTTTTTGACCGCCCTCATGGTCAACGTGGTCATCGCACTTCCTGTGGGGGAGAATCAACCCCTCTTCCTTTTTACTTCTTTTATTTTTTACTAACCAATCTCTTTCCTTTAACTCTCCGCCTCTTTAAATTTAATTGGCTGTAACTTTTCTGGTCCTACACCAGTTAAGCAACTTTTAAGTCACTCTTTTTGTGCTTCTATCTAACAGGTTATCTTTTATCCTCCATGATGCTGACATCGGTCCGTATCGAGTTTAACATTTTTTCTTAACCTTATTTTTTTTTAAAAATTTAAATCCTTAATTGTAGTCATTTGCTATAAATCATACATCTACATGTTATACCTTTTTTAAAAACATTTAAGACCCTTTTAAATTGAGCTTTCTTTCTATAAATGTCTTTTCAATAGTTAAATTTGTTTTGCTTTCCTTTTTTTTTTATGCATGACATCATTTCTTTCGTCACCCATTTCTATTAAAGGCGTTCCTAATGTTAAAAATTGTTTTAAAAACGTTTTCCACTAATTATGTTGTTAGTTTGTTTTTCTCAAATAAATCTTACACGGAAGTTAAAAATGTGTATTTCTTTTGTCTTCTCTTGATGGTTGTCTTTTAAAATGTCCAGTGTGTACAGGGTGAGTACCTTTTAATTATTGTTATGGGCATGCATAAATGTGAATTTATTAGTTTTTCTTATTAGAAACATCAGCTTACTGTATTAAATCATATATTTATGTTTGGATATAGCATGACTTCATCTTATTTATCTTTAATCTTTAATTATTTTAGTTTCGTCCTCTTTCCAAATTTGGTGATACAAATTTCATCCAATTTGTTCAAACCTCACACTTTGTGACCCTTTGAACCTATTGGGTTATTGTTATCCCACATTAGCATTGTACTACCACTTTCCTTAACGATCACATTCCCCTTATTTTAATTACCTTTTATATGTTTCGTCCTTAATTTGTTTATCATGACATTTCAATCATCTTTTTTTTTTATCGTGACTATATCCAAATACAAACCCATATATAAGTACTCATGTAAATGATTTCAACCCACCTTCTTTATTTTAATATAAATAATTCTACTTTAATTCGCACCTATTCATTATTATACTATTGAATACTATCTACTATACTACTATCACAGAGGTATAACTATTTCAAGTAGGGGTGTGGAGTCATTTTTTAGGACAGGTTTTTTCTCGTGTCGGCGAGAGTCCGTCTACTGTGTTAGACCTAGAGTGAAGAGAAGCTACCCTCCCTGAAATGCACTATTCTTGTTTCCATAGCAGCAGACGGCCTCTTACTTTGTGGAGAGGGAAGTTTTTACAGTAGATAAACTGTATGCTGATTTGTTTTGATAATTTGTAACTGGTATTTTGACAATATATTTTACCGGAGCCGCGATAGCTTAGGGGATAGAGCGTTCGTCTTCCAATGCGGCGAACAGGATTCGAATCCCAGTCGATACGAATTCCGCATCCAGCTTGCACCGACCACAGTGCTAACGTGAAACATCCTCAGTGGTAGACGGATCATGAGTTAGAGTCCAGCTTGCCCTCAAGCTAACCGTGGAAGGTTCTCGTGGTCTTCCTCCCCATGTAACGCAAATGCGGGTTAGCTCCATCAAAAAGTTCTCCACGAAACTTCTCTCAATACTCAATCCAGAAGTTCCCTTGTCTTTTGGATTGGGTTACAAGACTACGGAGTTCAACATTAGAAGTCGTAATCCCATGAAATTGGGTCGGCTGTTCAACGACGGTTTCAAAATATAAAATAAAATATAATTTACCGGTAATACCACCATCCTCCCTTGAAAGTGTCGGCGCAATTACAGCAGGATGCCACTTCATCGTTATCTCTGTCATATGTGGAAAACATTTTGTTGTCATGGAGACTTAAGGAATCTGTTGCATTGCCTTGGTAACCGCTGACATAGAGGCGATACTGTTTGTTTTCCTCTTCTACTCTGAATCTAGAAAAGAAATAGAATCTAAAAAGGGTAAGAAAAGACGTGTTTCTAAGAAGCACAAAATATGCATTGCGAAATAGACGAAAAATTGCAATAGCAGATAAAGTTTTTGTCACAGCGACGTTGTTGTTGTCAGCATATATGCACATTTAATGTTTAAAATAACAATAAACGTGAAATAGATATTGACACAAATGATAAAGCTGAATATTGATTTCAATAGTAAGCTTACAAGATGAGAAAATATATGGTAGATACATGTGGTGAATAAAAGACACATGATTTTAATAGATATGATTTCAATAATAAGATCTTAAGATGGAAAATATAGGGAAGATACATGTGGTGAATAAAAGGCGCATGATTTCAAGAGATATGATTTCAATAATAAGATTTTACGATGGAAAATATAGGGTAGATACATGTGGTGAATAAAAGACGCATGATTTCAATAATAAGATTTTAAGATGGAAAATATAGGGTAGATACATGTGGTGAATAAAAGACACATGATTTCAATAGATATGATTTCAATAATAAGATTTTTAGATGGAAAATATAGGGTAGATACATGTGGTGAATAAAAGACGCATGATTTCAATAGATATGATTTCAATAATAAGATTTTAAGATGGAAAATATAGGGTAGATACATGTGGTGAATAAAAGGCGCATGATTTCAATAATAAGATTTTAAGATGGAAAATATAGTTTAGATACATGTGGTGAATAAAAGACACATGATTTCAATAGATATGATTTCAATAATAAGATTTTAAGATGGAAAATATAGGGTAGATACATGTGGTGAATAAAAGACGCATGATTTCAATAATAAGATTTTAAGATGGAAAATATAGGGTAGATACATGTGGTGAATAAAAGACACATGATTTCAATAGATATGATTTCAATAATAAGATTTTAAGATGGAAAATATAGGGTAGATACATGTGGTGAATAAAAGACGCATGATTTCAATAGATATGATTTCAACAATAAGATTTCAAGATGAGAAAATATATGGTAGATACGTGTGGTGAATATATGGTAGTATGAGAATATATGCTAGATTCAAGATATGAGAGACACATGATTGCTAAAAGGGACCGAAGAATTTTTGTTTTGTAAACGAGGAAGATTACTTTACCGATGGTCACCATAACTAGGAAAGGAAATAAAGCGTGATTTTAACCTTCCTGTATTGATACTAGAAACAAATAGGAATGCCTCGCATTTGATATTGGACCTCAAACGAAATGTGATGTATCATTAGAATGAGAATGCAAAATTCACCTGTTGTATTCAGCGAAGGCTGTGTTCTCGTCGAAATCCATGAGCTCCACCCTCAGTTTCACTTCCTCCTGTGTAGAGAGGAGATGAATCTTTTCATTTCCAATCCAAAATTCTCGCTGGGGATCGCCAAATCCATGTTTGTACACTTCCCAGCTTTGAGTAAAATTTTGGCGGAACTCATCGCCATAATCTCCCCTCCTCTGGAGAACCTAAAAGCAGGCAAATATTTACACACAGTTGGTTTAAACTATAAATAGTTCTAACTTAACTCACTATATAGTAGTTATCACTATATACAGCCCATGGCCATATTATTAGACGCACTATAAGATTCGATTTAAAATATCAATTATCAGATGATACTATACAGCTTTATTGTTTTTATGTGACTGTTTGCACTTGTTTAAGTTCGTGTAATTAATGAATAATATGTTCGTGTAATTGGTGAAATTAGACAAGATATATAATGTGAATTCGACAATAGAAACATTAGACGATATATTATATAAATATAAAATATTTATATATAAGGTATTTATATATAAGGTATTTATATATTTATATATTAGGTATTCATATTAGTATATTAAAATAGTTAGACAAAATTATTAGATGAACTGTAGTGTTTTAATAATTGCATGTTTTGCACGAGTTTATGGGCAACACTTTCATATTTGTAATGGATTTTTATAGAAGAGATTTTTTAGATACTTCCTATTTGTATTTATTTTTAAGGTATTCCATTGCAATTTCAATTAATTAATACACGAACATAAACAAGCGTAAGTCGCGTAAAAATAATAAAGCTGTCATCTGATAATTAAGATTTTACATAGAATCTTACAGTGCGTTTAATAGTTTGGCTAGGAACACAAAGACAGGCACTAATCCAGGAACTTAAAATAATTATGCATAGCTGCTGCTAGGTACACAAAGCAAAAATATATCACGGTTACAATAAAATACAAAAACAAATAATAAATATAGGTTAAATAAAAACGTTGACGAGCAAGAATTATATCTCAACAAATTTGATGCGTCGATGTTTATAATTAAATTCAAATTAATTAACTTATGTGGAGAAATTTAGTTCAGCTTTAACTCGCTATAATGCTTATAAACGATCAGCTGGGGCCACGATAGCTTGGTTGACAGGGGCCCATATCGAAGAGATCATGGGTTCGACCCCCGCGGGTCAAAGACTCCCCGTGTAGTAAATGGTGACTGATGCACGTTAAATCTGTCGATCCTCCTGTGCCCATAACAAATCAATACCTCTGGAGATACTGATCCAGGAGCTCTCTTGTTTTTTGGATTAGGATCAAAATTACAAGGATACGGAGTTGAAGATTGGTTTGCGTTCAACGACGGTTATAAAATACAATAATACAAAATGGGAAAAAACGAAACATGAATGATCACTTTTTTAAGAAAATTAATGCAAATGTTGTACATTGAATAATGCTAATTAATGACACTAAATAATTCTAAAATATAACACTTTCATACATACACTTTTAAAAAATTTTGGGGTTGAATTTTTATCAGTTTTGGGTTGAATTAATAAACAAAAAATTTTCCCAATGCAGGTAGCTAAATTTTTTATTTACTTTTTCTTGTCATAGTTTTATTTATTTACTTTTTAATTGTTTGTTTATTAAAAACATACATTTTCATGCGTATTAGAATCAATTTATAAAATTTCAATTATAATCAATCAATCAATCAATTTATAAAATAAGGTATTTCAAAAACATTTAAAACGAATATATTTTAAGTAATATATTTCCACTAATTCTTTCAAACAATTATTATTTTATTAGTGTTGTGCAATTTTTTGCATAACTAAATTACAGTTTTGTCGTTAAAAATGTATTTAGCTTACCTTAACACCAAAAATCAGGGCAACTAAACACCAAAATTATTTTACAATGTACTGACAAAGACTCGTTCTCTTACATAAATTACTTATATAAAATTTTGATATAAATTTTTTATTTCCGTGCCAAATTTAAATGTAAAGTAATGTTTAAGTATACACAAAATCATCAGTTATTCTTTTTTTTAATCATGTTCATGGAAGGAAAGGGAATATTTTTTATTCCTTTAGTAAGAATATTAAAAAAAAATGAAAAAATTTTTCATGATTATATTTTATAATAGCTTAAATACGTTTTATTTAGAGCAGGAAAATATTGTTCTAAATAAACATAAAAAAAGGTATAAACAAACAAACAAACAAACAAAAAAAAAGTTTAAAAAACGGTTTTTTTTTTCATACAATTGTTAGTACAAACGAGTACCCGAATTTAAATAAAACGGACCCTGCCCCCTCCAATTGTTGAGATACTTCAGCGCTCACTGCCTGCAAATAATGGAAAACGCACTTTTAATTTTCAATAAAGTTGGAAACTTTTATAGATTTGAAGGAACGGCAATAAATTATGAAAGATAAAGAGTAATTTTGAACAATCTATACCAAAAAAATCTAGCTATAAGCTTGTAATTTTTATCGATTATTTTGATTATTATATGCAATACTCAAAGTATAGGGAGAAGCCGCAATCATAACAACGGCCCTGAGTTTAAACCCCTTTATGCTAATTTTACCTTTTTGCGTATTTCACTATATCTCAGAAATATTTCTAGTAAGACAAAGCAGACAATTAACACTCAAAGCACTCTAGTGCACACAATTAGAAATTCATTTTTTCCAAAGATTATTCCATGCAAAACATAATTTTTATTAAATATTTATTATTTTTCATTATTTTAGTTAATAACCAGTCGGAAAATTTTTTGAATTGTAAGGCATTACAAACTCTTACATCATTTTAAGGAACGTAATTTTATGAGGTATAATACAAAATTTGAACGAAACCGTTGAACAATTCTTAAGAAATCGAATTTAAAAAAAAATCGTATATTTCAATTTTTCTAATGCACAGAATTTTCAAAAGAAAAATGAAAGAGTACGAGGTTGAATGCGAGGTTAAAGAATCTAAAAATTAAAATTATATGAAGAAAATCATGGTAGGATTTTTAAGAGTCAGAAAAAGCAAGATAATGCTTTAACGAGGAATAATGAGGAAGGCGCCTGTATCGCCAAGTTCGAAAATGCGAAATGCGAATCATTTTTAGAATAGATACTGACTTTGGTTTTGAAGGATAAAATTTGTTTTGGATGTGTTTTATATATGGCTTAAATATTTTTTTATGTTTTACGGATGCACTAAATAACAATCTCAACTAAATCAGTAATAATTCTGCTAGTTTAGACACAGACAACTTCGCAAACAAACAGATGAGATGCCCACACTATGTCATTTGCAGGTATCCCATTGAGACAGTGATTGATTCTTGCGGAAGCTCTACAAACTCGTGAAAATGACTAAATTTGGTTTCTCTTTTATATCATAGCTGCCAAAATGCGTACTAGTAAATCAAATCATGTACCACAGATAATAATTTCTTTGTTAGACGAATAACTTTGCATGAATCAGCCTTTTCCAGAAATAGTTTAGAAATTCCGGCAGCTGCTCTGCCAAAATTTTTCCAACATGAGAATATATGATTTTATCTCAATGCAGATTTTAGTGCATTTAACGATTACCTACGGTTTGAATTAACACTCATTTTTGTAAAGTTAATATCTTACAATAACATGAAATAATTTTTAAACTAAAATGAATAGATTAGTCATATAGTTCCATAACAACATATAATAACTATTCAAACTGCAATTCGTTGCTCAACATAAAAAATGTCCTTTAGATAAACATATGTACTTCTACTATATGTTTAGAGAAAACTAATGATACTGTAATTCTTTTTTGTTTACCTAAACTACTTTCTCAAAAATCCACATAGCTTGGCGACTTAAAGTATTCAAACAGTACACAAGGAAAACTTACAATAATAACAACTAAATCTTGATAAATCTGGCTGCATTTTTGGCGGCAAAAGCTTTATTTGAGCCGCGATGGCTCAGGGGATAGAGCGTTTGCCTTCCAATGAGGCGAACCGGGTTCGAATCCCAGTCGATACGAATTCCGCATCCGGCTTGCACTGACCACAGTGCTGACGTGAAATATCCTCAGTGGTAGACGGATCATGGGTTAGAGTCCCCTTGCCGTCAGGCTAACCGTGGGAAGTTCTCGTGGTCTTCCTCTCCATGTAACGCAAATGCGGGTTAGCTCCATCAAAAAGTCCTCCACGAAGGCAAATTTCTCCCAATACTCGATCCAGGAGTTCCCTTGTCTTCTGGATTGGGTTCAAAATTACAAGGCTACGGAGTTGAACATTAGTAGCCGTAAACCCATTAAGTTGGGTCGGCTGTTCAACGACGGTTATAAAAAAAAAGCTTTATTTACCTTCCCCAAGTTCTGACACTGATTGCCTGACACGCAATTGATATACACTAATGTAAAAAATAAAGAGGATTTGCAGATTTAGTCTATAATCTCTAGAACTACTGGACCGATTTTACTGAACTTTGATATGACCATACATTGATACACTACAAAACAAATAATCATTCAACAATTGTAATACACACGCATGATCGTCCGAACACTCGTTGGAGTCGGAAACAGCAAGTTGCAGAATAAACAGAAAAATGTTAATATGGTTCCTTCTTACAGATATACAGGCCTTGCAGCGTGATTTCATACTTGAAATAAAGCAGTTTATCATTTCCTGTGACAATTTTAAGCATTCCGACTCCAAAGAGTGTTACGCACGATTATGCGTGTGTATTACAATTGTTGAATGGTTATTTTTTATGTATTGTATCAATGTATGTATACATCAAATTTCATTAAAATCGGTCCAGAAGTTCTAGAGATAATTAAGGCAAGTCCGCAAATTCTCTTAATTTCTTACACCAGTGTATTAGAGAAATTACAAGAAGATTAGCGAATTTTCTTCTTCGAATTTTCTATTCAGTTTTGATACATGAATTTTTTGTTTATAATGAACCATATAGTATTATCTAAAGGACAGAAAAATGTTGCACAGTGTTACTTTTTTCACACTTTTTAAATTGTCCTTTTTGCTATAGCATTTAGATTTTCCACTTACCGTCCATCCGCCTCCATCTGTTTCAAGGTCACAATAAGCAATGAACTGATCAGTGGCTCCTTTTGGTTTCAGTGTGTATATTCCATTTCTCGTGATACCCTGCATTTGGATATCCGCACAGTTAGTCCCCACGTAGCCATCAGCGCCTGGTCCTTCGATATAAGCTTCCGTTACACCCGGCACAAACACGGTATTGCTTCCCTTGATGTTACTCCTCACGCGTTCCATTTCGGACAATATCTTGTTCGTTGTACTCTGTACCGAAATTTGCCTCGTTTCTATTTGCTCCAGCTTCTCCGCGAACTTCTTGGTGGCGTTCTGGACACCTTGAATCTGTTTCGAACACGTCTCACCCCCGTCTTTTGTTTTACCAGTCCATTCTTTTATTTTGGACAAGGTGGAGTTGTGATGTCTCTCGTTCGACACTTCGATCGTTTGGCTGAGAGATTCAATTTTTTCGCCAACCTTGTTGATGGGTTCTATCATCTTGCGCCAAAGTTTGCGAAAAATTCTCCCTGGACTCTCCTCGCTTTTGCCTACCGTTCTCTGTTCCTGGTGGGTGTCGCTGGAGTAAGCGATGTCGTGAGCTGTCAGTTTCTGATTCTTGCAACTGCACTCTTCAATTGCACCGTGGAGCTGGACGTTGAAGCTCTGCAACTTCGTCTGCAGAGTGTCCGACATTCCTTTCAATTTCGAGTCGATTATCCTCACGAGATTTCTTTCGGTGTCACTAGCTGCGCATTTCTTGACGATATTGTCCAAGGGTTGGCGCAGGAAGGATTGCAGAACATCTTTCAACGAATCGCGATCGCATTCGAGGCATTCGGAGAGCATGGCCATAGAGGCGGTCAGGGAATCGATCTTTTTAGTGATGAAGAATTTTAAATCACTCGTGGGGCAAACGTTCGATATTCGCTCGACTCTAGTCTGTAAGTCGTCTATTTTTCTGTTCATGCCACCGAATATTTGAAAGAGAGCCTGAACGTTTTCAGACAGTTTGTCTAGCCTGTCTATTTCGACCTCGTTTTTCTTTTCTAAGAAAGTCAGTTGCTTTCTGTTGATGTCCTCTAAACTTCGAGACATCCTCTGAAGGACCTCTTTCCTGGCGTCATTGTCCTGGTGGATTTCACTTAAAAGTTGGCTCTTTCGGTTGATGTCAGTCACTTTGTGCACTAGACTATTGATAGACGTCTCGAAACTATTTAACTTTTTTCCGATATCTGGCAGTGATAAGGAGTTCAATTTTCCTAAATGGGGAAAAAGAATACACGCCTAATTATATGATAAATTTGACATTAAAATATAATACAACTGAACCACCCCAGATAGCAAAAAAAGGTTTACTTTCACACAGCAAAAACCTTTTAATGTAATCCTCAAAAAGTTTGTTATATGGTTTACGTGTAAGCCTTCTTATCTTAAAACGAGATCTGGAACATCCTGCTCTGTTCTACGCACATTATCCAAAACCTTGGAAAACATCCTTCGATATAGAAACTTTAGATTGACTTGCGTTTTAAAGCATGAAACAAATCCTTTAATAAAGCTAGTCTCAAGGTGAAAATAATCTTAAATCTAGGTAATTATAAGGTTTCTTTTCCTCAACGTCCTGTATGCCGAGCTAAAATCCACCTTGTCATGAACAATGCAATTTGATCCTATCCCTAGTGTGACGTCAGCTAAAACGTCATTATGGACTTAAGTGACCATTTTACCTTAGTGGCAATACTTTTTAAAAAAGGCTTTTCAAAATAATTTTTAATCCTTTTGAAATGAAAGGTTTGAAACTGCAATATTTTTGCTTTATTGAAAAAAGGTTTTTAGTGCAAACAGTTTCGTGACAATAAAAAGAAAATTCCAACGTAAGGTTACATGCTTTCTGAGACACTAACGCGAAACTGCTTATAGCTTATCATGAAACACATGTTTGGCGTCAGCAATTGTTGCATTTTACATGTTTAACATGAAGAGCTGATTAACGCTTAAAATGAAAAGATACAGCAGAGATAATGGTATGTTATAATACCTGACCTAGTTATTGTAATGAATGTCGAATAAAATCCCAATCATTCATTTTGAGTAATGCTATTTTCTTCCTTTGTTATAAGTAACAGAGGGGCAAATATATAAAATAATTAAATAGCTATAACTTTAAAGCTTATTTGGTTCATAATAGAAATGTTTGCACGCATTAATGTAACATGTATTCCGAAATAAATTGTTTTCGTGATGTTGAGGATAAGACGAAATTCGGTTAACATGAAATAATTATGATTTCGCGTTAACGAGATTCGACTACACAAGGTGTAAAGCATTCCTATGACAACCAGTTTGCCGACCAAGAGGATTATAGAGGGTAAGGTATCATAATGCCGACGGATTGAGTGTTACAATCTGGTTAAAATCGTGCACAGAATTCTTTTACTTCTAAAAACCATTGATCTAAAGCTGGTTGTTTCTTTGTCATTTGAAATAGAGCCCCACTCCTATCCTTCGCGATGACAGTCCCCGCTGAGCCATCGTGGTTCATTTTAAATAGAATAACTTGTTTTAAAAAAATAAAATATTTACTTGATAAACAAGAAATGACCAGCTGTATTGGAAATCAATTAAAGACGAACAATATTACATTAAAATGCACGGTTTGCTGCGCTTTTCTACGGAAACCCGAGATGTTTTTTTCTGATCAAGTTTTAAGGTAGGTGAGTACTTTATTTAAGTCGCACTAGAGCTGCACAATGGGCTATAGGTGACGGACGGGCAAACATTCCTGAGGATGATCCGAAAACATACCATCGCAATTTTGATCCTCTGCAGAGGGGATGGCTTTTATGCTGTGGTAGCTCGACAACTTGCGCAAAGTCGAGCATTTTAAGGTAGAACAGTTTAACGAGGAGCGATACCACGCACCCTCAGTCCCTACGCAGACTGGTCAAAGTGATCACCCACTCGCTTAGTGACCGCAGCCAGTGATGCTACGGGAACCGTGTTTTTACGATCAGTTCACTGAGGGACGATCAAGTTTTAAAAATATTTATAAAATACCATCGAAAGATGCTTCTGCTAACTATAAGTTAATGTTTTGAAAATAAAAACAATTTAAAACAACAACGTAAAGCATTGTGAGGAAAATGTTAACTTGATCGTTAATGTTTACCAGTGCAAAAAAATTCTGTTGGAGTGGTGAAACTTGAAGCAGGAATGTCTCCTGTCAGCGGTGCCATCTGGTGGAAATCATTATAATTGGTGACAAAAAAAGAAGGTTATAGTTTCGAAGTTGAATGGAGCAAACAGTGCATTCCTGTTTTATTTCCTTTTTTTTTAAAATTGATTTTGTGGAATTGTCGATCATTTTTAAGATATTCGTTACATTTTATTTTGAGATTTGATTGCAGTCGTATCTGAAACAAGTATACTAGAAATTTTGCGAGTCAATTAAGTAAAAAACTTAAGCCAAATGTTGTATAATCGAGTCAAAAATTTGCAGCTTTCGGTTTATTAATTTTTTAGCTTTTAATGAAATCTGAGGAGAGGTTTGGCTTTAGGAGATATTTTTGTGCGCCAGTATTGCAATATTTCCAGAACTATAAATTTATTTAGCGAAAAATTGCTTTATTCTGAATGAAATGTAAAAATTTTTCAAAATCAAAGCATCGATTTTCAAATCTTGTTTATTTGTTTTGTTCCTCGTTTTATAATACACATTTTCACAATTTTGTTTAATTTTCAGCCTTTTATTTATTTACGTTTTAAGACCACTTTTTTGCACACTGTACACCAATTTAATGCACACTGACCAACCCAGATTATTGCTTCGCAATAATTGCTATTTCTTGGCATAAAAGAGAAGTATTTTTAGTTGAAATTATTCAACTAAAAATAAATGTACTAAAAATAAAACTTGTGCCTCCACTTCCCACGTCCAAATATTTCCCTTATACTATTAAAATCTATAAATAAACATAAATCATTTCTCTAAATAATCATTTTTTGAAAAAACATTTAAAATTATTTTAAACATTTAAAGTATATTTTTATAGCAAATTTAGTGAGTTCACAACTGTAATTTAATATTTTTGCTTAGCAAACTGGCGGTTGTATTTTAAATACAATTTTTGCATTCATCCCTTCGTGCAGGAAGCTGAAAGTTAAGTTCCAGATCATTTAACGAATCTGGTGAAATAAACACTCATAATAAAGTAAGCAATTCTACCAATGTTTAATTTTAAAATTGTCCAAATTATAGAAATTTGAAAAAATAAAATTTTCATAAACAACGACAAGCTTGCTTACATATAAATGGCTGTAACTTCAATTGTATCGCTAATTGTATCAGAAAAAAAATTTCAAACACTATTACAAAGCTAAGAAAGAGACTTTTCATTTGATACCTTAAACGACCTTCTAAAGGTAGGTCAAAATTTCAAAGTGACCTGATTTGACCTTTGATCTGAAATATCTCAAAATATGTGGTCTAAAAAAATTTCCGAAAAAGAATTTTTTTTACTGCAACATTCTTCTACACAGTTACAAATTTGAAACTTGGAGTTTCAACAGACAGGATATAAAGAATTAATAAAAACGGTATGCTGTGCAACTTTTCTTTTACCATCTAAGACATTTAACATAATATCCATTGAAAAGTGAGTCAAAAACGTAAAACGTTTAATTCGCTGAACAACCTAGTTTTTTTTCTCATTTATTACTTTTTTAATGATTTACTCACTTATGGTTTTGACTGAGAAATCTGGCAATTTTGAGAGAGATATTCGGAAAGAAGAACATATTTTTTGTTGCAAAGATAAATTTGGGAATTTTTCAATCGTCCAAGCTAGTACTTTTCTCAAATTCTTTTTGACATATGTGTAGTCATTTTTAACCAGAGGATTAACACAAAAAATTTGACTTTTAAAGTCCATTTTGTGAAATGAAGTACATTAATTAAATTATACATTAATTAAATTATACAGTAATTGACACATTACAATAACACATTAAATAACATTACAGTAATTATCTTAAACAGCAAAATTAACCTTAAGCAAATCGTAAATCTAAATGACAGATATCTAAAAGAGTCTTTTGAAAAGCCTCATTGGTTATAAAAAAAATAAATGAATAAAAATTAACCTGAAAAAACAAAGAAAAAAAACACCCAGAACTAAAGTATCAGGATGCTTGCATTTCAAATTAAAACACCTGCTTCAGCGCTCACAGCAAATGATAATTTTGTATAATCTAAACAAAATTAATATTCACCTTTTTAAGATTCGTATTTTTTTTCTCAACTAAGTATAATTTTATTTCTTTAAATATATTTGTCTTTCATTTTTTTCATATTCAGAATTGCTTACAATACTTGTTTTATTTAATAAACTTCATTGTTATTTTTAAAACATCTATAAATTTGTTATTAAGCTAGTGAATATTAATGAGTCACATTAACTTAGGACTACAATATCTTATTTTTTTAATTATACTAATAGAAAAAGAAAAACTCAGAACTTTATTTTTATTTATTTATTTATTTTTTAATTTTAAAAATTCAAAAAAATAAGTGCTTTGAAAAATTTATAACACATAAAAATGAGAAGGTTGAAAATGATGTTTTCATAATTGATTATTTAAAGGAATTTGCATATTGATTAAAAATTGCGGTGATCATGTTAAATCAGTATTTAGTAGTAGCAAATTTTGTGTCAAATCTGTTGATTTTTGACAAAATATGTGTATTATATT
Organism: Parasteatoda lunata; assembly: GCA_949128135.1. NCBI lineage: Eukaryota > Metazoa > Arthropoda > Arachnida > Araneae > Theridiidae > Parasteatoda > Parasteatoda lunata. Next base: position 12,244,711 of record OX421975.1, on the reverse strand, counting down.
AATAAATATTGAACTCAAATTATTTCTGTTCAAAATAGAAATATTTCTTGTATGTATTGTACAGCATAAAGGTTTTAATTATACAGTATTTCACTTTTGTTAATTTTTTATACTCTTCCTGTTGAGACTCCAGGCTACAAATTTGTAAACGTGAGGTATTTAAGGTCAAATAAGGTCAATTTGAACGTTTGACCTAGGATCAGAAAGTCATATAAGGTATCAAATAAAAGGTATATTTCTTAGCTTTGCAATGGTGTTTTAAAATTTGTTTTGTTACATTTAAAAAAAAAGTTACAGCCATTTATATGTATGCAAGCTTGTTGTTTTTATGAAAAAAAATTTCTTTTTCTAATTTTCAAATTAAATATCTAAAAATTGATAAAATTGCTTACTTTATCATGTATGTTTATTCCACCAAATTTCATTAAAATCGAAGGTTGGTCCAAAAGTGATTGATCTGACGTGGAATGACTCATATATAAAAATCTAATAGTTGAGTCACAGTTTTCCATTGTTGTCAATACATTATTATTGGCTGAAAAATCACATGGTAGGATCCAGTTTTACCACATTAATTTTCATTTTTGATTGGTTGTCATCAGCATAAAATTTATATAAGTCATAAAAGCATTTTTTTCCAATAAATATTTTTATTTCTCTAACTTAAAGGTTAAAATTACCTGTACTGTTATTATTACGTTTTTCATTTTGTTTCATTTCTGAATTAGGAGTTTCGGAGGATTGCTTTTTTTATTATTATTAGAATAATATAATTCTACGTTACATTTTAAAATAAAGTTATTTAAATTAGTGTCTGATATCATTATTAACAGTTTTATTATTATTATTTTTTGCGCAAACTACATTAATACACTATTATGAATTGTTATAACCTAGAATTACTTATGCCGTAAGATACTAATTTTTTTATTTAATTGCTTAGCACTTTAAATAACATTTTCAAAAATATTATACTATGAGAAATCTTACTTTCTACGGTTATCACAAGCTCTTTGACAGCTGCTAATTCTTTGCGCAAGTCTTGATGTCCCGTTCTTGCGCAGGGAACTAGGCTGATGAAGAGGACAGTGCTAACATAAATTATAGACATACTTTATTGCTGTTTACTCCCAACTATAGTGACTCATGACTAACTAATTATTCTTGTGACCTGTAAAAAGAGCAACAACATTGCAATTTTGATTACAAGCACACAAATAAAAGAAGCTAATTTTATGATTAAACTAAATTTTTATTTTGTAGTAAGAAATAAACGACGTACTACGAGGGTTGCTATTTATATTTCTGGCCTAATAATGAAAAAACAAATATGTAGGATCGAAATTGGTTTTATTGTTTTTCAAAATATTCTCCATGATGATCAATACACTTTTGCATGCGTTTGAACCAATTTTCAAAGCACTTTTTCCAGTCCGATTGAGGTAACTCCAAAACATGCGTTTTGAATGCATCAACTGCTTCTTCGGAGGTCGAAAATCGTTGTCCACGTAATTTATTTTTGATGTGTGGGAATAAGAAGAAGTCACTGGGTGCCAAATCAGGGCTGTACGGCGGATGACCCATCAGTTCGATCTTTCGCTCCGTCAGAAATGCCTTTGTCGATGTGTGAGAGCTCGCATTGTCATGATGAAGAATGATTCGCCTGTTCTTCTGCTTTTTTCGAATTTCTCCGATGACTTCTGGCAAACAAATGGTCGTGTACCATTCAGAATTAACCGTCCTGCGTTGCTCTAACGCCACTGTTGCCACATGACCGTTAATGCCGAAGAAACAGGCAATCATTTGTTTCGATGTGCTTCTTCCTCGAACAACTTTTGTTGGTTTGGCCTCGTCTTGGAAGACCCATACAGTTGATTGCTGTTTTGTTTCCGGCTCATATGCATAGATCCATGATTCGTCACCTGTGTAGATGTAATACACAGCCTTTGATGTACCTTGAACGAATTTTTCCAACATTTCCTTGAACCAATCGACACGAGCCTTTTTTTTGAGCGTTTGTCAGATTATGCGGGATCCAACGCGAACAAATTTTTTTTACGCTCAAATGTTCATGCAATATTTTATTGATGCTAGTCATACTAATGTCGAAAGACGCCTCTATCTCACGGTATGTCACATGACGATCTTGCTTTATCAGTTCATGCACAGCATCGATCTTTTCTGGCACAACAACGGATTTTGGACGACCTGGATCGAACATCGACCACGATTAAATTCGTTATACCAATTTTTTACAGTGCTGTAGGATGGCGCTTTATCGCTGAATAAAGAATTAAGTTCATCGAAGCACTCTTGTCTTGACAATCCACGTCGAAAGTTATGAAAAATAATGGCACGAAAATGTTCACGATTCAATTCAATTTTTTGAAAGAGAAGAACTTTTCAATTTACTGTCAACAACACAAATGAAGCTATAATGGTAAATCGTCTGCTGAATTTATGTTTAAAAATATCAAACTTTCGATTAAAATCGTCTGCGGTCGCCTAGCAACACTTACTGTTGCCAAGGCCAGAAATATAAATAGCAACCCTCGTATTCCCTTTGAAAATAGAGTATTCATCTTAAGGTTACGTATTCATCTTAAGGCTACTCTCCACATTTCCCCCCTCTTCATGCTTCCAGCAGATCTTCCTTTGACCATGTTAGTATATGTTTTAATTAAAAGCTGGATAATACTGCCATGGAGAAAAACAAGATACAACGAAATAATGAAGACGGAGAAGGAGAAAGAGTGGAGAATGGGAAAAATAGCGTTACCTTGAAACGCATATTCTAGTTACAACGAGTAGAAGACGGGTGATATATAATTTGTCTAAAGCAAGAACTCCCCTAGCCATTCGTCTAGACCGGTGGCTGTGATTATAGTAACGAGATATAACTATTTCAAGTAGGGGTGTGGGGTCAATGTTTAGGACAGGTGTTTAGACTAGGGTCGGCGAGAGTAAGGAATGGTGTTAGTCCTAGAGTGAAGAGAAGCTATCCTGCCTGAAATGCGCTATTCCTGTTACCATACCAGCCAGTGGCCTCAGACTTTGTGAAGGGGGGAGGTCTTACCGTAGACAAAATAAATTTCAAGATGAAGCTCAGTTACATCATCCTAAATAATAAATCGTCACTTTCTTGGAAAAGGCACTCTGTTCCGGGTGATGTCCTTTTTTTGCTATAGTCAGATCTCAAACCATGTGATTTCTTTCTGTGGGGATATGTCAACAACACTGCAATCACTATAGAGATCTGGGATTGTTGCAATCACTCTCCATCATGGCTGCTACGGACATTAAAAACAGGCTATTGAATATATGAACGGAACTAGATTACCGTTTGGATGAGTACTGGTTAACCATCGAACATTTGTAATATTTACCAGAAACTTGGTAAGTGTACGTATCTTACTTGTAGTGTGCCTACCACTAAAAAAATACAATTCCAATTCACTAGTATATAAGACATGACAACTCGCTTCTATGTCGGGGTATCTTTTCATAGATGAAAGTTGACATTGTCGAAAACAACTTTCTCCACATTGGTGACCCGGACGTGATGCGAACACTCCTACCTTGACAGAAACGCCCACTTCAATTTGGACACGTCTACTTTGATAGATTTTCCCCATTGAACAGTTGACTTGCTACTTGTCAATGCGACATTATCCGCCTCCTGGCCCCGTTGCCACTCAGTCAATATCACAAAACGTCAGCCTGTATACACTCGACAGCTAATGGTAACTCAGGAGTGACCACGACAGTAAACTTAATACAGCTCCCACGATAAGCATTTAAAAAATCCGGTGATCTTAGTACAGCTCTCCCGGCTTCTCACAAAACCAGTGGTATCCGCTCATCGAATTTTATCACAGATATATTTCAGGTGGGGGGGGGGGTACTGTAGTGTGTCTGCCACTACAAAAATACAATTCCAATTCACTAGTATAGTAAGACTTGTTAACTCGTTTCTATGTCAGGATACCTTTTCATCGATGAAATTTGTCATTGTCGATAACAACTATCCCCACACCATGCATCACCTTTCAATGGTAACTATTGGTAAATAAACAGTCTTTTAAATCCCGGTTAAAAATTTAGAATAACTCTTATCAAATGTTTAAGTGAAAGGTGGATTCAGAATGATGTTACACATACAACAGCATTTTTGCAGAAGTTTATGCGTATGACGTTATTTTGTGACCATTTATGACTGTTTATCGGAGAATTGAATTGAAAGCGTTTAAAAATGTTATCATATCATAAATGACAAATAGGTTATTAAATCCAAAATTGGAATACTTAAGAGTGGTAAGAAATTTATGGCAGAAAATTTACATAATAAATTAAAAAAAAAAAAAAAAACAAACAAACAAAAAAAAAAAAACATCAAAAACTACATTTTTAAAGAATCTTGCGTTTTTCATTTCACATCCAAAAATCAAAAAAAAAAAAAAAAAAAAGAGAGAGAGAGAGAGACGTGGTGGCTCAAGAGATAGAGCGATCGACTTCCAATGAGGATAACCGGGTTCGAATTCCAGCAATGGCTTGTCGATACGAATTCCACATCTGGCTTGCACCGGCTACAATGCTGACGTAAAATATTCTCAGTGGTAGACGGATCGTGGGATAGAGTCTCTTTGCCGTCAGGCTAACCTTGGGAGGTTTTCCTCTCCATGTAACGCATATGCGGGTTACTTCCATCAAAAAATCCTCCACAAAGGCGAATTTCTCCCAGTACTTGATCCAGGAGTTCCCTTGTCTTCTGGATTGGCTGAAAAACTACAAGACTACGGAGTTGAACATTAGTAGTCGTAAACCCGGAAAACTGAGTCGGCTGTTCAACCACGGTTTTGAATTATAAACCGAAAATTCGATGTGGTTCAGATACTCAACTTTGGCGATGAAATAAAATAATAAGCAACTAAAAATAATTTCCAATAAGTCAATTAAAAATTTCACAATTTTCTCAACCAAAGAAAACTTAAAAAAGAAAAAAACCTTCTTATGCCATTTTTTTCTTCTTTTAATTGCAGAATGCATTGTTTGCTTCGAAGCTTAAAAATTTTTTTTTTAAATCACTTAAAAAAATGCATTGTACACAGCTTAGAAAAACTAAATTTAGCACGAAAACTAAGCGGATTTTTTTATTCTGAGGTAAAACTATGCGACACTGAATTTTTTATTTAGAGTCGAATGCAGCTTACTGTGCTATACGATGCAACACAAATAGTGTTGCTAATTCCATAAAAAGAACACTATCATATCTCTTTTGGGTCGGAATTCTATGAATATTTTTATCTCTCTTCATCTTGTTATTTTGAGTACAGTTTGTCCTCTTGTAATATTAAGCCCAACTCAGCAGACAAGGGAACAATTAGATCAATGTTCGGGAAAAATATCATTTGTAAAGGAATAGAACAAATCCGGATTTACATTAAATGGTGAGGAAAACCACAAGACGGTCTCATGGATAGCTCCACCGCAAAGGTACTGTAACTCATGATTCGTCTAAATTAGGTAATAAGGAATTATCTTCATTATTTATTACTTTAAAAAATAATAAACTAAATAAGTATTGAAACACTCGCCATTTTTTAAAAAAAAATACGAATAAATATTATTTGTGGGCATATTCTCAGTTTCAAGGTCAGAAAAATTATTTCAACTGCATACAAATTATAAAGTATATAGCTAAAAAACTGAAAGTTTGCACTTCAGTAAATTATTTTATAAAAATAATAAACTAAATAAGCATTAAAACGCTTGCCAATTTTTAAAAAAAATTATTGATAAATATTATTTGCGGGAATATTCTCAGTTTCAAGGTTAGAAAAATTGTTTCGACTGCATACAAATTTTATAATTTGTACACAGCTAAAACTCCGAAAGTTTGCACTAAAGTATGTTATTTTATAAAAATAATAAACTAAATAAGCATTAAAACGCTCGTCATTAAAAAAAAATATGAAAAAATATTATTTGCGGGCGTATTCTCAGTTTCGAAGTTAGACGAATTGCTTCAACTACATACAAATTATAAAGTATGCAGCTAAAAAACTGCAAATTATTTTATAAAAACAATAAACTAAATAAGCATTAAAACGCTCGTCATTAAAAAAAAAAAATTAAAAAATATTATTTGCGGGCGTATTCTCAGTTTCGAAGTTAGAGAATTGTTTCAACTTCATACAAATTATAAAGTATGCAGCTAAAAAACTGCAAATTATTTTATAAAAACAATAAACTAAATAAGCATTAAAACACTCGCCATTTTTTTAAAAAAAATATGAATAAATATTATTTGCGAGCATATTCTTAGTTTTGAGGTTAGAAGAATTGTTTCTACTGCATACAAATTATAAAGCACATAGCTAAAAAACTGAAAGTTAGCGAGATAATTAAGCGAATTTTTTTCCTCTTGGTAAGAAAAAAAAATATGCAACACTTAATTTCCCATTTACGGATTTTGAATGTAGCTGATTGGGCTATAAGATGTTATCCTCATAGCGTTGCCACTTTCTGAAAGAGAACATTACCATTTCTCATTTGGGCGGGAATTCAATTTATGATGTTCTCTTCCGCTATCTCATTTCCGATCCCAACTTGTTAGCAGTTTATGGGAACCGATCGATGAGGAATGGGACATGAATTTGTCAGCCCCTTTCGAATGCTTTTTGGGACAAACTGCGAATCTTTCACATAATACACACCATTTTGTTTTCTTCTTCTTTTTTTGGTCTATGGAATTCAAAGTTGAAAAAATATTTTTTGCTTTGTTTATCGTCTTTTTTTTTACACTATTGAAAAGTTGTAATCTAACTAACATTAACGTACTAACTACAAGTCTTATCTTTTAATAAATTATTACTAAAATATTTAGTTTTTTAAATTCTCTGTATTTGTGTTAAAACACAGAAATGTTAACAAAAGTTGCATTATGTTGGTCAAATAATTTTTTCAAGCATTATTATAATTCATAAATGTAATGTTTAATTAAAGGTTTAAATAATCCGAGTTTGATTAAAAAGTGTGTAAATTTATCAAAGAGACATTTAATATTTATTTTTTTCTTTTAATCTACATTTTAAAGACTTTTGAAATACCCAAATAAAGTTGAAATTATGAAATAAACAATTATTTAACTTAATGAATGCACTAAGATTTTGAGATTAAAAATAAAATTCTATCTCTTTTAAGGAACAGTTTATTAAGTTGACTATTTCTTTTAAAAATAATAAATAATAAAAAAAAAATGATTACTCTTAAATCAAAAAAGAGGGTTGGTTGAAAAAAAAAGTTGTTTTTTTCGATTTTTATTTCTATTCCTTTTTAAACAAAAAAAAAAAAAAAAAAAAAAAAAAAAAACGAATTATATACTAAAAGTGGATAAGAAAAAATGATCACAAAATCAAGTACACATTTTTTCCCACTACCTCTTCCACAAAAGGAAATTTTTTTAATTTTAAATTCATTTTTAGCTTCGGAATTGGTGTTAAAGTCTCATTTTAATCTATATTTTCAATATTCGTTAATGAATTTTTAACATTAAAAATAATTAAAAATTTCTTATCTGTATTATGACGTGTCTCTGTTTTATTATGAAAAAAAAAAATTCGATATAATATATAAATTTTTTTTTTTGTATTGATAATTTTTTTAAGAAAAAAATATTACACAATAATTCAGTCGCCTTAAAATGTGGCTTTGTTTTAAATTTTTTATTTTTTAAAAAAATAGTAATCAAAATTCATAACGTTATGCTTTGTTTGAATACAACAAACTTCTTCAATAAAGAAAGGCGGGAGAAAAAGAAAAAAAAAACTCCCTTTGAAATATTTAATAATACTATCACCATCTGTTTTCAAGCTATTTTTTTTTATTTTTTATTTTCTTTTTAAAGTCTGCGTCTCAAGTTTTCCCTTTCGATGAAAAGTTCTTGACGTTTTTCCCTCGAGTCAGGGATGAAGATAAAAGTTCGCTCGAGGGCGATTTTTCCCACAATCCTCGTCGGGGAATTTTATGATCAATTTTTGAACCTGCCTGCAACGACGCGATTAGAAGCAACTTTCAGTGTTGAAGGGACAATTATCTTCACCCCTTGTTGATTCTGCGGACATTTTGCCTCAAATTTTTATTTACAATTCAGTGACAATGTTTTTGCTACACCTGACGATAAATAATTAATTCAAGGACTTTTTTTTTCTTAGTGAATGAACAGTTAATGAAGTATATATCTATGTTATTTTTTTCCCTAGTGTACATTAATTATGAAGATGGGGTCGTTAAATTTATTGCTGTTTACGCTGCGTGTAAACGAGTTGACATTGTGTTAGTGTGTTAAGCCATGTAAAGGTATATACAGTCCCTGATGATATTATTCGACGCATTACATGAGTCTATATGAAATCTTAATTATCAGGTGGTGCTATACAGCTTTATTGTTTTTACGTGACTGAAACCAGTTTGCACCTGTTTACGTTCGTGTATCAATTGGTTATCATTGTAATGCAATACGTTAAAAGTAAATACAAATAGGATGTATATAAAAAATGTCCTGAATAAAAACCCATTATATGTATGTTTAAACATAAAAGTATTGCCTATAAACTCGTGCAAAACATGTCATTATTAAAACACTACAGTGCGTCTAATAATTTGGGCTAATTATTATAATATACTAGTATAATACCTGATGTAATAAATATTCTATATTTACATAATATATCGCCTAATTCATCCAATCGTCTAATTAAACCATTGACACACGAACTTATAAAAGTGCAAACCGGTTTCAGTGGTGAAATAGCAATAAAACTTAATAGAATCACCTGATAATTAAGATTTTACATAGAATTTTAAGTGCGTCTAATAATTTGGCCAGGGACTATATGATCCTCAGTCTTTACCATTTTCCGTTGAATTATTTATTCATTTCTTATGTCATGTACAGTCTTCCTGATTTGATATTTATTCGCTATTTTTTTTTTTTTTTTGGTTTCTTCTACAGGATGTACCGTAAAGACAGCCCTTAGTATGTTTTTTTCTTTTTTTAAATCCTCACAAAATACGCATTATCCAAAACAATATGCACATTGGGGTTCCCAAATTAACATCTAACCTGCGAAAAAACTAAAACGCTATTTTATCAACTACAGTAGAGTGTAAGGCAGATATTTTATTTTATTTTATAATCGTCATTGAACATCCGGGCCAATTTTGGGTTTGAGAGGTACCCCAGAGGTATTATTTGCTCTGGGGACCTGGAGGACTTCGTGACTCGACAGATTTAACGTGCATCAGTCGCCATTTACTACACGGGGAGTCTTCGGCCGGCGCCATCTTGTTTCAACACCAACCTGTTTCCTCTCCGCAATCAAGCTTGTTTTGTACTCTCGAATTTCTGTACTGTGATTTGTCAGATTTCGAAAAAAATTTTGGTTTATCCTCGGTTTAATTTTAATTTGCGACCTCTGCTTTATTTTTTGATGAGAATTATTGAAATGCATATAAAGGGTGGTTTTTACGGAGCACGCTGTATACTTTGAAGTTATAATATTTACCTTACCTCATATTTGTTAGTTAAATATAACTAGTTTCTTATCAATTTGAAAAACCTTTCTTGATTTCGTGCTTACAATTGGGTACTTACAATTCAAGAAGATGATCACCCACACACATGACCTATGGCGTCAGCTGATCATTTATAAGCAAAATGGCGTGCTAAAACTTTAAGCCTAGTTTCTCCACATAAGTTTGAATATTAATGAACGATAAGTTAATTAATTACAGCGTGGTATTGCACATAAAATTTGTTGAAATATAATTCTTTCTCTTCTATGTCTTTTAATTAACTTTTATTTATTATAAAATAACATATTAAAATCTTAAAAATAATTAAAAATAAAATGTAAATTGTAATTGTGTGTCCACAGAACAGTACTTCATCAATAGCAATAAAACTTAATAGAATCACCTGATAATTAAGATTTTACATAGAATTTTAAGTGCGTCTAATAATTTGGCCAGGGACTATATGATCCTCAGTCTTTACCATTTTCCGTTGAATTATTTATTCATTTCTTATGTCATGTACAGTCTTCCTGATTTGATATTTATTCGCTATTTTTTTTTTTTTTTGGTTTCTTCTACAGGATGTACCGTAAAGACAGCCCTTAGTATGTTTTTTTCTTTTTTTAAATCCTCACAAAATACGCATTATCCAAAACAATATGCACATTGGGGTTCCCAAATTAACATCTAACCTGCGAAAAAACTAAAACGCTATTTTATCAACTACAGTAGAGTGTAAGGCAGATATTTTATTTTATTTTATAATCGTCATTGAACATCCGGGCCAATTTTGGGTTTGAGAGGTACCCCAGAGGTATTATTTGCTCTGGGGACCTGGAGGACTTCGTGACTCGACAGATTTAACGTGCATCAGTCGCCATTTACTACACGGGGAGTCTTCGGCCGGCGCCATCTTGTTTCAACACCAACCTGTTTCCTCTCCGCAATCAAGCTTGTTTTGTACTCTCGAATTTCTGTACTGTGATTTGTCAGATTTCGAAAAAAATTTTGGTTTATCCTCGGTTTAATTTTAATTTGCGACCTCTGCTTTATTTTTTGATGAGAATTATTGAAATGCATATAAAGGGTGGTTTTTACGGAGCACGCTGTATACTTTGAAGTTATAATATTTACCTTACCTCATATTTGTTAGTTAAATATAACTAGTTTCTTATCAATTTGAAAAACCTTTCTTGATTTCGTGCTTACAATTGGGTACTTACAATTCAAGAAGATGATCACCCACACACATGACCTATGGCGTCAGCTGATCATTTATAAGCAAAATGGCGTGCTAAAACTTTAAGCCTAGTTTCTCCACATAAGTTTGAATATTAATGAACGATAAGTTAATTAATTACAGCGTGGTATTGCACATAAAATTTGTTGAAATATAATTCTTTCTCTTCTATGTCTTTTAATTAACTTTTATTTATTATTTGATGTATTCTATTGTAACCATGATATATATATTTTTTTTCGTGGGCCTGGAAACTTCGACGCATAAGTTTGTTTACGTTCTGCATGGCTTCGTTCCCGTCTTTGTGTTAAATTAGAAATCGAAAGTGAAAGAATTGAAAGCTTTGTGAAAGAATTAAGAATGATGTGTATTTTATGTAGAAATTTCAAAATTACCAAAAAATGAAGATAAAAAAATTAGTCGAAGACAGAAAAAAGTTCATAATATCCAATTTCCTCTTTTCTTTTTGTTCACTATGTCCACAAAATATAAATTTATATGTGTATAGCCAGGCACGAGAAATAACATTTCGTTGACTATATCCAGTAGTTCACTATAAACCATTTTCACTATAACGAGGTTTGACTGTATTAGTATACATTATGACACACAGAACTATCTTTTTTCTGCAAAATGAATCTTATTAATGAATCCCATATTGCTGCCATTTGTTTCCTTTTTATTAAAAAATAAATAAATACAAAATAAAAGAACTGTATTTTAGAAACACATCAGGCAGAAATGAGTTAAGTTTTACACTGTTTAAATTAAGTACATTAATTAACCTACAGTCCCTGGCAAAATTATTAGACAAAATTATTAGTTAGTTTGCATTCGTGTATCAATGGGTTAACATTGTAATGCAATACGTTTAAAATAAATACAAATAGGAAGTATATAAAAAATCTCCCGAATAAAAACCCATTACATGTGTGTTTAAATATAAAAGTATTGACTCGTGTAAAACATGTCATTATTAAGAAACGACAGAGCGTCTAATGATTTGGTCTAATTATAATAATATACTTATATAATACCAGATATAATAAATAGTCTATATTTATATAATATAGCGTCCAATTTATCCAATCATCGGATTTTTATTATATATCATCTCATTTAACCCATTGATACACGAACGTAAAAAAAGTGCAAACCGGTTTCAGCCGCGTAAAATAATAAAGTTGTATAGTATAACCTGATAATTAAGATTTTACATAGAATCTTATAATGCGTCTAATAATTTGGCCAGGGACTGTTTGTAAATTACTGTTTTAACTTTTCTCAAAATCGTGCAACACTTGTTTTAATGGTTTTAGGTTTTGATATGCGAAAGAATAAAAAGGTTAATCGTTGTTCTGGTAAAATAAGTATAATTAATCATTCAAGAAGTACAATTAATCATTAATTCCGCACAGCCCTCCCATTATTTCGTTATAAGTATGCACTTGAAAAAATGCGGATTTTGTGATCTGTGGTAATGATTACCAACGCAGAAACTGTTTCTACTGATTTGAACAGTGCAAAAGCAAAATTTCTTTTACTTCTAAGTCATTGTTTATTTATTGATAATATTGTAACAATATTAGTTATTTTGAAGAAAAAAAAACGATAATTTTTTTTAGCATTGTCACTTAACGATTTTAGACTCATTTCTCTGTTTAAAACATGATATTAACCTTTTTACCAACTAATGTATTTATTAAGAGTTAAATAAAATATTATTTATCTTTTTATTGATTTGAATCTTAAAGATTTTAAACGATTGCTTTTTAATAACAATCTTCTCGAATACTAGGATTTTAATTTTTAAAAATCTTAAAATATTATTGGATTTTAATTCATGAATAAATTTAATAATAAATTATTAATTAATACATTTAATAATAAATTGATAAATAAATTATTCATTAATTATTAATAAATTTTATAATAAATAAATAAAGTTCATTTAATCTTTTTTAATAATATTGAATTTTTTTACCATTATCTTTTTTTAAAAAAAAATAATATAGTTCAAAAACTTCTTGAAAAGTCGCTTATTTTTAATGATAGTTAAAAGTTCCTTAAGTGATCAAAGCTTCGCAAATTCTTTATAATTTCGCATTTTAATAATAGCAAGACTTCTTCAAACAATTTTTTCTAAATAATATTTTAGAAATTCTTTAAATAACCGTCTCATAACAGTTTAAAAATTTCTTCAAATATATATTTAATGATAGTTTTCAGAAAATTTTTAATAATAATTCTTTCAACAATCTTTTTTTTTTAAATCATTATTTCTTAATAGAATTTTTTTGATCAATTTAATTTCGTTTAGCGTTTAACATTCAACCCAATTCTTAGTTTACGACTATCAACTCCGTAGCCTTGAAATTTTAAACCCAATCAGAAAGGCAAAGGAACTTTTAGATAACACATCTAATTTTATAACCATCGTTGAACAGCCTTTTGGGTTTGCGACTACTAGTTATTTGTGTTATACTTAACATAGCAGATATTATTCTTTTCTTTTAAGACAGCGAGAAATTAAAATAAACTTTAGAAATGAATATTTAAATGAGGATCCCATCTCTCTTATTTTATTATATTACAGAGCGTTCTGCTACCAATGAGGTTCGAATCTCAACGTCGCTGGTCGATATGAACTCCGCATCCGGCTTCCACCGACCACAATGCTAACGTAAATTATCCTCAGTGGTAGACTGATCATGGGTTAGAATCTCCTTGTCATCGGGCTAACCGTGGGAGGTTTTCGTGGTTTTCCTCTCCATTTAACGCAACGCAAATGAGGGTTAGTTCCATCAAAAAAGTCCTCCACGAAGGCAAATTTCTCCCAATGCTTAATCCAGGAGTTCCACTGTCTTCTGGATCGGGTTCAAAATAACAAGTTAAATTATTACTAGTGATTCTTAATATTTTTCTTTATCAATAGCTAAACTTTTGGTTTATGTATATAGTCTGTTGCACGATAAAAAAAAATTATTCTAAATTTTTTTTACCCTACGTAAAAATAAGAATGCCATGATTTTTATTAAAATTTTTATGGTATTCTCTTTCTGATGTATTGTAAAGAAAACGTTATGTTTATTTTGCTTATAAAATTGGGCCTGTATTATTGAATATTTCTCGCTAATATTTATTAAATATTTTGTGTAAAAGTTATTAAGTTTTTTAAGTAAAAATAATACTTAAATTGTTTAAAAGTAAACAAATGAAAATTCTGTCTTTCCTTTACTCTTGAAAAATCTAAAATTTATAGTTGGAAAATCAATTGCAACTTGCTACGAGTCCTTAATACGTTGTCGAATTTGTATCAAAACCTCCGAATCAAAATTTTTAATCACTTAAGTTGGAAAGCGGTATAAAATTCGAAAAGAATATTCTACGCAAACGATTACGACGGTTACAAATAATAATTCAAAAAAAAAATAATAATAAAATAAAAAATAAAAATTTAAATTATAATTCATCTTAAATAATGATCAAAACAATAAAATAATATTCTAAAATAAAACTTTTTTCGGCAAAGAAAAATTGCACCAAAATTATTATAATTACAAAATTAAAATTATTTACGAATGCTTTTACTAATTTGATTCTTTAGTACGACTAAATGATACAAATTAATTTCCCAAAATTTGTCAAATAGATTTTATAATCTACGCAAACGATTACGACGGTTACAAATTGTAATTGAAAAAAATCTTTAGATTATAATTTTTCTTAAATAATGACCAAAACAATCAAATAAAATACTAAATAAAAAATAATAAAAAAAACAACTTTTTTCCGCAATGAAAAATTTTAACAAAATTATTATGATTACAAGTTTAAAATGATTTACGAATGCTTTTACTAATTTGATCCTTTAGCACTCAAAGATAAAAATTAATTCCCCAAAATCGGTCAAATAGATTTAATAATTCGAACAACAATTAAAAAAACTACAAATCGATTAAGAATAATTACTCACATAATTAACAGCAAATTCAGAGTAGTATAGGATCACTTCGCTCCGGGACGAAATTCCCAATCCGAAAGAGTTGAAATAAAATTTTGAAAATTCAATGCGCCTGTGTCCGGAAAGAACTGATCATGCGCAGTAAACTCCCTTCTTCATGTTTGGTTCTCTTTTTTTCTTTCTTCTTGTTGGCCAACAGATGATGGATGAAGTTTTTCCTTCCTCCACAACACGCGCCTCTCATCAAGTACTTCCGAAAACTGATTTTGCTCTCCATCTCCTACCCACCCTCCATCTCGAAAAATCATCACATATGATCAACAATCCACCAACTACCCATTATCTTCAACTAGGTCAGTCCTGCAGTCCGGCTCAGATTCTGACCACATGGATAGCATAAAAGAAAATCAACATATAAATATATTTTTTTTATGATCGTCTGCAGAAAAACGTAGATCTTTTTACGCTTGTTAAAAATTCATACAGAAAGATTTAAATTATCGTTTGCAATTGAAAACCGATAGTAAAGAATTTTGAATAAACGCGGTATTTTAAGGTTTTTATTATCATTAAATAAAAGCCCGTGTCAAATTTGGACACCGGAAATACTTCTGAAAAGTATATATTTCAAAAATCTAGCAGTTCTAGGATAAAGATAGGCATGTTTAAAAAAGAAAATTTAAAACTGAACTTTTTAATGACGTAATTCAGGCAATAATTCAAGGAATACCTTAGAATTCCCGAAAGTAATAAGATAAAAGTTAATATTATTATATTACAATCTTGAAAAGCGTAAAATAAAATTCTATTTTTGATTTATGATCGTCTGCAAAAATAAAAAAAGATTTGGAAGGATATTTTTTACGTTTATTAAGATTTCGAGTCAAAATATGTAAAAATTGTTCGGAATTTTTTTAATTTTACACAAACCTGGTAAATATAAATTTAAAATATATTCCCAATTTTTGTTTTAATTTCAAAAAACAAAAACAATCTGCAATTTTTAAATGTTTTAATACACTGTAATAATATTTTTGAACCAGCTAAATATCCGTTCTTCGTACGGGGTGGGGAAAAAATCTATAAATAAGTACAAAACAACACTACAAAATCCAATCTTATATAGAAATCCTTATATAAGATTGGATTTTGTAGTGTTGTTTTGTACTTATTTATAGAATCAAATCCTTATATAAAATTGATTCCAATGTTTTATATAATATTATTATTTGTTACCCTTCTCGGTGGCTTTACGTTATTAGATTCATCCAATTAAAATAATTATTAACTGTATTCAGAATCATTTAGCATAAGGCTGTTGATCCGGGCAACTCATGATATTTAAAACTTACCATAATCAAATGTTACTTCCTTATGTACTTGTATCTTTGAGGTGCCATAAAAAGCCTAGTTCCGGATTCTCTATCATAAAAATGTACAGTATTAGTGCAGCTGTAATCGGAATCAAATTTGTTCATTAAACACTTCATACCTGTAAAAGGGCATATTTGGTACCTATTATAACTGCACCAATTAAGTATTTGCACTTTAAGAAAAAGACGATTACTTATATCCACACATGTGACCCATGACATCAGCGCCAGCTGATCGTTTAAAAACAAAATGGCGTGTTAATATTGAGCTAAGTTTCTCCACACACAAGCTAGAATGCTAGTTAACGTGAAGTTAAATAAATACAGCCGTATCGCGCATCAAATTTGTTGAAATAGAATTCTTTCTTGTCTACGTCTTTTACTTAACTTGGATTTATTATTTGTTTATGTATTTCATTACAACCGTGAAATATTTTTGTTTTGCGTACCTGACAACTTCCATGCATAATTACTTTGTTTATGTTCTACATGGCTTCGTGCCTGTCTTTGTGCTAAGTAAGAAATATATAGTGAAAGAATTGAAATCTTTTGAAAGAATATAGAGTGCCGTGTCATTCAAAGGAATTGATACTTGACGGGTTTAGCTTACTCGAAACAGAATAGAAAGAACAGTTGCTGACCTAAACAAATGCCACGTCTCAGCAACCAATCACGATCGAGATACTCACTCTACGTCACGTGCATGTACTCCATTACCATTTACGTTTCTCTTCAATTACAGTTACGTTTTCACCAATGTATGTTTTTCTTCAAGGAATTAGCTCCATTTTCCTATTAATTTTGCTTTTCACTACAAAACAATTTTTTTAATTTTAATTACAGTTTAAGCAGAATAACCGTTAAACAGTTAATAACAGTTTAATTACAGTTAAAAGCAGAATTTCACACTAAATAAACACACGGCTTCAGATATATTTAGAAAAATGTAGTAATTTGGTAATGCAGTTTACGTATGCTACCACGCTGATTATTCAGTAGGTTAGAGCTATAAGCTAACAAACATCACTGATGCCATAATTAAAATATTTGAAAAAAACTGATATCATTTCTTGTTTAATATATAACACTTGTTTAAACTAAACCAATACGAAAATTCCTTTTTTTAAATGTCTCTCTGCTCTATTGCAGAATCAGGGGGCCCTCTCCGATTTCTGACTCCCAAAATATAGAGGGTAAGCGTAATCTTGGAAATATGGTCTCAATAGTTTGGTCAGGAGAACAGTCCAAAATTTGGAACCCTTTAATGTTAGTTTTACTTTCTGCTTATTCCCATATAAATGAATTCTTAAAGCGAATTGAAAAATTTTTGCATACCATTATAAAATTTATTTATCCATGCGAAAAATAAATTTTAGAACATATTTATTACTTTCTTTCTTATTTCATTTAATAACGGTGGGAAAAAAAATTTGAATTGTAAAGTATAAAATTTTTTTACACCATTTTAAAGAATACAATTTTAAATGGCAAAAAACGAAATTTGGGTGATATCAAACCAAAAATTCCCGAAAAATCGAATTTTTAAGAAAACGTTTTTTTTAAAATTCGATTTCCTTGGAACTAATCGGCCGATTTCGCTCAAAATTTGTATTATGCTATTTTGCCTAAAATGGGTTAAACTGCTTTTAGATAGAATAATTTACTGTCAAAAATCTATTCAACTCTGCAAACCGGTCTTAAAATGTTTGCTGCAGTGCTTCTAATTCTGCTAAATAATTCAGACACTTCAAATGTATTTACTTATATTCAGTTTCTCAGCACTAGTATTCAATTACACAGAAATATATAATTTATAAGAAAGCATGTGTAATTTATAAACTCACTTATGCATTAAAAAATAAAAAACAAAATTCAATCGTTAAAGCTTAATTTTCTAATTATTTTTATTAGTGCCTTAACAGTGATAAAATTTATCATTTTATTGCTTTTAAGTTTTAATTTCTAGCTTATTTACTATTTGAATTGAATTTCTCTTACTGTCTTCTGAATTTTTCATTGTGTTTAAACATTCCAATCAACAAAGGAAAATTAAAATTTATTGCTATAAAACTAATCACTTTATTGCATTAAAACTGATAAAATTTATCAGTTTTTTGCTTTAAAAGTTATAAATTTTAATTTCTAGCTTATTTTATCCGTTGAAGGAAATTTTTATGATGTATTTTTCCACATTTTTGGTCATCAAACAAAATCCACTCTACTAAAATAATTTAAATTTTAATTTCTAGCTTATTTATTATTTGAATTGAATTTCTTATCGTCTTCACAATTTTTTATTGTAATTAAAAAACCCGATCAACTATGGGAAATTAAAATTTAGCACTTTATTGCTTTAAAGGTGAAAAATTCCGATCAACAATGGGAAATTAGTTTGAAAAAAAATTCCTTTTTCTATCAGTGGTAAATTATTTCAAAAGAGAAAAAACTATTTCAAATAAGTTTAAGAAGTGTTTTGATTTGTTAAGTAAACTTGATTAGTAAATTAAAAAAGGATAATTTCAAATTAAAAAAAAATAATAAAATAAAGAAATAAATAATGAAAATCCACTCGACTCTAATAATTAGATATTTATAAACCTCACAAACATCTTAAAGTCTATTTGAATTGAATTTCTAACCGACTTCTAAATTTTTCATCGTAATTAAAAATTCCAATCAACTATGGGAAATTAAAATTTAGCACTTTATTGCTTTAAAAGTGAAAAATTCCGATCAACAATGAGAAATTAGGGTGAAAAAAGAAAATTTTTTTTAACAATTATTGGTTATTTTTTTTAAAGGAAAAAAGCTATTTCAAATGAATTTTAGAATCGTTTTGATCTGTAAAGTAAATTTGATAAGTAAATTTGAAAACGATAATTTCAAATTTAAAAAAAAATAAAGAAAGAAATAATGAAAATCCACTCGACTCAAATAATTAGATATTTATAAGTCTCATAACTATCTTAAAGTCTATTTGAAATAAAGTTTTTACCGTCTTCCAAAATTTTTCATTGTAATTAAAAATTCCGATTAACTATGGGAAATAAAAATTTATTCCTTTATTGCATTAAAAAGTGAAAAATTTCGATCAACAACGGGAAATTAGGGTGAAAAAAAAAACAATTTTTTAACTATCAGTGGTGAATTTTTTCTAAGAAGAACAATCTATTTCAAATGATTTTTAGAAGCGTTTGATTTGTAAAGTAAATTTGATAAGTAAATTTGAAAACGATAATTTCAAATTTAAAAAAATAAATAAATAAATGTGAAAATTCCTTTTAGTATATCGCATGAAAAATCAATATTTGTCATATTTGTGGGACATATTTTTTTTTATTAATCTTTGCGTTTACATCGATTTAAAAACGAAAGAAAGAGAGAGAAGTTAGTTTTATTCGAGCATTGTATGGAAGTTATTTGACAAGCCAATAAACTAATAATCCGGTAAAAAATTAATGCACTATTCTCTTCTTATCACTTCTCAACACATGTTTCAAAATGGATTTCTAAAGCTTCACCTATAAAAAAATATAAAAAAAAGAACAATTGTCTACTCTTATTTTTGTGAACACATCACTAAGTTTAATTAATTTAGAGAGGAATTTCTCATTGCTTTCTTCGTAATTTTCATCTATATTGCAAACGCTTTTTTGAAAACTTTAAATGATGAGCTAAATGAAGAGGTCTTTAAAGTTTTAAGGGTAAAAATATTTATTCTGATTTTATTTTTCAGAAAGAAAAAGATAAATTAACGTATTTTTTTAAACCATTATAATGAAAGTACGGTATCTGGACAAATTGTTAGACGCACTATAAGATTCAATATAAAATCTTAATTATCAGGGGATACTATACAGCTTTATTGTTTTTACGCTATTGAAACCGGTTAGCACTTGTTTATGTTCGTGTATCAATGGGTTAACATTGTAATGCAATACGTTAAAAATAAATACAAATAGAAAGTATATAAAAATATCTTGAATAAAAACCTATTACATGTATATTTAAATATAAAAGTGTTGCATATAAACTCGTGCAAATCATGTAATTATCAAAAAAAAACTACAGTGGCTCTAATGATTTGATCTAATTATTATAATATACTAATATAATACCTGATGTAATAAATATTCTATATTTATATAATAAATCGTCTAATTTAATCAATTGATTCACTAACGTAAACAAGTGCAAACCGGTTTCAGTCGTTTAAAAACAAGCTGTCACCTGATGACTAAGATTTTATATAGAATCTTACAGTGCGTCTGATAATTTGACCAGTGACTGTATAATTAAATTAAATCATATAGTCATTTTTTATTAAAATTTATAAAAAGCAAAGATAAAATATTTTACTCTTTTCTTATTGATCAGTGTTTTTATTTCAATACTAATGTAAGACTCATTAATTCACCGTCGCACCTAATCGAAAACAAAAATCAATTTTTTAACTCTTTATTCTTCATTTCTTACCACAAAAATGTTTCAGTTACATGGTTATACTAATTCTCACGGTCTTGTTGGCGATTCACGATCGCCAAAGTATTTTCCAACTTAATATTGATTATTTTTTGGCTTTGTTATTTTTCGATAAATTGCCAATCTTCCCATGCTCTGTTGGGAATCACTTTTCAATTTGGCGTTTGATTAGGCAGGTCATGGGGCCTGTATTTATTAATAATAAAAATTTATTATTTAACTTAGAAAGTCTTATGGATAAAAATATATAATTTGTATCTCGAGTTCTACAAATAATACTAAATAAAAGTTTTATTATAATTATGATCCAATTTTCATCTTCAACTGTCATTATCCTGTTTTCATCACAATCTTCCATTAATCAATTATACCAAACGACTTCCGACCACACCTGATTTTCGTCACTATAATTCTGAATTTATTTTTCTGAAGATAAATTAATGTTTTTTTTTAAACCATTTTAATGAACGTACATACGCAAAGAACCTTTTGAATTAAGGTAACTCACAGATGTGTTAATTAAAGAAGAAAACTTCTGATGATAGTTAAACTGTACCACATCTTCAAAGATAAATTTACAAAGATCAACTTACACAGCCGTTGGGAATGATTTTACAAATGGTAATGTTGAGACTCGATCAGAGAGTTTTTGATTTTTAACTTGGTAATTTTGCAATCTATTGTGTATATTTACTTATTTTATCCAATTCTTTCAATATTGGAGAAAAGCTGCAAAACCTACTTGAAAACTTTGCTTTTTATACAGTCCCTGGTCAATTCATTAGAGGCACTATAAGATTCAATGGGAAATCTTAATTATCAGGTGATACTATACAGCTTTATTGTTTTTACGCGACTGAAACCTGTTTGCACATCTTTACGTTCGTGCATCAATGGATTAAATTAGACGATACATAATATAAATTGGACGATTAGATAAATTAGACGATATATTATATAAATATAGAATACTTATTATATCAAGTATTATATTGGTGTATCATAATAATTAGACAAAATTATTCGACGTACTGTAATTTTTTATTAATTGCATGTTTTGGACAAGATTATATGCAATACTTTTATATTTAAACATGGATTTTTATTCAGGAGATTTTTTATATACTTCCTATTTGTATTTATTTTTAATGCATTGCATTACAATTTTAACCATTTGATACAAGGACGTAAGCAAATGCAAACCGGTTTTAGTCACGTAAAAACAATAAAGCTGTATAGTATCCCTTGATGATTAAGATTTTACATTGAATCTTATAGTACGTCTAATAATTTGGCCAGGGCTAATAATTTTGACTGTAGAAGGGATTATATAAAAAAAAGTTTACAAGAAAATCCCTTAGTACACGTAAGAAAGTATTTCGAATGAAGGCCATATCGCTTGATGGAAAAACTTTTCTGGTAATTTTATTTCTGGGCAAATTTTCATCTAAAAATTAACAGAAAAATGGAATAATAATATATTTCAACATCGTTTAGACTAAATATTTTGCATAAATGTTCTAAAATAAAATATGGTTACCACGTAACTTTCGTAATTTTTTGTAACGATAGAATCTCATGAAAATTTTAGGCTTAACTTTCAGCAACAATTAAAAGTCATTTGCAGGTAATTTAAGGATAAAAAGTTCTTCTTCGTAACAAATGCGAATAAATTTATTAAAGTATGATTTTGATAAATACATATCCAAATTAATGGTTGAAAGTATTTTAAATGAGTATGAGTTTAAATAATTTAAACCAATTTTTTTAAAATAATTTTTTCGTTAAATTACTATTTATTTAAATTTAGTTTTTTGCTATGATTTTATAAACTGACTGCATATCCGCAAAAGTCTACTGAATTTTCTTTAAAATGAAATTATATAAAATTAAATTATATAAAATGAAATAATTAAAATGAAAACTAAAATTACACCAAAGCACGTATATTTTTACTCAAAATTATAATAATCATAGTAATAATAATTATTATTAATATAACATTTTAAATAATAATAATAACAACAACAAATATTGTAATTAATATTATTATTGGATTTTTAATAATAACTATTATTATGAAAGGGGAAAAAAGAAAGAAACCTCCTCTATTGTTTCTAAACATCGAGTTCTTTCTAAAATATCGATTTTATTTCCATAATATCAGTTTTCATATCAGAACAGTTTGAAAAATTGCAAATTCATTGTGCAAGTTAAATAAGGCGTTCAAAGTTTTAAAACATTTCTCAAAACTTCAATTTTTACATCAAATTGTCAAATGGGAAGAAAAGCTTCGAAAAAAGTAAATGATATTGCTCTCAGCGCCCTCTGTAGGCAGGTGGGCGTTTATTAAAATCTATCCATCAGCTTTTCTCCTTTTACGTAAAAAGAATTCTCTCTCTCTCTTTTTTTTTTCTTTTTTCTTTTTTTTTTTTTTTTTTTCTAAATCTTTAAAAAATAGACGTTGACTTGTAATGAAAAATTTGACAAGCGTGTTTTAATTTGAGTTTGAGGTTATCATCTCTTCTGAGAGGGAAAAAAAGAACTTTATTTAAACGAGAAGATAAATAGAATTTTTTTTTTTTTTTCGTTGTTAGAAATGAAGTGACTTGAATTCTCTACTTAATTATTTCAGATTTACGAGTGAAAATTTTGACTATGCAAATATTAAGCACAAATATTTCTTTCCTGTACTTGCATTTATAACTGCTTTAAATGGAATGAAAACGACTTTTTTTCGTTTATAATTACATGCTCTGCCTGTGCCCTATGTTATTTACGTTTTAAAACTTCCAAGCAAACATACCTCGTTTACCGCTTCGAGAAATGTCATTAAATTAATTTTACATAATTGGAGTTTAACTAACATATAATTTAATAAATAGTTATAGTTAAAATGGTTAACAAATAAACAAGGACAAATATATTACGTTGGAATAATATGAAAAATAATACATGTATTATTAAATTTAAACGTTCGTAACTTTATTTTGGGAAAACTTTTATTTTTGCTGAGACCGTTCATTAAGTTTTCACGGAGCTAATTTAAATATTATTTTAAAATGGAACAATTGTTTATTATTGATAGTAATACTCCGAAATTTCAATTAGTTGTTTTAATTCCAAGAGAGATCTTAAAAAATCATTTCTCTTCTTCTTACTGATAACTTGTAAGGTTTTTTCATTGTAATTTACAATGCTTTTAAAACTTTTAATATCCAGGTCAAAATTCTTGATAGTCCCATCAAAATTTTTTGATGATATATGCTGGTTTCAGTGCGATTCATGATGATCATACATCATTTGATGGTCCCCATCATCCAACATTTCCCATCACGTGTTCATGATCTTTGATATGCCGACAAACTACTATCATTCCAGAATAGAAAATGCGACGACTTTAATATTATGATGGTTAACCATCAAGAGAAGTTTGATTCTCATGAGGCAATAATCCATGATGATCCGTGATGGTTCCAACTGTACATTTCCATGATGGTTTAATGGAAACTTTTGTTGGTTCTCACGATTATACCATTAAAATATTTTTATTTTTTATTTTTTTATCTTGGACCATTATAAGTCAGTCTGAATTCCTACATTGGGATGATGGCGGTTCATGACCGTTCCAAGATATGATTTCTAAGATACTATGATGGAAATTCGTGATGGTTCGACATAAACTATCAAAACAAGTTGCTATTCTTATGTTGGATCATCATAAATCAGTCCGAATTCCTACAGTGGGGTGAATGTTATGTTATTTACCATCAAAAAGTATAATTGTTCATGATGTAATTATTGATGGTTACCATCAAGATTATGATGGTCCATCAATGGAAGACCATCAAAAATTTTGACTTGGGTTGAAAGAAATTTGACATTTAATAAAATATAATATACCTTAAAATTTCAAATCAATCTACAAACCGATACAACGGTTGCCCCCGTATAGTACAGAAATGTTACGACAGCAGATTTCTCTAGCCGTAAACTAGACTTGAAATTATTACAAACGGATTATATTCGATCATAGCCTATATAAGGAATAGGTGTTCGACTTTGGACAAGGGAACCCTTTTAGGATATTTTTTAAAACAGGATGCAACACTCAATCATTTGCGAGAGTCACGGTGGCTCAGGAGAAAAAGATCTAGTCTCGCAATGAATCCGAACGATGGCTGGTTGTTTGGAATTTTGCTCCCGGCTCGCAAGTACCACAGTGCTATCATAAAATATCCTCAGTGGTAGACGAATCATGAGTTGTTGTTGTTACTCATCCCCCTGGTATAGAAAAGGTCCAAAAGACCCCGTCACCTGCGTCAAATATTCCGCTCAACCACCAGCTGCCACCAGGAGGCTCCTAAACAATTAAGAAAATGAGCAGAACTAGCGGGAAGTGATCAAGGAGAAAAAAAAAATCTTTTCCCCTTTCTGAACTTCAAGTGATGGCTTCTGAATCTTGTAGAGTCCTGGTGCCGCTGCATATAACAGAGATTCCAGGAAAGAATCATTTTATGCTAATCAATGAAGTTAAAAGCTTTGAGACAATAAATTACAAACAGAAAATGGTGTTTCGGGACACCCAAAAATTGAAACAATAACAATATTTTTGGTTATTATATGCAATAATTGCAAAAAATTTCGTAAGCATAGCTTAAATATTTATGGAGATATTGAAATTTTTATAAAAAAAATTTATTTTTTGTCTTACGCTTATTTTTGCTCTAACTTTAAAAATGTTCAATTCAATAAAGTTAAACAAAATTTTTAGAGCAACTTAAAATTAATTAAAGCTCTTTTTTTTGAATTTGAAAAAATTTTGTTAAAAACTGTGCAAAATATAAGTAATTAAAGCAGTTCTTTTATACTGCGAATGCGCAGAAAAAATGTAACAAATTTCTTTTTTATAATTTTGCAGTGAATCGTATTTGGCATATCATGAAAAAAGTCCGATTTGAATGTCTTACAAAGTTTCAAGTGATTTTTTAATTAGTTTCTGCACTTTTTAAAAGAAATTCAAATGATAAAGGGTTTTCTACAAATATAATTTGTATCATAAGATAATATTAAATAACAAGTGATAATACCTTGCAATAAACGTTCATAAACCAAAATATGATTGTATGAGGAAATAAAACATGCGAAAGAACAAATATTTTTATGGAGGATGATTTCCAACAATTTCGATGTCATTTTTAATAAATCTTGTTTAATAGTACAATATTAAATATGTGGAAAACCCCTTAAAATGTTAAGGATATTTTTTTTTTTTTTTTTTTTTTTTTTTTAAAGGAATACGAGAACTACTAAGAAAATTGATTGAACATTTTCATATTTCTAAGATATTCAAACCAGATTTTTTTTATTTATTAATTGCTAAATACTATTTAAGACAAAATTAAGTGAGGGGGGGGGGGGGTAATTAAATTTTTCCTGCGCATGTGCAGTATAAAATAACTATTTTAATTACTCATATCTTTCACAGCTTCAAACAAATTTTTCTCAAATTTTGAATCAATAATTTTGTTATTAATTTAAAATTGCTCCAAAAATCTTGTTTAATTTTATTGAATGTTTTTAAAGTAATAGCAAAAAGCGTAAGATAAAAAAATTTGTTTTTTATAAAAATGTCCATATATCGCCATAAACATTTAAACTAGATTTACGAAATTTTTCGCAATTATTGCATATAATAAACAAAATAATTTGTTACAAAGTTACAAAATAATTGCTACATCTTTTGGCATAGGGGGTGTTTAAAAGCACTACTTTGTGATTGTAATTTATTGTCGGTTTCTCAAACCTTCAAAAGCTTTGAACTTCATTGATAAGTA
The DNA here is from genome assembly GCA_949128135.1 of Parasteatoda lunata. Classification (NCBI taxonomy): domain Eukaryota; kingdom Metazoa; phylum Arthropoda; class Arachnida; order Araneae; family Theridiidae; genus Parasteatoda; species Parasteatoda lunata. The sequence continues at coordinate 12,218,239 of OX421975.1, read as the reverse complement.
CGAGAAATCGCACAACCTAAACACTTCGAAATTTTTAAAATGATTCTCTAAGTATTTTTTGAGAAAAATCAAAAAATATATTAGTAGGGAAGCGTTTCCATTATTTTGTCCAACCCCTGTATTTTGGGTTCTAACACTCTTAGGTTTCTTAAATGATCCGTTAAATAAAATGCAAATAATAATTTGTGTAAAATTTCGGATTCAATTTTTCTTATTTATGTAAGTCTAAATGGAAAGATTTTTAATAGGTGAAAATCATTAACAAAATGAACATCTAATTGATATTTGTTATTTTAATCGTATTTGATCAAACGATTTTAAATCAAACTTGAAACACAGCTGCCGTCTTTTTTTTAATCGTCTGCACGTTTTTTTTTCCCTTCTTTTTTTTATAAAAGCTTTGTTCTACTTTCATTAAATGCTATTTCTTTGGTATCGATTTTTGATGATGTTTAGTTTAGTTATAATTAGGGTTGCAAGTTTGTCGCGGAAAAAAAGACGGGTGATTCGCGGGTGATTCGCGCAAAAGTTTTAAAAATTCGCGAAATTTTCGCGGATAACATATGCACTGATATTTACACCGAAAATCAATTAAAAAATAATAAAAGACATAAAAAAGTTACAAGATTTTATTTTTAAGCAATATTAATGCCGTTACTTAAATGTACAGAATTTTGATACAAAATATTATACATGGTTAGGCTATTCTCGCTAATGTTTCTCCTTTCATCACTCAATACATTTTTGAATTTTGAAAAAGATCGTTCGGCATCCACGCTATTAGTTGGTACTGACATCGAATTGCCACTTTAGACAGATTTGGATAGCGTTCCATCTTCGATTTCCAAAACTGAATTAATTGTCTACTTTCAACGTGTAGTTCATTAACTGTCGCTTTGTAAGCATTAAATTCGTTCTTCAACTCTTCTTCATCCTCAAACATGGGGATAGAGTTAAAAATAAAAGAACTATCATCTTCTTGGAAAACATCTAAGTATTTGAATTGACTAGGATCAAAAGCTCTGCATGCTTTAAAAAAGCTTGATGCTGGTTGACGAAATCTGTGTGTTGTAATATTGCCTTCAAAAAAGTATGCCTGAATTTTTTCCTGGCATGATTTTAAAGCTTTTTTAGATTTCAAGTGCTGGCAGGTTATAGATTTGCTTTTTAAATCTTCAGCAAGATCAGACATTTCATTAAAAATAACATGCGAACTTATTCTTTGTTTTTCATATAAATTTAATTGATTCAAAATTAAAGATGCATATTTTTCAATCTCTCTTAAATCTTCACTCAATTCTGCGTTACAACATTCTTCGGAAATCGTGCTGATCAAAGAACTACTGCTATTTTGTTGCTCTTTATCGAAGAACTCTGCATATTCAGCTAAGTAATTTACGTGAAACAAAGCTGCCTTAAACCAGCTATTCCATCTGGTTTGTACGGGAACCGGTGGTAGAGTGGCGTTTTTGCCCTTTTCAACTAAAAAGGCTCGAAATCGACCCTTACGTGAAGGACATGCTGTGAATGCACGCTTTAAATGCACAATAAAAGAATTCACTTTTTCAAATTGATTTTGCCATATTTCTCCTAGGAGATTTAAAAGATGAGCATTGCAAGTCACATGAACAGAATTCAAGAAAACTGCTTTCAAACTTTTTTCCCATGCTTTGTTCATGTAAGACGCATTGTCAGTGACGAAAGATGAAATGGTATTAAAACGAAACTTGTACTTTTGACAACACTGGATAACTGCTTCGCTAACAGTTTTAAAATTTACACTTTCCAGTGGTATGCTTTCTAAGAAAAAAGCAGATAAAGAAATGTCAAAACTATCATCTTGATATGTCCACAGATGGAACTGCTAACACGTTGTATAGAGCCTAACCCAATTCTAATGTCATTTTGCTAGATACTTTTGTGGATGCTTTGAAAAAATATAATCAATTTTTGAACTTCAGAAAAATCATAACTACAAATATATTTTTATTGATAAGATAAAACAGAAAAAAATAACTTCAAATTGTGAATAATTTTCATTTAAATCGCGCGAATTGAATAAATTTCGTTCAAATCGCGCAATTTTAAAAAATTCGCGAATTTTTGAAAAAAACTTGAAATTTCGCGGAAACGGTCGCGAAAATTCGCGCCGCGACAAACTTGCAACCCTAGTTATAATGTATTATTTTGGTGTAGAGGAATGAACTGGATTCTTAAAAGTAGTAGCTCCTTTTGACATTCATTGTTCGTTTGAATATATGATCGAAGCACTCGTATGATGAAAACGATGATGTCTCCAAAAATAGAATATTTCAAAAAAGTAATTATTTTTTGTAGAATGTTGTATTTAAACGTTATGATGGCTTTTTATGGCTTGGTTAATAGATATTGTAATCCAGTGATTTTAAGAAGTTCTGAACTTTCGTAATGGTTGTTTTAAAAATCAGAAAGTAATTTCTCAACTTCCGAAATTCCAAAAAGAGACTAAATAAGAGACAACAAAAAGAGAAAAATAATATGAAAGGGGTGAGTCTTACTTATTTTAATTTATTGCATATAAGCATTTATATTAGAAATTTGTGAAAGGTTAATTAGAATAAGTTTGTGCTTTAAAATTGATGATTAAGAAAATTTATGTTTTGTGTTCACTTTCGATTTTTGTGGGTCTGTTTAATTTCTTTGTGTAAAAGCTCTTGCTTTTTCTAATATTTATTAGGTGTTTGTTTTCTATTCAGTGCTATTCCCTTTTTATCACCTTTTTTTTTAAATTTTCTATTTATTTTTATAATGATGCACATCAATCAACTATATTTTTTGTGGTTTTTATTTTCCAATTTAGATTGATTAATTTGTTAAAGTAATTAATTTTTTTAAATATTTTAGACTTTTAATTTCACTAAATATATACATTTTTGAACAGCTTAGAAGTCAAAATATTTCAAGTTTTGTTTGAACTCAAAATCTTGTTTTTTAAATAGCAAATGTATACTGGGTCCTTCCAAAAATATTTTTTTGGTTCAATTTACAATTTGGCTTAGTCGAAATAGAATGGAAAGAACATTTGTTAACGTAAACAAGTGCCGCTTTACAATAACCAATCAGGATCGAGATACCCACACTACGTCACATTCTCACTACGTCACTATACGTCACATTCTATTCATTTAATGTTATTAAAAGAAATTTTTAGAATTACTAATTTTTTAAAATAAAAAATACTCATTAGTATGTAATTGGTCACCGCAGGTGGCCAGCCGACCCGCGAAGCGGGTTTGCGGCTTTTCGCGGCCCCCACGTTAAAACATCACCCTCGCACTCCGGAGGTCGTCAGGACCGAGGCCCCTCGGACGCGGAAAGCACACAGCCGTCACCCAGAAGCGTCGTGTACGGTCCCGCGCACCTAATGCCCAATCCTACAACCCTACAGACCCAATAAAGCCCGTCTGTCCAGGCTCCTGCAAGGGAAGGGGGTTAATGCATATGAAATACAATTTTAAATTTAAAGTGCTATTTTAATTAAGTTTAATTGTTAATTAATTAGTTACAAGTTACTAATTATTACAAACTACAGATTATTACATATTACAGATTATTACAAGTTAAGTTACGAGCTATAACTTATTACAGGATAAGTTACAAAAAAAACAACTTATTACAGATTACAAGATAAGTTACAAATAGCAGCTTATTACAGATTACAATTACAAATTAAGTTACTATTACGCTAAGGATACTTATTCTATTATTATGAATTAATAGCACTTGTCTATGTTATACAAATTATTATTACTTTTAAAATAAAGTTAGGCTTAGTAAATTATTAAAATTATGGAATTAAACTATTACTTAGCTTAGACTATTGCTTATTGTAAAAACTTAGCTTATTATGCGATTAAAACTTAAATGTTGGTTAGGTTAGACTAATTTGTTACTTTAATTAACATTTGAGTATTAGCCTTACCCTTGCGTCAGTATCATCTGGAAATAACATTTAGACTAGCGGCATTACTTGAAAAAACACTAGCACATCAAACACGTTACAATATTTACTAGCTAGCCACAACACAATTTTTTTTTTTTTTTTTTTTTTTTTTTTTTTTTTTTTTTTTTTTACATCAAAACATCTATGACCTCCACGGGTAGCTGAAGAGCTCCGGGCGCACTGCCTGCCCCCAGGGACTAGGAGCAGGGTCAGTGGTGAAGGCGTGTGTGGTAATCAACCACGTTGGCTGCTATTGTGAGCCAGTCCATGGTTGATTGTGGGGTGTGCATGTTTCTGTATTTGTTTGTGTTGTTTTGTGTTTGTTGCTTATTTTTGGTTGGTGTTTAGAGTGGCGACTGGGCAAATTTGGCTTAAAATGTTTGGTTTTGTTTTGCTGGAATTAGGTTCCAGTATTGTTCTATTGCTTTGTTAGGTTGTACAGGCCTTGGCGATTGAGGATAAAAAAAAAAAAAAAAAAAAAAAAAAAAAAAAAAAAAAAAAAAAAAAAAAATTCTTCTAGGAAACTTGGTCTCCGGAAAAGCTAAGCCAGGCTTTGCTTTCGTCTTCCCGAGGTAACGACGACCGGATCCATGGAAAAGCGGTCCATATCACCTCCAGGGTGGCATTGTAACAATGTTCACCCAACTCTTGTCACGCGGAGATTCGGTGATTACGACACGAAAATATTAAAAGGTTTATATAAAAAAAAAAGAAACTAGGTTGTTCTGAGGAGTGTGTTGAAGGGTTGGTAGCACTTTGGAGGGGTGTCCTGTGTGCCCTCGGGCTACTGACTTTCCTCCGGTGTACTACACATTGTCCAACACACCCTCTTCCCTTCCTATTAGAAAACTGGCCCACCTCCTCCAGGAAGGTCCTGTCGGTTAATCCTTCCAACTCATTCGTGAAGTATTCGGAGGTGTTCACTAAATAATGAAAAAGTTGTATTTTAGTCCCTGCTTCCTCAGTTCGTTTTTGCCTTAGTTTTGGTTTTTAAAGCTTGGTTTATTAAGCTTGGTTGGGGTTTATCTGTTGGATAGTGTTGATGGGTATTGATATTCTTGTTTGTTTGATTAGCCCATCGCCGATCTCACACCGTTTTTTTTTTTTTTTTTTTTTTTTTTTTTTGTAGAATAACCATCACGGGTAGCTGAAGAGCTCCGGACGCACTGCTGCTCCTGGGACTTGAAGCAGGTCAGTGGTGATGGGTGTGTGGTGATCAACCACGTTGGCTGCTATTGTGAGCCAGTCCGTGGTTGATTGTGGGGTGTGCATGTATTGTGTGCCGCTGCTTACATATTGTCGGTAATTGATTTTGTGGTTTCTATTATTTTGATGAGTTTCTGTATTATTCTTATATTTGACAGGCTGTCTGCAAAAGCCGTTAGGTGGGCTTGGTTAGGTTTTTTAAGATGATTATGTTCGGTCAGTGGACACTCGTGTAAGTAGTGTTCAGGTGAGCCTAACTCGCCGCATGGGCACTCATCTGTGTTAACTCGGTGCATTCTGTGCAAGAATGTTGGGAAGAAGCCGTGTCCTGTTAAAAATTGCGTTACGGCTGGGTGGCCAATTAATCTATCGTAGTTAACCTTAGGGTAGTACATTTTGGTGGTTGGACCTTTGTCTGAATTGGTCCAGTGTTCTTGCCAGAGTTTGGCTATGATTGCCTTTGTCTTGTTTTTAAGACATGATGGGGGTAGTTTAATTGCTATTTGTTGCCCGTTGCCGGCTGCAGCGTCTTTTGCAGCTTGGTCGGCTGATTCGTTACCTATGATGCCTGTGTGCGCGGCCACCCAGTGTATTCTAACGTTGCAATTGCTGGCTAGGTGTACTAACTGTTTTTGCGTTTCTGCTACGTGTGGGTCCTTTTGTTTTGTTTTGATAAGTGCGTGCATGCCAGCCAGACTATCCGTGTGTATTGTTGCCTCTCGGCAATTTTGTGTATCTAACCAGTTAATGGCTTCTTTAATTGCTAGAATCTCTGCTTGGAAGACAGTATTGTCTTGTTTTAGTGTGAATTTAAACGTGTCCGTTAAGTGATTGTTGTTGTATACACAGAATGCTGCACCAACTCCTTGATCTGTTTTTGAACCATCAGTGTAGATATTAGTTATTGTTGCTATTGGTTTACATGGTGGTAGAGAGATGTACTTATAACTTATTTTATCTGCTGGATGAGTGCGGTTGCTTTTAATTTTCTGTTGATAGTCTATTGCGTTAATATTGTATTGGTCGTTAGATGTATTGAATCTTAGTGTATTAGCTATTATAGATTCTTTTAGTACTTGTAGGTGAAGTGGCGGAATGCCTGTTAAAACGTTAAGTGCTACACTTGAAGTTGTCTTAAAACTTCTTGCTAATCTGATTAAAAGTGGTCTTTGTACACTGTTTAAAGCATTGATGGCTGTTTTGTTTAAGTTGGTGCCCCATGCGGCTGACGCGTATGTGAGTGTTTTTTCTGCTACCGTGTGGTACCAGAGTTTAAGTAGTTTGGTTTGGATTCCCCAGGTCCTCGGGGCTAGTTTAATTAATTGGTTGTGGATGTTGGTGGCTTTTGCCCTAAGTGATTTGATATGTTCGAGAAAGTTAAGGTGTTGGTCTAGGACGACCCCTAAGTATTTTATTGAAGTTACTGATTTTATTGATTGGTTATTGATTTTAACTATTGGTGGTCTTTGTTTAAAAGGGTTTTTAAAAGTCATAAAGTTGCATTTGTTAATCGAGAGATTGAGGTGATATTTATTGCAAAAATCGTTAAAGGTATTCATGGCCATATTGGCGTTAGATTCTACTTCATTACGTTTATTACCTGATACGATGAAACCGTAGTCATCCACGAATGCTATTGTCTTAACATTATTTTGGTTAAAGTCTTGCAGAAAGATGTCCGCGATAATTAACCACAGGAGTGGGCCTAGGCATGACCCCTGTGGGCACCCTTTGTAAGTGTTTAGTTTAGTTTGTCCTAGACCGCCGTCAAATTCGATTGATCTATTGGTTAGATAACTGTTAATTAAGTTTACTAGCTGCTTAGGGCAGTTGAGATCATTTAATCTAGTTATAATTTGGTCCCAATGTATTGAGTCGAAGGCGCCCTTTATGTCGACTGAAATTAATATTTTATAATTAGTGTTTTTACAGTTTTTGTTCTTTTTGGCTGTTTTTGCTTCGTTAATGACTATTTTAAGTGCTGATTCTGTTGACCTGCCTTCTCGGAAGCCGAATTGTCTATCACTGAGCTTATTATTAGTTTCTAAAAAGTGGATTAGTCGTTGATTTATTATTTTCTCTAAAAGTTTGCCTAAAGTTGGTAGAAGGCAGATCGGTCGATACGCGTCCGGTTGTGTGGTGTCCTTGCCAGGTTTGGCGAAGTACACGACGGTTGCTGATTTTAGGTTGTTTGGAAAGTGATTTAATGTTAAGCATTTATTTATCCAGTTAGTCAAAATGTTCGGGTCGGCCTCGAAGACGCGCCTCCAAATCATAAAGTCTAGCCCGTCTGGACCTGGTGCTTTAGAAGTAAGGAAGGCGAAGAGAGCATCTCTCACCTCCTTTGTGTCTGCGTGTGGCTCAGAATTAATGTGTTGTGTGTGTAGAGGTGGTTGGTCCGCGATAGTATCGTCTTTGTCTGGAAAGTGAAATTTGGATAAATACACCAGGGCTTCCTGTTTGTTTGGAATATTGTTATTAGGTAGTTTTAAGTTTAGGTCTGTTGGCTTGAATAGCTTACCGTGGCCCAGTTTATAAGCTGCACCATAAGATTCTGAATGATTGTTGCAGAATTGTTTCCAAGAGTTTTCTTTTGATTTTGTTATTTGTTTACGGTAGTTAGCTTTAGCTTTATTGTATTCTTCTTTATTTAGTTTGGTTTCTGTTGCATCTTTGCTAGTTATTAATCTTTTATTTAATGCTTTTAGTCTATTTCTTTCATATTTAAGTTTATTTGTCCACCATGTGGGCGAAGTTGAGGGTTTAATTTTCCTGTATCTGTATATTTTAGTTGCTATTTCAGTTACTGTATTAATTAGAGCCCTGGTGTGCTCGTCTAGGTCGGTTGTTGTAGTAATATTATTACAATTATCTATTAGGCCTGGGGCCTCGCGCTGTATTAATTTAATAAATTTAGGATGATTGCCAAAATTAGTTTTAAGTCGGTTTGAAGTTGGTACTACTAAGGATTGGCTAAGGTTAAACGTTATATACCTGTGGTCGCTCGCAGTATGTGTATCGTTAACGGTCCAGTCATTGACTAATATAGAGCCGTCACGATTTCCTAAAGTGAAGTCGGGATTTCCCTTCGCGTGTGGCGTATAAAAAGTAGTTAGTTGTGATTGTGTGTTTAACCTAATCAGGTCATGGGCAATATTAAAGTCTATTACGAGATCTCCTCTATTGTCTGTTGCTGTATAGCCCCATTGGGTTGACCTGGCGTTCAGATCTGCACATAGTATGAGTGGTTTGTCCGATATAAGGCCGCTCCACTCATCTAGTGCCGTTGAAAGATCTGCGTGTGGCCTGACGTACTGCGAGCCGATAATGATATTACCTAAAGAAGTGGTTATATTGGCAAAGGCTGCTGATTCCGTTGCTGGTATTAAGTTTATAGTTGTAGTTTTGGTTAAGACCAACCAGGCCTCTTTATTGTTTGAGTGGTGTGTGGTCCACTGATTTGGGTAGCCATATAGTTTACTATTTGTTAGATATGGATCTTGTATTAAGATTAGATCAATGTTATTGTCTTGCGCGTATCTGGCTGAGAGGGCTGTTGCCGCTCTGCAGTTGTTTAGGTTAATTTGAAGGCATTTAATTTGGCTTGGTAGTTGGTTATTCATTTTACTATTGATTGTTACTTACCTTTATGCAGACGGAAATTAGTTGACTGAAAGATAAGGGTTTTAGTAGGTTGAGTGGTCACAGGCTCGACCCGGAAGTTTTATTATTTAATTTGATTAATTTGGAATAGGGATGTAAAAAAAACTTAAATTGATTGAAAGTTAGCTATGGGTTAATGATAGGAAAAAACTAGAGTAATTTGGAATAATAAAAGATAAATCTTAATTAGATTGTTGAAAATTAATTAGAGATTAAATTTAGTAGAATTGGTAGTTAAGGTTAGGTTTTATTTATGGCCAATAGCCGTATTTTACTTGGTGATAAGTTGGACAGTATCTGTCGTTAGCTTTGTGATAAATATCTAGTGGGTACCAGTCCGGGTCTTGCCTGTGGTACTCGTTCATGTAGTGACAGTTGTAGCAAACACAGGAGTCTTGGTGGATGCAGTTTTTGGAATGGTGTTTGCCTGCGCAGTGCATGCAAATGGGGCCGGAATCGCAATCTGATTCCTTATGATTAAGGTTTTGGCACTTATTGCACCTGTTAATCCTGACAAATTTTGAAATTGTTGAGCGGCTAAGTCCGAAATATATGTGCTGCTGCCGACAAAGAATATTGGCAGAGACTTTAGTTAGGGAGATCACCCAATGCTGCAGCGACTGGTTACTCCTGTGTTTGTTAGTTCTATACAGTTTAATTGGAAAGTCTGTTTGGTTGGTGCCCAACTGTGCGTGCAGCCGACCGAAAAGACAGTCCTGTGTGATGTACGTTGGTACGTTGGTTATTATGATGTTCTGTCTTCGTTGTTTAGGGATAACGACTTTAAAGTCGTTGTTGCTAAGGTCAGTAATTAAGGTTTGCTTATCTGAGTCTGAGTCACAATTTATGGTGATTTGTTTTGGTTGGATGTTTACTTTTTTGACAGAGGCCCTAGTCTGCAAGGAGGTTACTTTATGTATCAAAGCTTGCTTGTTAGCGTTGGGTGGTATTGGTAAGTTTATGATGGTGGGGAGTCTAGGAATGGGGGGTTGGTCCTGCGTCGGTGCGGCGGCCTGAGCATACGTTCTTGGCGTTAGGTCAGTTTGTTTTGATTGATTCAGTAAGTAGTCAATCTTAGCGTTATTCGCTCTAATCTCCTCATGCAGAGATGCAGTAGCACTAATGAGTCCTTCGACGTCTACTAGTGCTGCCGGTCTCTCTGTCTGAGTGCCAAAGGTTTTGGACTTGGTTTTAGTTTGGGTCTGTTTATCCTGGTCAGGTTTTTGGGCCAACTGTTGGGCCAAGGTCTGATAGAGGTCTTCTAGGTCTCTAATCTTAGTACTGATGTCTATTGCCAAGCACGTCTGTTTTGCTTTCGCGTCCTTCGGCAGGTGGGGTGTTACGAGATTTTTTAATCTCGTGGTTAAATCATTTAAAAGAGAAAACTCTTGTCTAACACGACCAGTCAGGTCAATTTCGAATCCAATCAGTTGCGCATTGGCTCTAGTCCTATGCGAAACTGGGGGGGTAGAGTTACCTCTGGGAGCCTGGACCTCCGCCGGGTCGTACACATCCGAATTTCGAAAGGTTGTTATAGGGGTCAGTTGGTTGTACAGTGTGGCTCTCTGGCCAAATTTATGATTATTAGCCATAATTTAAGATCATGGGGCTTAAGACAGAGCATTAAATAACCGTTATACCAAGTTACATGTACAGGTTAAAACAGTAAAACAAATAATAGGTATAGCAATTACATCATAATAGATCACTGGATAATTACAAGAATGCTAAATTATTAGGGCACTAGTTATCTTGTGTTGAGGAGAGGCTGTGTTGTATTAAATCTAAATAAAACTAAGCACTAATTATTAGCCTAACTAATCTTATTATTAGTAAGTCATTAAACAACTATTACATTAAGGCGGGGGAATTAAAGTTATTATATATTTATTTACTAAGGTTGTTGATTATTTGTTATTAAATTAGCTATGTCGGCAAGATGTTAAATGCGGTTAGATTAAAGGGCGCGGCTAGTTTAAATAGTCGGCAAGATCAGATGGGATTTGGGTGGTCTTAAAGGTCAGTTAGAGGGGAAAGGCAACGTGTGCGAGCGCGGTTTGATCAAAAGGCACTAGGCGCGGGAAATCGGGGTGGTCTAGTAGCAGGTGTTAAAGGGGGATGGAAAGCTGGGGGAGGTTAGAATGCATGCAGAGAGCGGGAACTCTTGGTGGTCTTTGCGGTTTGATGAAAGGCTACTTGTGAGGTCTATGGATTAGTATTGGCGGGAAAATTATTACTATGTTATTTAATGAGAAGATTAATAAAATTATATAGGAATTAGAGATTAAATTGGGTAAAAAGTGGTGAAAAGTACGTTTAACACATAATCAATAAAACACAATTATTTACGCAATTAATCAAATAATTAGAACTCTAAGGTAATATTAGCACACGATTAGATTATATTGTTGAGGTATTTACTAATTAAAAGTAGTAAAATTAATACAAAATGATTTAGAAATTAATTCTTTGGCTGAATAAACTCAATACAAAATAGAATTAAATTAGCAATATAAGTTAGCAATGGAATTTAAATTAAATCGTGCGTGTAGAAAATTATATTGACTAATCTAAATGACTACAAGCAAACCCAATTAAAATAACAGGGGTAGTAAAAAGGTTAAGTTAATCAAAATAAATGATGGCACGCTATTTAATAACACAATTAATAACTAAGAAATATTATTAAAGGTAAAACACTAATAAACACTTGAATGAAAAATGAAAGGGTGGTGGATACGTGGATTGTAAATTAATTACTCTTAACACATGTTAATTTAGTACACGTTTAAATACTTTAGATAGTGATTACAAAATTAGTATTGATAATAAGATGAAATTAAATTAAGGACACAATTATTTAGCAGAATATACTCGTATTAAAATGGTTTATGGATTGGTAAGGGCACGTGGAGAGAAATTACATTATTAGCTTAACAAAGTAAGTAAAAACGTGCTTAATTAAATTACGGGGGAATAAAATAGATTAATATTACTCAAAATAAAATACAATTATGAAATTAAATTACATGGCTATTAAGATTAAATCAGATACTATGGTAATACACTTAAAATAATGTTAATTAGAATGGACTTACAGTTTTGTAGTTGACTGCTCTCTTCAGTTATTTGTTTTAATTTATCCAATGGGCACTAATCCAAATGGCACAATAGAGCACTATTATATCACTGCACTAATTAAATCACTAATAACACTGCACTTGTAATCCTGGATTAATCACTGAATTTGGAGCACTATTTGTAGAATCACAATTTCACTAGATTTCACTAAGTCCCGTCCGCGGGAGCTCTCGCCGGCTACCACCACCGGTAGAAACGGGCGATTTTGCGTCGGTGAGTGAAGTGCCGCCGGCAGAAATTTTCAAAGTCCAATAAAAAAATAAATTATTATCCAAATGAGAAGTAAATTATATCCACGTAATCCAATTGATGATACGAAACCGATTTAGAAAGAATTAGCACAAAATAACTATTATTTCCGCTGAGATGGGTTGTAGAACGGGAGCACTTTGGAACACGACCTTCCACTACCACGTCTGGGTGACGACTATTAGTATGTAATTATTGAAATCTGTACCTTTAAGACATAATTTTTAAATATTGTAAGTCTATATATCCCTGTAAACACAAATAACTGCCTGAAATTCGCATCTTTTTAAAAGCGGCTACTAGAAAGTATATAAGTATAAAAGTTCTAGATATAAGCTCCATACAATAATTTTTAAAATGAGTTCAAGTTGATGTAAACGCTTCAAAATTTACATTCGGAAAATGCTCTAAAAAGAAAATTCGGAAAATGCTTAAAAAAATTCAACATTTAATATTCAGTATTTGGCTCAAAAGCCTAATATTTGGTTTGGCCTACTGATAAAATAAGAACATATAGTTCGAAGATTACAAACATTTATATTTATAATCATTTCAATTTATATATTTTAAAGAACACAGCATTTAAATTAGAAATTAATACCAACAACACACTCAATATTATTCAAAATTGGCTAACAAACAATAATCTCAATCTATCTGTTTTCATCCATTTCTTCAACTCAAGCAGGGATCAAAATAAACAACCAGAAAATCACACAAAAGAACCATATTTGGGAGGAATCTTAACTGGGGTCCTGAAAGAGAAACAACTTCTCTCTATAAAATTAATACCTGGGGCATAAACCAGAGAGCTCGTATATATAAAACTTGTTTAGCCCACGGCACAAAAAATCTCCCCCACAATCTCAAGATTCAATCCAAAGGAATGAACATCACCAGAGCCTAACACAGTTGCTTTATTAGCTGGATTTCCACCTCTCTCAGAACAGATTGCGTCTTTGTCCTGTTCAACAATCATAACTCAAATCAAAAAAGATAGTTCCTATAATTAATAGAGTACTTACGAGGAACAATGCTGATTTTTCACCCTTCTCAGTCTGTCACTAATTTAATCAGAAAATAAAAATTATAATCACTTAGATCCATACAATTTTTTCACAGACGGTTCGAAAACAAATACTGGTTTAGCATTCTTCAACATAAATCATTCTAACCATTACACAATTAACAACTCAGTCTTCCAAACTTGCTATTTTAGAATGCATTAAATTCATCAAATCACTAACTTCATTTAAGGAATCTAAAAAATATACAATCTGGTCGGATTCTAAATCAGTACTATATTCTCTAAACAACGAAAAATTCACTCTCGGCTAAAATACAAAAATTACTCCTTAATACAAATATCTCATGGATTAAAGCACATAACTGAGTAATGAAAATGCAGACGCCAAATTATCAACAACAAAATTACTCATATCCCTTCTCATATCTAAAGAATCAACTTCAGAACTCTTTATCACGCTAAATCATTGGAACAATTCAGATAGGGGAAGAAGATTATTAATAAAGTAGATTATTTTAAGAAGATACCATCAAAACAAGAAATCTGGTTTTTAACTGGGCATGGTCCTTTCCCATGTTATTTTAAATATTTAAATATCTCAGATAACGATCACTTTACATGCGGCCTTCTGGGCACTCCAGAACACTATCTTACTGAATGCATCTATACAGCCTCATGGCATACTCGTGCATCGAATATAACTAATCTACCAACCTGGCAAAAACATTTCCTAACTAATAATACACTTAAATCTAAATTATTATTAGTGATGAATTTTCTTTCTGATAATGATAATATTCTAAAATTTTAATTAAAAAAAAAAAAAAAAAAACTAATATATATTTTGGTTTGCATACCTATAAATTGTAAATATTGTATATATCTTTTTTCTATTATTTTTTTTTATTTATTATTATAACATTTTAATTACTTTCTTTTATTATTTAATACCTGGAAGTTTTAAAAAAAAATTATCATTAACCTTTTTTTTAATAATTTACTTTTCAAAATTCATTTATTGTCACTTCCTATGACATACATAAAAAATAAGAAAAATAAAAAAATAAAAAAATTCTTGTTCAAACAATATTCAAATGAATATTTCTGTATGTGTGAAAAACAAAATTATAATCCCCCATTCTTTTGTAATTTTAAATAATTGCCACTGATTAAGCACAGGGTCGAGGTTGGCTGGAATAGTGGCCAGACGCGGATTATACGGGTAAAGGTTTTACTAACCTAGGTACGTATCCGCGTCTGGAAGGAAAGAAAGAAAAGAAAGCATTTAAATCATATGTGTATAAAACAATAAAAAAATTTAAAAATTTTTTAAGTGTATAATAAAATTATATTTTTGTTATTAATTGAAAGTATGAATGATCAAAATGGACGAAGACCGTGCCACAAAAAGAGTTTTCAATGCCAGACCAGTTGGCACACGAAAAAAGTCGCTGGCCGAATTTGAGATGGATAGATTGCCTAGAAAAAGACCTTTTGGTCTTAAAAACTAAAAACTGAAAAACACCAGCAGGAAAAAGGTTAGTCTGGAAAAACTTCTCGAGAAGGCTAAGACCCACCCCGGGCTGTCGAGCCATTGATGATGATTAATTGAAAATTTGTTTTTGATTTAATAAAATTATATTAATTTTATAAATTAATATAAATTTAAAATGCCCTTGATTTTAATAAAGAGGAGGGGGGCAATATACATGAAAAATAAAATAAATAAGTACAATTTAAAATTTAAAAGTGCAAAGAGAATCGAAAGAGTAGGCTTTTAAGGAGAATATTTGTTCTGACTCAATTAAAAATAAAACCTTTTCACGCTAGAAGAGATAGGGAAATATTTTTCAATAAATGTACTTTTTTCCTGATAGAATTTGAAAATAGCTGAATATGCATTGCTTAACTAGCCAAACACAATTTAGCATATAATGCTGTATATGAACTTTAATTTTAATTATAAATTTTAAAAAAAATCAATTATACTCTTTGGTAAAATC
Organism: Parasteatoda lunata; assembly: GCA_949128135.1. Taxonomy (NCBI): domain Eukaryota; kingdom Metazoa; phylum Arthropoda; class Arachnida; order Araneae; family Theridiidae; genus Parasteatoda; species Parasteatoda lunata. The sequence continues at coordinate 12,202,968 of OX421975.1, read as the reverse complement.
TTACGTACAAAATGTTTTAATTTGCAAATAGAATGATATATCTATTCAAATTATGATTTCTATCACAATGTGAGAATGGATTATAAGAAATCATTTAGAGCTTTTTCTAAATTGAATACTTAAAGCCAGAATATTTTCGTTCAGTTAAAAAAAAAAAAAAATTTAGTTATCGACCAAAATACTGTTCCCCAGGCAACACCTTTACCAGATTGTGACAAAAATGTGACAGTCACGGAGAATCATTTGTTAAGCCACATGTGACTTCAACCTCGTCGATGCGTGTTTCTAAAAATGGTTACTATGTCCCGCCTTAGGTGACGTCCCATTTTAACTTCATCTAGACGTCAACAAGCTACTGTAACCAGTTCCCGCGTACGGATTTCATGTTATTAACTGGTAAATTAGCCAAATATCTTAGACAAAGGCAAATCTGAACAAACTTTTATGATTAACTAGAAAATTTCAAATCAAAATACAAATTTACTATAAATTGAACTATTTTATAAAGCGCAAATTCAAATTGAAAATCATTTTATAGTTGGGGAGGAATATATGAGCAATGAATGGTAGAGAGACAAAGAATATAGATGTTTTATCGTCTTTGAGGAAGAAAAAAAAAAGGAAAAGTCTGAGTGACCAATGAGGTGCCCCGGGTTCGAACCCAGCGATAGCTGTCGATTCGAATTCTGAACCCGGCTCGCATCGACTACAGTGCTGACGTGAAATATCCACAGTAGTAGACGAATTATGGGTTAGAGTCCCTTGTCGTCAGACTAACCGTGGATGGTTTTCGTGGTCTTCTTCTCCATCTAACACAAATGCGGGTTAGTTGCATCAAAAAGTCCTCCTCGAAGGCAATTTTTTTTCCGAATACTTGATCCAGGAATTCCCCTATCTTCTGCATTGTGTTCAAAATTACAATTCTACGGAGTTGAACATTAGTAGCCGTAAACCCTAAATTGGGTCGGTTGTTCAACGACGGTTATAAAATTCAAATAAAAAACATCATAAGCTTGAGCAATAATATAAGGATAAACAACACGCAACGATTATTTTTTTTCTTGCGAGTATCTTTTAAATATATGTACTATTTCATTTTAAAGAAAACTGCTCATCTTTTATTTTTAATAAAACAATTTTTACTGTCGCGAGTATTATCACTAAAAAAAGAAGAGAAGAAAGTAGAATTCTGTTTCTATTCGTAGGTATCGAAATTTGGGTAACCCAGCTGCGTGTATTATCTATCATTGAAAAGTGGTTATGTACCTATCAAGATAAATTTTATCCTCTTAACCTTTTAAATTTCACTACAAGTTTATTTTAATATATTGTAATGTATATTTTCTAGTTAAATGATAATATGCATTTAGCTACCATTTAATCTACTTTTTGACACCAAATGGTAAAACAGTAAGAGTTTTGTTACGGCGTGTTTCGGCAAGCTGTATTTTATCACATTATCTCTCTTATTACTAGACTTTCATTAGAATAGAACGAGGGGAATATCTGTATATATATTTCCTTTTTAAGTAGAAAAATTCGTTCGCCAATACTTTCCCTCGTGCCCCTTAGAATTCGAATGAGCTTATAAGGTATTTCGTTAAAACGAATACTCGTAGTGGAACAAGGCCAAGAGTCTATTCCCCACGTCGAATTCTTAAAAGGTCTACCAATTAACACCTAAATAGCAAATTTTGATCTGCTCTGCACCTCTTCGCGGTACGAGGGAGAAACACCAACTGGTGGCTAACGCAGACAGAGGGGGCGGTAGACCGAAGTCGCTCTTTGATCTTCGAGCATTGATTTGATTTGATTATTGGGGAAGGGTCGTCTCCAAAATTATTTTTTCTCATCTGAGCTCGTGTATAGTGCTCCTTAACAATGTCTCAAACATCGAGTGATTCTGGAGAAGAAGATCCTCCTGAGTCTTTCAACGATTCATTCGAAGAGTCACTTAAAGAGTGGGCCGCAGACGGAATCTACCTAAGAGAGAAACTTTTAAATACTATAAATAAGAGCTATGGCAAAACCATAGACCACAATCTTTTACAAAGAATAGTCATGATTGCCTTCGAGTTTAACGATATTGTTACTAAGCAAAATGAAACTCTTGCTTACACTAAAGGTCTCCAGCATGAAGCTGAACGTGCACTGAATGAAGCAATTAATAGTAAAAAGACTAAGTCTAAGCAGCTAAGTAAATCATATGCAGACACGCTAAAGAGAAATGCTGGAACACGCAAACCAATCATTGAACATTGTATTACTATAAAACCCATGTGCGATAATACCAACACTGACATAGAACAGGTGGTGAAACAGAAGATAAACCCAACTGAGCTAAAGTTGGGGGTCAAAAAGATCCAGAAAATTAAAGACGGAGGTGTATTACTCAAAGTGGAAAAAAAGAGCGATATTAAAAAATTGTGGGACGAGCTAGAAGAAAAAGGGTTCACAGATGAATATAAGTGCGAAGACGTTAAAAAGAAAAATCCTCGAGTAATACTCTATAACGTAAATGAAGCTCATACAAAAGAAGGCCTGGAAAAGATGATTAAAGAGTCTAATAAAGAGTTCGAAGAATCGACACCAAAGGTGCTTTTTAAAATACAAAGTCAGTCAAAAACGCACTGGGTAATCGAAGTAAAACCGAAGGCGTTTAGGAAAATTTTGGCACGTGGCAGACTGAGCCTAGACTGGACATCAGTCAATGTTAAGGAGTACATACGACCCCTACGTTGCTATAAATGCAATAGGCTCGGCCATGTTGCCAAATCATGCGAACACCCTGAGTCTTGCGTCAACTGCGGTGAACACGGACACAGGAAAGACGCATGCAGCAACAATAGTTGCTGCATAAATTGCAAAGAAGCCAACCAGAAATTTGACATCAAATTGCGCATCAACCATAGCGCATGGAACCAACTGTGTCCTTCATTGCAGTGGGCGAGAGATAGAATTCAGAGATCCACCGAATACTAATTTAGGAGGTTCCGGTTTTGTGAGCCCTCTGGGGCACTGACAGTGATTTGTAATACCATCAGCTCATCCATTTTTATCATTTTCCTGTAAAATTTGTTTGCAATTAATCCAATTGCTATTGTATTTTTGATTGTTTTCATTAAAGTGTTGGTTTGTGCCTTCTGGTCATTGGACGGCTTGATGGACCGCGGTGTGGCGGACGCCCACTGCTGTCGGCCCTTGCCCGTCAGCGTTGGTTGACGCCGTCACTCTGTGGGTTCGGACCCTCGATCAAATGTCTTCCTTTGTCTTCCCGACTGCGTTTTGTGGTGCTTTAGTCTTGCGTGACTCGGGGCACTTGTGCCAATTGAGTCCCTCTTACCGCACTCTGTGTTGGGCATGGCACCTGTCCTTCGGCGGGGCATCAAACTTTCGCGTATGGGCCTATTGGCCTGGGTCGCTTGATTGTTCCTAATACTTTCGCCAAAACACAATTTGTATCACCGAATTTACGATTTTATCGCATTTGACGAGTTGGCGAATACTAGCGCAGACCCTGATAATGAGGTATATTTAGTTGTCGCTGTGACATCACTGTGTGACGAAGATGTGAAATATTCATGTGTCAACATTGTCACGGCGTGACGAAACTGTGACATATTTGAATCAGTAAGTGATTCAAGTCACCAAAGTGAACTGTTTCTATTGATTCTAATCACTTAGATGATTCGTTTTGCCCAATTCTAATTTAAACCATTAATATTAGCAGTTTAGTTAGTAAGAATTCGAAAGAGTTATTTGAAGTGATATCTTTTTTTTTTTGAACTGTACCCCTCATTAAAATATTATCTAGTTCATTTTTATAGACTAACACTTTTATTTTTAATAATTCGGATGACACTGCTATATCAAGAACCCTGATTTAACGACCGAATTACCATCTCTTATTAGAAACTAGTTCTACGAGTTTTAGAGCTTAATCTTTTCTAGAGGTTAGGCTCTAAAAACACTGAGTCAGCGATCTTCAGAATATGGACATTCATGAGATCGGTCTAAAGTCCCTTTTAAAGTTCTTACTTTCTTTACTTAGAACAAATTGATGTTAATTTTCTTTTCACGCAATTATGAAATTAATTTTGACTGCGGTACCAGAAGACAAGGGAACCTCCTGGATCAAGTATTGGGAGAAATTTGCCTTCCCCTTCCTGAAGGACCTTTAGATGGGACTAACCCGCATTTGCGTTACGTAAATATGAAAACCACGAAAACCTTTCATGGTTTGCCTGAAGGCAGAGGACTCTAACCCATGATCCGTCTACCACTGAAGATATTTTACGTCAGCACGGCGGTCGGTGAAAGCCGGAAGCAGATTTCGTATCGAACAGATCTCGCTGGGATTCAAACACCGTACACCCTGACTGGAAGGTGAATGCTCTATCCCCTAATCCAGTGTTCCCCAACCCCCGGTCCACGGACCGGTACCGGTCCGTGGATCAAATGGTACCGGTCACCCATTTCATTGAAACTGAATTTAAATTCCTAGGTTTATACCCCAAATTAAAAATATCTGAGTTCCATTAAAATTTTCTTTATTTAATAAAGTGTTCTTGAAATTTATAAGTGACAATACCAACAAAAAACTTGACGTAATAAAAATGGTCGAGCTAACTAGAATAGCCATGGGCTACAATAATCTTTTTATTAACCAAACTGAGATCTTGGCTTACACAAGAGGACTGCAGGACGAGGCTCAAAGAGCTCTTGAAAAATTAATTGAAAAAAGTGCAAAGAAAACACAGAAATCCTATGCCGAAGCAGCAAAGAACGTCACCTCATTCAAAACTCCAAGAGCCACACCTGAACACGTCCTAGTCGTCCGGCCAGTTGTCCCGTGCTCTTCTGAAGAGACAGAAAGAAATCTAAAAGAACTCATTGACCCAACGGCTTTAGCAATTGGTGTCAAAGGAATCAAACCAATCAAGGAAGGAGGCATTGCAATACGTATGATGTCCAAAACGGACGTGAGAAAAGTTCAAGAGGAAATTACAGACCAAGGTCTAACAAACAAATTTAGGTGCTCAGCACCAACAAAGAAACTTCCACGAGTCATACTTTTTGATGTCGATAATGAGATTGGAAAAAAAGAGTTAGAAGAAAAGTTAGTAGACCAGAATATCGAAATGGATAGAGGAAAATTTGAAATCTGCTTCCCTATTAAGTCCAGAAAGGGCACCCATTGGATTATTCAAATGGATTCAAATCTGTTTAAAAAAGTAATGAGAAAAGGCAAACTAAAACTTGGTTGGTCAATCATTAAGCTTAAAGAATACTTAAGACCCTTAAGGTGTTATAAGTGCAACTCCTTCGGACACATGTCACTGGTCTGCAGGAACAAAGAAACCTGTGCTAATTGCGGCGAGGAAGGTCATCAAATGAGAGATTGTAAGAATAAGAGCAAGTGTGTGAATTGTGAAGAGGCGAGCCGTAAATTCGGTTCAAAACACACCCTGAATCATCCAGCACATAAAAGGAATTGCCCCTCGTACCAACGAGCAATAGCCAGTATTCAAAACAGAATTAAGTATTAAGTATTGGTCCCATTTTGTGTGAGCCGACTAATGGCGTCCTCCACCCCTTCCAAGGGTGCAAATTTTTGTAATTTTCTGTATATAATATTTCATTTTGTTAGACCACCATGTTGGTGGTCACTTTGTTTGTATTTTAAATAAATTCAAGTGGTTTTAAAGCTTTCCAGTCAGAGGATGCCTCGAGGGGTCGCGCTGTGGCGGCTGTCTCTCGATACAGCGCTCCTAGTGAGTCGTTGCGGACGAGTCGGCACCGCCGCACCGGCCTGGGTTTTTCCCTTCGACCTCCTCTGCTCATCGACGAAATGTGTTGCTTTTGTCGGGCGTGACTCGGGGCCATGGATACTCGTGTCCATGCACCGTTGGGTCCTCCGACTGATTCGAGGGTTGCCGCTTCTATGAGTCTGCAGTATTTCCTGGATGCCCCCTTCGGGGGCGGGTCAGGGTCAAGCTTTGCTTATTTAAATAAAGGTGCCTCCGAAGGTAGTGACATAATTTTTTTAATGTTTGTAATGTCTCCGATTACCCCCAGATAGAACCATCTCATTTCAAAGAAACAAAGCTCAGGGTTCTCATTGATTTAACGTTCTAGTAAGTTAAAATGTTAAATCACTTTATATTTATTTTTTGGTGTAACTGTATTTTATTTTGAAGGCATGTTTAAATACAATTAAATTGAAATTAATAAATCAAAATAATTTTAAATATAAACAATCCCCCCCTCCCTAGCGGACCGTGGTAAAATTATCAAACGTTGACAGGTCCGCGGTGATAAAAAGGTTGGGGAACACTGCCCTAATCCACCGTGGCTTTATCATATAAATCGTAGAAAATTTTCCATCCTTGAGGTATACACATTTCTTCCTTGCCATTTTGAGTTACGTAGTTTTAAACGCCATAAACTAAAATGACTAAAAATTTTATTTTTATACTGTGACGATAGAAAAGTTCCGAACCTTGGGACCCGGAACTAGCACTTTTCTGATTCCTGTAAAGTTATGGTTCCTATTAAAAAATATGAATCCCTATTTTAAAGATAACCATGAAAAATTAATATTTTGAGACGAAAATAAGAACAAAAGTTTAATCAGTAATTGATTCAATAATTCAACAAAAAACTAAAAATTCATCTGTACGCATTCATTATCCTTTAAAATGACCCTTTGTAAAGGATAGGACGAAGCAATCGAATATCCACACCACACGCGGCTAGTGGGAATAGGCTATATGGCTAGGGTGGACAAACTAGTCATTTATTACAACTCAAAAGTTTTGATGGTTTTCTATTGTTGGGCCAACATAATCTTGATGGTAACCATCAATAATTGCATTTTGAACCATTATATTTTTCGATGGTAACCAACTAATCGCTGGTTCAAAATTAAAACGACACATCTGCAAACGTATTATGCTTGCAGATGTGTCGTTTTAGTTTTGAACCAGCGATATGTAGCCATCACCCCAATGTAGGAATTTCGGAGTGATTTATGATGGTTCAACATATGAATAGCAGCTTGTTTTGATGGTTTGTTCATGTTGAACCATCACGAGTTTCCATCATAGTACTTTAGAAATCAAATGTTAGAACAATCATGAACAACCATCATCCTAATGTAGGAATTCGGACTGATTTATAATGATCCAACATAAAAGAAACCCAAATTGTTCTCATGGTATATTCCTTAGAATCAACAAGAATTTCCATTAAACCATCATGGAAATGTATAGTTGAAACCATGATGAACCATCGCGGATCATCATGGATTATTGGTCCATGACAGTCAAACTTCGCTTGATTATTAACCATCATAGTATTTGTTCGCGCCTTGCCTTGTTAATTAATAGATGGCGCTGTTAAAATACATATACATTTTTACTTCTCTTTTTTTAATAAATACAGTCCATCATGAAGTGTGGTGCCTTTTTTTCTGTGTGTCGAGCTTTTCTTGTGAGTGTATAAAACATTTGGTCCGACATGAGCTCGGAGGTGATAGTCAATGACTATGGAATGTGTTAGTGAATTTAAAGTTGTGATAGAGGTCAGCGAAGTGTCTTTTTAAAAAATTGTGATTTCAGATGTGTTGCGTAGGGAGTATTAAATTATGGCTTATTAATGAGATTCTGAAAAGGTAGAGGTATTAGTTGTAGTGATTTTAGGGTAAGTGGAATTTTCGATTAGTTGTAATTTGAGAACTGTGTTGCTTTGTTTTATTGAAATGAATTGGTTGTGCTTTCGTTCTACCTAGTTTAGGTTTATATGTTTTTTGTTTTATTCTATTGTGTTTTTGTTTCTTTTCAGTCTGTGTTGAGTGGTTTTGATATGTATTGCCTTAGTAGAGTTGCTTTCGTTTTTGTGTGTTGTTTACATTGTTAAATAATTTCGTTTAGTAATTGCTTTCGATTTGGGTGTAGAATTTAATTGATAGCATTTCTAAATTGAAAGTGTTGTTTTAGTATTGGCTAATATTAAAATGGCACTTAAATTGAACTTTAAAAAAGATGAGTTGATTATGATTGCTCAGGAATTAGGTTTAATAATTCCAGATAATCCGAAAATAGTAGATTTAAAGCTCTTAATTGAAAATAGTGATATAGTTAAAACCGATATTGAGTTTGTGCGCGATCTAATTGAGCATGTTTTAGAAGGAAAAAAAGGAAAGGTTAGAAAAAGCTAAACGAGAATCGGAACAAGAAATAGAGTTAGAGAGATTAAAGTTAGCTCAATTAGAAAAACAGTTAGAGTTGGCAAAAATTAGTGGTAACCTAGTTAATGCATCTCAGACTGCAGTGAATGGAGAAACAGATTCTGATAGTTTGGAAAGTTTAATCAAAAGTGTTAAAGTTTTAACAATTTCAGTGCCGGCTAAGTCAGAATCGTTTAATTTTTTTTCAATTCGTTAAAAAAAGCATTTGAAGATAAATCAGTGCCTAATAAATTTAAGGCCGAAATTCTGTTAAATCTTTTAGGAGATAGAGTTAATAATTTATTAGTGTATGTTAGTCAGGGAGATTTGTGTGATTACGAAGAGTTAAAAAATTTGGTTTTAAAAGAATTTGAACCTACTCCCCAAGAATGCCTGAATAATTTTAAAAGGGCTAGAAAATTACCGTCTGAGAGTTATGTTCAGTTTGCTTCTAGACTATGTACATCTTTTGATTATTACTGCCAAATACGTAAGGTTGCAGATTTTAAATCTTTGTGCGATCTTATTGTTTCTGATAAAATTTTCGAAACCCTTGATCGGGAATTAATGACTCACATTGGGATTAAGCAAGGTGAAACCTTTTTCTTACCTCACCAACTTGGACGTGAATCTGATATTTACTTGTCATCGAGAGGTAAAAGCTCAAGTGAGTTAATCAATCGGAATAGTGCTGGTGAAATAAAACGCGTGGGAGGAAATAAATTTCAGTAGTATTCTCCTTTGCGAACAGACAAAAATATATCTAAATTGTTTGTCGCGGAGACTAATAATTCGAAGTGTGTTCTGTGCAGAAATATACATCCCCTCGTTACCTGCCCCCAATTTAAGAGTATATGAGAGAATTGAGGTATTAAAAGGAAAAAATCTTTGTTTTCGTTGTTTCGCACCCAACTGGTTAAGTGAATGCCGTTCAAAGAAAAACTGTTTCTGCTCTAAACCTCATCATACGATTATTCATTTCACTTCTCAATTCAAATTAGATGCCCCAGCTTTCGTTCCAGGGAAAAAAGAGGAAACTTCGGAAGTGACATCGCAACCGCAAATTGTAGCGACTTGCCTTGAGAAAAACAAACCTAAAAACGTACTTCTGAGTACAGTTCGCGCACATGTTAAAAATAAATTTTCTGAGTGGATTGAAGTTAGATGTTTGCTGGATGTTGGGTCTCAATCATGTTTGTGTACTGAGGCGTGCGCGGAGAGGTTGCAATTAAGATTGGAGAAAATAAATACAGTGGTTTCGTGTGTTAATGATGCAACTATGGTAGTAAACAAATGTGTTAGAACTTTAGTGGCAAATAAGGATAAGAGTTTTGTTAGAGAATTATCGATGCTAGTGGTTGACAAAATTACTGATCTCATTCCAAATAGAATAATTGATGTGGATGTTAGTGTTTCAGAGTTCGTGTCATTAGCTGATAATAACTTCAACAAACCTGAGAAAATTGATATGTTATTAGGTGCGGAGGTGTTTTACGAATTGTTGAGGCCGGAACGATTTTACGCTCAAAATTCCAAATTGTTGTTGCAAAATACTGTGTTTGGTTTTGTCGTGAGTGGCAGCGTTGATCAGGTAGATGTTGGTCATGTTCATTGTGATTTGATTCTTGACGATGACTTGAATAAAACTTTGAAAAGATTTTGGGAAATTGAGAATGTCGAAGTAGAAATTGCAAGGGATACAGAGGCGTCTTTCTGTGAGGATCATTTCGTGCGAGCCCATAGAAGAAATGCCGATGGTAGATACGTAGTTGCAATACCCTTGAGTAAAGATCAGTCGTGTCTTGGACAGTCTATGAACATAGCTATGAGGCAACTTGTGGAAGCGTTTGTCTAGGGACTCAGAGTATTTGTCGTTATATACGGATTTTTTGCGTGAGTATAAGGAACTGGGCCATTTGGAAAAGGTGACTGAAGAAAGTGAGCCGCCCACACATTACTACATACCACACCATGGAATATTACGCCCTGATAAATTGACTAATAAGATGAGAGTCATCTTCAATGCCTCATCTCCCACAGGCTTAAGTTTGAATGACATTTTAATGAAAGGTGAAGTAAAAGAAGATGTGTTTGAAACAATTTCTCGCTTTAGAAGACACAAATATGCCTTTACTACGGACATAAAAAAGATGTATAGACAAATCTTGATAGATCCAGATCAAAGAGACCTTCAGAGAATACTGTGGAAACCTGGACTCGGTGCTGAAGTTTCAGTTTACAGGTTGAAAGCAGTAACTTACGGAATGTCCAATGCCCCCTTCCTTGCAATAAGAACTCTGCAACAACTGGCCGAAGATGAAAAATATCGATATCCTTTGGCTTCGGAAGCTCTTCTGCAGGACTGGATGATGTTGTAAGTGGAGCCCAGAATCTAGAAACTGCCCTTCAATTGCAACTCCAATTGCGAGATTCTCTACAGTCATGCGGAATGAAACTTCACAAGTGGTCTTCGAATTCTAATCAATTGTGGAATAGTCCATCTTCATCAGATGCCGAGCACTCATTTTCTATCGATAATGACTTATCGGTCAAAGCTTTGGGCATCAGCTGGAAGCCATTCGAAGATAAGTTTGTTTATAAGGTGTCAACCGCAGTAAAATCATCGTACACTAAGCGTGAAGTTCTCAGCGTGATAGCTAAATTATACGACCCTCTTCGTTTTTTAGCACCAGTCTTGACAAGAGCTAAAATCCTATTACAGCGATTGTGGCAGCAAAAACTAGATTGGGATGAAGTTCTGCCAAATCCAATCAGCGATGATTGGAATGAATTTGTGACAACTTTAAAGTGCATCGAGGATGTGAAAATTGATAGATTTATTCTTTCGGACGACATTCAACGAATTGTCCTTCAGTGATTCGCAGATGCGTCTGAAGCAGCCTATGGAGCTGTAGTCTATCTTCAATGTTTCACTTCAACGCATAGTGCTAAAGTGACTATTCTTGCAAGCAAATCACGTATATCACCAATTCGAGTGATTTCGATTCCCCGCCTTGAACTGTGTGCCTGTGTTCGTTTAGCCCAGCTTGTGCAAAAATTACGTGCATCTTTACGATTAGAAATTAGTGAAACTGTACTTCATACCGATTCTACGATTGCATTAGCGTGGTTGAATACACCTGCGAACCACCTGAAGATATTTATCGCCAATCGTGTTTCCAAAGTTCAAACCTTGACAGAAAACTGTCACTGGGCCCACGTGCCGTCATCTCTTAATCCTGCTTTCCGTGGGTTAAGCCCTCGTGATATTCACAATCAAAAAATTTGGTGGAATGGCCCACCATTCCTAGAACAAGGTGAGTTATCCAATGAGCGAACAAGCTCACCCCTGACGAATGAATATGACTACTCTTGTGAACAGGTGTTGATACTCCAGTTTTTAATGTTTGTATTTCAACTAACTATAAGTTATCTCTTTTATATGATTTATTAAGTAATAACTATGTGAAAATTCTTCGTATATTTAGTTATGTGTTAAGATTAATATTAAGCAATCTAATTTAAAGGTCCTCTTAGTGTTTCAGAGGAAAGGAGACTGATCAAAATGGTTCAAGAAGAGGCGACGATATTCAGATTTACCTTATGAGACTAAATATCCTGCAATTTTACCCCATAAACATAAATTGACAAATCTAATAATAGTGCATTGTCACATTAAAAATCTTCATATTGGTGCTTCTTCCCTTCTGCACTTAGTAAGAGAAAAGTTTTGGCCTTTGGGTGCTCGCTCTCTGTGCAGAAAATTAGTGCGCGATTGTATTGTTTGCTTTAAAGCAAAAGCAATTGCGATGTCTCAACTAATGGGTAGTCTTCCCAGAGACAGAGTAGTTCCAAATTTTCCCTTTAACTGCTCTGGAGTTGATTTCTGCGGTCCATTAATGGTCAGATATCGTAATCAGAGAAAAGGTGTGCTCCATGAAATGTATATTTGTAACAAAAGCTCTTCATATAGAGATGGTATCGGATCTAACTTCGGAGGCTTTTATTGCCACTCTTAAAAGGTTTTTTGCTCGCCGTGGTAAAAGTTCCAAATTATATTCTGATAATCGCAAAAATTTTGTTGGCGCAAATAGGGAAATTAATAAGCTTTTGAGATTAGTTAAGCAGCCAGAAGAAGAGCTTTCTGCCTTTTTGTCTACTGAAGGTATTGAATGGAAATTCATTCCGCCGAGAGCGCCTTCTTTTGGTGGCTTGTGGGAGGCTGCCGTAAAGTCTGTAAAATACCATCTTAAGAGAGTTGTGGGCAAAGCATTTTTGACATATGAAGAGTTTTTGACTGTCTGTATTCAAATCGAGGGCATTTTAAACTCCCGGCCCTTATGCCCTTTATCGAGCAATGTGGACGATTTAAATGCTCTTACACCAGCTCATTTTCTAATAGGTAGATCCATGAACTTAATTATTGAACCTAACTTAACCATGTTAAAGGAAGGTACACTCAGGAGATGGCAAAACGTGACGAAATTAGTACAGCTTATTTAGAATACCGAGGATATTTAAGTGACTTACAGCAACGTAATATAAGTTCAAAAAGATTAAAATTGGTGATTTAGTGATCCTATGCCTACCCTTAAGTGGCCCTTGGGTAGAATCATATAGATATTTAGTGATAATTTAATCAGGGTCGTCAAGACTCAATATGGAGAGTACAAGCGAGCTATCTCGCGAGTGTGTCTTCTTCCTATGCCAAATTGAACTTTATTTTATTGTGAAATATTTTTTTCAATTTTATTTTTTGTATTATTGTTGAATGTTAATAACATGTCAACGGGGGGTGAATGTTCCGGCCTTGCCTTGTTACTTAATAGATGGCGCTTTTAAAATACATATACATTTTTACTTCTCTTTTTTTATTAAATACAGTCCATCATGTCGTCGTGAAGTGTGGTGCCTTTTTTTCTGTGTGTCGAGCTTTTCTTGTGAGTGTATTAAAGTAGCATTTTCTATCAAATCAAAATCCGTACTGGAAAATGTTGCATGACGTTGGACCATCATGAATCGTAATCAAGAATTTTGACTTAGACAGAAAGGTTGAAATAAAAATCGATTTAAGCCTTAATGTAGAATAAAAATTGAGTTGTATTAATTAAAATACCGATTTATAATAGAGCATTTAATTATTTAAAAAAAAGACATTTCTATATATCTGAAAACCATTTTTCAACTTGGTTTATTTGATGAATAGTTTGAATTTTTGTTATTTTATCCAAAGACATGTCAACTTTCAATGTGTATTGTATTCAGATGCAGTTTTGGTTTTGACTACAAGTTTCTGATGATGGAAGTGTGGTGGTAACTATTTCTTCTCATCAGAGTTATGTCCCCCCCCCCTCTTGAAAAAAGGTTCATAATTAGAAGAGCTAAGTCCATATTTGTTTTTAAGAATTGAATATCATAATTTCCATATCTATAGACAACTTCTGAGCTATCAACATAATGAACAGAGGGCTAAATAATAAACGGACCACCCCTAAATAACTTTTGACTAAATGATTGGATCTTCACGTTCTAGGACTCAATCTTAATGGCTCGTGAGGGTGACCTCAATTGTGGTAATTAATGAGTGCAGACGATATTTTAAGTTACGAAATCAGACACAAAAACGTATTTTCTTTGTACAAGCATGCCTTTTTGTCGACCGATTTGGATTTCGGACCCCCAACATAAAGGGTGTAGTCGCAATCTGGGAAATAGGGTCACCAAAGTTTGAATAGGAGAGCGATCCAAAGTTTAAAATTTTTAATTTTACTGAATTGCGTATTTTTTCGAATAATATTTAATTTAATAATAAAAAGTAATAAATATTTATTAAAGGACTGGGATAGCTTGGTTGGTTGGGCACTGTCCAGGAGGTCGTGGGTTTGAAGTCTGCCGGCCAAAGACTCCCCGTGTAGTAAATGGTGACTGATGCACGTTAAATCTGTCGAGTCACAAAGTCATCCCTGTCCCCTTAACAAATCATACCTCTGGGGTATTGATCCAGGAGTTTTCTTGTCTTCTGGATTGGTTCAAAATTACAAGTCTACGGGGTGGAACATTAGTAGTCGTAAACTACTAATGTTACTGACAAGCGTAAACTAATAATCGTAAACTAACTACTAATAATCGTAAACTACAAAAGTTCATATTTAAATAGGTAAATAAAGATATAATTCATAACATATCAACTTCAGTTGAAGCTCTAAAAATAAATGTATTAATGTATAAATGTATGTAAGGAGAAAATTTAAAATTCCCTTTTGCACCTTAAAAACCTTCTTTTGTAAATTTCTTCTAAAGTATTCACAGTCTGAGTGCGCAACTGCTCATGGAAGTGTTGCCAATTTACGATGTAAGAAATTAAGAGAATTTGCAGTCGATTATCTCTAGAATTACTGGACTGATTTTAATGAAATTTGATGTGTACAGTCAGCAAAAAAAAAAAAGATATCACCCTGAATAATTTTCGTTCTAATGATCGGATTTTCACGAACTAAGTGTCAATCTTAATGGTTCCTGGGGGTGACCTCAAATATGCTAACTATTAATTAAGTTACGAAATTAGACACAAAAACGTACTTTCTTTGAATAAACATCTATTTTTTTTTTACATATTTGAATCCAGATACTTGAATTAGGGGGGGGGTAGACAAAATTTTGAAAAAAATGGGTGGTAAATAGGGTCGCAACAAAGGTTTATATATTTGGCGATAGTCCAGAAAACCGCCAAAAAAAAGTCACCAGCGCAAACGAATATTTTAAGATAACCCATTGACTAATTCAAAAGAAGAATGATTAATTTTACTAGGTTGCTAAGCAACCAAACTCTGACTGAAAAAAAAAATTGAAATAATGTTCTGTGATTACTCAGAGAGGTTTAATTAATAGTTAATAGAAAATATCTCGGAGTTTCTAGGTAATAGATAATTTTTAAGCTGATTTCTGTCCAAAAAGCAAAGTTTTTTTTTATTTTAATCTCCCTTGAAAAGAAAATTTGAATCGATTATAAATTATTTATGATCTTCTAAGTTTTAGAATTTAAATACATGAACATTTCATCTGATAATTTTTAGATTATGTTGTTTCTGCTATATTTATTCGAGGATTTCATACTAAAATCAAATTAACATAACTTATTATGGCTAAATACAAAGTTTTAGGGATAATCACTTTTACAGCTTTAATCAAGTCTTCTAGGCAAGAAAGTTTGAAGGAAATAAAAGTGCTTGAAAAATAAAATGTGTATTGTATAGTAATTCTAATGCGCATTCACAAGTTTTTCTATAATTTACGATATTTCTTTTTCCTATAACTCAAGGAATTGCTGAATGTTTAGTGGTATTTTAAAAGCATTGAAATAGGTTATGTTTAAGAATAAGATATTGAAATAATATGTTGCATATAGTATGATTCATTGTTTCAAAAATCGCTTCATTCTGTTAGATATTTAGATTACAAGGTTTTCTTTGGATAAAGATGATTAGCAAATAGCATCCTTATGCTTCGATACATTTAGAAACTTACGTTCGCAAATTCACCATAAAATATCGCACATCATATTCTTCAATTACGATAAGCTACATTTACCACCAAATACTGATACTATGATTATTTTCGTTTTCTTATATATATCTGATATGATACTCTCTTTTTAAACAGAGCTTGTAAGGTCCTTAAGATACTGAAAGGGGGGCACGAAAACTTAAGAGATAAAATATTCAATTTCATTAACTCAAAATATCTGGTCTCAAAATTTTAATTTTAAACCAAGTTAAATATAACTTTTACAATATTGATGCTCTTATGTTTTTAAAGACCACATAAATCCTGTTGAAATATGAAAATGCATATTTTTACTTTAACGAGTGTAAAACCCTTATCAAAATAATGATCAAGACCTAAATGTTAAACAGTATAATTGATGATAAAAACTCAACTGGCTTCAAAAAATATGAAGAGGGAAGTAAAAGTGGACATGTTTCGAGCGTTCAAATATATTCACCCATTCTCAAAACTTGTCAAGCTTGAATAACTTGTGACTTTTATTATTGTGCTCAAAACATGTCTATTTTTATCATCATCTATTAATTTTTAAATCAATGAAGTTTTTATATTTTCGATTCAATTTCTTGGGATTATCTATTTAGTTACACAAAATATTAAATTATTTCACTCGATATTAAAATAAGTTTTACTTAAGTTATAGGCACAAGTTCTTAGATTAAAAAAATAATAATTCGCTAGTTTGTAAAAAAATCAATGCAGTACAATTTTTTTTTTGCTGCAAGCCTTAACATTTTAATTTAAGGACATAAAAAAATTCCGTTTACAATTGAAATTTCAAAAGTCGAATGTGAAAATGGAATGTCCCCTAGCACCAGAAATCGAAATTAAATAGTTACAAGGACAACTATTTTAAACAAGTTAGCGTTTCCGTTCTTCTCGAAGTTGTTTGAAAAGGTATTTTGTATATATAGATTCCAAAGTTTATTCTACAAATATTTTACGGTATACTTTCGGAGTATTTTGATCGAGTTTATTTTTGCACCCTTATTTGCTTAAAATTATTAAATAATATGCTTAAAATAAATTATTCAAGCAACATGATTTAACGCATTTATAGTATAATAGTAAACGGGGCTTCTATCGCATATCCTTAACCTTGATACCGCTATCATTAAATGAATGGAAAAAGCTTAGATAAATAATAAAAGTTAATTTTTTCCCCGTTTTAATTTTCAAGGAAATATGTTTCGATCAAACAGATTTCATTCTGGAAATAGCGAAATTATTGAGTAGGTCCCTTGGAGCAATATCATTCTTATCCTCTTTTGTCGAAATATAGGAAAAACTGGTTTTCACAGCTCTGTAAAAAGTATGTTAGCTTTCTTGCCACGTTTTTTATTTTTTTTTTTTATTTTTAATCAAAATAAGTTCGGAAATTTACGTATTTTTTATTGAATTTTTTTAAATCAGATGATTCTAAAATTCGCACGGCTTCGGAAACTTCTTACAAATTTCAATTTTTAGTGTTTCCTGCTAAACAAAATAAGGCATTGTTCCTGATAACAAATTATACTACAATAATATCTTGGGAATCGTGCTAAAGTAAAAAATTAAACAAAATAGTTTAGATATTATCCGTAAAAAATTCTACATGGAATCATAAAGAAAGAATCATTTAAGATACTGAGATATTTTAAGACGCTTAAAAGTTTTGGCTACGTATTTGACAGCTTTTTATGTTCGGTATCTTTATAGTCTTTGTAGTGATTTATAAAACATGGACACTATTTTAGATAATCTATGTTTAAGTCACAAATAAAACAAAAAAGACAATCAATGATTTATATTCTTTTTTCGAAAAAAATAGTATGCTTAGTAAATAATCAGCTGTTTTGCATTAAATAATTTTAAACAGCGGAATGTTTTTAATTTCTTAACAAGGCTTTATTCTTAGCTAGCAGACAATAATTCTTTTTAAAAAAACTTGATTATAATGTAAAAAGGAACTTTACTTTAAAGAAAATCTAAATTAAAGTACTAAAAAAATTGATTTAGTATATTAATGAAGAAATAATAAATGTAGTAGGGTAAAGAATAAAATTTTTAAAAATGCTAAAATTTAATTAAATAGTTGGTAAAATAGTTCTGCGAAACACTTCCGGACAGGTGATTAAAAAATTACTTTTAAGATTAACACGATATATAAGATGTTGAGAAATTTGCGATGATGTGTGAGATATGCTTAAATATGTTTACTACGTATTTTTATTAATATTCATAAAAAATATATACAAGAAACTGATAAATATTTTATTCCAAATCTCTTCATACGTATGTATATTATTGTAATTGTATCAGTTATTGAGAAAAAAAAACTAAAAAATAATCACATTAAATAAGCACAATTTGGTGTATAATCATATTCTATCAAAAGCATGCTTTTATAAAACTCGACATTCGTTGAATAAAATGTTTTTTATTCAAAAAAATGTTTTATTCAAATTTCTTTACTTAATTTCAAATAGATTTTTAGAGGACTAAAAAAGAAACATCGTATTTTATAGTTTTAAAAAAATAAAAAGATTAGCAAACGATTATTAGCGAAAAAAATAGGAATGAAATTTTACGCCACGCGCGCTAAATCAAGTTCTTCGTGAGTTTATCACATTTTACTATTAATCGCCCCATTTAATCATTTTTTCATTGTCGCCAAATTATTTTTTTTTAAATAATTAATTTTAATTTTTCTCACCTTTTAATAAATAAAAACAGTTGAAACTTCAGATTTTTCAATTGAAAAATATGTAGATTAAAATGGTATAAAAAAATCCATACCTTATAATTTAAAATTTTTTCATCCTCTCTTTAATTAAATAATAAAAAATAATTAATAATTATTAAAAATTATTTTTTTCATGAAATTATCTTTGAGTAAATGCGTTTTATGAGTTGGTGCAATATTTTTTTGAATTGCTTCATTAGTTTTTAAAATATGACTGAAAACGCAAAAAGTGAAATTAACATTAAGGGGTCCAAACTTTGAATCGCTCTCCTGACCAAGCTATGGGAACCACATTTCCCAGATTGCGGTTACCCCCTATATTTTGAAGATAAGGAATCCAAATATGTAAAAAAAAAAATATATGTTTGTTCAGAGAAAGTACGTTTTTGTGTCTGATTTCGTAACTTAATTAATAGTTAGCACTAACTAATTAGCATATTTGAGGTCACCCCCAGGAACCATTAAGATTGACACTTAGTTCGTGAAAATCCGATCATTAGAACGAAAATTATTCAGGGTGATATCTTTTTTTTTTTTTTTTTGCTGACTACATTGATAGAATAAAAAACAAAAAACCATTCAACAATTGTAATACACACGCATGATCGTGTGTAACTCACTCGTTGGAGTCGGAAGGTATGAAACAGCTGTTGCAGAATGAACAAACAAAACAGGTTAATACTTCTCTTACAGATATGTACGCCTTGCAGCGAGATTTCATACTTGAAATAAGGCACTATATATTGTTTCCTGTATCAATTGTCCTGAATTGTCCTGTAGCTATTTCATATCTTCCGACTCCAACGAGTGTTATGCACGATCATGCGTGTGTATTACAATTGATAAATTATTATTTGTTTTGTATTGTACCAATGTACATATCAATTTTCAATAAAATCGGTCCAGTAGTTCTAGATATAATCGACCAAGTCCGCACAGTCTCTTAATTTCTTACACAAGTTTATATGAATGAAGGAGTTAAGAGAAAATTTAAAATTTACTTTTACACCTTAAAAAAAAATTTTTTTTTTTTTGCAAATTTCTTCTAAAGTATTCGCAATCTGGTTATGCAACTGCTCATAGAAGTGTGTACCAGTGTTTCCAATTTACAACATATTACAGAAGAAATATAACCAATAAATTAAAATGTTATTCAAGATTTCCATTTTATCCAACTAATCCTCCCCTCTCACCTAACTACTTTAGGTACGTATTAAATTATTTCATTTTATGTTATAATTATTTCATTTTAAATTATTTCACTTTATCAAAATGTGTTTAAATTTATTAAAATTATTGCATATTTTAAAAATGCTTTATTTCGAGTATTTCTATTTATTTTATAACCGTCGTTGTACAGCCAACCCAATTATGGGCTTACGACTACCAATGTTCAACTCCGTGTCCTTGTAATTTTGATCCTAATCCAGAAGACAAAGGAGCTACTGGATTAGTACCCCCAGAGGTTTTGATTTGTTATGGGAACTTGGAGAACTTTGTGACTCGACAGATTTAAGGTGCACCAGGCACCATTTACTACACGGAGAGTCTTCAGCCACCGGGGATCGAACCCACGACATAGGCCCAGTGCCCTACCAACCAGGCTATCCCGGCCCTACGTATTAAATTGTATTAAATACCTATTACCACAGTATAACCACTACATATTACCACATTTAATTAAACATCAGTAATAGTTTGGCCTAATTATTTTTACCCTTGATTAAACACCTAAAATCTCTCGATTTGTGGTGATAATTTCAAAAAATAATATTTGTGTTTTCTTGCTTCAGTTCAAGAATGTCGACTCTGTAGAAAATAAAATGTATCAAAATACCAATTAATTTGTAGTAGAAAGAAAATATACGTTTCTATAAAATTCAATCAAAAACTTTAATATGCTTAAATCACATTGTTAAATAATTCGTGATGACTCTATTTGAAAACTAACTCAACATGAGTTCTTTTTTCTATACACATCTTTCCAATAAATATGAATGAATAGAAATATTATGATACAATTCAAAATGGGTGATGAACATGTTATATGAAGTTCGTGTACTTTTCGTATTCCGAAACATTATTTTCCTCACTCGTTGGAATTTGTATTATTCAGTACATATACAGTAAAACATTCCACTACAAGCCAGAGGTTAAGGCCCCACAATTTTGAGAATAAAGACATGAGTATAGTAATGGGGTAAGCATTGCGCACAAGCCACCTTTACTTCCCGACAAGCTCTTACAAACAATCGTTCAGTAGAGATCGAAAAAATTTTATATACAGTAGAGCTGCGATTATCTGCGGAACAGAGTGACAGCGGATAACAAAAATCTTGTTTAATTTAAAGAAGGAAAAAAAAATAGGGTGGAAACATGAAAATACTTTTAAAATGTATTCTTACCTTTGTATATGCATTATACTCTCAATTTCTCGAAAACCTTGTCACATTTTTTTCCATGGCATTATATATTCACCAACTGTTAATTTGAATTACTATGTCGAAGGGTTTCTTCTCAAAACCTTGTTCTCATGTCAAAACTTTTTATGGTTTTCAATTGATAGTCCAGCATAATGTTGATGGTAATCATCAATAATTCTATCATGAACCATTATATTTTTTATGATAACCAACACAAGTAACCATCACCTCAATGCAGGAATTCGGACTGACTTATGATAGTCTACCATAAAAATAGAAACTTGTTTTGATGGTTTGTTCATGTTGAACCATCAGAAATTTCCATCATAGTTTTTTAGAAATCAAATGTTGGAACGATCATGAAACACCATCATCCCAATGTAGGAATTCGGACTGATTTATGATGAGTAGACAGCGGATAATATGCAATTGCATACGTGCATATGCAATTACATATTTTAGCACTTTTTGCCATTTGTGCATATAAATGCATAAAAAGGTATATTTGCTCTTATAAATGCATATTTTCAGCATTTTATGGCTTTTCCCTCCTAAAACCATATTACTATTCTTTTTATGTTAGCATAAGGAACGCTTTAAATTTTGTTTTGTCGTTCTTTATCACCTGAAAGGGTCAGCTGGATTGATGTTGCTGGGGGTGATTGCAATCACGTGAAAAAGATGTAGAAATGAGGTGTGTGTCGGGAAGGGGGGTACAAGGGGCCCACCCAAACAGACATTCGTCATAGAAACCTCAGAAAGGGATGGTCAGATATTCTATGAAGGGATGTCTTTTCCTGGAATAAATAATTGTCAATCTGTGTGGGAAAAATAAGGCTTCTGTGGTAGGTAGAAAATGACCTCCCTTTCCTGTGATTGATTAGTTAAAAGGTGGAGCGAATACATTTTCGGAGAGAGCTGCTATTCTAACATATTTCGATAGTTCATCCGATAGATAGATAGTTTCGACATCCATCAGTTGAATACGTAGTTAGTGAAGCTTCGAACTTGATTTTTGACTACTGAATTTTATAATATGCCAAAAATTAAGTCGACTAAATCAAATTTAATGAAGACATGGATTTCGGACTATGGGAAGGACTTTACGACCGATGGGGAAATAGTATTTTGTGTGATTTGTCAAAAACACATTTCCTGTGAAAAAAAAGTACCAAATCGATCAACATATAAAGACTAATGCTCACTCCGCGAAGAAAAAGCAGTATACAAAAGGATTTGTTCAAAGTTTATTAACTATTCCTGTTCAAGCAGCTAAAAAGGAAAGGGATTTTTCTAGTGATTTATGCAAAGCCTTAGTAAGCAGCAATATTCCTTTAAAAAAGTTAAATAATCCAAACTTAAGACAGTTTTTAAAAAAAATATTGTACCAATCAGATCATTCCCGATGAATCGACTTTAAGAAAAAACTACCTTCAGCCGATATATAACGAAGTACTGGATGATATTCGACGAGATATTGGAGATGGCCCTATATGGATTGAAGTCGATGAGACGACAGATAAGTGCGGTCGCTATAATGCTCATTTTATTTGTGGAAAAATGGATAATATTCCTACTCGACCACATCTTCTAGCAAGCAAAGCCCTTGAAAAAGTCAATCATTCAACCATAGCAAGGTTTGTCAATGATTCTATCAGATTATTATGGCCTGATAGAGATGGTTCTGAAGATGTTTTGATTTTCGTCAGTGATGCCGCTCCGTATATGGTCAAATCTGCAGCAGTACTGGAAATTTTTTATCCCAGAATGCTTCATATTACATGTTTGGCTCATGCTGTTCACAGACTGGCTGAGACTGTTCGAGAAGTATTCTCCTCTGTGAATGATTTAATTTCTAGTATCAAGAAAATTTTTCTCAAGGCACCTGTGCGCATAAAATTGTATAAAGAAATGTATCCTGATTTGCCCTTACCTCCACAGCCTGTGATAACAAGGTGCGGTACATGGATTGAAGCTGCACGTTTTTACGCTAATAATTTTGATGCAATAAAGTCAGTTGTAGATGCAATTGACAGTTCCTGGGCTTCTTCAGTTTATGTCACAAAAGAATTACTACAGGATATCTCTTTGCAGAAGGACTTGGCCATAATTTACACTCACTTTTCTTTCTTAAGTGGAGCAATAACAAAG
This sequence comes from Parasteatoda lunata, assembly GCA_949128135.1. Lineage (NCBI taxonomy): Eukaryota > Metazoa > Arthropoda > Arachnida > Araneae > Theridiidae > Parasteatoda > Parasteatoda lunata. The sequence goes on along the minus strand of OX421975.1, from coordinate 12,179,876 downwards.
CTCGAAACACGAGGTCTTCCCCTGGCTGAGGCCATATCCGAAATTGAAAAAATTCAACAGTGCATCAATGCTCTTCCAGACTCAGTTGGGAAGAAAATAAAAGAAAAATGGTGTTTCGTTCAAAACAAAAATTCGGGTTTTGCAGCAGTGAAGAAGATGAATGATTTTCTTAATGGAAACGGAACTGAACTTCCAGAGAAAGTAAAACCAATGAGTACGAAATTGTACCAGTTTTGTCCAATAACATCGGTTGACGTGGAGAGGTCATTTTCTGCTTTCAAAACGATCTTTGATGACCGACGACATCAATTCACCCTTGAAAATTTGGAAAAACACTTAGTTGTGTATTGCAACAAAAATTATTCAGTTTAATAAAATCTTTCCGGAAAATGCGATGATTTTTCTTCTCTCATTTATCATACTTCAGTTTCAGGCTTTTTCTTCAGTAATGTGTAGATTCAAGTAAGAAATATTTTGATTTTCTTCCTTTTAACAAAAAAATGTTTTAGCTGTGTTTGTTGGAAAAAGTAAGTAGTAGTATTTAAATAAGTTGAACTTTTAATTTCTATTTTAAATGCATATTTCTAGTTTTAAGAGCATATATTCAAGTTTTTTAGTGCATATTTGCATGCATATTTTGTCCGTTTTTTAGTGCATATAATCCGCTGTCTAATGATGAGCCAACATGAAAAAAAGTTGATTTGATTGTATATTACTGAAAACCAGCAAGAATTCCCATTAAACAATCATTTAAATGTATATTCGGAACCATCATGGAACAAAACGGATCATCATGGACTGTCGGTCCGTGAGAATCAAACATAACTTGATGGCTAACCATCATAGTACTAAAGTAGCATTTTCCATCATGGAATGATGGAAGTTTATTGGCATAGCAGAAACCATGAACGCATAATGGAAAATGTTGGATGATGGGGACCATTATGAATCACACTGAAAACAACATAAACCATCAAAATTTTTCGATGGGACCTTCAAGAATTTTGACTTGGGTTGAGACGAATTTTTTTCGAAATAGAAGATAAATTTTTTGAGGAAAAATCACTGTGTAAGTTTATTTATAAACCAATTTTTTTCTATTTAATGCATAATTATTTTTGTGTTTCTTTTTCCGTAAAATTATAATTATTGTATTAAGACTTATAGTCAACTATCGTTACATACATATTTAGTAGTAGTTATTCTTGTATTTCATGACTCTACTTTTTAGAGTAATATTTTAGAATATATTTTCTACTTTTTAGAACCAATTTAGTTCCGAAATTGCTGTCTCGAATTTTTTTAGCGTCTCTTCAACTTTGGGATATCGAGAGTATACTGTATTTTTAATTGTTTGTATATCATTCAGTCGAAATGTTTGCTCTACGATTAAATAAGTGAAAAAACAAATGATAAAAAATAAATAAATAAATTAGTATGTACATAGACTTTATAAACAAGTTCATGCATAAAATTGTTCACTTTTTATAAATCAATGATCACGTGTCACATAATTATCGATCTCTTCACTGAACTAGCACCGCAGATAATAGGGGCAATAATAATAGAAGAGGCATTTACTAAGATTTGACTATAATTCTTTATTATAGAGGAGAATCGGGTAGCCCCGCCCACTTAAGGAGTATTGCTTATATTTCTGTATAATATTGAGTAATAGTCAATATTTTTCTTTGTTTCTATTGTTTTATCATCTAATTAAATAATGCAAAAAGAATAAACCAAAAAAAGAATAGCTTAACTTAAAAAAATAGAAATTTAAAAAATTTGACTACTGTATTCAACATATTTTCAAAACTATTGTTTACCAGCTGCATAAATACTTGAAACTTTGAAAATAGTCTTTTTTTAATATACTAATTAATGTCCGATGGCCCATTGACTTGAAAAAATATTCTATACATATGAAATTGACAGTGGGTGGGAGTACCCGACACTCCCCCTATATATTTTTTTTTTATCCTTTATTGAATAATTTGTATTGCACAGTGAGTTCACAATATACAATATACACTGCTTCACAATATACACTGCTCTGAAATAATAGAAGAGGCATTTACTAATTTTTGAATTAAATTTTTAATTTTATATTTTATTTACTTTTTTTTCCTTTATTAATTAAGATTTCTCGGTGAGTCCTTAATGTCTATTTTTTTTCACCATCACCACTACATACACTACTCTGAAATACTGCATTTACTAAGTTTTTCTTAATTTTTGATTCATTGAATCATTTTATAAATTTTAAGGTGCAATTTGTCATACTTATCATTAAAGTCTTCGGAAATTTGAGGAACCAACAATAAAAAAAGTGCTTTCGCTATAAGTAAAACAATTATTTTGATTGCCATGTGCAATAAATGAGCAAATTTTCACAAATCTAAATTAAATATGCATGGAGATATGCACATATTTTATATTAATATTTTTAAAAAATCGTTTCTTTGCCTTGTTACTAGAATTGTTAAATATTCAACTCAATGAAATTTTTGGAGTAATTTTTAGTTTAAAAAAAATATAATTTTAAAATTTTAAAAAATAAAATATGCAAGAAATGAATGATTACAAAAGTCCTTTCCGCATATGCGTCAACAAAATTTAGAAAAAAAATTTATGAAAAAAAAAAAGTTTTAAATTGTTCCCGCACTTGCTCATCATGAAAGGAATTCTCTAAATACTCATATCTTACGGAATGTTTAATGAATAGTTTTTAAAATTTTAAAATTATAATTTTGTCAATACTTAAAAATGATTTTTTTATTAAAATATCTCCATGAATATTTAATAAGCTTATAATAATAAAAATATGGTATTAATGATAATAATATTATATTAATAATAATATTATATTAATAATGTAATAATTACAAGAAATTAATAAGATAGTCTTACTAAAGTTTGTGTTGTTATTGCAATTGATAACCACAATAATCGATGCAAGTTACTATATTTTTATTACCAGTCACTATTTCTATATTATGTTCATAGCACGTAATTTATTCTCGGCCTCTCAAAAAGCTTTAAACATGAGAAATAGCATTACTTAAACATTTCTAAGGCTGTAAAATATTTCTCTATAAATACTTTTTCTTGAAAAAAAAAATGACAAAAATTGAAAGTGTGCTTTTCAATATTAAAGAGTGATGCGTGTATGGTATCCACAAAAATTCTTTACAAATATTATATAACCGGTTTAATCATACAAAACGTTCGTTGGCATAAAAAGTTGATATTCAACGGAAAAATAAGAGATAATATACATGCACAGGTAATTGGGTGAGACCCATGCGTTATTTTAAACAAAACATTATTATTTAAGCATGAAATAAACAAAAACGTTATCAATTTTTAAATTTTCTTCCATTTAAAAGTAAGTTTCATCACATATTCGTTTCAAAGCAATTTATTTTTATTTAAATAGTTAAAAACCTCCAATAATCATCTTTTTTTTGTTTTTTAATGTTATAAAATAGCTCAGTAAAAGTAGCACTCTTGTAACTCACCGTATTTAAACTTTTTTGTGTTTTTTTATTGCTATTGAAATATATATAAACGAATGACTAACCCAATAAATAAATACCCTGTCTTGTTTTCAACATGTAAATCGTAAAATAGCGCACACCTTCATTAACATGCTCACACACTCAACTTTTTATGAAGGGTGTTCCGTTATGACCGCCCTTAATGTATGTTTTTAGAATCTTTGCAGAAAATGAAGTAAAAAAAAAGCAATGCATAATATCCGCCTCAAATTTGTATTTAAAGAAAGGAAAAAAGGTTTTCAAACTCTAGGCAATCATTACCGAATCCAATGTGGGCAAAGTAAATTATTATTCTGGTAGGATTAAAATGCGTTTTATTAAGATCCGTCTTTTAGCTTAATTTTTTTTTCAAAGATTTTTATCTAATCATCACTCTTAATTTTCTCATCCGAGAATTTTTTTAAAATCTTTTTTTATAACCAGGCAATTTTGGGTTTACGACTACTAATGTTCAACTCCGTAGCCTTGTAATTTTGAACCGACAATGGAACTTTTGGATCAAGTATTGAGAGAAATTTGCCTTCGTGGAGGACTTTTTGATGGAACTGACCCGCATGTGAATTACATGAAGAGGAAATTCACGAGAACCTCCCGCGATTAGCTTGACGGCAAGAGGACTCTAACCCATGGCCCGTTTACCACTGAGGATATTTTACGCCAGCACTGTTGTCGGTGCGAGCCGTGTGCGAAATTCGTATCGACCAGCCATCGCCGAGATTCAAACCCAGTTTGCCTCATTGGAAGGCGAATGCTCTATCCCCTGAGCCATCGTGTTACTCTCATCCGTGATTTTATTTCATTTTATATCCTTCGTTGAACAGTCGACCCAGTTTTTGGGTTTACGACTACTAATGTTCAACTCCGTAGCCTTGTAATTTTGAACCAATCCAGAAGATAAAGAAACTCTTGAATCAGTACCGTCAGAGGTATGATATGTTATGGGAACATGGAGGACTTTGTGACTCATCAGATTTAACGGGCATGGGGAGTCCACTGCAGGCTGGAGTTGAACCCACGATCTCTTGGACATGGGTCAAACGCCCTACCAATCAGACTATTCCGACATCCGTGATTGCCCAGAACTTGAAAACAATTAGGTCTTTTCACATCTAAATATTAATTCACGTTACCTTATTTGCATTATTTTTACGCTTACTTCGCTCTTTACAAATATTCTAAAAAAAAATATCAAGGTCGGTCTTTTATGAACACCCTGTATATGACTTGTTTAATGACTAGTTATGGTATCACACAGATCCAGCATGCACCCTCATGTGCCTGTTCAGATTCCCACTCTGGGAAAACCTAAGCAGGCATAGTTTGCACTGATAAGGTTTTTCGCCGCTGTGTATCCTCAAGTGTTTGGTGAGGGTCGAACTGTCTGAGAACGACTTCTTGCACATGTAACACCTGTACGGTCTCTCACCCGAGTGAGTCCTCATGTGGGTGGTCACCGACGAGCTCTGTGAGAACCTCCTGTCGCACACATGGCAACGGAACGGTTTCTCACCACTGTGCGTCCTAATGTGCGCCGTCAAATTGGCGGCCTGGGAGAAAGACTTGTGGCAGGTGCCGCACCTATAGGGACGCTCACCGGAATGCGTCCTCATGTGCGTCTTCAGCGTACTCGGCCTGGCGTACGTCTTGCCGCAGATCTGGCACAGGTTCATCTTTCCCGACGAGTTGGAGTCGTTATCCGTGATGATGGCCACTGGACTGTCTGTGGCGTCATCGATCAAGTGGGCGGAGGGGATGGGGCTGTCGGGTTGGACTAGATTGGATGCTGGGAAACAGGCCGCCCTACCCGTTGGGATGGTACGGAGCTTGTTTTTAAGGATGAGTGGTGACTGCGTGTTGCTCTCGGCGGCTGGTACGGTGACTGCCGCGTGCTTGCAGGGATAGAATGATGTCTTGAAAGTGGAGGCGCAGTTGGTGAAGTCCCTTTCAATGGACGGCAGTGGCAGGGTTGTTGTGTCGGCCGGACGAAATTCGGCTGTGAAAGTGTAAGTACCAGATGACTGGGTTGGAGACTGGGCATTATACTGCATCTGTTATTTTAAAAGAGAGAGAGAGATCGGTCAAATTATTTTTTATCAAATTTCAAACTACTTTTAAACAGCAATTTATTTAACAAGTTGGGTATTTTTTATTTATTTTATAACCGTCGTTGAACAGCCGACTCAATTTTCGGGTTTACAAATACTAATGTTCAACTCCGTAGCCTTGTAATTTTGAACCAATCCAGACGCGACAAGGAAACTCCCGAATCAATTCTCCCAGGGGTATTGATTTGTTATGGGAACATGGGGGACTTTGCGACTTGACAGGTTTAACGTGCATCAGTTATCATTTAATAAACGGGAAGTCTTCGGCCTGCGGGGATCGAACCCACGACCTCTAGGACATCGGCCTAGTGCCCTACCAACCAGGCTATGCCGGCCGTTAACAGTTGTTGTTGTAGTTCATTTACCTCGCACTAGAGCTACAAAATGGGCTATTAGCGACGGTCTAGGATACATTCCTGAGGATGATCCGAAGACACGCCATTACAATTTCGATCCACTCCAGAATGGATGGCACCCCCGCTTCGGTAGCCCGACGACCTGCATGCGAAGTTGAGCACTTTACGGTATAACAGTTTTAACGAGGACTAATACCGCACATCCCGGTCCCTACGCAGACTGATCCAAGTGGTCATCCACCCACACACTGGCCGCAGCTAGTGATGCTTAACTTCGGTGATCTGCTGGGAACAGTGTCTTAGCGATCAGTTTACGGCGGGACGTTGTTGAACAGCCGATCCAATTTTGGATTTACGACTACTAATGATCAACTCCGTAGCCTTGTAATTCTGAACCCAAACAAGAAGACAAGGACGCAATTAAAAGAAGAAAAAGATAGCATAAGAGAAGGTATTTTTGTTTTTTCTAAGTCTTGTTTGGGTGAGAACTTAAGGAAATTTTTAATTGACTTATTGGAAATTATTTTTAGTTGCTTATTATTTAATCACTTATTCATTAATAATGTTGACTTAGTTTTCATTTTAATTCTTTTGTCATACTTTAATTTAATACAACAGTTGCGATAAAGCCGAAACGAACTCTTTCGTAAAATGTGAAATTCGTAAGGAATCAGTTGAAGAGTTAAGGATGAAAGCAAATTATTTTTTGAATACTTTTTTGTTATGAAATAAAGTAATATTTCAGAAAATATTTATTTAATATTATGCCTTTAATATTTCAGAAAATTCTTAACTTTAGAAAGTTCTTAAAATATAAAAAATTTCATTTAGTTTCTAACGATCACTTTATTTAATCTATGATAAATACATGTTATTTAAATTTTAAAAATATAACTGTCTTCAGTAACTGAACTAGTTTCGCCTAGTTAAATTTTTTACATTATTTTGATTTCATAATGACATAGTACACTTTAAACTTGTAAACCATTTTTCAAAAAAAAAGAAAAAAAAGTTACATTATAATAACTTGCATTCATAATCCCATAAAACACTGTAAACATGTTAAATATTTGTCACACACACAAAAATAAACTTCATCTTGTTTTTAATTCCTACTCCTATAATCCACTATGAGCATATAAAACATTTATCAAAAAATGAATAAATAAAGCTTCATAATATAATTTTGAGTTCAAATTTCCATAATATACTATATACATATAATATATTTATAAAAAATTTATATAATTTTAGATTCATAATGTCATATTATTTTTAAATAATATTCCTATAATCCGCTATAAACATATAAAACATTTACCAAAAAATAAATAAAGATTCATAATTTTGAATTCATAATGCCATAATACACTATAAATATATAAAATATTTATCAAAGAAAAAAATTTATAAAATTTTAAATTCATAATGTCATAGTACACTATAAGCATGTAAACTATTTTTCATGGAAAAAAAAAAACTGCTTTATATTATTGCGAATTCATATAATGCCATAATAGTCTACAAACATATAAAATATTTGTCAAAAATTGTCATTGTCATTGAATTATTTTGAATTCTTAATCACATAATACACTGTACACTGGCGCAATCGGGACTTAGAATTACGTGTGTTTTTCTTTAACTTTTAAACACTTTCTCGCACTTTGAGAATTAAATTGTAATTTATAATTGCACATTTCTTTTAATACTGTTTACGCATTTGGTTCAATCCTCGTCTTCCTTTTCCCATTCTTCCTAGTAAGTTCTAAATTTTCAAAAGTTATTTGATTAGCGAATAAAACAATCTAAAACACATTCTAAAGATACATGCCAAAAAATCGTCTTGTAATAACTTCTTTGAAATCTTTGTAAGAATTGTTAGAACTCTTTTTAACGAAAATAGTCATTTTATAGTTTTTAAGTTACAACTTACATAAAAGTGATAATCATAAAATTACTCCCCTAAATTTTTTATAAACTCTACAAAATTTAACATTTTTTAAATTTGATTTTTTGTAAATTTTTAAATAAAATAATATGTGATGTTTTTTTAATATAATTATTAGAAAAACATCAAATATTATTTTATTTAAAAATATTTGATGTTTTTCTAGAATATTACTTTTAGACAAATACAAATTTGTATTAAGATTTTTCACTTACACATTAGTAAATCTATTTAAATCTAGTGTTTTTTAATAAATTACATTATATGAATTAATTGAATATATTTAAAATAATTTTACCCCTTTTAATGTTTTATCTGTTAACAGTAGATGTCGCTACTAAACTAAAGAACCAAACAGGATACGGAGGTAGGGAACAAATTTCATTTCATCAGAAGTATTAATGCAAAATAATAAGAAAATATCTGAATAATATGAAAATCGGAATGAATTTCATCTTAATTTAAGACATTAATAGCTAGAGATTTGATTGTGGATTTAGGAAAGAATGCAAATAAAGTATAAAAACTTAGTTATTCGAGTTATGATATGAGTTAATTGTTTTACTTCAGAAATATTCCTCTAGATGTCACTACTAAATTGAAGATAACATGAAGCCAAGTTTAATGATGAAAGATAAAGGGGATTTTATTTTATCCAACAGCATCTATGCAAGATTTTTCGTTTATATGTTTTCAAGCTCATTTTGAAGGTCTCCATGATATTTCATAAGATAATGGAAATAGTTTCTGAAGTTTTTTTTTCTAGCTGGTTTCAAAAGAGAAAAACTTCGCATATTTTGTTTGAACCGTCTACATGATTTTTGAACGTATAATACATCAAATTAATTTATTTTAAATTGTAAAAACATTTTTTAATTAAGTTCATTCTTGCGATATTGATAAATTTGATGTTATTATTATCAAGTCAATGTCCATTTTAAAAAACTATTTCACATTGCATTCAGTTTTTAAAAAATATAACTTTTAGATAACTTATTGAAGTTAGTTTTTTTTCATTTTTCAATGTAAATTTTCAGGTTAATGTTCATTCCGTTTAAAGTGTGTTCTTCTTAAAATTATTTTTTTTGTTGCGTTGTTTACGTAAGCAATGTTTAAAAACAGGATGTCTCGCAATGACCACCTTTAATATGCATTTTTGGAACCGTTACTAAAACTGCAGACAAAAAAGAAAATAGTATGGGGTTCGCAAAGTAATATTTAAAACTATTACATAAAACTATTACTATATTTAAAAAAAACAATAAGGCTACCGAACTATGACCAATTACAGTTGAAGAAGACAGACTACAGGGTTGAAATTTGACTTCAAGGCTTTTTTCATTTGTAAACTAAACTCGATTTTTCCTCGATTTTTTTTAATTTTTTTTTTACATTTCTACTTTAAATAATAACTGTTTATCTGGTGGCTTGAAAAAATTGAGATCTTCATTTCATAAGTTCGCGCTTGACTTGATGTCAAAAGTAACAAAAAAATGATTAAATAAATGTATTTTTTTTAAAAAAATAGAGAGAGCGAGAAAAAAAATTACTTATCTTAGTATTTATATCAAAATTTTTAAAAATATAAAAGATGAAAACCGTTTTCAATTTGAATCATACAATATGACGTCATAGATTGTTCACGATTAAAATTACTTCGTATAGCGCCACACATTCTGTATTCCTATGCTCGATTTTTTTATAGTTCGTCTAGGGTAAGAACTCCCGCCTCCACATTGTCTGAGACTATGGAAACAAGAATAGCGCATTTCAGGGAGGGTAGCTTCTCTTTCCTCAAGGGCTCTCACCGACTCGAGCCAAAACCTCCTATCAGCAAAATAAATTGGGCCCTCATTCGGGAACATAGGCTCAATGAGGGTTCAAAGGGCCGTTATTTTCCGATATTGGCCCTAAATAAAATTTTCCGATACACCCGATATTTTACAGCCACAGTACAATCGATATCGGATACCGAACCGAATTGTCAGATTCACCCGATATTTTATATCCATTATTTAGCCAATATAGGTTCTATATTGGCCAATATAAGCTCTATATAGGCCATTCTAGGACCAATATTAAAAACATCCCAATATCTCGGTGCATGTTCATATAGGACCCATATTGAGCCCAACTTTGGCAAAGGTAAAATTGTTGCTAGGACAGGGACCCCACATCCCTATTTGAAATAGTAATACCGTCACGGGTCCTGACTAGGAGAACTTTTACCTTAGTCAAATTATAAGTACATTTGTTTGCTTTTCCGAGTCATTGTTCATTTTGTTACAATTAATATGCTTACAAAGTGTTCATAAATTAAATTATCATGATTATTTTGATGCTCTCATAGGCATTCCATATTTCCTAACTTTTAAAATTTCATAATTTTTTTATATTTTTTAATCATTCTTAATCCATTTATAAATAACATAAATTAATTGTTTAATTTTTATTACATTTTATGAATATAAATATTTTTTAACAATAAACGTAATGGCTAATTTGTTTAAAATTTAATACAAGTTAATAAATCATTAATTCCCAGAAATGTTTCGGTTGCAGGGTAATATTAAATTATCAAAGCCTTTTGGGGTGATTGAGCTGTAGCCAGATGTAATATTAATGACGCGGGGCTGGCTTTGGTTTTTGGCTATATTGTCTACCGATAGCTTGCCAACTGAGAATATCTTTCCATGCTCCTTAGTGTCGGATAGTAACTATTCATTCACTGGTAATTTAAAATTTTTACCGTTAAGACTGAGGTTTTCTGGCTCCTCTGTCTGAACGTTAACAGTTGCAAAAAGAGAAAAAATCATACTATAAAAATTAAACTCTACGTCTCTATAAAGGAAAACGCTGCTTATTATTTTATTTTGTTGATATGACCCTATTTGTTTAATGTTAAAAATACTCGGTAATAAATGCAGTTTCTATTTCGTGATCTCAGGCGTAACCCCTCTCTTACTGAAAACCCTAATGTAATAGGAATCGCCACTATATCAACAATACCTTTATTATTCTTTAAACAAACTATGTAATTTATAAAAAAAAAATAATAAAGTAAATTTTTTCAATTTTTTAAAAATGAAAAAAAAGAGTAGAAGTTGTATGAGAAGCAACCACAGAGATTGCCAAACGGAGCATCCTAGTAATAAAAAAAATATTAATAATATTACAGTTCAATGAGTGTATTATGGTTCAACAATGATCCTTTTTTTTTTTCTGAGAGTTTAGGAATATTTATAAACATTTTATACTCAAATTAATTTGTTAACTATTCGTAGACATGTTTTCTGCAAATAATCATTTTCATTCTCTTCTCAAATTAATTTCTTAAATAATTTTTTGATCACTAAACTAATAATAACTGTTTCACACAGTCTTTGTTTACCTATAATAAATAATTCCCGTATTGTCAATACGAGAATTTTGAAGACCCTGTAAAATCACTGGCAAAAAGAACATATATATATATATATATATATATATATATATATATATATAATACAAAAATTATAAATACTTTTGTATTAATGAAAGAATTAAAACTCTTTCGTTTTCATAAAATGTCTTTGTTAAAGAATAAGCGTAGATATATATATATACAGTCCCTGGCCAAATTATTGGACGCACTATAAGATTCTCTGTAAAATCTTAAGTAACAGGTGATATTATACAGCTTTATTGTTTTTACGCGACTGAAACCGGTTTGCAGTTGTTTACGTTCGTGCATGAATTGGTTAAATTAGACTATATATGATATAAATTCGACGATTGGATAAATCAGACGATATATTAGATAAATATAAATATATATAATATTTATGATATCAGTTATTATATTAGCATATTAAAATAATTACATCAAATTTTTAGACTCACTGTAGTGTTTCAATAATTGCGTGTTTTGCACGAGTTTATATGCAATACTTTTATATTTAAACATTCATGTAATAGGTTTTTATTCAGGAGATTTTTTTATATATTTCTTATCTGTATTTATTTTTAACGTATTGCATTATTATGTTAACCAACTGATACACGAACGTAAACAGTGCAAACCGTTTTCAGCAGCGTAAAAACAATAAAGCTGTATATATATATATATATATATATATATATATATATATATATATATATATATATATATATATATATATATATATATATATATATATATATATAACTGTAAGCAATACACCGTAATCTGAAAATAATGAGGTATACTTTCTACAACTAATCACTTTCACTTTTATCGTTTATTCTAATAACTACTTAAACTATATAAGAAGAAAAATTACTTGCACCGGCTGACCATAACCAGACACCATCGTTGCCGGACCATTTGTAGAGTATTGGGCAGGTGGCACCGTCCACTGAACATGATTAGCGGGAACGGACGATGTTGCCGTGCCAACAAAGTGATCGGCGAAGTTGGGCACACCCATCGTCATGTTCATAGAAAGGTTGACGCTCATCGATGTGGGGAACACGGCACTCTGAGTCGCTGTCGGAGAGGTGCTGAAGTCCCCGGCATAGAACACTCCTCCACCCCCGGCATTCCCTGTGCTGGACACCTGAATTTGAGGATAGGAGTTGTAAGCAACGGTGGAAGCTGGTACTGTCTGACCATTGAGAGACAAACCCTGGGTTCCGTTTGGAGAACAAAGACTAGATTCCAAGGAAATATCTAAAGAAAAGAAAAAATACATTGAAAATGCTATCATTAATAAAAACATATTTTGAATGACATCAAATTAGTAGAATTTTTAAAGTATTAAATTAGATAGCAAAATGCAAAGATATGTACTGTGGGCCAAAAGAAAAAAAGGATATCACCTGCACGCAAATTTTCGATATAATGATTAGATTTTTATCTGATAGGATCCTTTTCACTATTTTGAAAAACAGGTCAAGCTATAAGGGGTAGTTTCAATCTGTAAATTATTACTCCAAAAATTTGGTCATAAACTGTCTTTTAATGATAAAATATTAATGTTAATAATTTAATATTGAAGACGGCACTATTTATGTTAATTGTAATTGTTTGGGTATTTTGCCATATATCTGCAGCTGTTTAAACAAATCAAATATGTTTTAAACACAGCTATAAAATTCTTCTATACAAAAATAATTCCATGCAAAAAAAAATGCTAATTTCTCACAAAAAAATATTATTTTCAAGATTCCCAAGTATTGGTAGTTTCCAAGAATCGAAATTTTAAAAATAAGATTTTCTTTTTTTTTTTGTTTCCTTAATTTTTTTTCCCTTTTTTATTCTTTTTTTATTACTGAAGATCTATTACAATAATTACATTCAAATTTGTGAGCTTTGTCAGAAAATATTTTACAGTTCTAGAAGTTGTAAAGTTTGCAATCAAGCCGAAAATGAAAAATCTACATTCAACAAAATATATGCATAAAATTCTATTGAATTAAAACAATTTAAATTTTAATTCAAAATTTATCAGCAATTATTAAATAGATAATTTTTTTTGTTTTTTATTATGTCTCTTTACATAAACAAGTTTCAAAATTAGTAAAACAAAATAAAATAACATCACGCGCAACTTTTGATTTAATATTCAAAATTTCTTACGTAAGTGTAAAACAAGATCAGTTTTCATAAAAATAAACAACTGATATACAAGTAATATAAAAAAAGAAATTTAAAGTCAATTCCTACTTAGTCCAACAAAGAAAAATTTTATTTTAGTTACTTTTTATTAAATACGTTACGTTTTTTTTTTCCTTTATAAAACTAAAATTAATTAATTAAATTTAATGCATGAATTAATATTTGAAAAAACTATATTAACATCAAGTGTCATCCTCTACAAGTTTAAAAAATTGAAAAAATTAAAAATTTAAAAAAGAATGGATGATTAAAAAGTATTTTATTAACGATTGAAAATTTGAACAAGATATATAAATATATATAGGGAGAATGTGAACTAATAGTAGGAATTGAAAGAAAAAAAAGGCGCGTGGTATTAGACAACTATAAAAGTATGAATTTGATGGACCACGTGTGCTAGCACGTAATGTTCTTTATTGAGTTTATCTGACACAGCGAATATTAAATATTTAATTGTGCTCAATGAACTATTTTATTTTTGTTCAAACGGAGCTATAGGTTAGAAATTATCACTGAATTTGTTTTTAAAATATATGAAAGACACAGCCAGCTGTATATAAATATGAGTTTTAAGAAGTACCGATATAAAATACTTAAAGTGACGATTTCGAACTTTTACTTGATCCTCGACTTAAACTTACTTCGAGGAAAACTTTGGTTATAAAGGTTATGGGCCATCGTTCCAATAGGCGAGAACTGCCCCCCGGATAAAATCGTTTGACCAGTCGAGGTGGGGCTGCCAATAGTGGTGCCATTGCTGTGCACCAAAGCATGTTTCATGACATAAACATCATTCGAATCAGGATTCTTAAAAGATGATTGCTCCCTGAAAAAAAAATTAATTAAGGTTATTATTATTGAAAATAGTAACCTTGACGTTAATAATTTAAAAATAAAACAAATATGTTAAGTTTAAATCATTAATACAGGGTGATAAACGACAGTCAAATTTACTGTACCCTTCTAAATTTATCTCTATTAACCTAATATATCCTAAGTTATAAAACATTTTTAACCTGACCTTCTGTCTACCTTGTCTGTTGACCTTTGAAATTCGTGAAATTTAAGTCTATCTTTGAATGCTATTCTAATCCCTTAATAAGTTGACCGGAGAAAAAAACTGCTTAAAAAATTTCTTTACCCATTAAATGTATTCAAATTTTACTAAATTTATTAAATAGCCTTAACAGCTTACCTAAACCTCCTTGTAAGTTTTACCACGTGACAAAACTATCAAAAGTTTAGTAGAAAATAGGTTTTAAGTACGTACAGCAAAATACCTTTTAATATAACTATGGAATATTAAAAAAAAAAGGGTTTTAATTCGCGATCGCAACGCTCGAGTACGCCATCTAGCGGGAGCCTGAAAGTATCAGACATTAATTTATTTAGTTCCATCAAAATCATTGGCAGAATCAGACGCCATTTTCTTTGCAGCAAATACGAAGCAAAATTTCCCTAAGGAATTCGAAGAACTTGAAAAAACTCTCCAGAATATTGGTAAATCTTTCAGAAACAGAACGCGCCAAACATTTGAAGAAAAATTCCTCAATTTTTAACTTCTATAATCAACAAACTTGCAACTGATAACTTCCGATTTCTGTATTGCATACTGTTCAGATGTGTGTATTACGGTAAAATACATTTCTTCTGTCTACAATTCATTACAAATTAAAGTGAAGTCAGCATTGCTTTCTTCATTCCAATGAATAAATGTGAACGTACAGAACTGTAATAGTTATACAATATTCTTCTTCTTTATAGAATAGTATATATTTCTGTATCTACATAATTCAGAAAACAACAATAAAGTATCATCCGTATTACTTGATATAGTATCATTTGTGCTGATTATAAATACATTTTTATCGTTTTCTTGGTAAGTATTTTTTAGTTTTGAAAGAATAATTTCAACTAGAATTCAACAATTCTGTTTTAAAGCTACATATTAAAATTCATATCGATATCTTACAATTATAAATTTTGCTGTGTGGTATGTTCTCTAACAGTAATGAAGAGATAATCTATGTATATATCATTTGGAAATAAAATTTTGAAACGAAGAACATTTCACTTTGGAATTCTCCAGATTTATAAATCAGGTAAATTAATTTAAACACCTTAAGCCTCGACTTCGGATGAAACCTGTATTTTGATGTTAATTATATTCACTTCTACTGTCATTTATCAGATTTCGTAATCGTTTTTGTTTTGTTTTGTTTCTAAAGTTCCATATAAAGGCAGTCTTTACGAAACACCTTGTATGTTCTTGTTTACTCAAACTAAAAAAAATTATTTATAATGAATACCTGACATACTACATCACAAACAAAATATATAAAAAAAATTTTAATCGATTTCAAATTAAAATTTTGTGATAAATCGCAATTCATTCTGGTAATTAATTTCCTCTTTTGGGTATTTAATAAATAAAATTTTGAAACTATCTTTAAAAAAATTGAGGTTACATATTCATCTTTACATTTATTGGTAATATTTGAGAAACAAGATAATAATTTGTGAGATTTGATAGGGAGGGGTTAACAAAAAATGCTTGAGTGAGAAGAGGGGAAAAACCACTAACGAAAACGAATCACTACAGAAGAGGTTAAAAATATCAAAATATGTTTGATTGCAGGCAGAACCGGCAGACGACGTTTTCGCGCCTAGGTCGATATTTTATTTTATAACCGTCGTTGACCCTGAAGCAATTTCCATCTCACTCCTTGTTTGTTGAATGATTTAGAGAAGAGTTCCTACTTGGAAAAGGCGGAACTCAAATGTCAAAAAAGTTGTCTTTTCTGCCGCACACTCTCCTTTCCATCTGGATTAAAACTTTTACGGAATATTTAAAAATAAAAGAATGAAAACCTATAATTATATATTTCAAACAAATAATATTTTTAAAAACTTAATAATTTAGAGGCCTCGTTCGGCGCCCCTCTAACTGCATCACTCAATCAAACTGGTTTTAATGGTTTATTAAGGGTGAACCAGGTGGTTATTACAGGTGAACCGGGTTCGAATTCCGAGGATGGCTGCTCGGTACGAATTCTGCATCCGGCTTGTACCGACCGCAGAATATTCTCAGTGGTAGGCGGATCATGGGTTAAAGTCCTCTTGCCACCAGGCTAACCGTGGGACGTTCTCGTGGTCTTCCTCTCTATATAACTCTATATAAGCGCGGGTTAGTTCCATCAAAAAGTCCTCCATTAAGGCAAATTTCTCCCAATACTTGACCCAGGAGTTCCCTTGTCTTCTGGAATGGGTTCAAAATTAAAGGGCTATGGCCTTGAACATTATTAGTCGTAAACCCAAAAATTGGGTCGGCTGTTCAACGAAAGTTTAAAAAAAAATTTATACTTTGTTTTTGCAAGAGAAATATACACTACCCTACAATAATTGAAGAGACACTTTTTGATTAATTTTTTATTTAATTTCCTGGGAAATATTTAATGGATTATTTTGTAACTTTAGAGGTGTTAAATTCATGCGATTTTTCATACTTAGTATTGAGATTTAAAGCTTTCAGAGGTTAGGAAAACCTACAATAAATTACGACAGAAAACAAGTATTTTTAAAACCCTATGCCAGAAAATCGAGCAAAAAAACTTGTAACTTGTATCTATTACTTTAGTTGTTATTTTGAATAACTGCATAAAGTTTCGTAAGCCTAGAGTAAATAGTCATGGAGATGTATAAACTTTTATAAAACAATTCATTTTTTTTTTTTTTCGTCTAATATTTTTTCCCCTATAACTTCGAAAATGTTCAATGGAATTAAACAAAACTTTTGGAAAAATCTGAAATAATTACTAAATTCTTGAATTTAAAATTTTAAAAAAATTTGTTAAGAACTGCGCAAGTTATGAGTATTTAAGCTAGTTCTTTTATACTGCGCATGCACTGAAAAATGTTTTAAAAAAAAGTTTCATAATTTTGTAGTGAATCGTATTCAGCAACTAATAATTAAAAAAAAAAATTGATTTGAATATCTTAAAAATTTAAAAAATTCTAGCAATTTTCCAGATAGTTTTTGTACTTTTTAAAAAAAAAATTCAAAACGATCAGGGTTTCTCCCAAATTTCATCTTGTGCTATTAAACAAGAATTATTAAAAAGGAGTCGGCATTGTGGTGACCATAAAAGTATCTTTTCTCTTCCATGTTTTCTTTCTCTATACCCTCAAAGTTTTGTTTCCGGACGATTATTGTAAGGTATTATCATTTCTTATTAAATTTTGTCTTATAAATTGCTCCAAATAAAGTTACAGTCTCTGGCCAAACTATTATACTCACAATAAGATTCTTTAGAATATCTTAATTATCAGGTGATACTATACTATACGCGACTGAAACCGGCGTGGGTGTGCCACTTGTTTACGTTAGTCTATCAATTGGGTAAATTAGACGATATATAATATATATTCGACGATAAGATAAATTAGACGATATATTATATAAATATAGAATATTTATTATATCAGGTATCATATCAGTATATATTATAACAATTAGATCAAATCATTAGACGCACTGTAGTTTTTTAATAATGACATGTTTTGTAAGAGTTTATAGGCAATACTTTTATATTTGAACATACATGTAATGGGTTTTTATTCAGGAGATTTTATACATAATTCCTATTTGTATTTATTTTTAACGTATTGCATTACAATGTTAACCAATTGATACAAGAGCGTAAACAATTGCTAATTGGATTCAGTCGCGTAAAAACAATAAAGCTGTATAGTATCACCTGATAATTAAATTTTTGTATAAAATCTTACAGTGCGTCTAAAAATTTGGGCAGGGACTGTATAATTAAAAAAAACTAGGCGAAAAAATTCATTATTTATGAAGATGTCCATGTCTCTATAAATATTTACTCTAGCACGTTAAATCTGCCGAGTCTCAAAGTCCTCCATGTTCCCATAACAAATCAATAGCTCTGGGGGTACTGATCCAGGAGTTTCCTTGTCTTCTGGATTGGTTCAAAATTACAAGGCTACGGAGTTGAACATTAGTAGTCGTAAACCCATGAAATTGGGTCGGCTGTTCAAAGACGGTTATAAAATAAAATAAAATAAAATATTTACTCTAGGTTTACGAAACTTTATGCAGTTATTAAAATTAACAACTAAAGTAATCGATACAAGATGCAAGTGTGAAAGTGTCTCTTCCATTATTGTAGGTTAGTGTATATGTTACCAGCAAAGTTTGAAATCCGGCATTTTATAGAATGCCTAGGCATTGTATATGATGCCTAAAATTTGCCAGCAATGTATGAAACGATTTATATTTCACACATTTCCTAGGCTTTCCATAGAATGCGCAATGAGAATTCGGCAAAGTATAAAATCTTCTGTGGCCATGCTAGTAAAGGTGATGAAATGGATTTTTTGTGCAATATTTGTTTCTAAACTGAAAATAATTGTGACTTAAATATGCATTTTTTATGTGATAATTTTGTTTCCCTTAATAAGAAAGGCATAAATTATGTATTGTAAAACTTTCATTTTTCTTTACTCATTTTGAATAATTTTTTTTAAAGGCATTCTCATTATCTTTTCAGAAGAACATTTTTATTTTTGAAAAATGCACATAATTTACATAATAACCTTTTTCATACTTTGCCTTACATATATTTTTTTTTTTTTTTACTAATAGCATTTGTCATTTTATAGAATCCCTAGGTACTATATCTTACAATGCCTAGGGAAAGTATGTAATACTTCTCATATTTCATACCTTGACTAAAAACATCCGGCATTATATACAATGCCTAGGCATTCTATAGAATGCCGGTGTTATATACGTTGCCGGTAACATATATAATAAGGCTGCTCACTATTGAACATGTGACAGAATAAATAATTTTAGTGAACAAAATGGAATTTGCAATTACAGTTTTGAATAATCACCATTCTTATATCATCAATTCTGATAGATTGTATTCGTTATGCATTTAAAATTTTGATGCAGGAAATAAGTTAAACAAACTTATCTTTTTTCTTGACACCCCAAAAACTACTTTTAAAACGAAAATAAAAACACATCATCAAAGAAATGCTTTGCTTCCTTTGATACATATTAAAAACAAAATGAATGCTTGAAAACAATTAGGGACAAATCTTCTTGGAAAAAATACTTCCTACGAGCTCTATGCGATATAATATGATCTATAATGATATATAATATGTAATGTTTATAATATATAATAATATAATATAATAATATTATAAAATAATTTATTGTGGTATAATATAATAATATACAGTCCCTGGCCAAATTATCAGACGCACTATAATTTTCTATGCAAAATTTTAATTATCTGGTGATAGTATGCACCTTTATTATTTTTAAGAGGCTGAAATCGGTTTGCACTTGTTTATGTTCGTGTATCAATTAGCTAACATTGAAATGCCATACGTTAAAAATAAATAGAAATCTAATAGTATCTAAAAAATCTCCTAAATAAAAACCTATTACATGTATTATATGTTTAATATATGTTATTATGTTATATGTTTAATATATGTTATTATGTTATTATATGTTTAAATATAAAATTAGTTCTTATAAACTCGTGCAAAACATGTCATTATTAAAAAGTACTGTGGGTTTAATAAATTAATCTAATTATTGTAATATAATAACATAATACCTGATTTAATAAATATTCTATATTTATGTAACATGTCGTCCAATTTATCTAATCATCGTATTTATATTATATATATCTCCAAATTTAGCCAATGGATACACGAATGTAAACAAGTGCAAACCGAATAAAAACAATAAAGCTGTAAACAATAGTATCACCTGATAATTAAGATTTTACGTAGAATCTTATAGTGCGTCTATTAATTTGGCCAGAAACTGTATAATAATATATAATATAATAATATATAATAGTATAATATAATAACATATAATAATATATAATAATAATAATAGAGCCGCGATGGCTCAGGGGATAGAGCGTTCGCCTTCCAATGAGGCGAACCGGGTTCGAATCCCAGTCGATACGAATTCCGCATCCGGCTTGCACTGACCACAGTGCTGACGTGAAATATCCTCAGTGGTAGACGGATCATGGGTTAGAGTCCCCTTGCCGTCAGGCTAACCGTGGGAGGTTCTCGTGGTCTTCCTCTCCATGTAACGCAAATGCGGGTTAGCTCCATCAAAAAGTCCTCCACGAAGGCAAATTTCTCCCAATACTCGATCCAGGAGTTCCCTTGTCTTCTGGATTGGGTTCAAAATTACAAGGCTACGGAGTTGAACATTAGTAGCCGTAAACCCATTAAGTTGGGTCAGCTGTTCAACGACGGTTATAAAATAAAATAAAATAATAATAATAAAACATAATAATAATATAATATTATATTAAATAATAATAATATAATATTATATTATATAATAATAATAATAAAATATAATAACAATATAATATAATAATATATAATGATATGATCTAAAAATGACATTACGAATAAAGGGTTATAATGATTGGTCTTGTTTTAACTTAAAGCAACATGAGGAAACTTATAATTATATACATCATTAATTTACTTTGTCAAAAAATATTTTAAAATAATTCCCTTGTGTTTATTTCAATTTATAAATCTTTGGGGCACATTGTTTTCATATAAAGTACATAGGCAGAAATAATTCAATTAGAAGTAGTAAAGAAATCAATACTAGCTTTACAAAAAAAAATTAAATTAGCCCCTGTTTGCTAACGCTCACCAACCCCGATGATTGCTTCCTAATAATTGCTGCTTCTTGTCATAAAACAGTTGAAATTATTCAGCTAAAAGTATATGTACTAAAAATAAACACTTGCCCCTCCACTTTTCACTTCCAAATATTTCCTTTATGAGATCTATTAGTGAACATAAATCCTTTTTCTAAGTAATCATTTTTGAAGTAACATTTAAAATTAAAAGTATATTGTTATAACTAATTTGGCGAGTTTGTGGGGAAAACCATTATACAATACCAACCTTCATCTATCAAAAGGTACCTCAAGATTGAATCAGGTTAGCATGTCTTATATACTATAGGGAATTGATGTTTAATATTCATAGTGGTAGTACTGCCACAATACTCCCCCACCAGAATTTTATCAGGGATAGAATTCGATGAACGGATACCACTAGTTGCTGTATTTGTGAAAAACCGGGAGATCTGGATTAAGATCACCGGGTTTTTAAGCTATAGCCATGAGACAGGACGATGATGCAATCACAAGTAGCAGATCAACTTTTCAATGTGGACCATCCATCGAAGTATGATCATTAAACAATTCCAACCTTCATCTATCAAAAGGTACCTCAAGAATGAATCAAATTATCATGTCTTATATACTAGTGAATTGATGTTTAATAATAATAGTGGTAGTTACGCCACAAGTTCACAACTGTAATTTAATATTTTTGCTTGTCAAATGAACGGATGTATAATTTAATTACAATGTTTGTCTTCATCACTTAGTGCATGAAGCTGAAAATTAAGTTCCAAGTCATTTAACGATTCTCTTTAACCGTAATAAATAATCAAAAATAATAATAATAATTGGTTAATAAGATCAGACACCGATTTACATAACTTTATCTTAAAATGTAACATAGAATTACGTTATTCTAATAATAATAATAAAATTAACATTCCTTAATTTAGAAAAGAAACAAAATCAATAACGTAGTAATAGCAGTACTTTTAGATTAGGTATGCAAAAGTATTACCTTTATGATTTATATCAATTAATGCTGATGACAACCAAACCATTAGAAAAATCAATGTGGTAACCATGTGATATTTGGCCAATAAAAATGTACCCACAACAATGGAAAACTGTGACGCCATCATTAGATTTTTATATATACAGTCAGACCTCTATTTAACAAAGTTATCCCGATAATAAGTTCGTTATATGGAAAATTCGTTAAGCAGAACATCACCTTTTGAAATACTTAAACAACCCAAAACAGGTTTTAAATTCATAAACTCTAGACATGTTTAAAATAGCAAATGATACCTTGTAAAATAGTATCAACTATTTATTTTATAAATATTAACAATAAAAGAAATCTGCACGTAAAACAATAATTGAGCAAAACATTATCTAGTACATGCTACATACATTTTCAACTAAAAAAAGCTAAAATTATGCATAAAATTACAGCAGCATTTATTATAAAAGTAATTTTAAACAGCATTACCACATGCGCTCTTAAGTTTAATTGCTACTGATAAAATTCGTTAATTTTGTCTGAGTTTTTCGTTTGAAATGCAAACAAGAAAGGAAAGGGTTCCCCAAAAGTTAAGTGCCTACGAAAAACAATTCAAGATCATTTCCCCCATAAAATGCGTTAATAAGTTTAAACTGTTTTTAAATATTTTGAGAAATAGGGAAAGTGGATGTCAAAGAAAAGTTCGTTAAATAGAAAATTAACTTCGCAAGTTATTTTACGAAGAAATTTCCAAAAAGTTCGTCGAAAAAAATCGCAATATGGAGAAATTCGCAAAATGGAAGTTCATTAAATAGACTGTAATTAGAAGAAATGCTTGCAACAATTATACTTGGTGAGAAGTACACACTCTTTAATGAAATATGTGCTGTATGTATGTTATTTTTGTGAATTTAACACATTTTGAAAAATATTTTCACAGTAGGTACTCTTATAAAAAAAATTATGTAAAGAAAATTGATTTTATAAGCGTTTCACAATGTTGAACTCTTTTTATTAAAAAAAAAACTGTTTAAATTAAAACTTGATTCAGTCAAAATAATACTTTAGATGATGATGCCTAAGTCATAAAAGCTGTACTAATACTTTGTATAGACTAACTATATAAAGTCTAGAAAACTGAACCGAAAATTTCTGAAAAAGATATAGCCTAAAAACTTTATACGTTCATTTTGAAAAAGTCGAATAAATATTACGCATTTTTAGAATATGTTTAAAAAATAATAAAAATCGAAAACTAATTAAGAATCCAGGAAAAGGATTCTTAAAATAATATCTACTAAAATATTTTGTTTCAAAATAAAAATATTAAATTTTATTTATTACGAAATTTACTTAGACTATATACTTTTACGTCTTAACTATCTTTATTTCATTTTGAGCTAGAGCAACTTTTAACATCACGAAAAACATTTTTAGACGCGGTCTTGTAAAGAAATTCAATTATCAACCGACTATTAATACGTACTGCTTACGCTTATGAGATTATTATAAATTTTCTAGAACCATCCTTTTATGTCTTAATTTCAGTTTGAGCTATCGAAACTTCAAATTTTAACATCATGGCATTAATGATTTCAAGTACTTACTTGTAAGGGGATGAGCAGGTACTGAAGGAGAAGAGGCTGGTTAAGGGTTCCATGTCTGCGGCCGAGAATCCGAAAGTGTTGATGTTGAGATCAACAGGTGTGCCGCCTCCTTCATCCAGCTGATCTTGGGCTTCTTCCTCGCATCCGAGAGGGCTGAAGGCAACCCTCCAAGGATCCTGTTGCAGAAAGGCAGGATTGTTGGGCAAGTAACTGCCCCCTCCATCCATCGCTACCTTCTTTTATATCGGACAAACGTCACCTGAAAACATAAGAATGCAAGGAATGGAGTGAAGCTCAAGAGCATCTTTTGTCGTGAGGAAAGGAGCAAAATATCGTTTGATTGGGTCCGGTAATTTGAGAGGTTTCCTCCTTTTTGATGGTGAAGGAATGTGTATTTCAATTCAATGTGCCTTTTACAGAATCATTTAATTCTTTTCTGGAATAGTTTTCAGTTTCTATATAAGTTAAGAAGGAGTCCTCCATTTTTTTTTTAATGAAAACGTCTAATATTTTGCGATTGATCTACCCCATTGGTGTAAGAAATGAAGATAATTTTTGCAGACTTGGTCGATTATCTCCAGAACTAATGGACTGATTTTAATGATATTTGATTGATGCTGTGAGGAGAGTGTCAATCTTCATCCATGAAAAGACCATAGAAGCATGTCTTATATACTAGTAAATTGGAATTGTATTTTTGTAGTGGTAAACACACTCCCCGACCACAATTATGTCTGTGATGGAATTCAATGAGAGATACCACTAGTTGATTCATTGTTGTTTTGTGAGAAGCCGGGAGAGCTGTGTTAAGACTACCGCACTTTTGCTGATAAGTTCACGGTTGTGGTTGCTCCTGTGTTGCCATTAGCAGTCGAGTGTATGCAAGCCAACGCTGTGAATGATCGAGACTGAGTAGCAACAGCGCGAGGAGGTGGATAATGCCGCTGTCACAAGTAGCAAGTCAACTGTTAAATGTAGACAATCCATCGAAGTAGGCGTGTTCTAATCAAAGTGAGAGTTTCTGGGAAGGTAGGCGTGTTCACATCATGTTCGAAGGTCATCAGTGTGGGGATGCATTGATAGTATGTACATTGATAGTATGTCAGTCCGCAAAAAAAAAAAAAAAAAAAAAACGAATCACCCACAATAACTTTCGTTCTAATGATCGGATTTTCACAAACTAAGTGTCAATCTTAATGGTTCCTGGAGGTGACCTCAAATATGCTAATTAATTAGTGCTAACTATTAATTAAGTTACGAAATCAGACACAAAAACGTACTTTCTCTGAATAAACATATATTTTTTTTTACATATTTGGATTCCTTATCTTCAAAATATAGGGGGTATCCGCAATCTGGGAAATATGGTCCCCATAGTTTGGTCAGGAGAGCGATCCAACGTGCGTTCCCCTTAATGTTAATTTCACTTTTTACGTTTTTAGTCATATTTTTAAAACTAATAAGGCAATTCAAAGAAAATTGCACCCAATCATATAACTCATTTACCCAAAGGTAATTTCATGAAAAAAATAATTTTTAATAATTATTTATTATTTTTTATTATTTAATTAAATTGAGGATGAAAAAATTTTGAATTATGAATTTTGAATTTTTTTATACCATATTAATCTACATATTTTTCAATTGAAAAATCTAAAGTTTCAACTGTTCTTATTTATTAGAAGCTGAGAAAAATTAAAATTAATTATTTTAAAAAAAATAATTTGGCGACAATAAAGAAATAACTAAATGGGGCGATTAATATTAAAATGTGATAAACTTGCGAAGAACTTGACTTCGCGCGCGCAGTGTAAAATTTCATTCATATTTCTTTCGCTAATAATCGTTTGCAAATCTTTTTATTTTTATTTCTTTCAAACTATAAAATACGATGTTTCTATTTTAGTTGTTTAATAATTCGCGATCGCAACGAACTATAGGGGGCGTTGTTGTATGTGCCGAATCCCTGCGATTTCCATATGAACAGTCATTCAGTTACACTTGAGACGTCTTTAATGTAGCATGCAGCATTGTAACGTTCCATCTTTATTGTGGCTGATTAAATTTAAAAAAGAAAAATTTTTGTTTTCTTTCTTATACAAACGAAAAGAAAATGGTATTTCTTTTTTTTTAAGAGAAGGAACATCCAGAACACATCGGAAAAATATTTGTAAATAAAGAGAAAAAAATAGGTATATTCTTATAAGAGTTCAAACCTAATGCCTGTGAAATAGTTTTACTAAATTTAATGGCATAACATGAAAGGCCCATTTAAATTTTAACGTAAAATAAAGAATGCTTACGAAACAAAAAAAAAGAACCATTCTTTTTTTGTCGCCATTTTTTAGTGTTACGAAAAGGCGTCTTTGGGACTTGCCAAAAACAAAACAAGATGCAATTTTATTTTCTTAGGAGCGAAATATTTTATGGAGTGAAATGTAACGAAAATGTACCAATGTCCATAACATGAAACTTTATCTTAGTAAACGTCCGTTTCGGAAATGTTATTTCTTATTTATTAGAGTTCATAATGGCTATAGAATCAGGTGAGAGAAAAGTTTGTTTTGAATCTATGCTAAACTCTATATCGGCCCATTTCCCACCGAAATCCGATTGACTACTTTGATTTTAAACAAAGTGTTTCATTTTAAGATTTTTTCCAAAAATTTTAAGTGTAGATTGGCGGCACTTAAAAATCTGCAGCTGTGGTTAGTACCGAATTTTTCTTCCATACTTTTCTGAATCATATTACTTCAAATATTAGAATATGCAAGAAGTATACATAAACACATAATTTAATACCATTTAATTTTTCAAAAAAAGTATTTTGACAACAATTTTATCAAAAAATTATAAACTAAAAAACGTAAAATAAAGAATTCTTAGGATAAAAACGATTTTAAAAATTCCTCATTTTTCAATAAAAACTTTCGTATTGTTTCTTTTTTTTAATTCTTATAGTATTTAATCAGACGTAAAAAAACCATTCTGTAGAGAACTATCATCAAGTAAGAAAAAAAATTATTTACAAGCACATTTTTTATTATAAAAATCATAACACTTACCTGATTTATAAGTCCGGAGAATCCCAAAATGATATGTTCTTTGTTTGAAAACTTTATTCTCAAATTATATATACATAGTTTATCCCTTCATTACTTTTAGGTAACATACCACACATCAAAATTTTATAATTGTAAGATCTCGATATGAATTTTAATATGTAGCTTAAAAACAGAATAGCTGAATTCTAGTTGAAATTCTTTCAAAACTAAAAAACACTTACCAAGAAAACGATAAAAAATTTATTTATAATCAGCACAAAAGATACTTTTTCAAGTAATTCGGATTGTTCTCTATTGTTGTTTTCTGAATTATGTAGATACAGAAATATATACTATTCTATGAAGAAGAATATTCTATAACTATTACAGTTCTGTATGGAATTCATTGGAACACATTTATTCATTGGAATGACGAAAGCAATGTTGACTTCATTTTAACTTGTAATAAATTGAAGACAGAAAAATTATTTTACCGCAATACACACATCTGTAACAGCAAGTGATCATGAAATCATGTTATGTTGTTGGTAATAGATAGGTAAAAATTATTGAGAAGTTGTTCTTCAAATGCTTGGCATGTTCTGCTTCAATGTTTGGCATGTTCTGATTAGTTTTTTCAAGAAGTTTTACCTTTTCTTTAGGGAAATTTTGCTTCTTTTTTGATGCTAAGAAAATGGCGTCCATCATTGCCAATGGTTATGTGGGAACTAATGCCCGATATTTACAGTCTACCGCTAGATGGCGTATCGAGTGTTGCGATCGCGAATTTATTTGCAATTTAGTAAAGACATTTGAATAAAACATTTTGAATAAGAAACCCTTTATTCCAGGAATGTCTAGTTTAATAAAAGCGTGCTTCTGATAGAATATGATAATACACCAGATTGTGCTTATTTAATGTTATTATTTTTTATTTTTTTATTTTGTTTTTCAATAACTGATACAATTTCAATAATATACATACGTAAGCATAGATTTGGAATAATATATTTATCAATTTCTTGAATATATATTTTATAATTATTAATACGAATGAGTATCAAAATTTTTAAGCATCTTAAAACTTCTTTACATCTTATAAATCACCTTAATCTTAAAATAAATTTGTAAATTACCTGTCTGCGCGTGTTTCGCAGAATTATTTTTCTAAATTTTTAATTAAATTTTAACGTTTCTCAAAATCTTATTTTTTATGCTACCATACATATTATTTTTCCATTAATATACAAATCAATTGTTTAAGTACTTTAATTTATGTTTTCCTTTAAAATAAAATTACCTTTAAGTTATTTTAAATTTTTTATTGAAAGAAGACTTAGAATTATTGCCAGCTAGCTGAGAATTAAATCTTGTTAAGAAATTAAAAATATTCTACTGATCAATATCATTCGATGCAGAACACTTGACTATTTACTAATCATACTATTATTCTCGAAAAATGAAGATAAATTATTAATTTTCCTTTTTTTATTGTTTATTATTTATTTGAGTAATGAAAAGTAAATGCGTATGTGAGCACAACAAAAACATACAACAGATTATTTTGTTTTTTTAAATGAACATAAGACTATGGACATAAAATTTTATTTTGACGTTCAAAGTTATTCCTGCTTGCTAACTTAAAGAAAGTTACCCTTTTCTTTTAAAAAGTTGAAAATATCTGCTTAAAAAGTTGTTTACATTATTTTTTCAACTTTTGCACAGTTCAAAAAAATATTGTTATATCAGGAAAATGTTTGATATGCCTTGTTTCGTTAAACAACTACTAAAATAAGAAATTGTAAAAATATTCGAAAAATGTGCTGAATTGTTCTTTTTCCAACATAAGGATTTTTTCTACTTAAATAACCTATAATAATAGTTTTAATACACGTTTTGAAGAAATAATGAATGCAAATTTAGATCTAATATTTCGTAATATGGAAACAAGAATATTAATAATTCATTTATAATTGTTTCATTGCACCGAAGCAGTAAATTCTTTTCGAAACAATCGGCCTTGCAACTATTTAACTTTGACTCTTTGAAATAGGGATCATTTCATGCATGTCATTTGACTTTAAAAATTTCAAATATAAAATGCAAAAATTACAAGAATGCGTAAGCTGGCTTTAATTAATAATAAAAAACTGACAAAATCGTCGGCGAAAGAAGTTATCTCATGAAAAGAATGTCAGAGTTAAAAACTGTAACAACTGTTACTCTTGTTTAATTTGGGGTATTATAAACCTAAATTTTCTTTTCTTTAAATTTTTCAAATTATTTTTTTAATAAACTAACGAAATGAGTATGTATGTTAATAATATCCATTCGTTTTACTAGAAACCAAGTTTACTTTGTATCATTCGGAAACCATATGAAGAACAAATTCTTGAGCTCAGGTGTAGGGTAGTAAGATATTTCATGCATGATCAGTAGTTTCAAGAGTGAACTCTTATATTAGTAGGCAGCTAACTTCTTTAAAAATTCTAATTCGGAAAAATACTTGTTATTTTACAAATGTTATAAAGCATGCGTATTTTTTAAATGGTTATATATATAATTTTAACATTGGCCATTAATTTTCTGATGATGAAGCAAAAACTAAGACCCTAGTAAGCAGCCAAAAACTAAATCATTATGAATTATTATCCTTGAACTTTTTTTTCTTTTGGAATTCTCTAACCTTGCTATTTAAACTCTATGATCCGCTGTAATATGTTTTTGTTTGAGTCAAAATATTGTCATTTTTTATATTTTTTACAATTTACATACATCAACATACTTCACAAAATGAACATTTTTAAAAATTTGAACTCATTTTTTCAAAAAGCGAATCTCTAACAATACTTCGGCGAATCATAAAAAAATAATTTAGCACAATTTCTAAGTTACTTTATCCTCTAAATACCTCCCCCCCTCAATTTAAAATTCGATGATAAAATTGATTAGTTTTTGTTAAAAGAAACTGCTACAAAGCAACTGAAATAAAAGAACTGATAGGAAAGACTACATAAAAGTTTGCTATACTACACTAAAAAAATTTTTTTATATTAAATAATAAAAATATAATTTACAAAATATTTATTCGTTTTATATAATTTTTACATTTACAAATGAGAAACTTTATGGCATTCAGCTAATTTATACTTTACAATATTTGCAATGTTCAAAATGCATAAAAGGTATCCACTTAAATCCTATAGGAAGGAATTCATACATTTTTATTCTATTTATAGTTTTCTATTAATTAAGCCACAGATTATTTAACCAAAGAATGTCACTGACTTATTGATCAAAAAAATTAGTAAAACTTAAAAGAGTTCTCTACCACATATGCATTAAGTTTCAGATAATTTCTTTTATTAAACATTTTTACCTTATATAAAGCTTTGGGTTGAATAGTTCCTACCAACAGCATTAATGTTTAAATGATGTTGCTAAGCTATTTTTCATCTATAATTTCTGCTACCATCTTCTAATAATTTCAGAAAGTAAAAAAATACCAATGAAAGGATTTGTTTGCGTAAATGCTGGAAATAGTTAAGGGTAGAGGGGTCTCATTATTTTCTCTAATTCAACAATTAATGCTAGTAAAATTCTAATTAAAATTAGCAAATCTCTGAATAATCTACAATTGCAAAATACAACGATAAACTCTAAGTAAAATTGACTCCAACTTCTGATGAATATTAATTTTTTCAAAGATTTGAAACTCTTTTTTTTTTTTTTCCTTTCTTTTTTTTTTTTTTTTTTTTTTTTTTTTTTTTTTTTTTTGATTTGACCTTTCCTTTAAAAAGTCAAGAATCTAGTCCTTAATAAATTAAGAGCTCTGTGATATCAGTATCGATCGTAATTATAAAGTTATCATCAAATTTAAAATTAAATTTTTGAAATTAAATATTGAATGTTGTGTTGAATATAAACATAATAAAATACATCTTTTTAGTTTCGCCCCCACATTTTTAACTTCTTAAGGGCCCTACGAACTCTACTTAAAATGAGGCTATCGTATCAGATGTCGGTAGTGATGGTGCGAATAGTAAAATAAGTTTTTAAATAAAGAAATAAAACAAAGAAACTTTAGTAACCACATTTGGTGATAAATAAGTAACTGATCGCAATCGAAGAGCTTAGGGAAAAAACATGTAACCTAAATATTTGTCAGAATGAAATGACCTTTAATAATAAAATAAAAATGCAAGTAAAATTTACTCTTATACTATTATATATATATATATATATATATATATATATATATATATATATATATATATATATATATATATATATGCATAATAAATAAATACAAAAAACACGAAGAAAATTAAGAATAACAATCAATAAGTTTTATTTATTGCGCATAAGCTGCAAGCAAATAGAATACACAAAACAAGTTCAAAATGTAGATAAAATAAGGAAAAAATTACAGAACAGTGAAAAAAGGTGAAAAAAGAAAAATAATAAAAAATAAAAATAACAAAAACCGGAAGGGAAAAAAAGAACAATTTTTTTTTTTTTTTACAAAAATCCGGGAAAAAAAAAGATATAACGTTTTCATCAGCGCACACGATTATATCCACAAAAAAGAGTTCTTTCTAATATTGTGGATATAATCGTGTGGGCTGATGAAAAGATTATTATCTTTTATTTTCCGGATTTTTAAAAAATTTTTGTCCTTTTTCCCCGGTTTTTTTTTTTTTTTTTTTAATTATTTTTCCCCTTTTTTTATTGCTCTGTAATTTTCCCCTTGTTTATATATATGTTACCGGCAAAGTATGTAACGCCGACATTGTATAGAATGCCTGACGTTTTTAGGCAAAGTATGAAATGTGAGAAGCATTACATACTTTGCCTAGGCATTGTATACAATGCCTAGGCATTTTATAGAATGCCAAATGCTATTTAGGCAAAGTATGAAATAAACTTCTTGATGAGGTTATTATGTAAATGATTTGCATGTTAATGTGAATGACCGAAATCGGTGGTTACCGGTGAATGTTGATAATCACATAGACCTTGACCTTTGGTGAATGTCCGAAATATTTATTGCATCCGATTTGATATTATATTATTCGTGGATATAATTACATTTATTCGATATTTTAATACTTACTAACGATAGATTAGAAGAAACATCAGTGTTTGAAGTATTGGGCAAATATATACCTGGCAGTGGCACTTGACCTTAAAAAAACATCAGTGTAGGGTATACCGGGCAAATGTATACCGGGCAATGGCACTTGACCTTAAAAAACATCAGTGTAGGGTATACCGGGCAAATGTATTCCGGACAATGGCACTGAACCTTAAAAAAAACATCAGTGTAGGGTATACTGGGCAAATGTAAACCGGGCAGTGGCACTTATCTAGACCTAGTATATATTTCGGACCTTTACAAAAGGTCTAGTCATATCAGGTCTAGTTAAGTGCCATTGCCCGGCATACCCTACACTGATGCTTTGTTAAGGTTCACTGCCACTGCCCGATATGCATTTGCCCGGTATATCCTACACTGATGTTTTTTTAAGGTCAAGTGCCACTGCCCGGTATACATTTGCCCGATACTCCAAACACTGATGTTTCTTCGAATCTATCGTCAGTAAGTATTAAAATATTAAATAAATGTAATCTATCGTCAGTAAGTATTAAAACATCGAATAAATGTAATTCTATCCATGAATAAATTCATATCAAATCAGATGTAATAAATATTTCGGACATTCACCAAAGCTACTATGTGATTGTAAACATTCACCGGTGAAAGTCAACAACCACCGATTCCGGTCATTCACAGTAACAGGCGGACTGACATACTATCAATGTACATACTATCAATGCATCCCCACACTGATGACCTTCGAACATGATGTGAACACGCCTACCTTCCCAGAAACTCTCACTTTGATTAGAACACGCCTACTTCGATGGATTGTCTACATTTAACAGTTGACTTGCTACTTGTGACAGCGGCATTATCCACCTCCTCGCGCTGTTGCTACTCAGTCTCGATCATTCACAGCGTTGGCTTGCATACACTCGACTGCTAATGGCAACACAGGAGCAACCACAACCGTGAACTTATCAGCAAAAGTGCGGTAGTCTTAACACAGCTCTCCCGGCTTCTCACAAAACAACAATGAATCAACTAGTGGTATCTCTCATTGAATTCCATCACAGACATAATTGTGGTCGGGGAGTGTGTTTACCACTACAAAAATACAATTCCAATTTACTAGTATATAAGACATGCTTCTATGGTCTTTTCATGGATGAAGATTGACACTCTCCTCACAGCATCAATCAAATATCATTAAAATCAGTCCATTAGTTCTGGAGATAATCGACCAAGTCTGCAAAAATTATCTTCATTTCTTACACCAGTGTATATATATTTTACTTTCGTATTAAAATTTGTGAACTTCAAATTTATATGAGATTTATGCTTTAAAAAAAAAATTATATTTACAATTTGTTACAGAAGACAGAAACTTTTAGTACCGTAGAGTACGAAACTCCGGATATTTTTCCTCTGAGCTAAAAAAAAATTACATATTTTGTGATTGCAGTGAAAAAGTATTATTGACTTGAAATTTTGAATTTCAAAAGAAAGTTTCTTTTAAAACACCCTGATATATATGTGTGTTACCGTGAATGACTGAAATGAAGAGAATGTCGACTTTCACTGGTGAATGTCAACAATCACATACTCGCTTTGGAGTCTGTCCGAAATATTTGTTACATCCGATTTGATTTAATTGTTATCTATATATGCTGAGGATAGATTAGGAGAAATATCAGTGTTCGGAGTACCTTTTAAATGCATACTGGTCAGTGGCACTTGATCTTAAAAAAAACCTTGATGTAGGGCATACCGGGCAAATATATACCAGGCAGTGGCACTTCATTAGACCTAGTTTATGTTTTGGTCCCTTACCAGAGCGACTATGTGATTGTCAACATTCACAGGTGGAAGTCAACAACCGCCAATTTTTGTCATTTACTGTAACATTAAATTATATGGAAAAAAACTGAATATTAACTATTTTGCATGGAATGGAATCAAAAACTCAAAATGCCTACAAAATATAAAATTTAATCGAAATTCCAGATGTCATGAAACTTATCGGAAACATGAAAAAAGATTGATTTGAATCTCCAAAATATAACGAGTATTTTATGGCAGCTCATGCAGCAATTTTCACAGAACTGTTTCATTAAATTTAATTGAGTTAAAAATTAATCGAATCAAAGGTGTTTCTCGGTGGAACAATTTCAGAATAAATATCACTTTGAATTTAAATGGTTCATCATAAAATTTTCTAAAAAGGAAATCATTTTTAATTTCTAAATAATGGGCATTTATATTTAGAAATGTACTGTCCCTGGGCAAATTATTAAACACACTGTAAGATTCCATATAAAATTTTAATTAGCAGGTGATATTACATAGCTTTATTGTTTTTACGTGGCTGAAACCGGTTTGCAGTTTTTTACGTTCTTGTACTTTATATGTTGTGTTACTTTATATGTTGTTGTTAAATAAATGGGATTTTTTATATATATACAAAAATTAAAAAAACTGTTTCTTAGTATATTTTGATTTGTCACAGAGCCAGCATTTTTTACCGTAATTAGATCCACAAGTTTTACACTATAGTTTTGCAAACTATTTTTTAAGATTACAATTTTCTTGGACATACTTAAATAAAAATATTGCCTAATGTCATTTTCTTTTCTTTGCATGAAGTGGGGTTGCGTGTGGGGGTGAAAAATTCTTACAGGAGCTACCAAAGTAATTTTAATGAATCTCACGAAGCCTCATTTTTTTTTTTTTTTTTTTTAAAGTTCAAAAGAACATCGAGAAAATTAAAATAAAAAATTTTGCCTAAAATCCAAGATGGCACGGATAGAAACCCCTTAATAACAAGAGGATACCTGCAAGTGATGTAGTGTGGTTATCTCGATCCTGATTGGTTGTTGAAACGTGACATTTAACGTTAACAACTGTTCTTTCCATTCTATTTCGAGTAAGCCAAGCCCGTCAAGAATGAATCCTCTTAAGTGACATATTCTAAATTCTTTCTCAAAGATTTCAATTATTTTGCTATATATTTATACAGAGACATACTACAAAGAACCATGTGGAACATAAAATAACTAATTATGCATCGAAGTTGCGACAAGACGAAAATGTATCACAGTTTCAATAAAATACATAAAAAATAATAGATCTAGGGTAAGTAAAAGAAGTTGACAAGATATTTCAACTAATTCGATCTGTGATACGGTTCTGTATTTAATTAACTTAACGTTAATTAACATTCTAACTTATGTAGACAAAAAAGTAAATCCAGATGTCTTAAACTGCCATCACTATAAAATAAATTAAGTTATCACAGACTTTTCATGATAATTATACATTTATATACTATATTTAATTCTCATGCTATCTTCCTCGTTATCTAATGATTGATTTTGATGGTGATTCAAAATTAAAAGCTTAAAAACTAAAGATTGTGTATTTAATTTTTTTCCTCCATTCTTGTAAGTATTTTTTTTTTTTTTTTTCTTAATAGATACGTATTGTGAAAAACATTTTTAGTAAAATTTTTCAGTTATGTATTAAACTTCAGAAAAGGTGATATTGTGCTAAATATTAACAAATCTGAAAGTAGGAATAAATTTTATAATAAACAAAATCAAGTCGACATGCTCATCTAAAATATAGTTTTATTTAGAAAGGATAAGCGAGTCATTAATACTTGGATTATAATTAATGTAGTTTAAATTGAAGACTACCAAAGTTGGCTAATATGTTAATTGGCTCACTTATTGAAATACTTTTTTAATCTTATTATAGTTTTATTTTTTTTTAATATAGTTCTATTTTTTACATAGTTCTAGTTGGCGAAACAAAGTATTGTAGGTGAAATGTATGCCAGAGACAGAATTATTAATGCATGACTTCAATATTTTATTTATTCAATGCCTACTATTAGTTCACACTCTCCTTATATCTTGTTCAAATTTTCAATCGTTAATAAAATACTTTTTATTCATCCACTCAAGTTCAAATACACTTTTTTGACACTTGATACAATTAATACAGTTTTTTCAAATAGTGATTCATTCATTAAATTTAATTCATTAATTTTAGTTTTATATGGGAGAAAAAATTGTAATTATTTAACAAAAAGTAACTAAAATAAAATAATAAATTTTGCTGACTTAAATAGGAATTGACTTTTTAAAAAAATTTAATATACATTATTCATGTAATTGTTGTGTAGTGGTTGGTGTGATAGTTAGATTTCGTATTTTTTTGCCGCTAAAGTAATTTATTTTATACCAAAAATAAATTAAAATAAAAATTTAAAATGTGAGTTTCATGGTACACAACAATATGCCTAATTATCTGACATAATAATAAAAATTCAAAGTTTATTTTATGTAAAAGTATCTATCATAGGAAGCAAATACAAATGTTTAATTAAAACATAGAATACTAATATTTTTCTCATTAAAAATGTGAAATTTTTCAATTTTTAAAGAAATATTTTTTAAAATTTTATTTAGAAGAAAACAATTACATGAATGTAATCAGTATTATGGCGAGGATTGTCAAATAAAAATTAAATAAAAGTATCATTCTTATTGTGACATCAAGAAAAATGAGAGAAAAACACTTTTTACAACTGTCGTTAAAGAAAAGAAAATTCTTCAATATTTAAATAAATAATTAAATATTGAAAAAAAAAACTCCATTAAAAGTATTGACGCGTTCATTTCTCCTAAATTTTTTCACAGAAAAATAGCTGAAAATGACAAGAAAATAGTAAATAAATTTATCACTAAGCAAAATTAATCTAATATAATAAACAATGAGACAACTAGAACAATTAGTATGATTACATCCACAGTATCCGTGTTTAAACTAGCCTCATAGGATCATTTCATTGTTTAAGTCTATTTCTGGTTAGTTTAAAAAATATGTCAATCAGAAGTTACTATACCCAACTCAAAATTCTTGATGGTCTCATCAAAACAATAGCTGATAAAAGCCGTGGTGGTTCAAGGGAATAGAGCTTTCGCCTTGGAATCAGGTGAACCGGGCTCTAATTAGAGCAATGCTTGATTGATACGAATTCTACACCCGCACAACTGTGCTGGCATAAAATTTCCTCAGTGGTAGACGAATCATGGGTAAGAGTCCCTTGAACGTCAGGCTAACCGTGGGAGGTTCTAGTGGTTTTTCTCACCATGTAATGCAAATGCGGGTTATTTCAAAGCCTCCTAGATAGGGTGTGCAAGCCGAAATATTGCTTCTACTCTCTAGTTGTGACGTCACTCTCCGGGGGTAGATTTTAGTTGACGAAGGACAGGGTCGAAAAGAAAGACAGCGGACAGAGGTAGCCATTAAACAGATTTTAAGAGACCTATTTGAAAAGTGTTCATTGAAAAGCAGACCTTTTGAGAAGTAAGTTCACTTTATCTTATTTAAATACTTTTAAATGTTTCTTCTAAAGTATTAATTAGATATTTTGTGTTGTTTTAATCACATTTAACGTTTAAATTAACAGCGTATCGATTATAATCACTCCCTGTTACAATAAGTAACTTATCGAAAAAAAATATTTATTGTTATATACTAGATTTTATTCTAAATAAATTGTCCATTCCTTTTTCAAGTTATTAAAATGAATTGCTAACTGCATCTGTTTATTTTGTATAAAAGTTGCTAATAAGATTTATTAGATAGATATTTAATAGATTACATAGTAATTGAGATTAGTTAAATAATTTTGGATTACGCTAAATCTATTTTTTCGCTTTTCATCATGAAAATATTGGATTATTCGACGTTATATTGCATTTTTCTCTTTTTTGATGTGTAAAACCTGTAATACTTATTTGTAAAAATTTTTTCATAATGTATATTTTATTGTTTGTAATATATTAAGTACAAACAAAATTTACGGTACATTTCTGTTGAATATCTTATTTATCTACATATCAATGACAAATAGCTGTTATGTTAATAAAACAAATAGTTCTGTTTTGAAACATAATGTAAACATGAGGTTATATGTCATGCTTTTTTACTGATCTTGCGTGTAATATTGAAGATCAAGCAATAATACTTATGCATATACTTATCCATTTACATACATGCTAAAATAATTTTTAATACATTTTCTTCTTCTAATTTTAGTCTTAAATAATTAGTTTAATTTTTCAGATTTAAATTTTTAGAATACTGATTTTACCTTCCTTTAAGACTTTAATATGTGTTTTTAAAATTATATAGCATCTTTGTTTAAATTGTAGTTTTAGTATTAAGTTGATTTTTTTTTTTTATAATTATCTGACATTTAGCATAGTAATGAATAAGTATCAATAATATTTATACATAAGTTCCTCTCAATTGATTTTTATAAATTAAATGTTAAATATTTGAATTTTTAATTTAAATTTTCAGTCTTGTATAATTGTTATAGTTTTTTGTTTAATTCAAATTTTTAAAAATTCTTTTTTTTTTGATTTGGTACATTAATTCTTGAAACACAAATTATACTCACATATACAAAATTTTAATTCATGTTTTTAAAATTATACTGTAGTTTTAGTTCTGATTTTCCATTTGTTTTGGTTTGCAGTTTTAGTTTGAAACATTATATAAACATCAGGTCTTACTTAATTCTTAAGTATTTTCTATTGAGTATTTTCTTATTACCTAACATGCAAAATAAAAAGCAAGTATCTATCAGTGTGTATAAAAGTGTTTTAAACACAAAATAAATTAAACAATAAAATAATTTTTTAATGAAAATAATAAAAACTAAACTTCAATAGATTGAACATAGCATATTATTTTATGATGGGCTATGACTTTTTGTATTTATTGCAAAATTTTTAAATATATTTTTAATTTTACTTTGCATCTTTAGTTTAATTTGAAACATTATGCGTATGAAGTCATACATCTTTTTTAAACTTAGTCAACTTGTAAAATTTTTTTCTTCAATTATTTTACGCCTTACATGCTATGAAGTGATAATATCTACTGCACTAATATCCATAAGTTTAATTGTCTATGTAAAAAATTAACTGACATTAAGCCGTAATTTTAATTAAATAGCCGTAATTCTGTTATTCTTGTTTTTACAATAAATAAATAAATAGTCTTTAAAATTTATTTTTTTTACTTGTAATAAATAAATTTCATTAAAAAAAGATATCACTGACTATAAAAGCTATTACTGGAACTAGTTTTGTTTATAATTTTGCATGAAATAAGTATGAAAAGCAATAAGATATGTATACACCATTTTAGTTGCAGAAAGTGACTATTTTAAAACAAATTATGGGACTATTTTGTCATGATATTTTGAATCAGTTTCATGTACTTATTTTTTTATTTCTTACTTTTCAAGCATTAGCTTGACCCATGTGTTATAAATTTGTTAAAGCTATTTCTAAAATTATAATGCACACTTGAGATTTAATTTATAATTTTAGATTCCCTTTCAATTGGAAATATATAAAATTGAGTTTTCTTTTTTCATTTTTCAATTTTTTTTTATAAATTTATATAAAATTAGATATTTATTTTTTTGCAAATAAATGGAACATGTTATATGTATTCCTTTATTTTGCAGATGCCACGATCATGCTGTGTGCCTGGGTGTAGTTCAAATTACAAAGGAGAAAATAAAAAATAAAACTAGTTTTTATGTTTGTCAGTTTTGTTTAGCACCTTATGATTTATTTATGAGTATTGCATTTTTTAATATAGTACAAAAATCTTTATTTTTGTACAGTTTATCAGCATTATTGTAAATAAAAAAATTTTCAACTTTTAGTATCTTTGTATGGATTGAATGTTAAGAAATATTTGCTTTATATGGTTTATTTTTTCAGCAGGAAAAGATTGCATTATGTATTATTAAAAGGATATAATATTTTTTAATTTAAATTTATTCTTTAAATATTAATGATGTGGAAAAAGAGTAAAGTAATATAATTTTCTGTGCAAAAATTGATTCATAAAATAATGTAATCTTTTGGTGCATTATTTACATTTTTTTAAAAAATTCTTTAAGGTTGATTATAAAAAATTTAAAATTTTTAATCAGCAGATTTAAATTATGGATGGATGACAGTAAAATTAAATATTCGATAGTTTTATTTTCCTAAAAACGATTAATATGTTTTAAGGACAGCATCATAAGAATGTTAAATAATGAAGTGCAAAATGTTTGAAATTTATTTTTCATGAAAAAGATTCATGCAATTTAGAAACAGAAATAGTTATCACTAAAATGTGAATTCTATGAAATCTCTATAAAACTTTTGGATAATATTAGAAATTTTTTCAGAATATAAATCTTATTCAGATATATACTTTTTCAATTTTTTCTGATCTAACATTGTCCTGTGGTCAAATATTATATTTTAAAAATGAACAAAAACCTAGATAATTCTTTTGAACTTCGTTATTTTTCGAAATTATTTATAAAGATTGTAAAAAGAATTTTTTTCAAAAGTTCAAAATGTATTTTCTTTAGTTTACAGTCTAAATAATTAAAGAAAAAGAAAATTTGCCATTTGAAACTAAAGCTAAGCAAAATTAGAACATTTTCTTATTTTACCTTAATGGAACAAAATACATACTTAAATACCTGAGTTTTTTTCAAGTAAACAATTTACTTAAATTAAGTTAGTTACCTTAATTTAAACTATCCCTTTAAATTTAGGTCTTTAAAAAAAAAAAAAAAACGATTCTGGCATGCAAAGGGAGACTCAAAATTATTAATCGCGAAAGAAAAAAGCAAGGCCTTCATTTCTACCATGTTACCCCCTGTTCGTGACGTCACGATTCCTACTTGAAGGCTTGTTCAACCTATCTAGGAGGCTTTGGTTATTTTTACCAAAAAGTCCTTCGCGAAGGCAAATTTCTCCCAATATTTGATCCAGGAGTTCCCTCGTCTTCTGGATTTGTTTCAAAATTACAAGGCTACGGAGTTAGTACATTAGTAATCGTAAAGCATAAATTAGGTCGGCTATTCAATGATGGTTATAAAACAAAATCCAACCGAAATGGATCTCTTAAAATTGTGCACGCAAAGTCAATGGTTATAATTTTCGATGCCGATTCAATATATAAAGAAATATATAATCGATATATAAAGAGATTTCCATACAATTCCAAGAAAGTGTTAATATTAAGCCATATTCAAATTATCTGTTTCATACAGTCATTTATTTTTGTGTACAATAAAAGACATTTTATTTAAAACAAAATTTTGTATAATGTGAAATCGAATTTTAAGAAAAGTCGTATATTAAAAATTTGATTTTTTGAACTATTCGACCGATTTTGTATTTTGGCATTTAAAATTGCATTATTTTAAACAATGTAAAAATTTTTATACACTACATTTCAAAATGTTTTCCTACTGTTAATAATTAAAGTAATATTAATGGAAAATAGATTTTAGCATGGAATTATCTTGGTATAAACAAATTTTACAACTTAAACATTTTAACAATGTTCTTAAACATTTTCTGTTCGCTCAAAAAAGTTCTCGAGACATCAATGAATTAACATTAAGGGGTTCAAACCTTTTTCAAAGAAAGTACGATCTGTCTGATTTCGTAACTTAAAATATCATATACACTATCATATACACTTTCGTAACTTAAAATATCATATACATTAGCATATTTGAGGATACCCCTTGGAACCTTTAAAACCAAAACCGAGTCAAAATTCTTGATGTTCCCATTAAAACATTTTGATGACTTATGTTGGTTTCCGTGAAATTCATGATGGTCCAACATCATTTGATGGTCACCATCATCCAACATTTTCCATTATGCTTCCATGGTTTTTGATATGCCAACAAACTTGCATCATTCTATGATGGAAATTGCTACTTTAATACTAATGATGGTTATCCATCAAGAAAAGCTTCATTCTCACGTACCAATAGTCCATGATGATTCGTAATGGTCCATGATGGTTCCAACTATACATTTTAATGATGATTTAAAAAGAATTATTGTTGGTTCAGCAGGAAAATACCATAAAAAAAATATTTTTTTTTTGGTCCATCAAAAAGCTGTCCGAATTCCTACATCCGATAGTGGTTCATAATTGTTCGAATATTTGATTTCTAAGAAACTGTTGGAAATTTCTGATGGTTCGACAGGAACATACCATCAAAACAAACTGCTATTCTTATGTTGGACCATCATAAATCAGTCCGAATTCCTACATTGGGGTGATGGTCACTTATGTTGGTCCATCAATGGAAAACCATCAAAAATGTTGACTTAGGTAACGTAATATATTCTATTATTAGGTACTTTTCAAAATTTGAGAACAATAACATTAATTCAAAATTCTGCAGGTATTTATGGTATAAGCACTCTCTACTTATGCAATATACTTTTCTCACTTAAATAACACAGCTATTTTGATTGAATTTTTGGACATCGTAATAAATTTATGGGACAAAACTGTAGGCAAAGTGAAGTCATTTTGCTATAGAAATTTATCATTTAAAAAATAAGAAAATTGTTTAAAGGATAAATAAATGAGTTGATAATATTAAACTTTTTTCTGTTAAAAGGACGTTTTTGTACTTTTTTCGGATATTCATTAAAATATTTAATTCTAAGAATAGCATAACTTTTTGAGTAATAAAACTGCGTTAAAGCTATTATCAGACATATTATCCTATATAAACTTTATACTTTAATTTTTATTTCTAAACATCTAAACACTATTTAAAATAAAACAAAAAGAATTTTTGATGTTACATTTGCTCTGTTAACATTATGAATGTTAAAAAAAGCCCTTTTGGCTTAAAAACGTTTTTTAGGTGTATTTACATAAAAAATATGCAATGTTAATTCCTGTTAATTCTGAATTTTCTTTAAAGTTTTTATAGTGAATTAAACATATACTTAGCTTAAAGTTTAAATCTCTATTTATGGTCCCTTCTTTTGCAATTCTCTCTATTAAGGTGTTTTTCGGAGCTCTGTCGCTAAGGAAAATAAAAAAAAGCCATAGTTTAAGTGCTTTACACTTAAAGAAGTGCAATGATTTTAAATTATGTATATAATCCTGCCGTGAAGAATTATTAGAGCTTTAGAGTAGAGAATTAACTTAAATATTTTAAAAGTTGTTAAACTTTTTTTAAAAATCGTTAATTTGGCGATACTTTTGCAAGTAGAGGAAAATTATCAAAATCACTGCCTTATACTCAGTTTTTGCAAATTTTTACCGTCGCAGGAAATGCAGCATTGGAGTAAGTTCCTAAATATTAAAAAATTAGACCACAAGCGCTTTTCGCAAAAATTGTGGCTTTTCTCCATATTGACGTTTTGTGTCATTTTCAAAATAGGCTGGTTTTAGATAGGCAAAACTTAACCCAACAGTCATGAATAATAACAGTTGCAAACTCACAGCAATTATAAAAATAACATATTATTAACATATTACGACGTAGCCTTCGAAAAACAACTTTAAAACAATACTTAAAAAGGAATATTGTCAGAGATTTTAAAAAAGTTTGAGATGTAATAATCAATTTAAAATTTTAATGTAAATAAAATTGATTCAAACATATTCATTAATTCTAATTTTAAGGCTTTTTTATGCATTATACTCTCGATAAGTTGAAAAGAATTTCGCATTATGCTCTCTAAGTTGAAAAAAATTTCGAGTTTTCGAGATAACAAGTTCAGAACCAAATATGTTCTTAAAAAAATTTTTTTTTAAAAATTTTACAAATTAAAAAAAATAATAAATCCTAAATAGAGGAGTCTTGGATCATAAGAATAAGCATTTATAAAGATATTTGCATAATACTTGACAATAAGTCAATGCAGCAATGGTAATTTTGTTTTCAAAAGCAACATAATAATTATGCATCAAATATAAATGAATTCGGTTACAATAAACTTACATCAATAGAGTTTATATTAAAAATATCTACCCCCATGGCCTGTCATCACCGTTTTCGAAATTGCTCATTAATCAATTTTTCTACTAGAACAAGTAATATATATATAAAAAAAACTTAAAGTCAATTTCTCTTTAGGACAAAAAAGAACATTTTTATTTTAGTTATTTAATTTTTATTAAATGGCTAAAACTATTTTCTCCCATTTTAAACTAAAATTAACTAATTAAATTTAATTAATAAATTATTATAAGAAAAACTCTTCTAATATCAAGTGTCATCCACTACAAGTTCAAATAAAATGTATTTAAACTTGAATGGATGAATAAAAAGTATTTTATGAACGATTTTATGAAATGTATTTAAAATGATTGAAAATTTGAACAATTTATATAAATATATATAGAGAGAGTGTGAACGAATCGTAGGAATTGA
This sequence comes from Parasteatoda lunata, assembly GCA_949128135.1. Classification (NCBI taxonomy): domain Eukaryota; kingdom Metazoa; phylum Arthropoda; class Arachnida; order Araneae; family Theridiidae; genus Parasteatoda; species Parasteatoda lunata. The sequence continues at coordinate 12,135,465 of OX421975.1, read as the reverse complement.
ATGAAAAGGCGCGTTGTATCAGATAACTATAAAAGTATAAATTTGGCGATGTGGGCCACACGAACTTGTTTGTAATGTTATCGATTGAATTTATCTGACACAGCGAATATAAAAAATGTAATTACTTCAATGTGCGAAAAAAAATTTTTTTTTTCAAATAGAGCTATGAGTTAGAAATTATCACTATGTTATTTTTAAAATATGAGAAAAACTGAATAGCTTATAGTAAAATTTAAAACAATCACTAATGCTTTACCCATCAGAAAATTCCATTTCGTTTTTCGCTCATCCCTATTTAATGAATGAATTAATATTTCAATAAAACTGTTTTAACACCAAGTGTCATCCACTACAAGTTTAAAAAAAAGTGTATTTGAACTTGAGTGGATGAATAAAAAGTATTTTATTAACGATTGAAAATTAGAACAATATATAGGGAGAGTGAGAATTTAAAAATTACTGCCGAGCTATCGCCTTCTATGTTTTTCGAGCATTTTATGAAACGTTCTAATATGTGGGTATTTTTTCTTTGGAGACAGTAATGTTGAATAGGTGGCGGTGATTTTTCCAAAAAAATTCTTTTTTAACTTCGAAAAGTATCCGATGTAACAGCGTTTTTCTAATAGTTACTTCCATCTAGTTTCCTTAAGAGTTTGATAGCAGAAACTCTATACATTGAGGAATATAATATTTCTTCAATTTTCAATAGCTGTTATAATTTTTTTCTAGTGAATTCGTTTGCTTCTATTTTTTAAATACTTTGTAAAATTAGGTACTTACACTCCAAGAAGAAGAAGACAATCTATGCCCACACATGTGACCTATTATAGTCAGCACCAGCTAATCTTTATCATCGAAATGGCGTATTAAAGTTGAGCTAAATTTCTCTACATAAGTTAGTATGTTAATTAACGATAAGTCAATTAAATACAGGGCCATATCGCACATCAAATGTGTTGAAGAATAATTATTTCTCCTATACTTCTTTTACTTAACTTAGATTTATTAATTGTTTATGTATTTTATTGTAACAGTGATAAATTTTTATTTTGTGGACCTGGCAACTTCGATGCATAATTACTTTGTTTATGTTCCACATGGCTTCGGACTTGCCTTTTTATTAAGTCTCTGTGCAAATTTATAGCAAGAGATTTGGAATCTTTGTGAAAGAATATAGAATGTGTCACTTAACGGGCTTGGCTTACTCGAAATAATATTGATGTTGCTATCGTAAACAAATCCCACGTTTCAACAACCAATCAGGATCGAGATACTCGCACTTCGTCACTTGCAGGTATCTCATTACTCTTCCCAAGAAAGCGCATGTTTTAATCTATAATCATCGATATTATTGTGCCTGAAAGAGGCGACTGTTTTCAAACCACCCCATAAAAATTTGCTAACTGATGAAAAGAAACGTTTTCGAGTTATTAGCGAACTTAAATACAAATAGTTTTTATCCGCTTCAATTATCTTTCGATAAAAAAATTGTGTACAAAAAACAAATTCGATTCAATTACAAAGTTTTCGAGATTAACATTTCGATTGACCAAATTATGGGGCCATAGTTCAGGTCACAAATTCCAATCTGTCTAACGTTTTTGTGTCCGATTTCGTAATTTATCTGCACTAATATTTTAGGGGTCAAAAATCCGAGTTCAGATAAAGTACGTCTCTCATTTCGTATCTAATATCCTCTGCTCGGATTAATTAGCATATTACCCCAACGTATGATTAAATTCTAGAACGTGAAGATTGAATCGTTAGATCAAAAGTTATTCAGTCTTGACCGTTTTTTTCTTTTGCGTGCTCTACATCAAATTCAAACTAATATTCTAGAAACTGTGGTAATATTTTTTTCTTTTTTATTTATTTTTCTTCATTATTCAATATATTGTGCTCGTCCAACAAAATTAATTCTAACCTATTTGCACACTACAATGAATACAATTAATAAGGGTAAAATAATTTATGTCAGCTAAAATGAATTTTTTCACTTTATTTTTTAAACGGGAACTGAAATTAAGGTAGATGATTACAGAACACAGGACTATCGTTGCAAATTTTTACAAAACAAAAAAAGAAAGAAAAAACTTTTGAAATTGCAACAGAGAAAAAAAACATGAAAAGTTCGTATGCTACTTATATGTTTCAAAACATGAAGAAAGAAGAAAACTAAGTCTAATCTAGCTTTATTGGTGAAAAATAAAGCACAATTTTCTTACTATTTTAAAAAAAAAAAAAAAAAAATAGGATCAGCGTTTTCAATTAAAAAAAAGAAAATAAACGATTGCATTAAAATTTTTTAGAGCAAATTCTAAAAATGTGAAAATACCATTAAAAATATTATGTTTTGATTACTAAATGAAAAGTTTTAACTTAGAAAACCAACCACTATATCTACCCAAATTACCCCAATGATACCCTTTAATTTCAAAGAAGAAAACTAAGAAAACTAATAATTAAGAAGAAAGAAGAACACTAAGTCTAATCTAGCTTAATGGTGAAAAAGAAAGCATTATTTTCTTACTATTTATAAAAAAAGAAAGAAAAATTAGTATCAGAGTTTTTAATTAAAAAAAGAAAATAAACGAGCACATTAAAAATTTTTAGATCAAATCCCAAAAATATTTAAATACCATTAAAAATATTATGTTTTCATTACTAATCGAAAATTTTTAGCTTAGAAAAACACCACTTTACAGTCCCTGACCATATTATTAGACGCACTGTAACTTTCGATGTAAAATTATAATTATCAGGTGATACTATACAGCTTGATTATTTTTACGTGACTGAAACTGGTTTGCATTTGTTTATGCTCCTGTATCAATGGGTTAGCATTGTAATGCAATGCGTTAAAAATAAATACAAATAGCAAGTATATAAAAAACATCCTGAATAAAAACCCATTACATGTATGTTTAAATATTAAAATATTGCATACAAACTCCAGCAAAACATGCAATCATTAAAACACTAGAGTGCGTCTAATAATTTGATCTAATTATTATAATATACGAATATAATGCATGATATAATAAATATTCTATATTTATTTAATATATCGTCTCATTTATTCAATCGTCGAATTTACATTATATATCGAATAATTTAACCAATTGATACACTAACGTAAACAAGTGCAAACCGGTTTCAGTCGCGTAAAAAACAATAAAACTGTATAGTATCACCTGATAATTAAGATTTTACATAGAATCCTATAGTGCGTCTAATAATTTGGCCAGGCACTGTATGTACCCAAATTACCCCTATGATACCCTTTAATTTCAAACTGCAATCACAAAAGTACCATCTTCAAACAAAATTATATTCGCATTAAATCATAAAACTATTTCCCCACCCCAATATTTTGTCCTCCCAGCAGAATAACAAATCAAAAATATCAATGGGAAATCTTACCTATTTATATTTCTCAGAAAATAGGAGTTATCCAAAACACGAAAACAAACATTTTCATTAATCTCAATCACATCTTTCTAACAATTACTAAATGGACCTCCCATTTCCTCAAAATCCTGTTGCACTTTAGCTCCTCCCTTCAATAACCGAACAACCAATGAATGAAAAGGGCGGTTTACATACACCCAATCACGTCCTTGAATGACATATGGAGAAGGAATGCAAACTGTTCTCTAGTTTAATGTCATTTTCAATATATGTACATTTATGTTCGATTTTTCCTATTAGTATTTCCAATCGCTTATATCTTTTAAAAGATGTTATGAAATTTAGAAACTTAATTTTAATTTCGGATAAAAAAATTTAGTTCTACAACAACGAAATCTCTTCCAAATCCTACTTCAGACCTGCAGAGTTTAGGAATCGAAAAAATTTTCCCGACTCCGACTCGTTCGGTCTTGTAGATTTAGAAAGAATTTTGATCTTATAGAAATTATTTTGATCTTATAGAAATTATTTCGATATATATAAAAAATAGTACTCTTATGTATATTGAGGGAAGCGAAATACTTAATCACAATACTTATCTAAATTTCACACATAAGAAGAAAAAAATGTTCTAATATCTGCTACATTAAATATTTTTCTTTTATTCTTGTTTTTAACTTTGATGAATTTAAACAGATAATGATTTGTGAAAACTTTCTTTATTTATATGAAATATTGAAGGGGTCTTTTAGAGATTTCTCATTATCAGGGGGGGGGCATATGCCAATCCTCCCCCCTATGCGAGTGTAAATGCGTGAGATAATGATAAATAAATAAATAAAATAAATAAATATGGTTTAAAAAAAACACTGAAAAAGCCTGAATAACTTTTGATCAAATAATCGTATCTTCACGTGCGGGGACTCAGTTTTAAATGGTTCGAAGGGGTGTTCTCAAATATGCTAATTATTTAGCGCGAGCCGTGATGGCTCAGTTGATAGAGCGTTCGCCTTCCAATGAGGTGAACCTGGTTCGAATCTCAGCCATAGATGGTAGATACGAATTCCTCATCCGTCTTGCAACGACCACAGTGCTAACGTGAAATATACTCAGTGGTAGAAGGTTAATGGGTTAAAGACCCGTTGCCGTCAGACTAACCGTGGAAGGTTCTCGTGGTCTTCCTCTCCATGTAACGCAAATGCGGGTTAGTTCTATCAAAAAGTCCTCCACGAAGGCAAAATTCCGCCACTACTTGATCCACTTGAGTTTTCTTGTCTTCTGGATTGGGTTCAAAATTGCAAGGCTACGGAGTTGAACAGTAGAGGTCATAACCCCCCTCCCCCCCCCCCCAAAAAAAAAAAAAAAAAAAAAAAAAAAAAAAACCAATTGGGTCGGCTGATGGTTATAAAATAAAAATTTATTAGTGCAGATGATATTTTAAGTTACGAAATCAGACAGAAAATCGTACTTTCTTTGAGAAAGTTAGAACCGCTTCAAGTTAATTTTACTTTTTGCGCATTCATCCATATTTCGAGAACTTTTTAAGCAAACTGAAAAATTTTTTAAGCACAATTGTAAAATTTATTTTATCCAAACATAATTCCATACAAAAAACTATTTTCTCTAAAATATATTTTAATAAATGACACAGTATATTTAAAAATTTTGAATTGTAATATATACACATTTTTACATTATTTGAAATAATGTGTTTTTTAATTACAATATTACGAAATCAGTCGAATAGTTCCTGAAAAATCAAATTTTAAATATACGACTTTTCTTAATATTCGATTTTTTTCTTCTCCACATTATACAAAATGTTATTTCAAATGAAGTGTCTTTTACTTTTATCGTACACAAAAGTAAATAAATATATAAAACAGAACTATATAATTTGAAAATGGCAATTGCTGAATATTAACGCTTTCTTGGGATTGTATGGAACTTTATATGTCAAAATTCAATTTGAATTGGGAATCAAAAATTTTAATTACTGACTTTAGACGCTAAATTACAGACCTATAAGAGACCCTTTTCGGTCTGATTTTCTTTTATAACCGTCGTTGAACAGCCGACCTGATTTAGGCTTTAACTCCGTAGCCTTGTAATTTTGAAAACAATCCGGAAGACAAGGGAACTCCTGGATCAAGTATTGGGAGAAATTTGCCTTAATGAAAGACTTTTTGATAGAACTAACTAGCATTTGCGTTACGTGGAGAGAAAAACCACTGAAGCCTCACTCGGATAGCCTAACGGCGGCAAGGAGAAATATAAAAATTTAAAATATGTTTCATAAATATTTTTTAGCTTATAAAATTTTGACACTTATCTTTCATATTAATATAAAATTTCTCTTTTGAATAAAAAAAAATCCTTTAAGTGTCTGCAAAATGCAGCTATAAATAATAGCCGTAGTTGAACAGCCGACACAATTTTATGGGTTTACAACTACTATTGTTAAACTAGTAATTTTGAACCCAATTCAGACTCCTAGATCAAGTACTGGATAAAAATTAGGACTTTTTATAAAACTAACCCGCATTCACGTTACATAGAGAGGAAAACCACGGTTAACCTGACGGCAAGGAGACCCATGATCCACTAAGGATATTTTACGCCAGCACAGGTGCAGGCCGGGTGCCGTATCGATCGCTGTGATTCGAGCCCTGTTCACCTCATTGTAAGGCAAAGAGCCACCACAGGTTGGATTAGAAATTTCTTTTAACAAAACCCGAAGGTTTTTTTATTTGATCCCACCGTTTCGGTCCCGTATTTTTGATACTGAAATTTAAAAACCAAATCTTCAAAATTCTCCAGTAATGATCCTTAATTTCTGTTTTATTAATTTTTGACCGCTAACATTTAATCTCTTTTAAAGATAGAAATCCTTTTTCATTTATTTATTTGTTGCCAAACTTTATAATCTTAATCAACTTACACAAGCAAAAATAACGATTAAAAAAAACAATTTCTGGGACTTTATATAAGTTTAAATCAAAGTTATGTGGCTTGAACGTCATTCAATAACTTTTCATTATAACTGTTCCCAAACAACACTATATTCTCCAGTATTATAACTGCTTATCAATCAGTAAGTACAAGGTTTCTTTGAGAAGTAATAACGAAATTATAATTCAATAGGTAAGCTGAGCTACTTCCGTAATCTAATCGAAGATACTAAATAATTTCACGAAAACTACAGTCCATGAGGGCCAAATTATTCGATTCTGTGTAAAATCTTAATTATCAGATGATATACTATACAGCCTTATTGTTTTTAAGTGACTGAAATCGATTTGTCCTTGTTTATGTTCGTAGGATTCCGGAATGTAGGATTAAATCCGCTCCGGACACACACCGACCACAGTGCTAACGTAAAATATCCTCAGCGGTAGACGGATCCATGGGTTACAGTCTCCTTGCCGTCAGGTTAACCGTGGGAGGTGTCCGTGGTTTTCCTCTCTATGTAACGTGAATGCGGGTTAGTTTTATAAAAAAAGTCCTCCGTGTAAGCAAATTTCTCCCAAAACGATCCGGGAATTCCCTTGTCTTCTGGATTGGGTTCAAATTGACAAGGCTACGGAGGAGTTGCCGCAAACCCCAAAAAATTGGGTCATCAGTTCAACGATGGATATAAAATTAAATATGTACTAAGTGTTCATAATCAAGATATTCCCGATTCCATATTTTTAAAATTCTTATAAAAATTAGTCTATAAAGAATGCTAAGGATCGCATCTCTGTCAGAATCACTATTATTAACATAGAAGACGGGACGGAAAATATCAAAAGTAGTTTCATTGTCATAGGAAACAGAGGAAAGTTCAAAAGCGATTATTGTACAAACCTCTAGGTTTCGTTTGGCAATAAAACTGATTTATGTGCTTTCAACAACGCCTTCCTTGATATTAATTTATTATATTATGATTCTGTATGTTGGTTTTCCTTTGTTAAATATTAATTTCGACCCCTAATCTGTGTTTTTTTCATTCAAAAAAGAAGAGAGAAAAATTATTGTTTTTATTAAGGTATTGTTCAGCCTGAAATTCAGTTTGCCTCATCACTAGAGGGCGCTATTATTCATGTTCAATCTTTTCCATTATTTTTGTTGTTCTGTGTGTGTGTAAAAAAAGAGGATTAAAGTTATGTGTTTAGAAGCGCGTGCTGTTACTTGTCTAGTCTCATCATCGAAATGGTCCGTCCTAGCCCCAGCATATATTTTTTAAGATGAATGACAGTTATACTGCCAACGAAGCTTTTAAATCAACGGAATAACATTCAAAAAACCCAAAAGCAAATCCCAATTCAAATCAGAAGCACACCTCTTTTAGCGGGAGATCACAGTCAAACATGGATTCCCTTCTAAAACGTAAGAAAATCATTAAAGGTAAGCTAACCAGATTAATTACTCAAGTAAATAGGAGTCAAGTCAAAGTCAGGAGATTTCTGTTTCCAATATCGAAGTTTATCAAAACGATACTGATTCATTAAGCACTGATGTAAATAATTTAAATGATGAAATTCTATTTTCTTGTTCTGATACAGAATTCGATAAATATGAAGAAGAAATGCATGAATTACTTTCAAAAGTAGATACTTTAAAAATTACTTTAAAGAATGAATTAAAAAAACATAATAAAGATCACGTTAATGTAAATAATATTGCGTCTCAAAATACATCCAATGCTGATGTAAATAGTTTAAAACTTCCCCGTGTAGAATTACCAATATTTACTTCTAATTATCTTGATTGGATTTCATTTCGTGATTTATTCTTAGCAAGCGTAGGAAATAACAGTTCTTTAAGTAATTGTCAAAAATTACAGTACCTTAAACTCTCTGTTAAAGGGGAATCAGCTACTTTATTACAATCGATTCAAATTACTAATGAAAATTACGAAAGAGCGTGGAACGCACTTAAAGAACTTTATGAAAACGAAACAGAAATCATTAACGCAGCATTAAACAGGTTAATTTCTCAACCTAACTTAAAATATGAATCCGCGTCAGGATTACGAAAATTAATTGATACTACTTCACAATGTATTGATACATTAAAAGTCCTTAAACATTGAACATTGGGACACTATCATTATTTTTCTTTTAAAAGGAAAACTTGATCCAGAAACACTTTGCGTTTGGACGTTAGAACAAACAAAAAATATCCCTTCGTTCGCAGAATTCAGAACTTTTGTTTTGAATAAGGCCGACGGGCTAGCGTCTTTGGCTCTACGCCAAAAAGAAAAAACAAGTGAAAAAAGTTTTGAAAGCGGAGCCAATCGAAATCAAAAAACAAATAAATCATCATTTTCATCTCAATTAGTTTCACATTTGTGTTTGTTTTGCAAAAGTGATACTCATTTCGGATTATTCAGATGCAATAGTTTTATTGAACTTCCGATGAAAGAAAAATGGGATATAGTAAACAAAAATAAGCTTTGTGCGAATTGTCTCAAATCGAATAAAACTCATTCAATTTCGAAATGCCGTATGGGAACTTGTAAGAATTGCGCTCAGCCGCATAATACATTATTATGTTCTAAAAATTCAAATGAAACAAAATTAAGAGCACAGGGGGAAAACGAAATAATTTCTACTATTAGTAGCAACAACACAACTATTCCAGTCACACAATGCGTTTTATTACCCACCGCAGTTGTTAATGTTCAGGGCGGTGATGGCGAACTACATAAATGCAGAATACTTATAGATTCAGCCAGTCAAGGCACATTCATTAAGGAGAGTTGTGTTAATTTATTAAAGTTAAAACGAAATCGTGCGAGTATCAGTGTTGATGGACTAAGTTCACAAAGGGTAGGTAAGGTTACAGGTTCAGTTCAACTGCACATCACATCATTATTTTACAAAAATACATCACGACAGACGCTTTAATTATACCCAAAATAACTTGTGATCTTCCTCAAACAGAGGTCAATGCGTCTGTTTTGAATTCTTTTAAACAATTAAAATTAGCAGATGCAAATTGCCTCCAACCTGGACCTATAGATATTTTACTGGGTGCAGAAGTTTTTGGCGAAATAATACTCAACGGACGTTTAACTATTCCAGAACTTTCATTAACTGCTCTAGAATCCATTTTTGGATGGGTTATTCTGGGAAGAACAGAAAGCAAATCACCTATCAAAACATGTACAATCATAACAAATCATGCTAGTTGCAGTGAAGCTGAATATCAGCTAGATAAATTCTGGAAGCTAGAAGAAATTTCAGAAGCAAAGTCCTATTCAGAGGAAGAAATTGCATGCGAGAATCATTTTAAAGAAACATTTTCTCGAGACCCAACTGGCAGATTTGCTGTCAATTTTCCCTTTCGTGAATCATCTGAACAACTTGGTTCATCTAGAAATTTCGCTATTCATCGTTTGCAACAAATTGAACGTAGGTTTGTCAAAAATCAGTCACTTTCTATGCAGTATCATAAATTCATGCAAGATTATTTAGATCTCGGGCACATGGAATTAATACCAGAAACGGACATTGACATTCCAGCCACAACTAGTTTTTATCTCCCTCATCATCCAGTTCCAAACAAAATCGGGGATAAATTCCGTGTTGTTTTCGATGGTTCTGCAAGATCTTCAACTGGTGTTTCACTAAATGACAAATTGATGGTAGGACCGCAGTTGCAAGATGACTTAACAACATTGCTCATAAGATTTAGAACCCATAAAATTGCTCTAACAGCAGACATTGAGAAAATGTACAGACAGGTTATTTTGAAGGACTCTGACTTTCAAAGAATCGTATGGCGTAACTCACCTTTTGAGCCTATTCAAGATTATCAACTCACTAGAATCGCCTATGGCACAACTTCTGCTCCTTATCTTGCTACAAAATGTCTTCAACAACTAGCAGCGGAAGAAGCAGATAATTTTCCTTTGGCCTCCAATGCAGTCATGAAAGACTTTTATGTAGACGATTTAATGTCTGGAGCTGAGACACTCAGTGAAGCTCATGAATTACAAACACAATTAATGCAAATGTTATCATGCGCAGGATTCAGTCTGAGGAAATGGGCATCAAACAGCAATGAATTTTTGAAGACAATTGATGCAGACTTGTGCTTGAAAAATACATCCCTTGACATAGACAGTGACAATGTCATAAAGATGTTAGGTGTTCTTTGGAACCCAGCAGACGATGTGTTCCTTTTCAAAGTTACTACAACATCCTTTGAAGGTACCATGACAAAACGCATACTTCTTTCTACTATTGCCAGAACATTCGACCCTCTAGGATGGTTGGCACCAATTACAATTAAATGCAAGTTAATTATGCAAGAACTGTGGAAGCATAAATTGCAGTGGGATGATACGATCTCTCCAAATATCGCACAAGAGTGGACAAAGCTTGCAGAAGATATGTTCCTCGTAAAAGACATCAAAATACCAAGTCTCTTGTCACCTAATAAGCAATTTCAATTATTTGGCTTCAGCGACGCTTCAGAAAAGGCTTACGCGGCTGTTATATACTGTCGCTCAGATATACTGTCGCTAGATGATGAGCAAATCAGTGTTCAACTTGTTGTCTCCAAAACAAGAGTTGCACCACTAAAGAATGAATCTCTTCCAAGACTAGAACTCTGTGGAGCTTTGCTTCTAGTAAAGCTGATGAAATTTGCGTGCAGTGCACTAAATATTCCAATATCCCAATCTCACTTCTACACAGATTCAACTATCGTTCTTTCTTGGTTGGGATCGCCATCCAGCCGATGGAAAACCTTTGTTGCCAACAGAGTAGCAAAAATTCAAAGCTTATCTTCTCCAAATCAGTGGCATCACATTAGTGGTGATACAAATCCAGCAGATATTGCAACCCGTGGTGTGTCATCATCAACATTATTCACATCTCAGTGGTTTAGTGGTCCAACATTTCTGTATCAACCGATTTCTTTCCAAACAAATGTGCTCATATCTCAAATGTGTGAGCCTATGCCTGAAGAAAGAGTGTGTACTGTGCAGTCAATTGCTACAATCAGCCATTCATCTGAAACAAATGAATTGATAAACAAATTCTCCTTTTTCTCTAGGCTTAAACGTATAACAGCATATTGTTTAAGATTCATTCACAATTGCAGAAACTCCCTAAGTAAGGTAACTGGTTTTGTAAAAACTGATGAACTTAATAATGCTATGAATGTATTGATTAAATTAGTTCAATCTGTTGAGTTTAATAATGAGATCAATGCTCTTCAAAACAATCAATCCTTATCTTGCAAAAGCAAAATTTTAGCTCTCAACCCTTTTTTGGATCATTCAGGTATTCTCAGGGTGGGAGGTCGCTTGCGACATGCAAATATCGGTTACGACCAAAAACATCCCATTTTACTGCCAAAAAGGCATGCCTTGACTGATCTCATTATTAGACATTATCATCAAAATTTATTGCATGCTAGTGCTCAACTTGTACAATCCTCTATTCAGGAAACTTTTTGGATCATGGGTGCTAGAGATATTATCAGACATTTAATTAGAAAATGTGTTAAATGTTGTAGAATTAGAGCATCTGTCACTAACCAAATGATGAGTGATTTGCCCTCCAGACGAATTTCACCAGCTCCTACATTTTTACGATGTGGGGTTGATTATGCAGGCCCGTTCCAAATTAAAGCAGCTAAAGGACGAGGCTCTAAAACATTCAAGGCATATATAGCTCTTTTTATTTGCTTTACAACCAGAGCTATCCATTTAGAGTTGGTCACTGATCTTTCTGCAGATGCCTTTATTGCAGCTCTAAAGCGATTTATTTCTCGTAGGGGTAAATGTAGCGACATATACAGTGACTGCGGGTCCAATTTTATTGGAGCTAAACGTAAACTAATGGAATATGAAAGACTAGCAAAATCAAAGGATTATAATCAAAATGTTGACAAATTTTTGTCTGATATGGGTATACGTTGGCATCTAAACGTGCCCGGCGCTCCTCACGTGGGGGGCCTATGGGAAGCGGGCATTAAATCCACGAAATATCATTTAAAACGGGTTGTGGGTGATATCAAATTAACACACGAAGAATTTGAGACTCTCTTAGCCCAGATCGAAGCTTGTCTCAATTCTCGACCTTTAACTGCCTTATCTTGTGACCCTAACGACCTATTGGCCTTAACACCAGGTCATTTTATTATCTGAAGACCATTAACAAGCATTCCCGAACCAAATTACACCGAATCTAACATTTCTTATCTTACAAGATGGCAGATAATTCAAAAAATGGTGCAGCAGTTTTGGAAACGTTGGCACAAAGAATATTTGTGTAGACTACAACAACGACCAAAATGGCTTTTGCCAACTAAAAACATCGAAGTTAATGATTTGTGTTTATTAAAAGATGATAATTTGCCACCTACTAAGTGGAAAATGTGCAGAGTAGTTCAATTACACCCCGGTATTGACAACCATGTTCGAGTTGTAACTGTTAGAACCTCAGATAGCATATTTAAAAGAAATGTAACAAAATTGTGTCTCCTACCAAAATAAGCAGAAATTTGTACTAAATAGTGTCTTCCTGTATGTGTATTCATGTAAACAATTCATTTAATGTCTTATTGCATTTGTATCACAATTAAGAATTTTGAAATGGTATTTCAAGGTGGGCGGCATGTTCAGCCTTAAATTCAGTTTGCCTCATCACTAGAGGGCGCTATTATTCATGTTCAATCTTTTCCATTATTTTTGTTGTTCTGTGTGTGTGTAAAAAAAGAGGATTAAAGTTATGTGTTTAGAAGCGCGTGCTGTTACTTGTCTAGTCTCATCAGGTATGGTTATCACAAAGCCATTTGACATTTTTTTAAATTTTAATTTATTTTTCAAATTATTTTGAATTTTATTCTCTGCAGGAGCCGCCGTGGTTTCTCAGAAGATTGAGCACTCCCTATCAATTAGGAGACCCAGATTCGAATCTCAGTGATGGCTGGTCGATACTAACTCTGCCCCGCTCGCACCAGTCACAGTGCTGACGTAAAATATTATCAGTAGTAGACGGATCGTTGTTCAGATTCTCCAGGCTGTCGAGTTAATCATGGTAGGTTTTTCTCTCCATGTATGCTGGGATTCGAATTTGGTTCACCTCATTGGAAAGCGAATGTTCCATACCGTGAGCCACCACGGCGCAGTTAATCCTCATTGGCGTCAAATATAATTTGGTGATTTTTTAAGTCCTCCAGCAACGAATACTTTTTCTCCATTCATATTGCTTTTTTCAACATTTTTACTTACTCCTTTAATACCTTCCAAAAACCTAATTTCAAATAGCGTAGAAATACTAGTTCGGTTACCTCAGATGATATCCACGATTATCTTTGAGATTTCTTTAAGCATAGGGAATCGAAAGTAATTTATTATTTAACAACAAACAATAAATCATGTTTTTAAACAAATAGAGCAGCCTGCTAATAATTATCTCTGATATTAGCTTTTTAACACGGTTCAATTTAATAATGTCTCGTGCTAAACCAATGAGAAATATTCATTTTTTAAACGTACTTAAAAAAAATAAATTCAAAAACACTTTATAATGACTTTGCTGATCACTCGCTAAAATAGATTTTTGCCGAATTTCAGGGCACTACCAAAAGCACTTCCTTTTACTATCTTAGATTAAATGCTACTAACAATAGCGTTTTAAAATAAATTTTTTTCTCAAAATGTTGGGAAGAAAAATTAAAATTAGTTGTAAAAATTAGTAATGTAAAAAAAATTTTTAATTAAATTCCTACTTAGGTCCACAAGGAAAAATTTTGTTTTAGTTACTTTTTATTAAATAATTACAATTTTTCTCCCATGTAAGACTAAAATTAATTAATTTAATTTAATGAATGAATTAATATTTGACAAAACTGTATTGGCATCAAGTGTCATCCACCACAAGTTTTTAAAAAAAAATATATTTGAACTTGAATAGATGAATAAAAAGTATTTTATGAACGGTTGAAAATTTGAACAAAATATATAAATATATATAGAAGAGTGTGAACTAACAGTAGGAATTGAGAAAAAAAAAGGTGTGTGGTATTAGACAACCCTTGGTGCAACCCAAGAGACAACCATAAAAGTATCAATTTGGTGACGTGGACTACACGTAATGTTCTTTATTCGCGATCGCAACGGCCGATACGCCCTCTAGCGAGGGCCTGTAACCATTAGTTCCCTCATAACCTTTGGCAATGACGGACGCCATTTTCTTGGATGCAAAATTTCCCTAAGGAAAAGGTAGAAGAACTTGGAAAAAACTAACCAGAACATGCCAAACATTGAAGCAGAACATGCCAAGCATTTGAAGAACAACTTCTCAATAATTTTTACCTTTCTATTACCAACAACATAAAATGATTTCATGATCACTTGCTGTTACAGATGTGTGTATTGCGGTAAAATAATTTTTCTGTCTTCAGTTCATTACAAGTTAAAATGAAGTCAACATTGCTTTCGTCATTCCAATGAATAAATGTGTTCCAATGAATTCCATACAGAACTTTAATAGTTATAGAATATTCTTCTTCTTCATAGAATAGTATATATTTCTGTATCTACATAATTCAGAAAACAACAATAAAGAATAATCCGAATTACTTGAAAAAGTATCTTTTGTGCTGATTATAAATAAATTTTTTATCGTTTTCTTGGTAAGTGTTTTTCAGTTTCATTCAGAAAGAATTTCAACTAGAATTCAGCTATTCTGTTTTTAAGCTACATATTAAAATTCATATCGAGATCTTACAATTATAAAATTTTGATGTGTGGTATGTTACCTAAAAGTAATGAAGGGATAAACTATGTGTATATTATTTGAGAATAAAGTTTTCAAACAAAGAACATATCATTTTGGAATTCTCCGGACTTATAAATCAGGTAAGTGTTATGATTTTTATAATAAAAAATTTGCTTGTAAATATTTTTTTTTCTTACTTGATGATAGTTCTCTACAGAATGGTTTTTTTACGTCTGATTAAATACTATAAGAATTAAAAAAAAGAAACAATACGAAAGTTTTTATTGAAAAATGAGGAATTTTTAAAATCGTTTTTATCCTAAGAATTCTTTATTTTACGTTTTTTAGTTTATAATTTTTTGATAAAATTGTTGTCAAAATACCTTTTTTGAAAAATTAAATGGTATTAAATTATGTGTTTATGTATACTCCTTGCATATTCTAATATTTGAAGTAATATGATTCAGAAAAGTATGGAAGAAAAATTAGGTACTTACGTATTAACCACAGCTACAGATTTGGCAGATTTTTAAGTGCCGCCAATCTACACTTAAACTTTTTGGAAAAACTCTTAAAATGAAATACTTTGTTTAAAATCAAAGTAGTCAATCGGATTTCGGTGGAAAATGGGCCGATATAGAGTTTAGCATAGATTCAAAACAAAGTTTTCTCTCACCTGATTCTATAGCCATTATGAACTCTAATAAATAAGATTCAAAATGAAATAACATTTCCAAAACGGACGTTTACTAAGATAAAGTTTCATGTTATGGACATTGGTACATTTTCGTTATATTTCACTCCATAAAATATTTCGCTTCTAAAAAAATAAAATTGCATCTAAAAAAATAAAATTGCATAAAATGTTTTTGGCAAGTCCCAAAGACGCATTTTCGTAACACTAAAAAATGGCGACAAAAAAAAGAATGGTTCTTTTTAACGCTTAAGGCGACTGCCTTAATTAAGTTAATGATTTGGCACCTTAAAATGAAAGATTTCGTCCTAAAAATCGATTTTCTGTTTAATACATTTTTCAAAAGTATGAACTTTCAAGATTCCAAAAATGTTTTACTTTTAATTTTCTGATAATTATTTGTAAAGTTATAGCCGATTTAAAAACCGGAAGTCACATTCTGAAAAACCGGAAGTGAATAAAAAGTGACAGATTTTAACGTAAACAAAGCTGTTATGCATTGATTTTTTGTTTTCCTTTCAGTAAAAAGCCATAAAATAATATTAATAATAATTATAAATGTATTGAAATGCATTTGGCAATTATTTATTAATGATTTTTCTTAAAGAAATATGATTTGAAAGGCAACTGCTATGATGTTTACATATTTTGTTTTCTGATTGTTTCACGCGCTTCACATTCCGTTCTTGAACAAGATTCTAGTTATATTTTGAATTTTTTTCGATATAATTTGATACATTTTTAGTTATTTGTAGTTTTTTCTTTTCTAGTGAAGTATGGTAAAAGCTAGAGCTTCCAAAAAAAGATCTAAGAAGAGATCTTTTCACGGTAATCGGCATACCAAAACTTACAATGTAACTACTAATGCAAATAGTAGTGATACGGTAAATACTGCTAGTGCTTCAAAGCTAAGCTTGGATAAAATTGAAGATAAAATTGATCAGTATGTAGTATATAAGAAATATGTTTTATTGGTTATAATTTTGTCTAATGGTGTAATACACAAACATATAATACACTAATTTCATACTTAAGTTTTAAAATATTCAATAATGCATTGATGTGAAATAGCAATTTTATTGTTTTTTATATCTAACTCAAGCTATATTGTGTTATTATCACCTGTATTTCTAAAGTAATTAAAGCTAAAATTACAAAAAATAAACAGATGCTTACAAATAGCAAATCCAGCATTTGTACGGAGATTTTCAACCTATTGAAAAAAGGGTAAGGAAAAAAATAATATTCAGTGAAAAGTCCAATTTAAACAAGTATGGAGTATATGAAGGTTTGGTATAACTTTTTAGATAGTTTAAAGTTTGTATAATATATGTAATTTACTTTTACTGTACAAATAAATGTTAAAATGTGTTTTCTGGAAAACTGAATTTTTCTGTTTTGCGATTCACGCTGGACCTCATTTCTCAAAAACTATTAGAAATTTTAGGGTGCAATTTTGTAACACTGTTATAAATAATATTATCTGTGTTCTGAACTAGAACTAAAATTCTATTTCAATATTTGATTATTTTATAGCTATGTAAACCCAAAAAACTTAAAAAATATATCGTTATTTTGCTGTTTTTCTACGTAATAGGGCATATTTCACCAAATTTGTAAAATTTCAATTAACTTTTAGTTCAGAACACAGAAAAGGGTTAAAATAATATATATTCCAAAGGAAATTACATTTTATAAGACACAACTGAGTAGAGGGTGTCCAGCGTAACACTTAAAAATCACTAATTTTTGACCTAATTTCAACAAAATTTTACAAACTATAAAATATATTGTTATAATTTTTCTTATTTATATCATATTTTATCCCATTTTATATAACTAAGCATAAAATTTAAAAAAAAAATTTTTTTTTTTTTTTTAAAGTTCACCGAACGTGGGCAGTCGCCTTAACCCATCAGAAAATTCCATTTCGCTTTTCCCTCACCCCTATTTAATGAATGAATTAATATTTGAAAAAACTGTATTAACATCAAGTGTCATCCACTACAAGTTTAAAAAAAATGTATTTGAACACTTGAGTGGATGAATAAAAAGTGAACGACTGAAAATTTGAACAAGATATGGGGAGAGTGTACACTAATAGTAGGAATTGAATAAACAAATAAATATATTTACGAAAATAAAATATTTGTTTTTATTAATTTTAATATAATAAGTTGAAAATTTGTATCAAGTTTCATTTTTAAGAGACATAAAATAAACCCATTACTGTTCTGGCTTGCAATATATTGCTGCAAATTAAGTTATTAAGATTAAAATAAATGTAGGTTTAAAAGAGAAAGTGTCTGCTGTGGGAAAGGGAGGGGGGGGGGGAGAGAGAGAACACCAAAAAAGTATCTTCTTTCTTGGGTGAGGAAGTTGGTGGGTCAATTTGTCACTTTTCTTTGTTTCAAAATTCGCTTCCGTGTGTGGAATCTGTGTTTCGTTCTTGTTGCTGGAGATGTCAGATTCCGTTTCCGATGCTTCTCCTCTTACCACTGTCGGTTTCTCTTAACTTTAACCGTTTGCTTGGTGATCACTTGGGACGATCGTCCTTGCTTACGCCACGGGGGACCCCTGCCCCACCCTTCTTAAAAGTGAAAATTAAAAATAAAAAAAAAGTACTGCATCCGTTATTTTTGTCTTGCAGCTGTGTGATTCTTTTGCATATCTTTAGTGCATTCACCTCTTAACTTGTAACAAAGTTCTCTGCAAATGAAAAAAAAATATATATATATATATAATAATAATAATAATAAATTAGTAAAATTTATTTAATGGTTGCAGTCCCTGGTAAAATTATCAGACGTTCTATAAGATTCTATGTAAAATCTTAATTATCGGGTGATACATTACGTGACTGAAACCGGTTTGCACTTCTTGACGTTTGGGTAGAAATTGGTGAAATATATAATATAAATTTGACGATTGGATAAGTTAGACGATATAATAATAATTAGTATTTTAATAATTGCATGTTTTGCAGTAGTCTTTTATATTTAAAAGTAATGGGTTTTGTTCATGAGACTTTTTACATACTTGTATTTACTTTTAAGGTTTTGCATTACAAAGCTAACCAATTGATACACGAACCTAAACCGGTTTCGTAAAAACAATAAAGCTGTATAGTATCACCCTATAATTAAGATTATACATAGAATAATTAGATCAAATATAGTATTTTAATAATTGCATGTTTTGCAGTAGTCTTTTATATTTAAAAGATGCATGTAATGGGTTTTGTTCATGAGACTTTTTACATACTTCCTATTTGTATTTACTTTTAAGGTTTTGCATTACAAAGCTAACCAATTGATACACGAACCTAAACCGGTTTCGTAAAAACAATAAAGCTGTATAGTATCACCCTATAATTAAGATTATACATAGAATAATTAGATCAAATATAGTATTTTAATAATTGCATGTTTTGCAGTAGTCTTTTATATTTAAAAGATGCATGTAATGGGTTTTGTTCATGAGACTTTTTACATACTTCCTATTTGTATTTACTTTTAAGGTTTTGCATTACAAAGCTAACCAATTGATACACGAACCTAAACCGGTTTCGTAAAAACAATAAAGCTGTATAGTATCACCCTATAATTAAGATTATACATAGAATAATTAGATCAAATATAGTATTTTAATAATTGCATGTTTTGCAGTAGTCTTTTATATTTAAAAGATGCATGTAATGGGTTTTGTTCATGAGACTTTTTACATACTTCCTATTTGTATTTACTTTTAAGGTTTTGCATTACAAAGCTAACCAATTGATACACGAACCTAAACCGGTTTCGTAAAAACAATAAAGCTGTATAGTATCACCCTATAATTAAGATTATACATAGAATAATTAGATCAAATATAGTATTTTAATAATTGCATGTTTTGCAGTAGTCTTTTATATTTAAAAGATGCATGTAATGGGTTTTGTTCATGAGACTTTTTACATACTTCCTATTTGTATTTACTTTTAAGGTTTTGCATTACAAAGCTAACCAATTGATACACGAACCTAAACCGGTTTCGTAAAAACAATAAAGCTGTATAGTATCACCCTATAATTAAGATTATACATAGAATAATTAGATCAAATATAGTATTTTAATAATTGCATGTTTTGCAGTAGTCTTTTATATTTAAAAGATGCATGTAATGGGTTTTGTTCATGAGACTTTTTACATACTTCCTATTTGTATTTACTTTTAAGGTTTTGCATTACAAAGCTAACCAATTGATACACGAACCTAAACCGGTTTCGTAAAAACAATAAAGCTGTATAGTATCACCCTATAATTAAGATTATACATAGAATAAATAGATCAAATATAGTATTTTAATAATTGCATGTTTTGCAGTAGTCTTTTATATTTAAAAGATGCATGTAATGGGTTTTGTTCATGAGACTTTTTACATACTTCCTATTTGTATTTACTTTTAAGGTTTTGCATTACAAAGCTAACCAATTGATACACGAACCTAAACCGGTTTCGTAAAAACAATAAAGCTGTATAGTATCACCCTATAATTAAGATTATACATAGAATAATTAGATCAAATATAGTATTTTAATAATTGCATGTTTTGCAGTAGTCTTTTATATTTAAAAGATGCATGTAATGGGTTTTGTTCATGAGACTTTTTACATACTTCCTATTTGTATTTACTTTTAAGGTTTTGCATTACAAAGCTAACCAATTGATACACGAACCTAAACCGGTTTCGTAAAAACAATAAAGCTGTATAGTATCACCCTATAATTAAGATTATACATAGAATAATTAGATCAAATATAGTATTTTAATAATTGCATGTTTTGCAGTAGTCTTTTATATTTAAAAGATGCATGTAATGGGTTTTGTTCATGAGACTTTTTACATACTTCCTATTTGTATTTACTTTTAAGGTTTTGCATTACAAAGCTAACCAATTGATACACGAACCTAAACCGGTTTCGTAAAAACAATAAAGCTGTATAGTATCACCCTATAATTAAGATTATACATAGAATAATTAGATCAAATATAGTATTTTAATAATTGCATGTTTTGCAGTAGTCTTTTATATTTAAAAGATGCATGTAATGGGTTTTGTTCATGAGACTTTTTACATACTTCCTATTTGTATTTACTTTTAAGGTTTTGCATTACAAAGCTAACCAATTGATACACGAACCTAAACCGGTTTCGTAAAAACAATAAAGCTGTATAGTATCACCCTATAATTAAGATTATACATAGAATAATTAGATCAAATATAGTATTTTAATAATTGCATGTTTTGCAGTAGTCTTTTATATTTAAAAGATGCATGTAATGGGTTTTGTTCATGAGACTTTTTACATACTTCCTATTTGTATTTACTTTTAAGGTTTTGCATTACAAAGCTAACCAATTGATACACGAACCTAAACCGGTTTCGTAAAAACAATAAAGCTGTATAGTATCACCCTATAATTAAGATTATACATAGAATAATTGATCAAATATAGTATTTTAATAATTGCATGTTTTGCAGTAGTCTTTTATATTTAAAAGATGCATGTAATGGGTTTTGTTCATGAGACTTTTTACATACTTCCTATTTGTATTTACTTTTAAGATTTTGCATTACAAAGCTAGCCAATTGATACACGAACCTAAACCGGTTTCGTAAAAACAATAAAGCTGTATAGTATCACCCTATAATTAAGATTATACATAGAATAATTAGATCAAATATAGTATTTTAATAATTGCATGTTTTGCAGTAGTCTTTTATATTTAAAAGATGCATGTAATGGGTTTTGTTCATGAGACTTTTTACATACTTCCTATTTGTATTTACTTTTAAGGTTTTGCATTACAAAGCTAACCAATTGATACACGAACCTAAACCGGTTTCGTAAAAACAATAAAGCTGTATAGTATCACCCTATAATTAAGATTATACATAGAATAATTAGATCAAATATAGTATTTTAATAATTGCATGTTTTGCAGTAGTCTTTTATATTTAAAAGATGCATGTAATGGGTTTTGTTCATGAGACTTTTTACATACTTCCTATTTGTATTTACTTTTAAGGTTTTGCATTACAAAGCTAACCAATTGATACACGAACCTAAACCGGTTTCGTAAAAACAATAAAGCTGTATAGTATCACCCTATAATTAAGATTATACATAGAATAATTAGATCAAATATAGTATTTTAATAATTGCATGTTTTGCAGTAGTCTTTTATATTTAAAAGATGCATGTAATGGGTTTTGTTCATGAGACTTTTTACATACTTCCTATTTGTATTTACTTTTAAGGTTTTGCATTACAAAGCTAACCAATTGATACACGAACCTAAACCGGTTTCGTAAAAACAATAAAGCTGTATAGTATCACCCTATAATTAAGATTATACATAGAATAATTAGATCAAATATAGTATTTTAATAATTGCATGTTTTGCAGTAGTCTTTTATATTTAAAAGATGCATGTAATGGGTTTTGTTCATGAGACTTTTTACATACTTCCTATTTGTATTTACTTTTAAGGTTTTGCATTACAAAGCTAACCAATTGATACACGAACCTAAACCGGTTTCGTAAAAACAATAAAGCTGTATAGTATCACCCTATAATTAAGATTATACATAGAATAAATAGATCAAATATAGTATTTTAATAATTGCATGTTTTGCAGTAGTCTTTTATATTTAAAAGATGCATGTAATGGGTTTTGTTCATGAGACTTTTTACATACTTCCTATTTGTATTTACTTTTAAGGTTTTGCATTACAAAGCTAACCAATTGATACACGAACCTAAACCGGTTTCGTAAAAACAATAAAGCTGTATAGTATCACCCTATAATTAAGATTATACATAGAATAATTAGATCAAATATAGTATTTTAATAATTGCATGTTTTGCAGTAGTCTTTTATATTTAAAAGATGCATGTAATGGGTTTTGTTCATGAGACTTTTTACATACTTCCTATTTGTATTTACTTTTAAGGTTTTGCATTACAAAGCTAACCAATTGATACACGAACCTAAACCGGTTTCGTAAAAGCAATAAAGCTGTATAGTATCACCCTATAATTAAGATTATACATAGAATAATTAGATCAAATATAGTATTTTAATAATTGCATGTTTTGCAGTAGTCTTTTATATTTAAAAGATGCATGTAATGGGTTTTGTTCATGAGACTTTTTACATACTTCCTATTTGTATTTACTTTTAAGGTTTTGCATTACAAAGCTAACCAATTGATACACGAACCTAAACCGGTTTCGTAAAAACAATAAAGCTGTATAGTATCACCCTATAATTAAGATTATACATAGAATAATTAGATCAAATATAGTATTTTAATAATTGCATGTTTTGCAGTAGTCTTTTATATTTAAAAGATGCATGTAATGGGTTTTGTTCATGAGACTTTTTACATACTTCCTATTTGTATTTACTTTTAAGGTTTTGCATTACAAAGCTAACCAATTGATACACGAACCTAAACCGGTTTCGTAAAAACAATAAAGCTGTATAGTATCACCCTATAATTAAGATTATACATAGAATAATTAGATCAAATATAGTATTTTAATAATTGCATGTTTTGCAGTAGTCTTTTATATTTAAAAGATGCATGTAATGGGTTTTGTTCATGAGACTTTTTACATACTTCCTATTTGTATTTACTTTTAAGGTTTTGCATTACAAAGCTAACCAATTGATACACGAACCTAAACGGGTTTCGTAAAAACAATAAAGCTGTATAGTATCACCCTATAATTAAGATTATACATAGAATAATTGATCAAATATAGTATTTTAATAATTGCATGTTTTGCAGTAGTCTTTTATATTTAAAAGATGCATGTAATGGGTTTTGTTCATGAGACTTTTTACATACTTCCTATTTGTATTTACTTTTAAGGTTTTGCATTACAAAGCTAACCAATTGATACACGAACCTAAACCGGTTTCGTAAAAACAATAAAGCTGTATAGTATCACCCTATAATTAAGATTATACATAGAATAATTAGATCAAATATAGTATTTTAATAATTGCATGTTTTGCAGTAGTCTTTTATATTTAAAAGATGCATGTAATGGGTTTTGTTCATGAGACTTTTTACATACTTCCTATTTGTATTTACTTTTAAGGTTTTGCATTACAAAGCTAACCAATTGATACACGAACCTAAACCGGTTTCGTAAAAACAATAAAGCTGTATAGTATCACCCTATAATTAAGATTATACATAGAATAATTAGATCAAATATAGTATTTTAATAATTGCATGTTTTGCAGTAGTCTTTTATATTTAAAAGATGCATGTAATGGGTTTTGTTCATGAGACTTTTTACATACTTCCTATTTGTATTTACTTTTAAGGTTTTGCATTACAAAGCTAACCAATTGATACACGAACCTAAACCGGTTTCGTAAAAACAATAAAGCTGTATAGTATCACCCTATAATTAAGATTATACATAGAATAATTAGATCAAATATAGTATTTTAATAATTGCATGTTTTGCAGTAGTCTTTTATATTTAAAAGATGCATGTAATGGGTTTTGTTCATGAGACTTTTTACATACTTCCTATTTGTATTTACTTTTAAGGTTTTGCATTACAAAGCTAACCAATTGATACACGAACCTAAACCGGTTTCGTAAAAACAATAAAGCTGTATAGTATCACCCTATAATTAAGATTATACATAGAATTTTTTAGGGAGTCTAATCATTTGGCCAGGGACTGTATGCATGGTACAATTTACAAATGAAGGCAAACTTTTTGAAATTTCGACACCCAACCAATATTTCAAAGCACATCTATTAAGAAAATAGAATTCGCAATGAGCATGAACTTTCCATTTCCATATTCGAGTAGAAAACATTCTAAATGATATTATCGAATTGAAAAAAAAAAGTAATTTCTCATTGAACTATCTTATTTTGGCTACTCTTAATTGTACAACATTTCATTTTAGTAAGTCATCAAATTTGGTTAAGTGACGATCTTTGAGTGGTTTCGTTGTAGAAGAAAGTTTCAAGCGCATTTGGCAGCAAACAGTTGACGAGTTACCTTAAAATAACCCGCCTTTTGGCAACAAATCTAAAGACTCCAAACGTGCGAACGCAAACAGTTAATATTAGTATTGGGATAATAGTTGTCAGAAAATAACCTGAAGGGTTTATGCACGCAACTAGAATTATTATTAAAATTGCGATTCTTTAACTTCGTAAACATGCCCCCTAACAAAAATAATAATAATAATCTTCGTTTTGTTTTGGGAGAAATATTATAATAATCCTTGGAGCCGCGGTGACTCAGGGAATAGAGCATTCGCCTTCCAATGATGTGAAGCGGGTTTCGAATCCCAACGATGGCTGGTCGATTCAAACTCAGCACCCGGCTCGTACCTACCACAATGCTGACATAAAATATCCTCAGTGGTAGGCGGATAATGGGTTCGAATCCCCTTACCGTTGGACTAACCGTGGGAGGTTTTCGCAGTTTTCTTCCCCATGTAACGCAAATTATTATTAATTCCATCAACAAGTCTTTCACAAAGGCAAAATTCTTCTGTCTTCCGGATTGGGTTCAAAATTACAGAGCTACGGAGTTGAACAATAGTAGCCGTAAAACAAATAAATTGGGTCGGCTGTTCAACGACGGTTATAAAATGAAATAATAATCCTTTATTCAGTCGCATTCAATATGCTTCCAAACATAACTCAATCTTACATTTTTATTCAAGAACCAAGTCTCGTTCAGTTTACATACCATGAAGATGTTAAGTTCATATTTGTAAAAAATTATTGAAAACAAACATTTAAATACATATTTTATATTTTCATTTGTGTAAATTAATAGTAAATTATTCTAATGTAATAAGTATTTTTTTCCCTTAAATTCAAAGACTAGTTTAATTGTATAATGAACTAAAACTTCACTAATAAAGTCATCACATCTAAAATGCATATAATTTTTTGGTACTTTACCTTTTTTCACAACATTGAAGCCGCCAATGCAAAATATTTCTGTGTTTTTGTGTAATTTGTTTATTAATTAATTATCATTATCCTTTTTTTTTTTTTTTGACGATAATCCTTTTTCAAAAAACTAAATAAATGAGTTTCTTCGAGTGAAATCGGCGAATTGAAAGAAATATCAATTTTCTTCCGGAAATATTTTACGAAATATATAGATGATAAAAATTTTAATATCATAATCAAAGTAATAATAAATTTAAAATTATAATAATAAATAAGTTAATAATAAAATAAAAACAACAATAATAAATTATTTATTGTTATTATCCATTGCCCAATTGTCCTATGAGATTTTAATATAATATTAAATATGTTATTGTCCTCAGTCGTTGAGTAGATCCCCACCCTTGGGGACCGTAGCCCCCTCTCCGCCTAGAATGTATATACAGTCGGACTATTAAACGAACTTCAATTTTTCGAATTTCTCTATTTTGCGATTTTTTTTCCCAGGAACCAAGAATATTTTTGAAATTTCTTTGTAAAATAACTTCCAAACAGTGAAATGAATTTTCTATTTAACGAACTTTTCTGTGAGATCCACTTTCCCCATTTCCTAAAATATTTCAAAACATTTCAAACTTGTTAACGTATTTTAAGTGGGAAATGACCTTGAATTGATTTTCAGAGCTACAGTAAAATCCCTTTTCCTTTTTATTTGCATTTTAAACAGAAAACTCAGACAAAATCAACGGATTTTATCGGTAGGAATTAAACTTAAGAACGCATGTGGTATTGTATGATTAAAATTACTTTTATAATAAATGCAGATATAATTTTATATATAAATGCAGCTTTTTTTAGTTGAAAATGTATGTAGCATGATAGTGTAACACCGGATAATGTTTTGCTCTATTCTTGCTTTCCACGCATATTTCTTTTATGGTTGAGATTTATAAAATAATATTATAAATAGATTTATAAATACTGGATGCTAGTTTACAAGATAAATGTGTATCATTTGAAGTTTTAATTATGTCTAGTGTTTATGAATTCAAAACCTGTTTTGTGATGTTTAAGTATTTCAAAAGGTGATTTTCAATTTAACGAATTTTCCATAACGAATTTATTATCTTTAAATAGACTGTATATTAAAATTGGACTTTTCATTGAATTCCGTGACTTTGTAAAAACCTTCGAAATCGTTTGAATAATAATTCTTTTTTTTCTAAAGACACCTGTGTTTTTCTTTTAAGAGGAGGTGGAAAAAGAATAGTAAACAAAACAAAGGGGGAAAAGACCCACTACTTTTTAAATCCCATTGATGATGGGAGAGGGGAGGAAGGCATGCAATCTGAGGGGATTAGAGATAGACACGATTTAAATCCAAATCAGAATCGATTAATAAAGGCGGTGATGTGCAAATCCTTCGTCGGAAACCTTCTTTTCCGGCCATTTTCACATCTGCTGCTGCGGCACAGGTATCGAATGTCCGCCGCCTTCCTGCTGCTCTTTGTTCGCCGCCCTCTTCCCTCTTACTTTCTAATAAACTACCTACGACTTTAACTAGAATCAAATGAATAGTAAAAATAATTCCTTTCACCCATTTATGTAAACTTTTCGACTAGACCAACTTTAGCAATATAATCATAAATAAAGAGTTGTAAGAGTCTTAAAAATCAGGTTAACATAAGCATTAATAAAAAAAAAAGCAGCACAAGATTAAATATAAAAAAAACAGACGATAATTTTGGAACTTCTTGAATTTGATTGTTTTCCAGACTGAGTTTTTTTTTCAGCAGCATGCATTTTTAATGTTTCTACATAACATTAATTTAAAGTATCATTATGTTCTTTTAATGACTAAATTATTCATAATTACTGTCTTGGTAGGGATTTTAATACAAATCGAAATGCTAAAGAAGGAAAAGAATTTCGTGACGTTTTAAGAAACGAAATAATGGTTGGAATTTAAAACCAATCCAACCCATCGACGTCAAAAAGACAAACATAAATTGATGTGGTTTTTGCGACTTATGAATTGAAATGTTTTGGTATTTATGAAAAGAAAAAAGAAAAAATATTTGATCAATGAATAACCAGTGAGTGCAATAATGCGATCGCAATTTTCTCTGTTTTGTAATTAATCGTCACTATACCTGCTCTGTTAAACTAATTGCTGCAATAAATTTAATTAAAATTTGTCTGTTAAGTCGAGTTTTATTTGATGGTATTTCTGCTGTGGTTAATGTATCGTTATACTTTATTTGCTCTTAAAATCGAAAGATTCTATTTAAAATTTGAAGACAAATTCAAATAATCGTTTCCGTAATTCGAAGCGAATCTTTTGAAAATCAAATACTTTGAATAAATAATAAATAAAAAAAGAATATGATGTAAGTCTTTTTTTTTATTAACTAATTCATATTTTTGTTTTCCAAAACAGTAAATAAACTTATTTAAAAATTCTGTGTTCTTTAATTAATCAACAAAAAATGAAAAAAAAAAAAAGAAAGAAAGAAAGAAAGTAAACTATATTATTTTCGATAAATTCAGAAAAAAAAAAATTCTATTGTCTACTTGTCCCCGAAAAGCGTAATGCACTCAGCTAAAAATCCTTGTCTCTTAAAATTCCTTAAAAAAAAACTTCCGAAAAACTTAAACGCTCATTTAAAAATTCAGTGCTTCATAGAATACCACGAAAAAAAAGTCTTTCTTGCAGAGAAAAATAAAAATAAAATTTTTCTATTATTTTAAAAAAAAAAGAAAAGTTTTATTACACTATTTTTTCACCAAAAACTTACTATGCGTGCTCCTTTAAAAATTCAATGTATCGTAGATTTCCTCAAAATTAAATAAATAAATAAATGAGATTTTGCTCTTTGAAGGAAAAAAATTATGCTATTTTTCTATGAATTACGAAACAAAATCTGTCTGAAAATCATAGTTATAGTCTTGAAAACTGTCTTGAACTTCTGTCTTGAAAATCATAGTTATAGTCCTGTATTTTTTTTCTGAACTCATTGACTAAAAACATATTTAGAGGATTTTCATAAATGTTCCGATATAAACTCATTTATATTAGCTACAGTAAAAAGTCTAAAATTAAATAATTAATTTAAGTTTCCGCAGCGTAACATTTATATGATAATGACTTCATAATGACTTCAAATTATTAAAATTAAATTCAATAAAAAAAATCTGGCTTGAAAATCACTGTAAAACCATTTGCACATAGCTATCACCTTCTATCAAGAAAATGTGAAAATTAACGTCGTTCTTATTTTACGTCTAAAGTCACTAAAAGTAAATCAAAGAATAATAAGGTGTCAATACACTTCCATTTATTTCTATGTATAGTTAAAAAAAAGCGTATCTACTTATTTACCACACAGATTCAAATAGGAGTACACAACAAAATTAATATTTTCAAAAAGATCCATGAAATAGATGTTACTTTGAATGACCAAAATTGGTAGTTGTTAACTTCCACCTGTGAATGTTGATAATCACATACTCGCTTTGGTAAATGTCCGAAATATATACTAGGTCTAGTTAAGTACCACTGATAGTATACATTTGCTTGGTATGCCCTACATCAATATTTTTTAAAGTTCAGTGCTACTGACCGGTACAATTATGTATTTTTTTAAAGATAAGTGCCACTGGCCAGTATGCATTTAACAGGTATTCCGAACACTGATGTTTCTCCTAATCTATCCTCAGCAGATATTAAAATATTGAATAATAATATCAACGAATAAGGTAATATCAAATCGGATATAACAAATATTTCAGACATTCAGCGGTCGACATTCTCTTGATTTCGGTCATTCGCGGATGCACTAATGATTCGCCACATGTTCCGAAAAACGCTACCTTCTTAGACTGCTGATTGGTGTAAGCTTTATTAATATTAAGATTTAATTACACCTACTGAAGTTTGTAAAAATACTCGATTTGCCATTAACTTGAAATGAAGTAATAATTCACTCAATTTTTGGAGTTTTTCAACCTCAAATTGAGATAAATATTACACCACATCTCAATGTGTGTACTTCACACCACTATTGTCACTTCACATCTGTACACAGTTATAGCGTACAGATAAGAAGTAGCATTATTGGGAACCATCATGGAAATGTATAGCTGGAACCATCATGGACCATCATGGATTGTTAGCCCATATATCAAAATTTTTTGATGGGATCATCAAGAAGTTTGACTTGGATATTATAAGAATTACTCTCAAATTTATTGGACCACAGTGCCATATAAAAAACGTGTGATGTTGTTATTGTGTGACACATTAGAAATTAAGCATAAAACCGCAAAATCAAGGGCAATAAAAAAGTATAATAAATTCAAAGCAAAATTGTGCCAGTTAAAGCTCGAACTCTAAATTAAGTTATCTCGATTATACTTTTTTTCTTACCTGTTCAGCTTAGTCTATTCAATTTGATTTTTATGTTCTAGATTCTATACAAAATCATTCTATCAAATAAAATTAAAAATAATACAATAATATTTATATCAATATTTTTAATCTTATCTAAATACAATTGTTGCCACGTGCAAATCCAATTCTAGCAAAACACAGACAATCAACAATTAAAATCAGATCCTAACTTAAGTGGTTTCATCTTAATTTTTAGTTTGAAATTTTATGTGTAACCCAGCAGCCTACCACAACATTTAATCAAAATAACAAATGTTAATCAATAATTATCAAATATATACAATTTTTCAGTGATTTCATCGGTAACTTTGTGAAGTTGGTTCATTAATCACCAGTACTGACAGATCGAGGGCTGCCATACGATGACTACCTCACCTGGACGAAGTCATCTTGGATCATGTGTACGAAAATCCCGACACAGGTATACAGTTTACATGTCAATGAAACTACCATTTGGAGAAGAACATCCATTCTACATACAGATAGTCCAATCTTTGAAAATGTGGGATAACCCTCGCGCATGGCCAATGATTCTTGCAGAAGAATGTCTTTTCCAGCATATGTACTATTCATAGATGAAGCAAATTTTAAACACTTTTTCAGTGTTTACATGTATGGGCAACAACGATTATTTGTGAAGGCTTTGGCAGGTATTGAGAATGATTACCTCAATAGCCGGTGTTATTGGATTTCCAAACACTCCACCGACGTTACCAAATGGTTCAGGAGATATAGCGTTCGCCTTCCAATGAGGTGAACTGGGTTGGAATTCCAGCGATGGCTGGCTGATACAAATTCCTCCCCCGGCTCACACCGCTTACAGTGCTGACGTAAAATATCCTTACTGGTAGACGGATCATGGGTTAAAGTTCCCTTGTCGTCAGGTTAACCGTGGGAGATTTCCGTGGTTTTCCTTCCTCTTCGTGTAACTTAAATGCGAGTTAGTTTTATCAGAAAGTCCTCCACAAAAGCAAATTTCTCCCAATACTTGATCCACGAGTTCCCCTGTTTTCTGGATTGGGCTCAAAATTACAAGGCTACGGAGTTGAACATTG
Source organism: Parasteatoda lunata (assembly GCA_949128135.1). Taxonomy (NCBI): domain Eukaryota; kingdom Metazoa; phylum Arthropoda; class Arachnida; order Araneae; family Theridiidae; genus Parasteatoda; species Parasteatoda lunata. The sequence continues at coordinate 12,104,121 of OX421975.1, read as the reverse complement.
GTAATCGTAAACCCACAATTGGGTAGGCTGTTCAACGAGAGAAAATGTATAAAAAAAATGGAACGGATAAGCGTTTTGTGGTCAAGGACATGAATATATATACAGTCCGACCTCTATTTAACGAAGGCGCTAAATTCCAATAATAAGTTCGTTATATGGAAAATTCGTTAAATAGAAAATCATCTTTTGAAATACTTAAACGACTCAAAACAGGTTTTAAATTCATAAACACTAGACATAATTAAAATAGCAATCAATGCACCTTGTAAACTAGTATCCACTATTTATTTATTTTACCGTACTGTTTGGCGCATCATTTGGATCTTGTGCCACCCTACATTCAATCAATCAATCTACTATTTATTTTATAAATCTTAGCCATAAAAGAAATCGTGCAGATATGGAGCAAAATATTATCCAGTGTTACACAACCATGCTATAACATTTTCAACTAAAAAAAAGCTCAATTTATGTATAAAATTATAGCTGCATTTATTTGCTGTATAAAATTATAATTGCAAAGTAATTTTAAACATACATTATAACATGCGTTCTTAAGTTTAATGGCTACTGATAAGACCCGTTAATTTTGTCTTTTGTTTGAAAGGCAAAGAAAAAGGGATGATTTCTCTAAAAGTGAAGTGGCTTCGAAAATCCCCCATAAACATTGCAAGTTCTGAAATATTATGGGAAAAGTTCGTTCAATAGAAAATTCACTTCGATATTTGGAAGAAGTTATTTTACGAAAAAATTTTCAAAATGTTCTTGGTTCCTTGAAATAATTTGCAAAATGGAAGTTCGTTAAATAGAGGTTCAACTGTGTATATGTACGTAATTTATGTGTATATAGGAATATTTACGTGGTTTTGATTATTATGTTATTTTCAGCACTTATCTCTTATTTGAGTGAATATTAGTAGTCATAAGCCCAAAAACAAGGTCGGCTGTTCAATAACGGTTATAAAGCAATGTACAATCAGATCGGGTTTGAACTTCAGTATGAAAACACCAAAGATTTTTTCCCTCTATTGTTGTTTAATATCCTATTTTGTGACATAACAAGTTAGTTATGCAAATATATTTTTAAATCATTTTTGTAAGTTGATAAGAAAAGTGCGCCAAAAAATGGACCACTCTGGGAAAACTGATGATCTAATGATCAGATCTTCGAGTTCTAAGACTAATTCTTGATGGTTCAATGAGGTCACCTTAAATATGCTAGTGCTGACGATATTTTAAGTTACGAAATCCGACACAAATGCGTACTTTCTCTGAATAAACCTACCTTTTTTTCGAACGGATTCGGATTTCTGACCCCCAAAATACAGAGGGTAGCCGTAATCTGGGAAATATTGTCCCAAAACTCTTCCATGCACTAAACATTCAGTATTCACTAAATAATCTTACTGTTATAAGATGCTAATGCTTGTACAAGAATTATTGATATCTAGGGTTTTTTCGTATAACCCTTTTAACCTAATTTTTATTAAACATATTTTTCTTTCTTTTTTCATTATTTTGTATTAATTTAGGTCAAAATAAGTGAAAAATATTATATTTAGCATTTTAATAATGTATGGTTATGAAATACAGTATGAAACACCTGTGTGTTTTCTGAGTTAAAGTTTTCCAAACAAGACTCACTTCCAAACAATATTTCTTTTAAATATTCACTTATTTGCAGTTATTTAGTTCTAAGAGAAACAGTTATTTATCTTTGAAAATTATTTTATTTACAAAATCAATTATTGATAAATTTTTGAATATGATAGGAGAAAAAAATGATCTAATTACTTTTTTTTGGATTTTATATTTTAGTACAAATATAATTCCGCTAAACAAAGAAATATTTTTAGACGGGTTTTTTTTTTAAATAAAAAATATACCAAAATATATTTTTGTTCATAATTAGAGAGTCTGAAAAAAATATACCGTTATACCATCTGCGTCAAAGGGTTATTTAATTTCTTTTATTACACATATCTTATTATTAGAGTTCCTAATGTGGTTATAGTTAAATAGTTGCAGCACATAAGCTGCAACACTAAGAGAAGCAGTTATTTACTCTTGAAAATTCTTTAATTTACAAAATCAATTATCAACGAATTTTTGGACATGAATAGAAAAAAAGCTACTTACTTCGGAATAATATTTTAATGCAAATATAATTCCGATAATCTAATTGACTTTTTTATTAACTATTAGTAAGTTGGAGTCAGATCCGAGTTCTCAGAAAAGTCGGGGTCGAACATTGCAACTCCCGATTCCACATTTGCAGTAAAACTAAATAAATTTATAAATAAGTAAACCAGAAGAATTTAAAAAAATATCTGGAATGTTTCCAAGGCCATGGTACCTTTAGAAAACAAATCATGGTAAAATTTAAGATGAAAATTACGTTCAGTAAAATAAAAAGAATATATTAGAAAAAAAACTCTATCTTAGTTTTAGGTGATACATTCATAAAATTAAGCGAATCAGATGTAAGTAGTAAATAATAAATTTTTTAAACTGAAATAATTAAATACCCGCTTTTAAAGTGATGAATTTTAAATTGCGAAATTTACAATCAAAATTTAAAAAACATTTAAAATAAAAAATAAAAACAATATATCGCGAAATATTCTCTTTGTAAAATAGTTATTGTTCCAATTACAGCCTATTTTAAGAAAAAGAAACGCACATTTACATCATTACTTTTCTAATAATTAAAACTGTTTTAATGAACTTTTCCAATGACATCGAATATTTTTATTCATAGAAATGAACGAAAAAAACTAAAGTAATTGCTTTCTTATCGACGGTACTTGTGGTCCGGTTTTACTTTTCAAATAATCATTCATTTCAACACGCAGAGATCTGAGTAAATGGCAACACACGTAAGTTTTGATAGGGCTTCACAGTTTGTAAGGCATTTTCTAAGGCTTCTCGGGCGCAATTGTGACAGGGAACGCGTGCCTTATACCCCATCCCCCCTCTCACTCCAAGGAATTCAATTTGCCAAAAAGTTCTCCTTTTCTCTTTCTTTTGTTCATTGATCAACTCTTTACTTACCAATTTATATCGGAAATACGAGACTTTTTCTAAGCAAAAATTTCAAAAGAAAAGACGAAGAAAAAAGTATAGATATATATAAACTGCTGTTTGTAGAAAATGCAACACCATGAAAGAATCATCAGAATCAAATGAAATTTAATGCAGAAACGACTTGTACTGATACAAATAAATGATGAAATTTTCAAAACAAAAGAAACAAATTAAGCGTCCGAAATCAGTATTTGGTGCAGCCACCACGCGCTGCAATAAGTGCTGCTATACGACGTGGCATGGAGTCAAACAGATGTTGAATATCTGCTTGAGGAAGAGAATTCCATATCGCTTGTATGCGCAACCACAGTTCGTCTTTGGAAACTGCAGGACGCGGATCACGAGTGAGACGCCGACCAACCATATCCCACACGTGCTCAATAGGCGACATATCCGGCAAATAAGCAGGCCAAGGAAGAAGTTGCATGCGTTGTGCTGAACAGAAGTCTCTAACAGTCCGCGCAACATGTGGGCGTGCATTATCCTGCTGAAAGATAGCTCCAGGGATGCCTTGAAGGAAAGGAACGACTTCGGGCTGTAGCACTTCACGGACGTATCTGTTGCTATTGAGATTACCCTCAATTCGTATCAAATTGGATCGTCCATGATACGAAATCGCACCCCAGACCATAACTCCGGGTGTTCGACCACTATGTCGTTCAATAATACACTCAGGAAGGCAGCGTTGACCGGCATAACGTCTAACACGAACACGGCCATCATGGGTCCACAAATTGAAGCGTGATTCATCTGAAAAGACAACTTGGTGCCAATCAGCTCGCCAGTCTCTGTGCTCAAGAGCCCACTGCCGACGCAGCCGTCGATGATCCGCCGTGAGGGGAATCCTGTATAATGGCACCCTTGCACGCAATCCACGGCGCAGCAGACGACGACGAATTGACGAAGCCGACAATTGTACACCTGTAGCAGTAGACCAATGTGCTGCCAGCTGCCTGGAGGAAGCTGTGCGATCATTCACCGCCATGCGGAGCAGGTGTCGATCATCGCGCTCTGACGTCACCTTCTGTCGTCCAGTGCCTGTTTTTCGAGTTGTTCGGTGCTCGTCGGTCCACTGCTTCCAAACTCGCATCACTGTGGAACTGTTCCGCTGCATACGAGCTGCTATTGCGCGATAGGAAAATCCTCCTTCTCGAAGGCCGATTATCCTCCCTCGTTCAAACTCCGTAAGTTGCTTGAATTTCTTATTCTTCCGTCGTGGAGGCATACTCAGGTCTCACTAAACGTTTGCCACTAACAAATAATCATAGACTATTTTCAACGTCCCGCTACAGCACTTTATTTATACGCTTTCAGCATCAATTCAGAGGGCGCTGCGCGCGCCACGCACGCGCGATGGCTCTGAAACTTTATTAATTTGCATAATATCCTATAATTGACATTTGCTGCGAATTTCATTTGATTCTGATGATTCCTTCATGGTGTTGCATTTTCTACAAACAGCAGTTTATATATATAGAAGAGATAAAGAGAGAGAGAAATTTTTTATTTTTATTAATGATAAAAGACTAATTTTTTTGCCTTTCGTTCATTTGCTAAAGCTTTATAATTATTAAATAGAATCAAACAAAATTTTTGGAGCAGTTAAAAATTAATTACAAAATTATTTACTTTTTATTATTTGTTAAAAACTGCTCAAGATATTAGTATTTAAGGTAGTTCTTTAATATTTGCGCATGAGTGGAAAAAATTTAAAAAAGAATTTTCTTAATTTTTTAGTGAATCGTATTTGGCAACTAAAATAAAAGTTTGATTCGAATATCTCAAAAATTTAAAAAGTTTAAAGCAAAAAAAATTCGTAAAAATCTGAGCAAGATCTAAGTATTTATGGTAGTTCTTTTATACCTGCGCATGCATGGAAAAAATTTAAAAAGTATTTTCTTAATTTTGTAGTGAATCGTATTTGGCAACTAATGTAAAAGTTTAATTCGAATATCTCAAAAATTTAAAAAGTTTAAAGCAAAAAAAATTCGTAAAAATCTGAGCAAGATCTAAGTATTTATGGTAGTTCTTTTATACCTGCGCATGCATGGAAAAAATTTAAAAAGTATTTTCTTAATTTTGTAGTGAATCGTATTTGGCAACTAATGTAAAAGTTTGATTCGAATATCTCAAAAATTTAAAAAGTTTAAAGCAAAAAAAAAATTAATTCGTTAAAAACTGCGCAAGGTATAAGTATTTAAGGTAGTTCTTTTATACCTGCGCATGCGTGGAAAAAATTTAAAAAGTATTTTCTTAATTTTGTAGTGGATCGTATTTGGCAACTAATTTAAAAATTTTGATTCGATTATTTTAAAAATTCAAAAAGTTTAAAGCAATTTTCCAAATAGTTTTTGTAATTTTTACAAGCTTATCTAGAGGTCACCACCGCAAACCATTAAGTTTGAGTCCCAAAACTTATTAAATCAAAAGGTATTCATAATGGTACGTTTTTTTATTTTATTTGTATTTTTTTTTTTTTTTTTTTTTTTTTTTTTTTTTGCTTATTGTTTGTTTGTTTATACATTGTACATACAATGCAAGTTTGTTAGTGCAAACAATTGCAAATATATTGTATGTATATTTATCATTATGTGTACATTGTGTATGCAAGATTGTGTCAAAATATACCATTAGACAAATATATCATTGATCAAAATATACCATTAGACAATGCATTAAACACTCTGTATTGTATATTATAACGATACATACAGCTTACAATTATATTTACTTGCAATTGCATATTTTGATTACTTGTAAACACAATTACAGTAGTTTATTTTATTTTTATTTTATGACCGTCGATGAACAGCCGACCCAATTTTTGGGTTTACGACTACTAATGTTCAACGCCGTAGCCTTGTAATTAATTAATTAATTTTTTTATTTTTTATTTTATAACCGTCGTTGAACAGCCGACCCAACTTAATGGGTTTACGGCTACTAATGCTCAACTCCGTAGCCTTGTAATTTTGAACCCAATCCGGAAGACAAGGGAACTCCTGGATCGAGTATTGGGAGAAATTTTGCCTTCGTGGAGGACTTTTTGATGGAGCTAACCCGCATTTGCGTTACATGGAGAGGAAGACCACGAGAACCTCCCACGGTTAGCCTGACGGCAAGGGGACTCTAACCCATGATCCGTCTACCACTGAGGATATTTCACGTCAGCACTGTGGTCAGTGCAAGCCGGATGCGGAATTCGTATCGACTGGGATTCGAACCCGGTTCGCCTCATTGGAAGGCGAACGCTCTATCCCCTGAGCCATCGCGGCTCTAATTAATTGATTATCAAAAATATGCGAAGTTGTAATCCCAATTACAAATAATTGATTACAAAAATCGCAATTACAGTCCCTGGCCATATTATTAGACGCACTATAAGATTCTACGTAGAATCTTAATTATCAGGTGATAGTATGCAGCTTTATTGTTTTTACGCGGCTGAAGCCGGTTTGCACTTGTTTTCGTTGGGGTACAAATTGGTTAACATTGTAATGCAATACGCTAAAAGTAAATACAAATAGGAAGTATGTAAAAAAATATCCTAAATAAAAACCCATTACATGTATGCTTAAATATAAAAGTATCGCATATAAACTCGTGCAAAGCATGTCATTATTAAAAAACTACAGTGCTTCTAATAATTTGATCTACTTATTACAATATACTAAAATAATGTTTGATTATAATAAATATTCTATATAATATATCGTCTAATTTATCCAATAGTCGAATTTATATTATACATCGTCTCATTTAACCAACTGATACACGAACGTGAACAAGAGCAAACCGCGTAAAAGCAATGAAGCTGTATAGTATCACCTAATAATTTTATTTTATATTATAACAGTCGTTGAGCAGCCGACCCACTTTTATGGGTTTACGACTACTAATGTTCAACTCCGTAATCTTGAAATTTTGAATCCAATCCAGAAGACAAGGGAACACCTGGATCGAGTAATGGGAGAAATTTGCCTTCGTGGAGGACTTTTTGATGGAACTCACCCGCCTTTGCGTTACATGGAGAGAAAGACCACGAGAACCTCCCACGCTTAGCCTGGCGGCAAGGGGATTCTAACCCATGATCCGTCTACCACTGAGGCTATTTCACGTCATTAAGATTTTACATAGAATCTTATAGTGCGTCTACTAATTTGGCCAGGGACTGTATATTCCCCAGTACTTTGTTATCAACGAAAATCGCACTAAAGAGTACATTCTAAAGAATGTAATAAAATAGATTAATAATAAAAATTAAAGAAAAAACGTATAAACCATGCCAGAGAAATGTTTAATGAAATTTTAAATTAAACCACCTTTTTTTATGGTGTATATTTCCTCTCTCAATCCCTCATTGTGTAAGACTTCTTTTCAGAGAACAATGTCGATTTCGTATTATTTATAACACTCTACAGCAATACAAATCGCAGAGATTAAAATTCCATGAATAGGAAGATCCCTTTTTATTGCGGTTGGAAAAAAAAAATTTCCAATCCGATTTCAACCCTTCCCTTTGTGGTCTTATTGAAAAACCTCACAACAATCGGACCTGAGACGCTTTTTACTCCCAATTTGAAAACGCGCCAATACGTTTCATTTCTCATAATAGTTTTTAATTTATCTATTTATTTCAATTTATCAATTTATCTTTTCTAGTAAAGTGCAATAGGCTCCTTTGAGTAGATATCTAAAATAAGACTGATGGCGACAAATTGACTTAATCGAGGAAAAATCGGGAACTGAAATATTGTTCTCATGCCAAATACTTTGTAATGAAGTTGGTTGATGTTTTTTTTTTTCTTTCTTTTTTTTTTTTTTTTTTTTTTTTTTTCGTGCTATTCAGTGAAGCCACTGCACGTGCGCCAGTGAGTGGAGCTCCCCATTTGCCACCTGTAAAGAGACGGTTATTTGACACCTCCTCTGATATCGCGGTGTGCTCCTCTTGAGCGATGATTACAAAGACACGATCGTTCATTCTTTTTTAGTAGATAAACTATTTACTATTTCTACTGATAGTTCATTCTAAATATGCGAACTATCTATACACGGGCAAAGAAGAGCCAATGGCAAATCTCGTACTGGTGCCCTTCATAAAATAATTATATTCGCTTTCTATTGTTATACAATACGAAATAAAAACATTGTTTAAAGTATTTGACCCTGCTGGCAATATTGCAAAAAAATTACATTATATTTAAATAAAGATAAATTAATAAGTAAGCAAGTAATATTTAAAAAAAATTTAAAGTCAATTCCTACTTAGGTCCACAAAGAAAAAAAATTTTTTAGTTACTTTTTATTATATACTTAAAATTTTTTCTCCCATATAAAACTAAAGTTAATTAAATTTAATTTATAAATTAATATTTGAAAACAACTGTATTAACATCGAGTGTCATCCACTACAAGTTTTAAAAAAATGTATTTGAACTTGAATGGATGAATAAAAAGCATTTTATGAACGATTAAAAATTTGAACAAGATATGTAAATATATATAGGGAGAGTGTGAACTAATAGTAGGAATTGGAAGAAGAAGAAAAAAAAGGCGCGTGGTATCATGGAACTTATAAAAGTATAAATTTGGTGACGTGAACCACGCGTGCTACCACGTAATGTTCGTTATTGAATTCATCTGTCACAGCGAATATAAAATAATTAAATATTTAAAAGTGCGCAATAAGCCTTTTTTTTTTATCAAATAGAGCTATAAGTTAGAAATTATCACTGTTGTTATTTTTAAAATATGAGGAAAAAATGAATCGCTTATAGTAAAATTTAAAGCAATGCCTCACGCTTAACCAATCAGAACGTTTCATTACGTTTTTCTCTCATCCCTATTTAATTAATTAATCTTTTTAAAAAAAACTGTATTAACATTAAGTGTAATCCACTAGAAGTTTAAAAAAATGTATTTGAACTTGAATGAATGAATAAAAAGTATTTTATTAACTATTAAAAATTTGAACAAGATATAGGAAGAGTGTGAACTAATAGTAGGAATTGAATAAAAATTAACTAAAACAGTAAAAATAGTATCCCTTTATAATTGTAATACATTCAAGTGCATTCAAAATCATTATTGGTTAAAAATAAAAAGCCTGTTTTGTCATATTTATAGAAGATTCTATTAAAGATATATAGAAGATTCTATTCAGTTGTCAATTAAAATTCTGACAATTAGTTTAATTAAGCACAATTATATTTTATAGATTTACAAATTTAATTTGATAACAAAAATGCGCACACACAAAAAATTTAACTCTAGGTTATACCGTATGATAACCCAATATTTTTAAAATTAAAACTGAAGGAAATTGATTTTTTTTTAAATAATCATGCTTTGCTAACATCGAAACAATAAAATCATCGCGATATAATAAATTCTTTAATGATCACAGAGTTACGATTATGATTATAATTACGATTAATTACGATTACGATTAATTACGATTATTAATTACGATTTGTTATGACAATTACAAATAAAATAACTACAATCAAAGTTTAGTTTATTGGTTAGTTTATTTACTGTGCAATAAAAAAAAAAAACAGATGCTCTTAATATAATTAAAATTCACAAACATAATATGCAGATAATTACATACAAAACTTAGGACTAAATAGTGACAATAATACATTATTTAATGGATAAGTATAGAGGAAGTTGACGCTTTATTTTGAGAATATCTAGAAAAAATTAATTTGCTAACACTGAAAAAAAGCAAAAAGTAAAGAAATAGATCAGAATATATTCTGGTCTATTTAATAATGTAATGAAAAATCGTCTTCGCTTCACAATGGAACAGATTAGAGACAAAGCAAAAAAATTAAACAGATTTGAATTATAAATTTTTAAACGTTCAGTGTGCAAAGAAATAAATAAGCGGATAGGATTATAAGAAATAAATAGATAAACTAATAACTTTTGATCTAATGATCAGATGATAATGATGGTTCAAGGAGGTGACTTAAAATATGCTAATTGATAATCACAGGGGTGATGTTTTAAGTTACGAAATCAGCAGATCAGACACTATAACACGAACTTTCTCTGAATAGACATGCCATTTTCTCGATGGATTCGGATTTCTTAGCCTCAAAATACATGGGGTAGCCATAATCTGAGAAATAACTCGAAAGGTTTTCAAGCGAATTGAAAAATTTTTGCACGCAATTGTAAAGGTATAATTGTGTAAGTTGTCTAAAAATAACTTATAGTAAATATTTATTACTTTATTTAATAATAGTTCGAAAAAATAATTTGAATTATAAGGTATAAATTTTTTACATTGTTTTAAAAGAAGGTATAATTTAACATGGAAAAATAAAAAATTTGAGCGGAAGATCGAATAGTTCCTGATTAATCAAATTTAAATAAAGGACTTCTTTAAAATTCGATTTTTCAGGAATTCAAACTCCGTAATTCGAACTATATGAATTTAGATCAATCTGCCTAACAAGTTTTAAAAAAAAATTCAAACTAATTATAAATTTAATTAGTTTTAAAAGTTATTTTTAAGGAAAAAGAGAAATATATATCACTGGAATATTTGGGGAAAAGAGGGCTTTTTGTATCTTTATGAAAATACATTATAAGAATGCGTACGCTTCATAATTAAGCAAGCTCTATATTTTTCTATACACAAGATACCTTTTTTTATTTTTATCTTCTTAAAATATAAATAATTATTTAACGAAAAAAGTTACTGTTTTTGTCACTTCAATGATACTATTATTATTATTATTATATGCTTTTTTTTTTTTTTTTTTTTTTGAGAAACTAAACTGTTGTAATGGTTGGTCAATATCCACATATTATAGCCTTAATATCATTTTGTTACCATTTTACTTTGATTATAAGAAACAAATATAATATGTAAATAAAGGACACTTTATGAATCCTTTTAAAAACGGTATAACAATATTTTTTCAAGTAATATCATATTTAGTGATATAAATGTAATGTAAAGGAATTTTTATTGTAAAAGATTTATAAAATTTAAAAAATAGTAATTATTTAATCGAATTTTTATTTTTTTTATTATTTTTTTTAAGGATGAAAATGGCAATTTGAAATAAAAGAAAAGATATAGGAGAAAGATTACAAAATCTTGTGCCCGAGATGGCTATGGAAGCGTGTTTCATAATTTGAAGAAAGTTTGATAAATATTAAATAAATGTAATTTACAAAAACGAAGCAAACATGTCTTTATAAATTAAGAATTTCTTTTTTTTTTTTTTTTTTCAAATTATAAGTAGAGGGATTTTTGAAACTTATACTTAAAGCATTAAAATGTAATAAAAATTGTGGGCGAGTAATTCTTCTGTGACTTAGAGTACAAAAAAGCTATGTTAACAACTGATGATATGTTCCTTTACTAACTAACCATTCAAAAGAAAGAAAGAAAAATTTAACTTTATAATGTGCATATTAAATGTTTTGTCATAAAACAGTTATAATAAAAACTACAAAATATTATAAAGCTATAAGCATTGCTCTCCTTTGTTTCCTGAATTACGCATTTTATAACAGTATAAGACATATTTTGAAAGCAATTTTAAAAGACATTTTATTTCGTAATTGTCCCCTAAATAGATGTCTCTAAATTCGATGATGATGCAAACAAGATAAGAGGCGGGTTATAAAATTCTGTGTAGCTTAAATTTGATGCACGCTATTGTCTATTTCGACTATAAGCATTGCTCTCCTTTGTTTTTCGAATATTAATAAAAACTGCTTTTGAGGAGGCCATTTAATAGACACTTTAATTTTTTTTTACAATTTTGTGGTTCAAAGGAGAACTTTAATATGAATATCCAGTCAAAGGATAGGTATCAAAATTTATAAAAATATGTACATATGCTAAGAAGTATTATTAAAGCAATTTTTAAAAAAAAAATTATTTCGTCCTTGTCCTCAATCCAGATAATAAATGTAGTGCCAATATTTATCACATCATATTTATGTGTCCACTGTTTGATCAACAGCGCTCCATATTCCGAAGACAACTTAGCATAAGGGCTCTGTCTTTCTCATCACTGATGTATTGGCGATCGAAATGGGCTGCAGGTGGCGTAGAACAGAACTCTCTACCTATGGCAACACTTCACATGCTTTCCCCATTTGCGTGTGGAAAGTCAGGAAGGAAGTACGTTAGTTTCTCTCTTTATTTTCATATAGATTAAAATCTTTTAGGTTGGAAAACTATATGGAACTGAAAACTACATTAAACATAGTTCTAAAGAAAAGTATCACGGAAGTTTTAAAAAGTATTTTTATTAAATAAAAAGGAAAATTATTAAGAAAAGGTTGTAGTTGTAGTTTTATTTACGTCGCACTAGAGCTGCACAATGGGCTATTGGCGACGGTCTGGAAAACATCCCTGAGGAAGATCCGAAGACATGCCATCACAATTTTGATCCTCTGCAGAGGGGATGGCACCCCTGCTTCGGTAGCCCAACGACCTGCTCGCGAAGTCGAGCACTTTACGGTAGCACAGTTTTTAACGAGGACCAATACCGCACACCCTCGGTCCCTACGCAGACTGATCCAAGTGGTGACCCACCCACACACTGACCGCAGCCAGTGATGCTTGACTTCGGTGATCTGCTGGGAACCGTGTCTTAACGATCAGTCCACTGCGGGAAGAAAAGGGAATTATCTAAATCAAAATTAAGAGACTGCTGCAAACTTCATCCTGTTTCTCACTTTACAATAAGCGAGCTATAAGCAAAATTTTGCAGAGAGCTGAAAAAATGCCTGGCTGTCAGCATCATCACTTCTTTCGTCATGTTCAGTGTGTGTGTGGTTGTGTATTGCGCATGTAAATATATGTATTGCATAAAATATTTATAGGAAAACTGCTCACGTTTGTTTGAACCCAACTTTGTTTGTTAAATTTTATTTTCAGTATATTTTATTAATTGTAATTACCAATTTTTCCTAACTCGCCTAGTCACCGAATTCTTGTCATACTGTTCAAATTACTCTGCTCTGATTTTCTGGGATTTAATTTATGGAGATATACCTCATTGACTTGTAAAAGCAGATTGGTAGGCTCTCTTTAAATTCAAGTTTTAAAACATACTTTATCGTAATTCCTCGTATTGTCGGCCAGCTCCCCTCTAAATATATGGAAGGAAAAATATTTCGATACAATATAATACGTCATCTAGGCAATGACGAATTATAAAACAAAAATAAAACAATACAATTGCGGAATAATATGCATAAAATTATGAGTTAACAGACTTTTGATTGTACAAACCTGGGCCTCACTTGCAATATATTTTAAACCACTAAGCAGCCCTTTGATCCTCAGGGATATTTCTGTATCATGATCTGTCGCGCCAACTACAATCGCCAAAGTGCCAAGTAGATTTTGAACTTGCAAATTTTTTTCAAAAAATAAAATATTTATATAGATGTTTGCTTGGGGGGGGGATACGAGCTATACCTTTCGAGTTTGTCCTTTCTGTGATGCTTTTTTTTAGTTTCTCATGGGCCACTGCCCAGAAGTTGCCAAGACTTGGCAAATATTCTGCCACAGATCAGGATACAGAATTCTCCCTAGACCCTCCTCTCTAAAAACTTTAACCCGTGATCCTTCTACCACTGAGGATATTTTACGACAGCACTGTGGTCGGTGTGAACCTGGTGCGGAATTCGTATCAACCAGACATCGCCGGGACTCAAATACACTTCACCTCATTGGAAGGCAAACGCTCTATCCGCTGAGCCACCACAGCTCTATCAAAGCTATTTAAAAAAGTTCGATAATATAACGAAATGCCCAATATCCCCCCAAAAATTTGTAATATTGACTCATTTTTTTGTGTTTCATAATAAAAGTGTTAGAAGATAAAGTTTTGTAAAAATGCCAAATGAAAGTTGCTGAATAGTGAAAATCTTTGGTAGGTCGCAGCAAGTTGTATCCTTGCTGGAAAAAAAAAATGCATACTTACTATTTTTTCTATTGACATTGTTTTGCTTGAAATTACTTAAGTGTATACAAAATTTCTGGCATGGCATTCTTAGTTTTTCATTCAGAAACGTTATTAAATGATCAAAGGTGTATTACATATGATATCTATTATACTTTCATAGATGCCAGCTCTACTGAATATTGCAGTAGACTACTGGATTTGTAAGTTTTTATTGGGTTAATAAAAATTTTCCTGGTTTTTATACATTTTAGAAAATTCCTTAAAAATCTATTGAAATAGAATTTATGTGCAAGTTATTGTTTGCTTGAATATTTAGATACGTGTCACTAATACATAATGAACAGAGCCTCATTTATAAAATTGCCTATTATTATGAATTAAATGCCTATTACTATTTAAAATTATAACATAATACACAACATTTCAAGTTCATTTAATGTGAAATTATTACTGAAAAATATTGCAGTTTTCCTATTTTGATGACTAAAAAATCTCTAAAATTCCCTGTGTAAAATATTTTGTATATTTTGCAGCAATTATCATTAAATTTATATTATTTCGTAAAGTCTAGTGGATTTTTTTATTATCCCTGTTGGCAGCTATATACTTTTTTAGATTGTTATTGGGTTAGTTCTGTGTCATTATTTAACATTGTGCGTAGCGTTTTTAAAAAGTTCTTAAAGATGCATATTTTCGTTTTTTAAAAGTTCTTAATTTTCCCTTTTCAAAAATGAGATTTTTTTTGTTTACCATGTCAATTTATGCAAAAGCGTGATTTTCACATTGTTCTATTCAACGTCTTCCCAATTCATTCAACGACAATCCATTTCGGCGTGCCTTCGGTCCGTAACGTATGATAGCGCCGATCGTGTTACACGTTTGAACAAGTATTTGGGAGTGACTACTCGGCTGAGTTCGGTGAGATTCTTGCACTCTCATGTGCAACTCTGCTGCATTTTTGCAAGATATTCTCAATTTCAGGCTTCGTTATCCACCCTCTAAAGTCGAACTAAAAAATCTCTCTAGCTTTTTTGGTGGCTAATATAATCAAGGAAGGAACTCTTTGTCAGAAAGTAGTTATTTTATATTGATCATTTAAAATCTTTGAAAATTATTTTGAATTTTGTTAACGTATATAGTGTTTAAAATTATTTTTTGAGTGCTTAAAAAGTACTTATGGTGCTTATTAGTGTGTTTAAGGTGCTTATTTTTGTTGAGAGATTTGACTATGCTCCCTGTTTAATTTACATTTTTCTTCCCTTTGCTAGGTTGCCTTCAAAAATTGTGCGACAGTACGAATAAGTCAACAGAAGATATTTCTATGCCTTATTGGTTGGTATGATATTTATAATGCAATACTCAATTATTGTTCATACTTAAGTGTGAAAGAAGTTATTATTGATATCTGCAATTTCATCCATTTGTGTTTCTTTGTTTGAAAGTTGAAGATCAGAGATAAGAAACAAGACAATTAGTAATAATTTCGAATTTAAATTTTAGTTCCCTTTCCTTCCTTGCATGTTTTTTACAATATGCTTAAAGAGTGAATTATTTCTGTCTGCTCTGTATTGTTACCCAGTGGAGAAAAAAAAAGATATATCCATTGCCAAATTGAAAGTATTGATATTGGCTGGAAAATTTAAAATTATTATTCAAGTGAGATTACATTTCTGCTTTTAAGACTGTTTACGAACTTTAATTTTGCAGCAAAATTTCCATAACATGTCGAAACAGAAAGCTGAAACAAAAGGTCGTACATATAAAAAGAATCATTCTTGTATCATATGTAACAAGGTTTATTCCCGTAAATTTCAATTAAATGACCATTACCGTACACATACTGGGGAAAAGCCTTATTCTTGTATCGTATGCAATAAAAGTTATTCTTATAAATGGTTATTAGATAAACATAGCTTAGTTCATACGGATGAGAAACCTTTTCCTTGTGGTGCATGTACTAAAAGTTTCAAAACAAAATTTGAATTAACGCATCATATGACTGTTCATCTTACTAATAGTGACAAACCATATTCTTGTAATGTATGTGATAAAAGATTTCTATCAAAGACTCAATTAATGCAACATACTAAGACTCATTCCGGTGAGAAACCGTATTCTTGCAGTGAATGTAGCAAGAGCTTTTCAACAAAGTTTAAATTATCTGACCATTTCAGGACTCATACAGGCGAGAAACCCCATTCTTGCAATGTGTGCGGTAAAAAGTTTTCAGCCAAAGGTGATTTAACTAAACACAAATTTACTCATGAAAAATCTTTTTCTTGTAATGTTTGTGATAAGGTTTTTTCTCGGAAACATCAGTTAGCTGAACATCACTACATTCATGCTGGCGTAAAACCTTATTCTTGTCTTGTATGTGATAAGGCTTTTTCTAGAAAACATAATCTATCTAGACATAAATCTATCCATAAGAAAACTGATAAGCACGATTCTTGCACTGATTAAAACTGCCATATTGTGGAAAGGCATTAAAAAAAATTTTATTGTACTGTATGCAATAAGACTTTTGCTAGGAAACATCAGTTATCTAAACATAAATCTCTCCATAAGAGAACTGATGAGCACAATTCTTGCACTAAGTTAAAACAGCCATATTGTGGAAAGGCATAAAAAAGAAATTGTCTTCAGTATCATCTTTACACACAGGCACACCCTGACAGTGCCCCAGGGGCCCTTGATAATCTAACTTTTTATAAATTGTATTTAAAAGAATCTAAGAATAAGCAACATTGCCTTATATATTGTTTAAAATAAATATATTCTATTGTATAAAGTGTGTATTTTGTTTTTTCTCTACAAATAGTAATTGTTTATCATGCAAACACCAATAATTTGAATAGTTTATCACCAAGAAAACTATTTTTCAGTGTCCCAATGAAAATTTTAGGTACTTGGGCATTTAAATATGTTTTAATACCTGTTTAGTTTCCCAAAATAATTCATACCTTTTGAATTTTTTTTTGATTTGTTATACCTTTATGTTTATTTAATTTAATTATTTTAAATAACTTCCATGGTTATGAAAATTATTTCACCCCTGCCAAGTCTTCTGTTTTTTAACAAAGACTCCTACTGTATTTTACGATTATCTCCTGTTTAACTGTATATTCTCAAATTTCTCCATATTTGTTGAAGAAGTTTAAAAAAAAAAAAAAAAAATTGGTGATAAAATATTGCTAATGGCAAAAATACTTCTCTTAATCCTCAACAGATGGTGCTATTACCAGTATAGTAATATGTTGAGTGTTAATAGTTTAAGTCATTATAAATAATGGTTTAAACAAATCTTCTTTAGATTAAGATTTATATACATATTTTTTTACTTCTCTAAATGTAAGTGCTGATATTATTTCCAAATTTGAATTTCTCTTTTTGCCCTACATTATGTATCAAAACTATACTCATAGTCTAAAAAGTATAGCCAGTTAAATCTCCATTATTTTATTTCTCTTATGTTGGGAGGCATGTAAAAAGGATAAACAACATTGTCTTATATATTTTTTAAAATAAATATATTCTATTATATAAAGTGTGTATTTTTAAAAATCAGATTTTTTAGATTTAAATCTGATTTTTTTGATTTAAATCAGATTTTTTTATATTTAAATCAGATTTTTTTATATTTAAATCAGATTTTTTTGATTTAAATCAGATTTTTTTATATTTAAATCAGATTTTTTTGATTTAAATCAGATTTTTTTTATATTTAAATCAGATTTTTTTATATTTAAATCAGATTTTTTTTTATTCAAACACACTGTAAAAACTTTAATTTATGATTAAAAAAACTATAAATGTTTAATCAAAATTAAATTAATATTAAAACTATATCATAACAATATTTTAGAAGCTCTAACTTACTAAAATAATTTTTCATTATAATACATAGCTTTGAATGCATAGCATACATTTTGAGATAAATGCCTGATTGAAATTTAATGACTAGATGAAATAGAGAATTTAGAGAATACTTCAGGGGTCTGTCTAGGTTTTTCTGAGAGGTACCTATTTTGTGAAAATGTAGACATCAATTGTGAAAATTAAAAATTATATTAAAAAATCAACACTAAAATATGGATTTATCGTTTCTTACGAGACAGAAAAGTAAAATTTCAAGAAAAAGTATTTTGTGAAATTATTCTACCGTTTTTCCTAAAGTTGAATTTGTGAAGGTGCTGCTAAACTGTAGTAAATTTGGCATACTCCTGTACTTTAACTATTAAAACAAAGATTCAATTAACAAACCACAATTTTAATTAAAAATTTCGATTATTTTTCTCTTTATTTTTAAAATGACAAAATAAATGTAGTCGTTCATCAAAAAGTAAATAAATATTTAATCTATATATTTTTATATCAAAATATATGAGTAAGCTAAAAAAAAAATTTTTTTTAATCTATGTACTCATTGGAATTTTTTTTCTCACAAAATTTCTTTATAGAAAATCTAATAATGTCAAAGATAATGTAAACATATTATGAGAAAAAAAATACCAGTTAATTACCCTACAGCTTCAAATAGACTTTGAAAGGGAAGAATGACACTATATCAGAAAAAAAATTATCTAAATTCATCAGCCTTTTTTTTCCTTCTATTTTTCATATTAGGATAATTTCTTTTTAATATAACCTCAAGCTTCAGAAATATACATTTTCCACCAATAAAATAAAATGTAGATTTTAATTAACATACTTTTTCAATCAAAAGGTAGAATTTTAATTAACATTATTTGCATTTTTCTTTTGAAAAAAAAAAATCATGTTTATTAACTACTTTCTACAGCTATGCAAGTCTATATTAAGACAGCATTAAATGTTTACTATAATCTGTACTTTCAATCTCAAGAATCAAAAGATTTTTAAAAATGTAATTTCAAATTTGTTGGAATATAACACACGCCAAGAAAGAAAGTAATTTCATTAACTAAAATTAATTAATGCAGCAATTTATTTAAAATAAATTTTAAAACTAAGAAAAGAAAATAATAAAAGTAACAATAATTTAAAACACTGTTTTTTAACTTTTAAAATGAATATATATAAAATAAAAATCAGTTTATTGAAATCAATGAAAAAAATCATTTGATTGAAATCAACAAACCCTGTTTATAACCAAGAAAGACTTAAAAAAAAGCAACTGATATCTATTTTTCTGTGTTCCAATGAAAATTTTAGGTACTTTGGCATTGAAAGATGTTTTAATAACTGTTAAGTTTGACAAAATAATTCATATCTTTAGTCATTAATGCTAATGTTCAGCAACTGATTTTCAGTTAAAAATATTTGAACGTAAAGCAAATGCTAAATAAATTTCTGTGAGCTTCTTTTGTCCCTACTTGTTATTTTAATTTATTTTAATCTAAATAAAAAAAATACTAACTTATAAAAAATAATAATAAATTTAGAGAGTTCATTTATGAATGCTTTTAAATCATAACTTCTTATTTTAGTAAAAAATATACTGCAAATATAAATGAATATCAAATTTGTTGGAATTAATGATCTAGCATTAAGATTGATTAAATACAGACCCGGTATACTTATATACGTTATATTTAGAAGAGTAGTCTAAGATATATTTTGTATATAACACTGATGTTGAAAAATTGTAATGCCAAACTGTTACAAACATAAATCTTAAACTATTATTTTACCCATACCCATTTTTTATATAATTAAATATTATTTATAATTAAATATTACATATGCACTAGTAAAACAAGATTGTAACTGTAGACTGATCTAGTTCAGCCTAGGTAAAATAAAAGATGTTATGCATATACGTCAGAAAAATCATTTCAACCATAATACGGTAACTTGAATCTTAATGTGGGGTAAATTTACTTCAACATAACAGATACAACAAGTTAAATCATTTTTGTTTAAATCACTACTGCTTTTAGAAACTAATGTCATATTAAAAATAACATTAGGACGTAACCATAACTCCTAGTATTGAACAAACTTCATTTTTGAAAAAGATTTAAAATATGATGATCAGATTTAGAAATAATTAGTTTTTTTTTTGTCCCTAATGATATAAAATCACAATACATTTGGTGATTTCATTTCAATGGTTACGTTGAAATTTTTAACTGGCGAGTTATTGCAAAATCTTACGTTCACGTAGATTGCGCTGCTGCTTGCGCTCTTCAGGAACAAAAGCACAGTTAAACTGTGAGACCTCCCCATATTTATTTCTTTTTTAGTAACAATCATTAGCAGAATGATAAATCTTTAATAATCCCTATTTTTAATATAAAAGAACTTATTTAATTATTTTGAATGACATTTAAATCAAATTTTATTCAATTATAAAACTTTTTTGTGCTTTTATTGTTCCTAATTACACATCAACAAGTTTTCATTTTAGAATTTCAATATCATAGAAAAAAAACTCAGCAACCTGCAAATCAAAAGCAGTTTTAGTGAACGAGTTATTTTTACCTCAGGTGGTAATTAGGTTCAAACGGAAGAAAATAACATTAAACCAAGTAGTAAATATCTAGTTCTTCACATATATCATTAATCCCAGCGATAAAATGTGTGCACTTAAATCACTTCTAACGACACCACTTTATTTGGATTAACCTGTATCTTTCATGTATCAGATCGAAATTTATTTTTTATTCCTTTCTGCCAGTGTGGAAGTGACTTAATTAGGCTCCAGCTCAAGAATAAAAATTTTGAAGGAACTATCGTGGGAATCGAAGCCTGCAGTTAAAGTTTTGAAAAAGTTGCTTTTAACGGCTATTGAACAGCATGTTTCGGTGCACATCTGTTAGTTTCTTTAATAATCAAAATTCAAAACCTGCTAGATCAAAAAACTTGATTTGAATGAAAAATTTTACTTAAAAAATTATATTCTTCAATCACCTTTTCTTGAATCGCTTGATTCAAGAAAAATATATTAAAAGGTTTTGTCTCTCAATTCGTTTAAAAATGCTGGTCTTAACTGATGTATTTAGTGCTCATTTACAGGTATGATGATTTAATAAAAAATAATCTTTTCCGGCTTTTTTATTTCGTTCTGTTTCTTTAAGTTTGGTTTTGATTACGGTAGCTTAACAAAATTGATAATATTTTGTTGTAACCGTAAACAAAAGCATAAATATAGTAATTGTGTTTAATTTCCGAAACAAATTCCTTCAAAAAAATTTTTATATATCTGTATGGTAATTTCAGGTATATAAAAAAAAATTTAGTAACACCAAAATTTTCAGTATTTAAATTCTTTATTTTATGAATTATTAAATTTTTAAAAATCGTATACTTAAAATCTGCTTTGTTTTCTGTGCATCGTACACTCCTTCTGTTTAGAAGTAAAAAATTTAACATTGTTGAATTAATAAATTATTGCATATATTTTGTTTCAATCTCAATTTTTTTCTCAGTTAAATTACGGAACTCAAAGGTAAATTCATAAAGGCCTTTGGGTCTTAATATTTTAAAATGTTTCAACTTGTTTCTCACTAAAAACCTTTTACAAAATATTCAGCAAAAAGTTATTTGCATGCGTGTGAAAAGAAATGATTCTTTAAAGATAGTTTAATGTATACATAATATAGCATAGAATATAGGACCAATTTATGAGCCTTTATTATTTTTTCTACTAAAAAACTTAATATTTCATCTTTTTTTACTCCTCTTAAAAAAAAAAAAAAAAAAAAAAAACATTTACAACAGATAATGACAACCACTGATTTATTCGAAACAAAAATATTTACTTAGGGTTTTTATTGCTGGAATAATGAATGTTCCATAAAAACATCATGTTTAAAAAAAAGTAAACTTAATTATTTAGCAAAGCTACTACATTAAAAATTGCTATAAATTTTTAATTTCGCTACGAAAAAAAGTATAAAAATATTTATGAACTTATTTTGTATTTCAAATGTTTGATTTATATCAAGTAAAACAAATTTTCAAATATTAAATATTCTTTCGAAAAAAATAGGTACTTTATAAATATGTTTTGTTTAAAAAAATTTAAGTTTTTTTCTTCTTAAATTAGGTTGTACTAAAAGTAATATTAATAAGAGGTAGTCAACAAAGATGCAACGCCTTGAGAAGATTAATTTCGAGGGAGAGGTAACAAGTACCACATCGCGCATTTTAGTTCAAATATATTCTAGTAATTTAAAATGTTTTATGTTATCTTACATCCTTAAAAATATAAAGTTCTACTTCACTCTTTTATATAAATGTTTTATTTACTAGTTTATTTTAATTGCGCTTTTCTTGTAAATATTAATCTCAATTAAAGCAATATTGTACAAATAATTATTTTATGCTCTAATTATATTATAACACTTTGTTATTTAAAAGTAAAATGTAATGTGATCTATAAATAAGTTTTTGTATTTCGGGTATATGTTTATCTAATGTAGTTTTACTTGTAACAATGGAATGTGCGCTTAGCAAAACGGGTGATCAAAGTTATTGAAAAATATGACTTCAATCATTGACTATCGTTTTATTGCTCATTAAAACAATAAGACATGGTGAATGTCAAATGTGATTTATTCTTTTGGAATTACTAAAAACTGTCATTGCCAGATTCAGTATATTACTAGTGTACATAGATTTTATCGTTTGGGAGAATAAAATTGCACTTAGTTTTATTAGTTGTTAAAACCAGTTGTATGTTTAACAAAATAAAAAAAAGCATTTATTCATATAGATCAGAAGAATTATTATAGAAAGCTGTCCAACAACTAAGCAACAAACTGTCTTCCATAAACATGTTACGTCAATACATAGTTTAAACCGCTTTCAAACTAATTTTATAAAAAGGTAGTAACAAAACATTTATAGAACTCCTTAGCGCCGCAAGTCTTCCTAAAACATACTTTCAACTGATTTAAAAGTATTCCTTGATGTAGAAATTAACATTGAGATGATGTTTTGAATGTTGCTTAAATTTATAGTTCACTTTTTTTTGTTGTTTAGGAGTTCAATTGTGCTACTAGTCTTGATCAATGTAGTTTAATTTTCCAACTCTTTATATTCCAGATTCAAATTTAGCAATTTCAAAACACCATTTTAGTTATTATTTCTCAGTAAATTATCGAATTTTAACTACACCATTTGAGCTGCATCTGACAAAATAATGAGTAATAACATTTGTATACTACAATGAATGTTGATATTTACTTTTATGCATATGAAAGATATTCAAAGCCGTACATTAAGCTTCATGTAGCTAACTATAAGAATTTAAACTCAATAAAAATAAAAAAAAATTTGGTTTGTAGAGGGAAATTTGTCTATATTATGCTAAAGGAAACACTTTTAAAACATGCAAATTAAAGAATTAGAAACTTTAGATTCACAATTTTTACCTTTCTAAATAGCTTCAAATTTCGCAGATTTCTTTATGTAAATTAGAAATTTGACTTCCCTCTAAAGAATTACTTTATTTTGATTACTAAATTGCAATTTAGAAAGGACACAAAATCCCAGGAATTGAATTTTGAAGTAATTTTTATCAAAAGTAATTACAAAACGATAGTTTAATGACTTATTGTAATATGCATTTTGGGAAGAAAAAAATCTTTGAATTTGAGGATAAAACTTTCAACTCAAACTCATGTTTTCCTGAACATTTTTAAGGTATATACAATTTCAGAAATTCATCTCAAAGCAGATTCAAACCTGTCAGCAAAATAAATACATACTGCAGATGCTTGATTCGCAGCGAATAATTATCAATGTGATTTTAAGTTATTTGCGTGATGTTTTATGCCTTGTCACATTATGAACAGTTCAATACGATCAAAATATACGAAATCTTACGTGGTATCTAGTTTAATCCTTGGTCAGTTCAAATTAGTATACAGTATTGTGGTTAAAGTATCGATATTTTGGTTCAACATTGAACCACCTTTTCTAAAAATTTATCAATTAAGAGAATGATAAATTAAAAATTTCACTTGTATTAAATGAATTTATATGTAACATTAGTTATTAGCTTTAATTTTATAATCTTTGGCAAAATTTTGATTGTCTTAAAAGTTAGATATGGGGTTAATGAGCAAAAGCGAATTTAGCACTAACTAAATTTACTATATATTTTCCAGATTTCCTTTACAATCCTAAATTTTGAGAAGATCCCTTGAAAAGTTGCTTATATCCTAAACATGTTTTTATCAGATTTCATTTCTTAAATAAACTAATTGTGCAATTCGTATTAAGATTAGTAATTTTATTTTTGCGCGGTGCACATAGCAACTAGTGTTTCAAATAGGAAAATAAAACAAGTTTAAAATGAAGACTAAAAGTAAAAAAGGACTAGAACTAAAAGAGTAAATGCTATTTGAAACGGCACCACGAAAGTAAGATTTCTGAATGTTTTAAGAAAAACCATTAAATACACATTAATACATACAAGACTAATTTATTAGTTCCTCATTTTAAATGTACATCAAAACTAAGAAAAAAATTTCACAAATTATAGCATAGAAATAAACCGCTCACAAATTCCAGCATACATACAGTACGAGTTCTAATATACAAGACTGCCAATGATAAAAAAAAATTTCAATTGCCAAACAGAGTTCAAACGAAAATTCACATTTGTAAATACTAATTTAGTCATACATGCAATTTTGATGAAGTTTAGCATTACTACATATAAATGATCATTTCAGAGAAACTTGACTACAGTTCTCTAGTTTACAAGAACTAAAATTTAAAGTTCGTTCAAAAACTAGAATTCGGAGAACAGAAAAAAATTCTATTTAAATGCATTTCTTTTCACACTTTTTCGAATTAAACATATATTAGTAAGAATAAATTACAAACTTTCTATGCTCATTATAACAAAATGATTTTTATTAAGTGACTAAATTTATTAATTCAGTGAAAAGTGATATTTCGATTGTTTTCAAACTAAAATTTAAAATAAACTATCACGTCATAATTTATTAATTTCAATTACTATTTCATCTTATAAAATTTTCGGGATTGTATTTATCTATGTAAATCGTTGTAGCCTTGTAATTTTGAATCATACCTAAAAGACAAACGCTTATATCAAACACTAAAAAAGTCTTGCGTGATAACTTTGAAAACTAAACGAACTCTTGTTAAGTCTTAACGTTGCATTAAAGTTACCCGCATTCGCAAATGGACAAAAAGGGAACGAAATTCTCCAATAGGTAGCCTGATAAAAGGGATCATGGGTTTGAATCCCCTAATCACTGAGGATATTTTACGGTAGAACTGGAGTCTGGGAGAGCCGCAAGCCAAATTCAAATCGACCAGGTCATCATCATCTCTGGTATTTGAATTCGAGTCTCCTAACCAAGAGGCAAGCGCTCTATCCCTTGAACATACGCTTTACTAATTAAAGCCACTGAGTACGACTGAGGATATTTTACGTTAGAACTGAAGTCCGGGAGAGCCGCAAGCCAAATTCAAATCGACCAGGTCATCATCATCTCTGGGATTTGAATTAGAGTCACCTAACCAAGAGGCAAGCGCTCTATCCCTTGAACATACGCTATACTAATTAAAGCCACTGAGTACGACTGAGGATATTTTACGTTAGAACTGAAGTCCGGGAGAGCCGCAAGCCAAATTCAAATCGACCAGGTCATCATCATCTCTGGTATTTGAATTAGAGTCACCTAACCAAGAGGCAAGCGCTCTATCCCTTGAACATTAGTTTTCATACTTCTAAGAAATATGAAAACTAACACAGCACGAAGCCGAATTGTCCAAAAACAGACATTTGAGTTTAGTGAATCGTGAAGTTCCGAAACGGCTGAAAGAGTGTGAAACACAAAGCGAAAGCAGAACGGCCGTCTACCACTTCCACTTCATGCATCACATTCTCCCAGTCATTTCAAAACTTCTGATCATCATTTGCAAGTTTCTGTTTTATATTGTCCTATCTTTCATTAAAGCAGCAATTCTCATTTCAGCATGAAATTCACTAATTTTATGCTTTCTTTCAACGGAAGAAAAGTGGCTTTTAGTAGTAAAAATTTAGGATCTGATAACAGTTTGGCTAACCATTGGAGTTTTTCGCCGTTTCCTTTCCATCTAATGCAAGTGCTGCGCACTAAAAAACTATTTCGGGAATTTTCGTCTTAGTTCAAGCTAAAAAGATAAGTTCGGGAAATATTTCTCAGATTGTGTTTTGAGCAGCATTGTATTAAGTTGTTCAGTTTCAACTATTGTACCGCTATTAAATTTTTTGTAACAAAAGAGAGATTGACATATGCAACTAAAAGGAATATTTACTCATCGAACAGGGATTAAATAAGTCAAATTCGCCGGAAAGGAATAGCTTGACCGAGAGATTATAGTTATTTTATAGAATCTCTTATCAGTTTTCAGGACGGGAAAATTGAAATGTATGGTAATTTATGAGTTATGAAATGGCTGTTCATTTCCACTAAAATTAAACTCTCCTTAATTAAGCAGACATTAACAACTCTTACTGAAACATCTTGTTAAACAAAGAAAATATATTGACCATTTTAGAGACGATATCTGGAATATAAATTAAGATTTTATGAACGATTGTAGTGACAAAAAGTTTAAAATAGCCCCTTTAAATTTTAGTTCTTTAACATTTAGCAAAGGATTCAGCTTTTTTTTAAAAACCTAGAATATGAAAGTGATAATTGAAACAAAATTAAGTTACTAAAAGAAAAAGACACCGTACTGGAAGATATATAAAACAATGATAATATAAACAATTTCCTCAACATTTAATGAAATTATAAAATAAACTTTTATAAAAATTATATCTTCCTCCAGACAGTGATTTATTTTACACATTGTCTACTGAATTTTTGGTTACACAATATGTATAGATCGCACATTAACAAGCATAAATTCACAACAGAAAGTAACAAACAAGATGCTGAAAATACAAATTGAACATTGACTGAAAGTTATAATTTGAGTTTGAAACAGATTTACTTTTTATTATACAATTTAATTCCTTATCTAGATTGAAAATTCCCATTTTCGTCCTATTATCTTTCTCTATAGCGGGAAAGAACATTAATAAAAATTTATAAATTTCAGACTGTTTTTTAAAAAAGGTTAATTTTGAAAAATTGAAATTGCGCTGAATCCGTGTGATTAAATTTATGCCTTTTTTTTAAAAAACAGTATTTTAAGGCAAATCAGTAGAAACTATTAACAACATCTAATCTGTTACACATTCAATACGTAAAGTGCCTCAAGTTGGAGAATTGAAAGATTATGTAAAACCAATGACCTGAATCTGATAAATTTAACTTCATATAAATTTGTTTCTTTTAAAAAATTCCTTTCTTATTTAAAAAAGTAAATTACATTATAGTAAGAGGCTCATTTAAGATTGTATTAAATGTGAGATTTAGAATACATTTTACTCTTATTTTATGCACTACTTGAGATAAAACTTTCCCGCAATTCTAGTTTTTAAAGCTCAGTTTTAGTAAAAACTGATTGAAAGCTCGTATTTAAAGTGACAGTTTATGATTTGACAGTTTTGTTTTGAGAAAAACCATTAAATACACATCAATACTTAGAAGACTAATTTAGTGTTTCCTCATTTTAAATGCACATCAAAACTAAGAAAAATTGTCATAAATTATAACATCGAAATAAACCGCTCACAAATTCCAGCATACATACAGTACAAGTTCTAATATACAGGACTACCAATGAAAAAAATTTCTATTGCCAAACAGAGTTCAAATGAAAATTCACATTTGTAAATACTAATATATTTGTAAATACTAATATATTTGTAAATACATGCGAGTTCTACATATGAATGATCATTTAAGAGAAACTTGACTACAGTTCACTAGTTTACAAGAACTAAAATTTAAAGTTCGTTCAAAAACTAGAATTCGGGGAATAGAAAAGAAAATTCTATTTAAATGTATTTGTTTTCACACTTTTTCGAATTAAACATATTAGTAAAAATAATTTGCATGCATAAAACAAAATGATTTTTATTGACTAAATTTATTAATTTAATTCAGTGAAGTGACATTTTGATTGTTTTCCAACTAAAATTTATAATAAACTATCACTTCTCAATTTATTAATTTTTGTTACTAATTACATTTTATAAAATTTTCGAGGTTTTAATTATCAATGTTAAACTTTGTAGCCTCGTAATTTGAAATCATACCCAAAAGACAAACGTTTATCAAGCACTGAAATAGTCTTGGGTGATAATTAACCGAACTTTTGTTAAGTCTCAACGTTACAGTAAAGTTCCCCGCATTTGCAAATGGACAAAAAGGCAACGAAAATCTCCAATAGGTAGCCTCATAAGGGGATTCAACCCCATGATCCCTTTTATCACTGACGATATTTTACGGTAGAACTGGAGTCTGGGAGATCCGCAAACCTAATTCAAATCGACCAGGTCATCATCATCTCTGGGATTTGAATTAGAGTCACTTAACTAAGAGACAAGCGCTCTATCCCTTGAACATACGCTTTACCAATTAAAGCCACTGAGTATATTTTACGTTAGAACTGAAGTCTGGGAGAGTCGCAAGCCTAATTCAAATCGACCAGGTCATCATCATCTCTGGGATTTGAATTAGAGTCACCTAACCAAGAGGCAGACGCTCTATCCCTTGAACATACGCTTTACCAATTAAAGCCACTGAGTATATTTTACGTTAGAACTGAAGTCTGGGAGAGTCGCAAGCCTAATTCAAATCGACCAGGTCATCATCATCTCTGGGATTTGAATTAGAGTCACCTAACCAAGAGGCAGACGCTCTATCCCTTGAACTTACGCTTTACTAATTAAAGCCACTGAGTAAGACTGAGGATATTTTACTTTGGAACTGGAGTCTGGGAGAGCCGCAAGTCATAAGTAATTTTAGAATTAAACTGAAGTTATGGACACTTAAAATTTAAATCATGAAAAGCAGGCATGTAAAATTAAGTTCGGTGATGGGGAAGTAAATTTCTGATTAAAGACCATTCTTAACCACTTTAATTACTTTTTTTTATAGCTAATTTTGCTTTAAATTATGTGCTTAAGGATCATGCTTATAAGTTTTAAACATAAAATTCTTAGACTATTATTTTATTACTACAGAGTTTATTGAAAAATTCTAGACTCATCGATGTTATTTAAAAATTCTAGACTCATCGATGTTATTTAACTCTATATTATTGTTGTAAGTGTTTCATTATTCCTAAACTTTTCTAAATTTCGTATGACAAACGA
Organism: Parasteatoda lunata; assembly: GCA_949128135.1. Taxonomy (NCBI): domain Eukaryota; kingdom Metazoa; phylum Arthropoda; class Arachnida; order Araneae; family Theridiidae; genus Parasteatoda; species Parasteatoda lunata. The sequence continues at coordinate 12,074,847 of OX421975.1, read as the reverse complement.
CGTAGAAATGCTTCATTTTGGAAATCATATCTACAGCATATCTTTGTTGAAAAGAAATAAAAGACCTAAAGATATTTGAACTTTAAAGAAACAATTAAAGAATAACATATCCACTACGATCACAGTGACTATAATTCCACTTTTTATTTTTCTCAACAAAAAAGCAATCTGAACATATTGAGGCAAATAAGAAAGCCAAGTAAATGTTTCAAGGTATGAAGTTAGTCTACCAGTAAAATACATTAGATAATTCGGTACCTTTAAGCAAAAATAGAAATTACAGAATAATTTAACATTCTTACAAATTAAAACTGGTTCAAAATTTGAGATTATCCAACACCATTCATAAAGGCTAGTGATCTTAATTTTGACCTTTACGCATTTTTAAAGAATCAATATTTTAGTCATTTCTAAAAATATTTGCTTTAAACTAGATATTGTAACTATATAGTTTGAAAAGGAACAGATAATCTGTTATTCAGAATTTACAAATTTCAGCAATTTTTATAATTCATTTTCTTAATAAGAAATCCGGATACCAATCTTTTGTTAAATATTCCATGCAAATCAAATCTTATTTTGCTTCCGAAATAAGTTAGTGTTAGGTTTCTGTTAAGATACGTTATAGAGTTACATGTTAGTAATTTACTCAGAGCAAAATAAGATTTGAATCTCTTTTGAAGAATTCATAAGCCACTATATAAGAATTTTTATTTTTATAAAGATTTCCCCCTATTCAATACTTTTACCTGAAACAAGATAAGGGACGTAAAAACTAAACTTTACACGGATAAACTAAATATGTTTAGAAACTTAGAAAATCCAACTAAAGATTAAGGAGTCTTGTTGTGATATTTAAATAAAACGAAATTTTATTTAATATTTTCAGTCTTCCAAAACTTTCCCTTATTAGCCAATATTTTCTATCGCCACCAAAAGATTTAAAGTTAAACAAAAATATTAAAAAATTTCTTTATTTATTAACTTGAAACAATTTATCCACTTGCAAAGGCAAAGCTGTTCATGTCCTATTAAATCTTAATTTTTAAATGAGAACAAATAAATTTTTAATATGAGTACAGGTGGGGGAAAAAAAAGCAAAAAGAAAAAATAGAATTTTGATTTAAAGATGAATGAACCAGAATATTCTTAAACACGCTTTATCAGCCCTTTCTGAAGCTACGAATTTAGATTAAAATTTTAAATGGTGCAGAACACTAGAAAGTGCGTCCATAGTCAGCACATTGAAAGTAAAGATGCTTTAGTTCTTGGTTATTTAAACAGTGGTTGCAAAAACTCCGTGCGTTTAGTTTACATTTCTAGTGTATTGTTAAGTTTCTCGAATTAGTGTTTCCAGACTAACTTCACTGCACAGAAAAATGATAACTGACATTCAGTAATCCTTTTTTATTTTCTTCCAATATTTAATTAGAGTCACCTAACCAAGAGGCAAGCGCTCTATCCCTTGAACATACGCTTTACTAATTAAAGCCACTGAGTACGACTGAGGATATTTTACGTTAGAACTGAAGTCCGGGAGAGCCGCAAGCCAAATCGACCAGGTCATCATCATCTCTGGGATTTGAATTAGAGTCACCTAACCAAGAGGCAAGCGCTCTATCCCTTGAACATTAGTTTTCATACTTCTAAGAAATATGAAAACTAACACAGCACGAAGCCGAATTGTCCAAAACCAGACATTTGAGTTTAGTGAATCGTGAAGTTCCGAAACGGCTGAAAGAGTGGGAAACACAAAGCGAAAGCAGAACGGCCGTCTACCACTTCCACATCATGCATCCCATTCTCCTAGTCCCTTCAAAATTTCTGGTCAACACTTCCAAGTTTCTGTTTTATATTGTCCTATCAATAAGAAAATCATTTCGGTAAGAAATTTCACTAAATTTAGGCTTTCAGTAATAAAAATTTAAGGATCTTACAACTGTTAGGCTGACCTTGGGAGAAATTCGCAGTTTTCCTTTCTATCTAATGCAAATGCGGCGCTCTAAAAAACCCCGGAATTTATTTCGCAACTATTGCGGGAATTTTAGCCTTTAGTTCAATCTAAAAATGTAATTTTGGAAAATATTTCTCAGAATGCGTTCTGAGCATTGTATTAAATTGTTCAGATTTAACTATTATACCGCTATTAAATTTTCTGCCATAGAAGCGTGATTGACTTATGAAACTAAGAATGAAGATTTACTTATCGAAATGGATTAAATTAGTCAAATTTGCGAAAGATAGTCAGAGATTATCGTATTTTATAGAAAGTACGTAGAATCTTTTGTCCATTTTTAAAACGAGAAAACCGAAACGCATGGTAATTGAAGAGTTACGAAACTGCTATTCATTTTCACTAAAAGTTTAAGTAATCCATCTTTCCTTAATTAATCGCGGTAATAGTTAATGACTTTTTCAGAAATATCTTGTTAAATAACGCAAAAAAAAAACTGTCATTACTATTTGGGATATGAAGCAGATTTATACGATTGAATTTTATTAACGTTTATCTGATCTATTTAGAAATAGAAGCTAATTTAAATGTAGAAAATTCGCTATTTTCGAAAAAAAGATTTCTAAAGGTCCCTTTAAATTTTAGTTCTTTTATTTAATTTAACATTTAGGGAGGATTCAACATTTGAAAAACTAATTGATTAAAAGGATAATTTAAACAAAATTAAGTACTCTACTGTAAGAAAAGACACTTCGTACTGGAAAGCAAGCATTTCAAACCATTGAAAAAATAAGCAATTTCCGCAACATTCAAAAGAAATTACAAAGTAAACTTTAATACAAATTATGGTCTTCCTCCAGGCAGTAATTTAAACATTTTCAACTACACATTTATAGGTCGCACATTAACAAGCATAAATTCACAATAAAATAAAAAAAGCAACAAAGATGTTGAAAATACAAATTGAACATTGACAAAGTTATAATTTGAGTTGGAAACAGATTACTTTTTTATTATACAATTTAATTCCTTATCTCGATTGACAATACCCATTTTCGTCCTATTATCTTTCTCTATAGCAGGGATAAACATTAATATAAATTTATAAATTACAGAATGTTTGAAAAAAAGTTGTATTTTGAAAAATTACAATTACGCTGAATCCCTCTGATCAAATTCATACCTTTTCTTTTAGAAAACAGTATTTTAAAGCAAATCAGTAGAAACTACTAATAACTTCTAATCTGCACATTCAATATGCAAAGTGCCTCAGTTGGAGAATTGAAACATGTAAAACCAATGATTGAATCTGATAAATTGAACTTCATACAACTTCATTGTTTCTTTTAAAAAATTCCTTTCTTATTTAATGCAAACTAAACTACATTAATATATTAAAAGGCTCATTTTAGTTTTTTTTTTTATGTGAAATTTAGTTTACATTTTGCTCTTATTTTACGCCACAGTTGAACTAAAACTTTCTCGCAATTCTAGCTATTAAGTCTCAGTTTTAGTAAAAGTTAATTAAAAGCTCTTATTTAAAATGACAGTTTTTGCTTTGACAGCTTAGTTTTTGTGCAAAATAATCAGCACACTTCCCGGACTAGATTCTGAAAATTGAAACACTGCTTTTCATGCAAAATTTGTGCATGCTCATGTTGATTGATTTTAAATAAAATTTGATTTCTCTGTTTACTGATATTAAAATTTTAATAAAACATTTATACCAGACAGCCTTTTCTTAAGATACCCGTAGATTTATCATAAACTTCAAATTAAAACGCTCATTTAAACCTACCTCTCAAAAATATGTGAAGGAAAATTCTATAAAAATATTGCTTTGGGAAACCTGCGAGTGTTCTTTAGCAAGGGATTATTCCAGATTTTTATTAAATCCTGAAATTTTCTACCTGTTATTTTCTGGAGATAAAAATTTCATATTTCTACTAATCTTTGTAAAATCAATATAATTTCTGGTTTTTCGGGGGGAAGTGGGGAATCTTTCAATTTTAAAATTAAACTGAAGTTATGGACTCTTAAAATTAAAATTGTAAAAAGCAGGCATTTAAATTTAAGTTCAGTGGTGGGGAAGTAAATTTCTAATCAAAGACAGTCTTAACTACTTTACTTCCATGGCTAATTTAAAACCTACATCTATACCCCTTTATGTAGGAATAATATTTCAACTTAAGATCGGCATCATAACAAAAAGCACTTCCATTAAAAATCTGCGCATTTTCGAAAACTCGAACTAAGTATATACCAGAATATGTCTATCATAGTGAATGTTTAATAGCGATCAAGTAATGGAAGTGCAGAGAGTAATGGATCAAGTAATGGATGTTTGTGTCTACTCTGACAGTTAAATTTCAAAATTTTAAACTATTGTCGAACTTTTTACAGGCACAAAGTAATCCATATTTGAGTTAATATAATGTATAAAAATCTAATAAAAACTAATCTTGACAAGTATTTCTTAAATTTAAAAAAAAAAACTCCTAATTTTCTCCCCCCCCCCCAAGAATGTATAAAATACCCAATAGTGCGATAAAATTTCTGACTAAAACAACGATCTACCCCTTATAATGGCGTGGTGTAGCGGCCATCCAGATTTCTAAAATTTGTACTCTATACGGAGACATAGGATGCTGTAATGTGCACCAATGAAGCGAGAAGTTTTGAAACGGCTGGACGAATGTGAAGTCCGACGAAGCAGCAGAACGGCAGTCTACCACCACCTCGTCGTACTTCACACTTGCCCGAATCAATTCGAAACTTCTGTTCACCGATACAAGTTGTTCTTTGGCATATCAATGTCTTCGTGTTGTGTACAGATAATAAATATCATTCCTCAGACTAAAACTATTAAGAAAGTGAGATTCAAAAATATGTAAATGGTACGTAACGAATTAAATTGTGACCAATTTAAGAATCAGGAAACCACCATTTTAAGTTATAAATTTTTAAAATGCCAATAGATTTAAGATCAAACTGTGTTGCCATGGTATAAATTTATTAAGCTTTAAACTACTAAAATTTCATGAAAAGTATACGATTTAGTCCCGTCGTAGTGAAGTGAATGTTAGCCATTAAAAATAGATTAAGACTTTCAACTTTTCAAGAAAAAATAAACTGCTTTTAAATATATTTGGCCAAATAAGTAAAAATTTATGGAGTTCGCTCAATAGTGAAATCTAAAAATATAACTTAATACAACCTGTCAGTGTAATTAGATTGTATCGGGTAGCTTTGGCATATTTCGAATATTCAACAACTATTACCCTGTTTAAAAAAATTGCCTTTTTCAATTAGATTAATTAGATTCAATTAGATTGTATAGAGGGGGACAGAAGAACCTTAAGGGTCAATCGTTGTCCGACTTTGCGGTCAGATAGGGACCGTTTGAAAAAGATTAAAGACATAATTAACTCTCAGTATCTTAAGATTCATTTGAAAGATTAATAAATACACTAATTTACCTCTTACTTTTATATAGTCTTCCCCATAAGATTTAGCTTAAAGGTGTGTGCTTTTTAAGATCGTGCTTACAAATTTTAAACATAAAATTCTTAGACTAATATTTCAGTACTACAGTGTTTATTCAAATATTCTACACTCATCGATATTATTTAACTTCATATTATGGTTGCAAGTGTTTCATTATTCCTAAACTTTTCTAAATTTCGTATGACCAGCGACATAGAAATGTTTTATTTTGGAAATCATATCTGCAACAAGTCTTTGTTGAGAAAAAAAAAATGAGACTTAAAGAAATTTGAACCTTAAAGAAACAATTTAAGGCTCTACTGCGACCCACAGTGACTAGAATTTCGCTTCTTATTTTTTCTAAAAAACATAAATAAAAAGTATTGAGGCAAATAAGAAAGCCAAGTAAATTTCGTTTCAAGGTATGAAGTTAATCTACCAGTAAAATACATTAGATAATTCTGTAACTTTAAACAAAAATCTGAAATTACAGAATTTAACATTCTCACAAATTAAAACTGGCTCAAAATTTGAGATTAGCCAACACCATTTCTTAAAGCCTAGTGATTTAGTTTTGACCTTTAAGCATTTTTAAGGAATCCTTATTTTAGTTATTTTTAAAAGTATTTTCTTTAAACTAGATATTTTGTAACTATATAGGAAAGGAACAGATAATCTGTTATTCATAATCTTTGGAATTTACAAATTTCAGCAATTTTAATAATTCATTTTCGTTATAATAAGAAATCCGGATTCCAATCCTATGTTTAATATTCCACCCAAATCAAATCTTATTTTGCCTCAGGATTAAGTTAGTGTTAGGTTTCTGTTAAGATGCGTTATAGAGTTACGTGTTAGTAATTTACTCAGAGCAAAACAAGATTTGAATCTCTCTTTTGAAGAATTCAGAAGCCAGTTAATAAGAATTTAAATTTTTTATAAACATTTCCCCCTATTAAATACTTTAACCTATCTGAAACATGATAAGGGACGTAAAAACTGAACTTTACGCGGATAAAATAAATATGTTTAGAAACGTAGAAAATCCAACTAAATCGCAATTTTATTTAATCTTTCAGTCTTCACTCCAAACTTTCCCTTATTTAACAATATTTTCTTTTGCCACCAAGAGATTTAAAGTTAAACAAAAACATTTATCTTAAAACAATTTATCTATTCCTTTGCAAGGCTGTTTATGTTCTATTAAATCTTTTACAACTTTGAATTGAGAACAAATACATTTTTAATATGCCTGGAGGTGGAAAAAAGCAAAAACTCTAAGTCACTGTGGTGGTTAAAATAAGTGTAAAGCAAGGTGATTCTAAACTTTTCTTCGACAGAAAAAATAATTTTGATTTAAAGATGAATGATCTAGAATATTCTTAAGCACACTTTATTAGCCCTTTCTGAAGCTACGAATTTAGATTGAAAACTTTAGTGGTGCAGAATACTAGAAAGTGCGTCCTTAAACATTACATTGAAAGTAAAGATACCGTAGCTCTTAGTTATTTAATCAGTGGTTGTAAAAAATCTGTGCGTTTAGTTTCAAATTTCTAGTTAAGTAAGTCGAATTAGTGTTGCCAGACTGGCTTCACTGCACGGTAAAAGGTTAACTGACATGAAGTAATAGTTTTTATTAAACTTTTTCACGTGTCCCATATCTATTTTTTGAAGATAATTACAAGCAAAACATTTCTATGTCTTAATAAAAATTCACCTACTTACTAAATAAATATGTTAGATATTGGAATTACGTGAATACTTTATAAAAACTTAAAAAATTTATCCAGTATATTAAAGAACTTTTAATGATGAATAAACTTTCTTAGTTCTAAATAAATTAAGATTGTTTAGAAGTTTAGTCGTATTTTGAAGATTTTGCCTTCAACGCAGAAAAGTAACAGGTTTTTTGTTTTACGCTGTATTTTAAAACTATAAATTATTAAAATGCTGAATATAATGTTGGTCACTTTTTATGGACAAAATGAAATACAAAATGAAAAGTGCACATTAGTTTAATGAAAATTCTGTGTCAAAAGGGTTAAAAAGGTGGTGTCTTAAAACTAAAATTACATCTGCGAGTCTAAGAAATTTACTACTGCCAACTATTTGGGAATTCGCAGAAACAAGGAAAACATAAGATAATGTTTGAAATTTCCAGATTGCAGCAGATTTCTAATCTAAATGTTTCTGCTCTGTTTAAATTATAAACATCTAAATGTTTTGGATCATTTAGTTTAGTCTGATGGCTATTTTTAATTTTGAAAATATTAAATAGCCATTATGTAATTTTATAAATGTTAATACTTGATATTCTATTGCAGATTACACAAAATATAGATTACTAAAATTGGTTCCTTGGAAAATTTTAATATCTCTTACGGTAAGCGTATTTCTATATCATTTTACCATTTAATATAGTAAATTTATCTGGTTTTTCAATTTAATATTTTTACAATTTCAGTTTTACCCTTCTAGTTTTTTACCATTACGTATAGCAATTATATTTTACTATTGAATCACAATTTTTAAACTCACCACTCTAATATAGTAAATTCCCGTTTAATGCAGCAATTTATTAATCTACATCCACATTTAAAATAAAAAGAAATAATGTCATTGAGATTGAATTTCGGATTTAAGTTAGAGAACCAGTAAATCTAAATTCACTTTTCATAAGAATTTAATTTTTAGGAATTATTTTTACCAAACTTGCATCTTGAAATGCAAAAACATGTTCGATTTTTGTATCTCCCTGTTTCAAGCTTTGAAAACGTTTAGATTTGTTATATTTTTAAAGAAATTCAGATGTAAGATTTACATTTTTTTTTAGCTTTTAATTAAACTTGTAAATTACTTTTCTTATTAAACTGTTTATAAAGACTGAATGGTTTGAACGTTGAAATTAACATAGATTACAGTTTAAATGCTTCAATTCATATTACTATTCCTTCGAACATTTATCGTAGGATTAATTAAAAAATAGACTTTAACCACTAATATAAGAAACAAATAGAAGTCAAACTAATGATTTTCAGTCAAACTATTTGCAAATTAAAGATTTCATTACTAAAAGCATTTAAAAAAATTTTAAAAAAAGGCATAAGTTTAAAGTTTCAAAAAGTTACAATTACTTTAACATTAGAATAGATACGGCTTAATTTACAGATTAAGAATACATAGGTTAAACAAATTCTTGAACTGTCAGTTATTTGACTTCCTTTTCGTTTCTAAGCTAGTTCTGTGCTGATAACAGGCAGAAGTATACTTATTTTATATTTATAGATCAAAACAGGAAACAATTAGTTCGAGTAACATATTTGCCTCCGTACTTTATACCGCGAACTTAATATTGTACAATAAGCATCAACTGGTATATTGAATTAGTTGTTAATTCTCTAAAAAACAAAAAGTTTAAAAAAAATTTTATCAAAGCAGCTGCGAAATAATTTTTAAGTGCTAAGAAAAATATTGACTAACTTATTGTTGGGTGTGGCAAAATTGTATTACAAGTAGACTTCCATTAGCTATTGCTCTATCCATTGACGGGAATTTCGAGGTAGACTTCCATAAACTATTGCTCTGTTGCTTTGTCCATTGACGAGAATTTCGAGGTAGACTTCCATAAACTATTGCTCTGTTGCTTTGTCCATTGACGAGAATTTCGAGGTAGACTTCTGATGATTCCGATTGAAGAACTGTTGACTCCACTCTTAACGAAAGTAGTGAAGCTTACGCTGTAAGAAAAGGACATTCATTAGACGAAGACATAGTCACGAAGAAAAACTAAATTCATGTATAGTTTAAAAAATCTTTATTTGAAAAATTTACTTTCTTGAAATTTATCATTATTCCATAGATTTAGGTTAAATTTTGTATTTTAAAGTTTGAGTTTAAAATAAAAAAATTTGTTTTAACAGAATTTTTCAACCACTAACGACATATTCAGAGCTATTCTTCATGTAAAATTATGTTTTGATAAATTAGTTTTCAAAACTATTATGCACAAAAAGTTTTCAATTAACTTAACCAATGGTAATGTATCGAAAAGAAAACAAAACATAAAAGGATTTAAGATTGAGTGTATCACCCAAATTTTGATTACAAATCTATAAAAAGGTATATTTATTCTAAGAGCATAAATTTGTGCTTAATTTCTCTACGTAATTGTTTAATTATCATATTCATAATAGATTTTTACGAGGATCGCAGTACAATGTATAATAAGCACATGTGCAATTATAAGTATATAGCTTTTATAAGCACATTATAATTTAATAAGCACATAGTTTTTATTGAATAGTTAAAAAAAAAAAAAAAAAGAGAAAATTTTTACCGGAAGTTTAATTTTTTTAGTGAAAACCTCACTGCAAAAAAAAAACCTGTTAGTTCTCAAAAAAAGCGAAAAAACCAGTGCTAAAAACTCAAAGAATTGAGCTTAGCATTCTTGCAGTATTTTTGAAATATGTTTTATTAAGCCCCCTCCTTTAAGCGTACAATTATTAATAATCAATTGTTAACGCTATTTTAAATAAAATTTATTTTGATGTGCTTATAAATTCAGGATTCAATGCAAGACGACAACATTAAAGCAATTTAAGTTAAACTCAAAAATACAATTGTGATCTTTTACAACTTCTGTGTAAGATATATTGAAACATTGTAGTTTTAAGCATAAATAATGTAGCATGCTTTGTTAAAAGTAGGGGTAAAATCTGAATTTTAAAGTGTATTCAATACGTAACTCTAGAATATTTATTCAATTATTCGAACAAAAAATATTAAATTTACTGATATACTTTGTGAAATATTAAACTTATTGAATTATATTGAAGGGAGACGGCTTCCGTTTTGGTCTATTTTAAATAATTTAATTTAAATAATTTAATAATTTTGTCAAAGGAAAGTTCTAGAAGTGTGTCAAATGAAATCAACGTAGAGCTTTATCATCAACTGCCTTTTATCATTGTCTTATAAATTCGTATTTCACTGTAATTTTCAGCTATTTTAAAGTTGCCTGTTAGTAAAACGGCCTCAATAAGGATAATAAATGAAATAAAAAATCCAGAAAATTATTTAAATTATTAATTTAACAAAAGTTTCTTGAAAATAGTGAATGGAAAATATCACTTACCTGAAAAGGATGCTGTTGAAATATATATTCGCAATCACAAATTTTTAATTTCATCTGCGATCTGGAAGATGCTACTTTATTGGATTCTCATCAAATTTAAAATAAGTAGTAGAATTTTTTTCCATTTTTAAAATAAATAAAGTTCGATCAAAACCACCAATATAAAATATACGTTGACTATTTAAAAAAAAAAAAGGTTAAAATTATTATATATAACTACAACCATTTATTAGAAAAAACAACAGTTCCGATATAAAAACTGAAGACGGTCACAAAATCTTAGGACAGAGAGAAAAACTCTCGACTTCGGACATATATATACTCCATAAAAATGCCGATAACGTTTGTTTTATACAAAAATTTAAATTGGAAAAGGAGCCTCCCTAGCCGAGAGGTATCACCTGCTATAGGCTGTGCGAATCGTGAAGGTTTCAGGTTCGTCTATACCGCCGTACCCTGAATGTATTCTTCGTGAAGTCCTTCACGCATCACTGGCTGTGATCAGTGTGCGGGTGGGTGACCACTTGGATCAGTCTGTGTAAGGACCGAGGGTTTGAGGTATTGGTCCTCGTTAAACTTTTCTACCGTAAAGTGCTCGACTTTGCGTGCAGATCATCGGGCTACCGAAGCGGGAGTGCCATCCCTCCTGCAAAGGATCACAATTGTGATGGCATGTCTTCGGATCATTCTCATTGATGTTTCCCAGACCGTCACCAATAACCTATTGTGCAGCTCTAGTGCGACGTAAATGAACTACAACATCGTGATGTCTTTCACTAAACTGTCCTTCTACTTGATAAAGGTTAATAAGCCTAAATTGAGCACACAAAGTCTTCAAATGCATGTAATTTCAATAAAGCAACAGTTTGGCAAACATTCCTGAGGATGATCCGAAGACATGCCATCGCACTTTTGATCCTCTGCAGAGGGAACGGCTCACCCTCTTTGGTAGCCCGACGACCTGTGCACGAAGTCGAGCACTTTACAGTAGAACAGTTTAACAAGGTAATTTCCGTTAGAACTATGTTTAATGTAGTTTTCAGTTCCATGTATTTTTAAAAATTTAAAGATTTTAATCTACAGGAAAATCAAGACACGCAAAGTGTTGCCATATGTAGAGAGTTCTAATCTACGCCAACTGCAGCCCATTTCGATTGACGATCGCAGCACTCGAATACGCCATCTGTGGAGAGACCGGTTTCATGCCTTTAGCCCTTCTCCCTTCCCTCTCCTCCTCTTTTCAGTTGTATAGGAATGTACTACGATATTTCCCCTTTTCTTAATATTTTTCCTTTCTATTTAATAAAGATATTTTTTTTAAATTTCCGTGATACTTTTCTTTAGAACTATGTTTAATATAGTTTTCAGTTCCATATAGTTTTCCAAGTTAAAAGATTTTAATCTATATGAAAATCAAGAGAGAAACTAACGTACTTTCTTCCTCTATGACTTTCCACACGCTAATGGGGAAAGCATGTGAAGTGTTGCCATAGATAGAGAGTTCTGCTCTACGCCACCTGCAGCCCATTTCGATCGCCAATAGCCAATTGGCGATCGAAATGGGCTGCAGGTGGCGTAGAGCAGAACTCTCTACCTATGGCAACACTTCCCATGCTTTCCCCATTAGCGTGTGGAAAGTCATAGAGGAAGGAACTACGTTAGTTTCTCTCTTGATTTTCATATAGATTAAAATCTTTTAACTTGGAAAACTATATGGAACTGAAAACTACATTAAACATAGTTCTAAAGAAAAGTATCACAGAAATTTTAAAAAATATTTTTATTAAATAAAAAGGAGAAATATTAAGAAAGGGGAAAATATTGTAGTACATTCCTATACAACTGAAAAGAGGAGGCGAGGGAAAGGAGAAGGGCTAAAGTCATGAAACCGGTCTCTCCCCAGATGGCGTATTCGAGTGTTGCGATCGCCAATTTCAACGGCCTTATTTCTCGATGGCTGTGCTGCACTGCGACCTCCTGCTATCTATTAAGCCCCATCCCTAAACTACATTAATGAAAAAATAGAGCTATAAGCTAATGCAAAGATATCGACGCAATCTATATCTGTACAGCTTGTAGTGTTTGTTTTGATTGAAGGTAAGAGTACGAAATTATAGTTATACGAATAGTTACAATTATATGTCAATTGTGTGTGTTCGAATTGGACTCGGTTGAATTTTTACGGTAGATTTTCTTCTAAAAAAGCCGAATAGTCCAGGCCGAATTTACTACCGTTTAGCGGTACCTTCACAAATTCAACTTTAGGAAAAACGGTAGTTTCACAAATTCAATTTTAGGAAAAACGGTAGTTTCACAAAATACCTTTTCGTAAAATTTTATTTTTGTATCCCTTAAGAAACAAGAATATAATTTGTAATTTTTCACAATTTATATCTATATTTTCACAAAATAGGTACCTCTCAGAAAAACCGTAGACAGACCCCTGTAATGTGAGGGGTTAAAGCCCCCCCCTCCCAGTTCCACTGTCCCAAAATAGTTTTTTCTTTTTTACCATATGCTCATTTTTTGTCTTTACCCCGTGTATCCATCTGCCACTTATCAAGCTATATTGGTAAATCTGATTTTACAAATGAAACCTATGTTTTAACAGACTTTAACCTTTTGCAGTAAAAAATTTTAAATTTTTGAAGGAAAAAAATGCTGACAATACTGTGCAGGGTTCCCACGAGTCAGGGAAAACTTGGAAATGTCAGGGAATTTTATTTCAACCCCAAAAATCAGGGAAAGTTGCAAATTTTTTACAAAAACCTGGAAAATTCCTTCATTATACCTGGAAAAAAACCAGTCTTAAAATTGTCAGTAACAGTACTCAGTTGTTGAGATTCAAGTTAAATAATTCTAACATCTAATACATTTATTTATTTTAAAAATTTTACATTTTAGACAAACTGAAATGCTTCCTTCCTCATATAATGATATTTATTTCACATAGAAAATCTAATGCTTGGCATTACAAATAAAAGAAACACAATTTTCTGATGATAAATGTCATAGCATAGATAAAATATGGTATTGATTTTCATTTAAATTTACCAGATATACCTGGAAACGTTGATGAATTTTTTTTATGAAATTGAGCGGGAACCCTGACTGTGTGTAAGAATTATAAAATTAGTTTGTGGTATTTCAGTAAATGAATGAAAAGGAATTTGTAGAGGTATGACAGTTACAATCATATATGCCTGATGATTTCATGACCTTTCCTTTATATTACAAATCTCAACTTTCTCTTGCAATGCATTAAAAAAAAAAATTATCTCAATTTTACTATTGAAATTTTTTTAATGATTGTTTTGATTCCTAAACAATTTCAACTTTTTTAAGACCATTTAGGACTTAGCATTGCATTATTATTATCTTTTTTTTTTAGGTGGCATTAAAGTAAATTGGACTGAATCTAAAAAAATGTACAAGATATCAATACAATCTCTTAATTTGCACCAGAAACAACTGTAGCACCTATAATCACAACCTGTGTGACTGAGTCTTTGCAATTGTTCGTACTATGCTTTATTTGTAATTTTTGTTAACATCTATGTTCCAATTTTAAAAATTTTCTAATGTTTCAAACCCTTATGACAAACTTTATTGCTAACAGCTTATTAAATTTCTATTTTAAGCACAAAAGATAATTTAAACTAAATTAATTCAGCTTTCACTCGTACTACTATCATCTATGTTTTTTTTTAACATTGCACTGTAAGTGTAACCTCTTTGCATCTTTGTTTTTTCTTTGTAGTCAAAAGAAATTATTTATTGATGGAACACAAGTTTTGATATTATTCAAAACTAGCTTTCTGTACAGGATTAAAGTTTCTTTAAAATCAATATAGAATTTTTTTTTTTTTTTTTTGCAAATTTTTAATTGAAGTGTGATGCGAACTTTATTATACACCTGTTTTTCCATTTTTATGTCCTTCAACCTTTTTGATTGGTTACAAAGCAATAGTGTAATTGCCTAAATCAAAAACGTAAAAAATAAAACTATAATATGAATATAAGAAACTTGAAGCTAAATTTTTTATGTAAATACAAATATGCTTTATAGCTTGTTTATTTCATAGTTTTGTAAACTTTGTTGTTCCTATATTAAATTATCTATATTGCTATACCTTAAATATTTGTAACTGTTTCTTTTTATTCCTGAAGTTCTTATGTTTTATAATATTTTTCTTTCTCTAAAGGTTGATATTTGATCTACTAATGAAAGCTAATGTGAGTAAAACTTAATTTTAATATGAATAGTAGTAATTTTTAAACAAAAATTTCTTGTGACTTAAAAAATTCTAATATGATTTGTTGTAAGTTTGAAAGAAAAAATTCCCGTGGTTGATCACACTTCCGCTCAAACTAGAGTAGTATCTCATTCTAATATGAATAGTAATAATTTTGAAGATAAATTTCCTGCATTTGACCACACTTCAACTCAAACTGCTGTAAAACCTGATTCTGATATAAATAGTAATAATTTAAACGAAAAGTTTTTATAGCGGACATCACGGCATCTCATGGTAAAGTAAAAATTCACTCCTGCGACCATTGTCATAAGAGTTTTCCTAAAAAATCCAGTTTAATTGCTCATAGTTTTGTTCATAGTGGTATAAAGCTTCATACCACTAATGTATGTCATAAGAAAGTTTCATTAAAAAGTAATTTATCTAAACACAGTTTAATACATGCTGGAAAAAAACTTCGTGCTTGTAGTATATGTAATAAGACTTTTCTAATAAAATACTACTTAACTCAACACTTCCTTATGCATACGGGTGAGAAGCCATATTGTTGTAGCACATGCAATAAAGGTTTTGCAACTAGAAGTGATTTAAATAAACACAACCGAGTACATACGTGCGAAAAACCTTACGCTTGTAGTCTATGTAATCAGTGTTTTTATGAAAGAGAAACTTAGTCGAGCATAGCCTTATTCATACCGGTGAAGAACCTTATACTTGTAATAAGAGTTTTTCAAAACTTTAAAAGATCACTACTTAATGCACACAGGAGAAAAACTTTTTTCTTGCAATATATGTGATAAAAAATTTTCAACAAATGCTTCATTAACAAGGCACAATTTAGTTCATAGTAAAAAACTTTTTGCTTGTGTTTTATGTGCTAAGACTTTTTTCACAAAATTTTGAACTAACTAGACACAGCTTAGTTCACACTGGCAAAAAACCCTATTCTTGCAATAGATGTGAGAAACGTTTTTCATTAAACAGTAGTCTAACTAAACACAGCATTGTCCATAGTGGTAGAAACTTTTTCTTGTAGCGTATGTTTTCAAGTAAGCATTATTTTACTAAACACAACAAAAATGTCCATTATGGTGAAAAACCTTCAGCATAGGTTCTTGCAAAATTTCCTTCTTATGAATAAATATTTTCTAGTTATTATAAAATTTTAAATATTATATAATTTTGTGCCAAAATTAATCCAGTTTTGTGAATAATGTGTCAACTTTGTTAGATACACAAAAAAAAATATCCATTATCATGATCACTTATTTAATTTATTTCTATAAGATTTTATTGCCATATTTACTACATCATTAATTCAATTGTTTCCTTTTATAGGTTTTTATGTGAAGCAACAGGGAATTTCTTCTTAAGTGCAATTATATGCTTGTGTTTAAAATATTTTTATAAAACTGTTAGAGATACTCCTGTTTGAATCTTCACTTCTGTTTGATGTAACAGCTCAGAAACACTTCTGTTTGAATGTGTGCTTTTTTTTGTTGCATTAACTGTTTGAGATAGTGCTATTTTGTGTTACAGTTTGCTTCAACTTTGTTTCTATCTCCATTTTTGCTTTTGAATTTAAGCATACGATTTAATTGTTTAGATAGACTTTTCATGTTAGATGAAGTGAATGCTGTAAAATTGTGTTAAGTATTTTGTGTGACTATTAGAGATACTTCTATTTATTGTCATTTTAAAAGCTCTCTTTCAATAGAGCTCCCATTCAAAAGGCATGTCTGATAAAACTTATGACCCTCTGACCAACAGCAGTTCTGTTGAAACTAGTGATACACCTTGTGATAAAAGTCTTACATCAGTCACGTCAACTAATCAGAGGTTTAACAATGCAAGTATTAAAAAACATTCTTGTGATGTGTGTAATAGGATATTTTCCACAAAGAGCAATTTAACTGAACACAGTCTTATCCATACGGGTGAAAAACCTTACATTTGTAGTATATGCAATAAGAGTTTCTCACGAAAAAGACTTCTAACGAGGCACCAGTTCGTTCACACCGGCGAAAAACCTTATTCTTGTGATATATGTAGCAAAAAGTTTTCTCTTAAAAATGCTTTGACTGAACATTACCTCTCCCATAGCGGCGAAAAAATTTATTCTTGTAATATATGCCAAAAGAGTTTTTCGAGAAAAAGTTATTTAAATAGACACTATCTTGTCCATACTGGTGAAAAACCTTATCCTTGTAGTATATGTAATAAGAATTTTTTAAGAAATGGCGATTTAACTCGGCACATGTTAGTGCATACTGGTGAAAAACCTTACTCTTGTAGTGTATGCAAGAAAAAGTTTTCTGATAAGAGTAAAGTAACGAGGCATAACCGTGTCCATACTGGTGAGAAACCTTATTCTTGCGTTCTGTGTAATAAAAGCTATACTCAAAAAAATAATTTAACTGAACACTATCTTGTTCATCACAGTGAAATATAATTTTCTTGATAGTTTTTAATGCAGTGATACTGTCTTTAAGTTCTCTACTTCAGATATACCTATTTAATTGGTCAACTTATTAAAAATTGCCGGGTATATCACTTATTCTGTTTCACTTACATTAGTTTATTAAAATTTAAAGTTAAGAGAAACGATAGTGTAGGTAAATAATTTACTTTCAATCGTGCAAATAGATTACTTTGCCTAATCCTGCCATAATTTGTTAGAATTTTGATACTTTTTTTAGCTTTGGAAACTTTGCAATCTACTCCAGGGTGCGTAGCGTTTTTAAAAAGTGATTAAAGGTGCTTAGTTTTTATTTACGTTTTTTAAAAGCCCTTAAAGGTGCTTTTTTTTTATCCGGGTTTGTAAAAGGTGCTTAATTTTCTATCTTTTAAAAGGATTTTTTCTTTGCAATGTCAATTGTCATTCTAAATACAAAAAATGCATGGTTTTCACAATTTTTTCTGCAATATTTATCAGAAACTAGTTATTATATCACGATTATGTAAAGTTTTTGAAAATGTATTTTATTGATTTTATGTGAATAAATTAAGAACTTTAAACCATAGAAAGAAGTGATTAAAAATATTTTTTTGAAAGCTTAAATGGGGCTTATTTTTTGTTGCAAAATCTGGCTCTGCACCCTGAATTATATTTTTAGAGAAGGAAAAAGATTATCTAATATGAATTAAAATTATTTTTATGTTAGATTTTTGTTATCATAAGAAATTATTAACTATTGCTCTTAACCTCCTGAGAATATGGTACCATTTTATTGATAAAAAAAAAATATTTCTTTTCTTTTTCTGTAACTTTATAATGCTATTGTCTATGAAAAAATATAATTTAATTTTGTTCTCATAGGTAATAGTTTTTAATTAGAATGAAGAATTATAAGAAGAGTAAGATATAAAATTCAAGTAACATTTTGGATAGTTTTATGTCATGTAAATATGTATATAGGGTAAATCAACCAGTGAAGGAACATTTCATATATATTGATTAAATATAAGAATTTAAAAGTTTTTCTTTAGATTGATTAGTAACAATAGCTTACTGCCAAACAATAGGAAGTCATTTAACAATATTTTGGATTACCTGGTCAAATAGACTTCTCTGGAAAAATTTTTTAATTTGTTATTATCTCTGCAACACCTTGTTTCTTTGAAAAATTATAAGGTGAGTGTTTGTATTTATATGTTTGAAGTGGAATTAATTGCATGTAATAGTTTTATTTTTCTCACTGTGAAAAACAGAATTCAAAATATAGTTATTGAAGTTACGTTTTATTTTTTTTAAGCATCATAGCATAATAAAATACTGAGATAAGGGGGTGTTTATTCACTGGATCACCAAACGATGAAAAACCAGTGAAGGAACAAGTGTTCATTTACTGTTTTTTTTTTCTAAGTTATTGAAAATAAAAAATAAACTAACTTTTTTGTACCTTTAATGATGTTCCGCATCAAAAGTATGTTAAAAATACGAAAAACAACTTCTAAACAGTGAGGGAACAGGCATGTTCCTTTACTGGGCATAGATTTCCCAGTGAATGAACAGTATGTGTTAATATGTTGACACTTTAATTTTCAATTCATGATTACCAAAAAAAGTTAACATTTTCCAAGTATTTATATGTTATAATTTCAAGAATAGGCTTGTTTTTAAATATGCGTATGGCTTATTAATTCATAAAGAGCATTAAAAAATAACCAAAATTAAGTGTTCCTTTACTGGGTGTTCATTCACTGGTAAGAGCTGTTCCTTCACTTGGTCTTCTTACTACTTGTTATTTGAACCTCCAAAACTTTAAAACAATATTATGTAAGTTCTCT
Source organism: Parasteatoda lunata (assembly GCA_949128135.1). NCBI lineage: Eukaryota > Metazoa > Arthropoda > Arachnida > Araneae > Theridiidae > Parasteatoda > Parasteatoda lunata. The sequence goes on along the minus strand of OX421975.1, from coordinate 12,055,727 downwards.
AAAAATTTTTTTACATAATTTGCAATTAGTAACAAATATGTTGACACTGTCATTTAACTAAAATTACGAATTTTGAAATTAATATGATTTTTTAAAAGGCAAGCGATACTTAAGTGTTCCTTCACTGGTTAGTTTACCCTATATATACACTGTATAGCGCCGATTATCCAAACTATGTCCAAATTCGTTTTTTTTTTTTTTTTTTTTTAAAGTTAAGAATACTATTTAACTTATTGACATTTTTTCTAAATTTAGAAGAATAAATAGTATTCACTACTTCTGAAGACTATATTTAATTTACAACCTTTTTAGCAGTTTTCTTATAGCAGCCATAAATACATGTATTGTTATACCATACATACATGTATTGTTATACCATATATAGATACATATAGCCATACATACATGTATTGTTGCATAAATAATAATCATTTTAACTAGATTTTAAACAACTTTCCAATTATCTGAATTTCTGGTCCCGAGCAGTTCAGATAATCGGCGCTCTACTGTATATATATTTCTTAAACGTTGACAAAGAAATTTATAATAATACTGGTCATATGCAACTTTAAGTGGTAGCTCAAAGCTCTGAAATTTATAATTTTATTTTTAACAAAATTGTGAATCTTGAATAGTAATTGTTTTTTAAAAGCATAATTATTGTTTTGTTTTTGCGAGTTTTTCTATTTCAAGTCATTTATTCCAACTTAATATCTTTTATTTCAATAACTTTTGATTTAAGTCTGATGGATTCTGACCGAAATGTACAATATCCTATAAGATACAAAAAAAAAAAAAAAGCAAGAAGTTGAAATTAAACATTTTTTTAATGTAATAATTAAAAATAACTGAAAAAAATGGTTATAATTTTTGAGTTTTAATTAAATAATATTTTACTGCATTTATGAGTTTACTTTCTAAGTTACATATTTCTATGTGAAAATCAGCCGTTATTTAATGAGGTTTCACCAGGATAATATAAGTTAAGTTTTGTTATCCATGGGCATCTTTTTAATGTTCCAGATAAATGAATCTTGTGTAAATTCCTATGCAAAAGAAGTGATTTTGTTGAACACAATTTGATTAGTAAGTTGAATACTATGTAAAAAAAAAGTTTTTTTCAACTGTGAAAAGTTTTGCATATGATTTATCTATTCCAAACACATCATTTGTATTTCTACTCATTCAATAAAAATAAAATATAACCTTGTTCCGTCTGCTAATAAAACACGTGCTATTTTTATAAATATTGTGAACTTGCTTTAAAAAAATATCGTTTCCTGAGAACACCGCATCCGAGATAGTGCCGATATTGGACTGATACAGCAAAATATGGGGAAAAATTACAATTATCCAGGGATGGCACCGGACTTTGCCCCTCAGGGGGGTCAAATCTCCCTCACAAGAGGGCTCAAGTAAATTATTTAAAGTTAAACGTTATTTATACTCCATTTATTTTCTTACATCAATTTTTTCAAGTGTGTTTTAAGAAGCTAAAATCACTAATTTTGATACCATAATGTGCAGATTCATTTTAATGTATATTTAAAATGCTTTTTTTTTCTGTTATCAATGTATTTTGTACTGTATGGTGCATTTTACCACACATTGTGAGCTTAAAAATTATTTTCATAATGAAGAAAAATTATCGCAGTCACCGGTGTTTCAAAAAATACCACGTTTCTTACTCTCATAACGCAAAAAATATTCGATAATAAAAATTTGAGATTTCATGTGCGTTAAACGAAGCGTTCAAAGAACATTTTGATAGGAAAATGTTATTTTTGTATTCATCGATTGACTTTTGAATCATTTAAATGTTAAATTCTATTTTCTCTTCTGTACCATATAATAATTCAGTTTTGCAAACAAAGCTAGAAGTACATTTTAGCAACCACGTATTCTATCTAAAGATATCATGTCCCGTTTTGTACAAACTTCGAAATGGTTATGCCCATTAAATTTTAAAATTCGAATTTTTTTAATAGTTGCATAGTATTTTACGGACAAAAAAAAAGGGTTATTTTAATCAGGGGACTCGATGTAAATAATATTTATATTGTAAATAAATATGGAGAGACTTATAACATTTCTTCTTATGATTTCTTTTTTTTTCTTTCGATGATGCTTTTGAAATGAGCATTTATGTTCGTCATAATGCTAATTTCTTCATTTGAGAAAAAGAGCAAGTCTATCGGCTTAAATTATAAGCTTCAAACAATATAGCTAAAAATTTTAATGATTTTTCAATTTGCAAATTTTAAATTTGCTTCCGAGAAACGAATATTAACTAACTTTTATTTTAAAAATTTTTGCCACATATGGCTGCTGTTTGTCTGCCTAGCACACAGAGAAGTTTTTAAGTTTGGGCCCTGGCCCAGGGCCCCGAGTTCTGAAGGGCGCTCGAAAAGTCTAAAATCTCATTGCATCAATTGTTTTTTTCTTCTTTTAATTATAACTCATTTATTATTTATAACTAAAGAGGGCCCCCAGATCCCACCTTCTTTTTTAAATTTTATTCCGATTAATATAATTTTTTTTTTTACATAGTCGCTTTCAAAATCTAATCAGATGCTTTTCAAAATCTAATCGAGTGTTTACAACTATAAAATAATTGTTACTCTTCACTTTTCTAACTAGAAGAGCAATAAAACGATTTATCCACTGATGAAAATATCCCCACTTTCGCTACCTTCCACAGAGTTGTCAAATAGCCTCCTCACTTAACACTGTAAGAAAATGTTTTTAGCTTCTTGATATTGCCTTGGGGCTCTTGTTTCCTAACTTCGGAAATATCAGATATCCACAGAAACACCCTTTTGTCTGTTTTCTGGTCATAAATTTCTAGGGCTGTGAATAGGGGGGGGGGGGTTTGTTAGAATCTGTCTTGAGATTTCCATAGTCCCTTAAAATTGGGCCTCGTTCAATTCGAATTTTCCTCTCTTACAAAATTTAGGTATTTTTTCTGATTTATTATAAAAGCTTTTTCTTCCTTTAATCATCCTAAATGTTTCAACTAGCCTAATTGTTTAATTTATTTAATTATTATAGTTGATTTTATTTTGTTATTTTTAAAATCAATGGTAAGAGAATCCGTGAACTAGGAATTTCTATATCAAATTTTATTATTAAGAAGACATAAATCTTTCACGTTGGAGGTAAGCAAGTGTTTTTATTAAATCAATTTTGGTTGTGTTTAGGGAAAACGTGAAGGGTTTGCGCAGTTTTTTATATATACATTGTGATTTTTTTGTTAATTTATTTAAATGGCGGGCCACTCTTCAGTTTCCTCTTTGACTGGCCTGTCTGCCTTGACTCTTGATTGTCTGCCTTGTTCTGGATGAAATTGAGATAACAAATGTAATTTTATTTTAATTTTACTTACTGTTAATAGACAGAAACAACATATGATTTTGTTTAATAGATCATTGAAATCAAGTGATCATCAGCTAAAAAAATGTTTAAACATGAGAAAAAGATTGTTTAAAACTCCTGTGTGACCAAATTTTCCATGTTTCCCCTAAATATGAAATATGTTTAGTTTGTAATATTATATTTCGTAAACAAAATTAATTTATTTAGTTAGCTTATGATTTTATTGTTTATTGATCATATTTGTTTCTAAACTCCTTGATTTTTGTTGTTATTATGTGTTTAAAGTTAATGAGGCTTCTCAATTTTTTAATTAATAAGGCTTTTAATTTAAACGTGTGCATTTAATTTAATGAAATAAAAATAAATAAAAAAATGACTGAATAAAATAAAAAACTTCGTTGTCACATCATCTTTTAAACAATTTAAGTATTAATAAATTATTTAAAAATAAGCAAGTTTTTAGTTTAAAAGGTAAAAAAAATTTTTTATTTTTTTAAAAGGTCCATCATAAATCCTCCATCATTCGATCATGAGACTATTTAATATCTGTTCATAAGGATCAGAATACTTTTTTATTTTACTTTATTGTAAAAATTAATACTATCATGTGATATGCTGCAGTTTTAAATACCTAAAAGATGACTGAAATTGTCAATTCAAAAAACAATTAATACTTATGCACATGAATTTAAATAACTCCATACGTTTTGCTTGGCTATCTCATTTTATATTATCGCAGTATTTAGAGCAGACAGTTGCTTGTGGGTGTGGGTGATATAAGTAAAAGAAGCATGCAATAAAAATAATAATAAAAAATTCAGTTTATGCCCTCAATATTATATTTTTAAAATATCGCAAAAATGTAGTAAAAAAGTTATTGTCAAAAACAAATTAATATTAGGTAAGAACGAAACAAAAATTATATCAAAATATGCTGACTCACTAGTGAGACAGGTGGGATGAAAGACATCGAAACCAATTTGATTGAATAGTAAAACTAGAAGGTGTTTCTAAAATCCGGAAATCAATCAGGCTACATTTTTCTTTTTTTCTTTTTTTTTTTTTTTTGTCACAAAATTTATGAAGGGCTATTTGTTAGATTTCAATATGGGTTATGTTTTTTCTTTGATTAAATATTAAACATTAAAAAATATTTGTCTTTAAAACCTTTCATTCTATAATAATTATTCATTCTATAATAATCCTGTAACAAAATTATTCTATAATTGTAATTCTTAAACTATTTGATATAAAGCTTTAGTGTCTTCCATTGATATATTAAATGTCTTCTATCGGCGGAACCCCGACATTGCGATTAAAGTTTATTAAGGTAATTACGAACATTATAACCTAAAAACAGACTATTTTTAAAATATTTAATTAGAGGAATGTAGATTTTTCATCGTTTTATCATTATCAATCTTAAATATTGTTTTATATCCGACAGTTAAATTTGCAGTCCTTGTGTCATATCTAGTCTGGTTTTGAATTTATTTTTGGTGCACATACATAAGCTGAAAATGAATAAGATAAGCCAAACTATGGTTTACTTCTAAATGAACTGACGATACTTTTTATAAACGTTAAAAATGGTAATTTGGAAAGCAATTTTCTAGAATGTCAAGTATCCAAATGACTTAATTTATTAAATTAAAAAATATTTGCAAGGCAGGTGTGTATATTTGGGGCTGATGATTATGAAATCTAACACAAAACTGTGAGATCGTGAGTTCTATTCCAGCTCATGACAGTTTTTAATTATTATTTCTCAATACTGAAAAATTTTTTTCTTATTTTTTTAATTATGCATGTTAATAACTAATAATTTAACAATTATTTAAAAAACTAGAAGGCTCCGCTACCTGTTCATTTTGCTCACTAACCCTCGTGGTCGCTTCTGCATTCATTGTAGGTTAAGAGGAAAAACGGTTTTTTTCTACAAAAATTACGATTGAATTTACATTTTGAAGATGATTAAATTTAGGTAAATCAATAAAATTGGTACCTGTCGCAGAGTTATTACTCAATAAAGATTGACTCAAAGGATAGATCATTCTCCTCCGAATGAGGTGCACCGAGTTCGAATCCCAGTGATGGCTGATCGATATGAATTCCTCACCCGGCTTTTACCGACCACAGTGCTGACGTGAAACATCCTCAGTGGTGGGCAGATCATGGGTTAGAGTCTCCTTGCTATCAAACTAACCGTGGAAGGATTTCGTGGTTTTCCTTTCCATGCAACTCAAATGAGGGCTAGTTCCATTAAAACGTCCTCCGCGAAGGCGAAAATTTCTTCCAATACTTGATCCTGGAGTTCTCTTGTTTGCTGGATTGGGTTCAAAATTACAAGGCTACGGAGTTGAACTCGAAATCGGGTGGACTGCTCAATGACTGTTATAAAATAAACTAATAATTTGGCCACGATAGCTTGGTTGATGGTAGGGCTATGGACTCGTGTTCGTGAGAATGGGAGTTCGAATTGAGCCGGCTGAATAATACCCAAGTATAAAATGGTGACTGGTGCATGTTAAATGTGTCGGGGTCATAAACTCCTCCAAATTCTCATAACAATTCAATACCTCTGGGACCTTCATTACTGATCTAGGAGTTTCCTTGTCTTCTGGATTAGTTTTAAAATTTCAAGGCTATGTAGTTAAACATTGGCTCAAAATTGAGTCAGTTTTTCAGCGACGATTATAAAAAAAACTAATAATCAATCTGTATTTTCTTGAACTCCTTGCATATTTTCTACACACCTTCATAATTTGATGATGGGATAGATTTTGATGATGTGATAGAAGATTCGCCTCTCAAAAAGCGCGAAAAGTATTGTTACCTTAAATTTTCGATAAAAATAAAGTATATAAGCTCTTTTAATTAATTTATATGTTTTTCACTCTTAAAAAAAAAAAATAATTTTAAAAAAATATTGAAAAAAAATTTTTTTTTCTCTAAATTTACTCATAAAGGGCCCCCCAGATAATGACAGGCCCTATAAACATAAAACTAACACAGCTGAAAGCAGACTTTCCACCAAGATTTCTGTTTCGTTTTGCATGTTGGGCATGCTCTTGCAATGAATAACCTTTCATGCAGCTAATTCATTATTGTTCACCACATCAACGCGAAACCTTCTTTCCTCAACGAATTAATTTTGCTTTTATAATTAGGAATTTTAAGTCACAAAAACTTAAGGAGGTAGGAGACCAAATTTTAAAAAAAGAATTTTTTCATTTCTTGTGAACTGCTTGACCGATTTTGCTCAAATATTGTAATTTTACATTTAAAATTGCATTCTTTCAAATAATAAAAAAAAATTTAAACCTTATATTTCTAAAGTAATTCTAAAATCATTAAATAAAATAATATCAGGGTGAGTAATGTTTTTAAAAAGTATGGGATTGATGGTGCTTATTTTCGATTTACGTTTTTAGAATCCTTTAAAAGGTGTTTTATTCTATTCGGGGTTTGTAAAAAGTGCTTAATTTTTTAAATAGAGATTTTTTTTTTGCCGTGTCGATTGTAGTTGTAAAAAATTAAGAAACATGCATGATTTTCACAATTTTCTCTGTAATATTTATCAGAAACTAGTTATTTTTATCATGTATATGTAAAGTTTTTGAATTTTATTGATTTTATGCTTATAAATTAAGAACTTTAAACGGAAGGAAAAAATAATTTTTATTAATGCACAGAGCCTAATTATGATTTTTTTTGGAGGGGGGAAGTGATTAAAATTATTTTTTGAGTGCTTAAAAGGTGCTTATTTTTTGTTGAAAAATCTGGCTACGCACCCTAAATTACAGAGAGTAATTTACTAAAGTTGATTAAAAATAGAAATAAATGTAGCAAAGGAAATAAAACAAAATTAAAAATATGACCACTGAAGCCGACGTCTTCAGGGGGTACCGGCCCCAGTGGCCAAAAAACAAAACCTTTTCTATTGAGGAAGATGGCAAATGCCTAAAAACCTTCCTCAGTACCCCGAAGGTTTTGTTTAAAAGTCCAGGAGAAAAAAAACATGCAAGACATTGGTTTTTTTGATAAAAGAAAAGCTTTTAAATTTAAAGTTATATTTTTCTGCAACTTTTATACTAATTTGTGTAATAAAATTTTTAAAAATTTAGTTTTTTCACAATTGGTTAGGATTAGAAATATTTGCAATAATGTTGAAAGTTTTCAAGAAGCTGTGAATAATTTGAGTAATAATGATTTTCCTTATAATTTTTGTAATGTTAATTTTTTAATTAAGAAAATGATTGAAGAATATTAGTTTTTTTATTTCTTTTAACAGGGCGCAATTCAAGACTTAACTGAGCAGCCCCAGTTAAGCATTCTATTAATATGTGACGTAATTTTTCTTAGACAACTTTTTCCTATCATTTTCTCAATCTGCGCATTTTAAAAGAGATCGTTGTTTTCCTTTTTGTATAAGTGATTCCTTTTCATTTGGTTTGCTTTAGAGCTCGCTGTCTGACCTTGTTTATGTAAGTTTTTATTTTCTGTTGATTTTTATTTTCTGATGAATTTGAGTTTCTGATGAGTTGTATGAGTTTCTTTTCTGTATTAGTTTTTTGTCTTGCATGTTTTTTTCTCCTGGACTTTTAAACAAAACCTTCGGGGTACTGAGGAAGGTTTTTAGGCTTTTGCCATCTTCCTCAATAGAAAAGGTTTTGTTTTTTGGCCACTGGGGCCGGTACCCCCTGAAGACGTCGGCTTCAGTGGTCATATTTTTAATTTTGTTTTATTTCCTTTGCTACATTTATTTCTATTTTTATTCTCTCTTTTTTTGAAAATTCTGCTGCTTTTTAGCGCATTTTTTTAAAAGAAGTTTTGTTCATTTTGTTTAGATATTAATTGTATTCTTTTAGTATTACTAAAGTTGAGTAATCCCAGGTAGCAAAAAGATATGATCTAATACTGGCAAGATGCAATATAATACTGCCGTGCTAGAAAACGCAATACTCTTGAATCCTATCTTCTAGTGTTAGAACTAATTTGATATAAGATTGTATAGTATTCGATCTAACATCCGAAATTTCAAAATAATCATCTATTTCATTACTTTTGGTACAGCGCCACATTTTTGCGAAAGGTTATCCCATATTATTAATAAATAAACATTTATTTATGAAAGAAAACAATAAATTAAGTATTACTTAAAATATCATTTTTGGCCACTTCAAACTTATGCCAGAAAACACAATATTAGCAGAAATAAGCTGTTTCCGCCAGTGCAATTGCTGAGTTGTAACTTCCTTTGGAATGGGAATGTTTACATCGCCGCCGCCATTGTTCGTGGCAATCAGCTAGAATGACATTTTTAACTTCAAAGGTATTTATAATTTAGTACTTTTTAGTAAACTTTATAAGTTTAAATGATAGATACATAAAACTTTAAAGTAGTATTGTAGGTAGTGTTTTTTCTGTAGAAACATTCAGTGTACTTAATAATCTTGACCGCTTCTTCAAAACATTCAAGAATTAATTTAATGATTTAATAAATCTCTTATTAAATATTATGATTGTGCTCATTTTTAATAATGTTTGCTTGTAGTAGTTGACTACTCTGTTAAAACGTATTGTCCGACTATAAATTACAAGTATTGTAGTTAGTTTAGAATAGGCTCGTAAAAACAATGTTTACATGGTAATTCGCATCTGACAGAATTTCACTGCAACAATGATAAAGATAAAAAATAATTTTTAGTAAAGAAGTTTGCCATGTTAAAATAATTATAAATTAATCGGCTACTTTTTAGTTAAAACCATTAGGTACATTTTAGAATGTTTGAAATTTTATTCACAAGAAGAACAAACACTATTGTTACATTAATTAAAGATTCCTGTTTAATATATTGTAAAATAATGAGTTAAACATTTTGATTTTCATTTCTTGAGAATAAACAGATTTGCATGTTTTTTATACGTGATTAATTATATGAATTTATAAATGATAGCAAATGGTTAAAAAATTAGCAACAATATGGTTTATTCAAAGTTGTGTTTACGTTAAATGAAGAGCAGTGCTGAAAAGGTGTTAAAATTTTTATTTAGGAAGTTCTTAATAAAAGTGTGAATATTTCCTATTGGCTCTATCAGCTTATACAATGTACAAAAACATTTTGATAGTTAAGTATCATTGTACTTTATCTTTAAAGAAAAAAAAAAAAAAAGCATTGAATTTGATATATTTTTGTATCTGTATATATACTTGAATATTCACTTCAGTTAAAAAGAACTTAAGGGTTTTGAACTATAATTTCTTCTTTTTTTTAAAATAAAAAATAATTAAATGAATAAAATTATTACTTGAGAGCGGTTATAAATGAAATGTTTTTCGATTCTTGCACAGTGATACTAAGATTTTTGGTGCAAGTATTGTTACTGAAATCTACCTATTAAATTTTAGACCTATTAAAATTTATTTTAAATGATTTAAGTTTTAAAGAAATATTCAATGCTTAATAGTTTTAAATTTACTAATTTAATGTTTTCAAAGTAGTAAAGTAATGTAGAGTTTTAAATTTAGTGTTTTCAATGTAAAGTTTAACTCTTCTTCTCTTATAATTTTAGCTTCGTCTGAGGCTGCTGGATAATGCAAATGGAGAATGACATACTGGTAGAAGACGAGGGCCCATAAGTTCGATCCTGACAGAAAACAAAACTGCTGTGTATATGCTGTTCGATTCTCTTTAAATCTGCCGGAGCTGAAATTCCTCTTGTTGTTGTGTAGAAGTTTGACGAAAGGTGTATCTCTGTGTGATTCATCCCTGCTGTGTATTTTACACGTTGTTTACTGTTGCTGACAATTTTATAAAATCTTTCACTAAAGCTACGATTCATCAGTTTATTGCTCTGAAATATTGTTGCACATAAGCAAAAAATTGCAAGTGAAGGGAAAAGAACTTTGAACTGCATGAAATAAATGACTGTAAAGTTTTGGAATTCTTTCTACCAGCGGGTTGTCCCGCAGTGGACTGATCGTTAAGACACGGTTCCCAGCAGATCACCGAAGTCAAGCATCACTGGCTGCGGTCAGTGTGCGGGTGGGTGACCACTTGGATCAGTCTGCGTAGGGACCGAGGGTGTGCGGTATTGGTCCTCGTTAAACTGTTCTACCGTAAAGTGCTCAACTTCGCGTGCAGGTCGTTGGGCTACCGAAGCAGGGGTGCCATCCCCTCTGCAGAGGATCAAAATTGTGATGGCATGTCTTCGGATCATCCTCAGGGATGTTTCCCAGACCGTCGCCAATAGCCCATTGTGCAGCTCTAGTGCGACGTAAATAACTACATCATCTACATCTACCAGCGGGTTACCGAGCTCGGCTCGGAGAAAACAGGTATCGAAGCTAACTCGAAGATTTAAATTTTCAATTGTGATTTATCAAAACAATACATGCCATAAGAAAATTTGTGAAACCATTGGTGAAAAGATAACCGGTTAAAGTGCACCATTGTAAACTATCTAAACAAAGTTAGAGTTTGGAAAGGGAACTATTCTATACAAAGGTAAAGTTTGAAAAGTCATAGGAAATAAAATGTAATTGATAACAAAAAATTATACAATTAAAGAAATGGTACAAAGTGAGCAGTGTAAAGATTGAAGTTCAATATTTTCGACAAATTCATTTAGAAAAACCAAACATATATACATACATAAGAAACATATCATAAACCTATAACAGCATAAACATAATAAACATTAATCATCGATTGCGAAGTCTTCCATGTTGTCCAGGTAGTTTCTTGTCGGAGAGGCAGGTGCGGCTGGTGAGTTTCTCTTGTTCAGGACTTCCTTCCATACGACGTTTCGGGTGTGGGTTGGATTCTCAGGAGGCAGCAGGACCTTCAACGCACTTTGACTCTTGAAAACGCGATGTAGAGCATTCCGTGCACGAAGACCGTCGTGAGGAGAAGCACGCCGACGAATTCGAAGTTGACGTTCTCCATAGCTTGCTTCGTAAATTCCTAGCATCCAGTGCTCGCCTCTATCTATTTGAGCTCTCTTGTGAATGGGAATGAGTAGCACGTCGAATCCTTGTTGAACGCCGTATAGATAGTTGGAAGCCTTGTTCTGGTCGCTGATATCGTTGAGAAGAGCCATTCCTTCATAAGCGCCATCCGCTGTTGTAACGTAGAAGCGTGCGACAAATTCAGGGTGAAGTATGACAACTTTGACGGTCGGGTAAGCTTGTTCGGCGTAATGGAGAAGCATTCTGACAATGACGGTATCTTCTAGTTGTCCATTTGCGGGTAGAATTGAGTTGATCGCTTGTTGTTCCAAAATTCCGGCTCCTTGAAGAATTTCATGTAGAGGTGCGTTCTGCATGTTGAAAATGTAGCTTGAAATCTGATGAATGTTGAAATGTCGGACTTTGTGTGGAAAATAGAACGATAGTTTTTGTAAATATATGTCTGACGTCACAAAGTTATCTTATATGTTCTTTAAGTTGTAATTATTGTATTTGTTAAAAGAGAAAATGGCAACGATGTTTGTTTTCGAATGTTGATAAAAAGAAAATAGTGAAAGTTAATGCATCGTGTCAAGTTATTTTCTACTAGAATTATTGTAATCTTGTAAAGTATAGAAATTAAATGGAGTCAGATAATAAATAAGCTGAGTACGACTGAATGAAACAATATTCAGGGAGATACTACCGACATTAGTGGTGACCGGCGGACGTGATTCTGTAGAAGGTACTGTGTCATTAAGTTTTAAATTATGGAACTCTTGATTAAGAAGCGCTCGCCAATTAGAGGCAATTTTACCAAAACTTACAATGCATTAACTAAATTGTTGGCGGAAGAAAATCCTAAGGAGGAAAATATTAAAGTAAATTACGCTCACTTAGAAAGAATTCATCGGTCTTTGGCGATATTGGACAATGAAATCTGCGACATGTTATTAGATACTTCCGAGCAGCAAAAATACGATGATGAATATAATGCTATCGAAGAATATAATGAAAAAATGGATTCTGCAAAAGTAAATTTCGAGTTTTTTTTGGCGAAAAACACAAGTTTAGATAGAGCAAGTTTAGATGGTTGTTCGTTGTCAACGAAAAGGAAATTGAAGTTGCCAAAAATAGAATTGGTAAAATTTAGTTCAGAGTTAAAAGATTGGCTTTCCTTTTGGAGCCAGTTTAAAAGAATACACGAGGATAATGAATTAGAAAATGAGGATAAATTCCAATACTTGATTCAATGCATCAGCAAAGGAACAAGAGCTCGAGAAATAATCGATAGTTTTCCGCCCACAAGTGAGAATTATGAAAAGGCGATAGAAAGTTTAAAATCCCGATTTGGGCGAGATGAATTGTTAATTGAATTTTATGTGAGACAGCTTCTTCAACTGGTTGTTCAAAATGTAAAAGGAGCCAAAAATAAAATTAACACCAGTAGTTTGTATGATAAGTTAGAATCATATCTAAGAGCGCTGGAATCCATTGGCTTAACCTCCGACAAATACGCCGCCATGCTTTTTCCACTTGTAGAATCATGTATTCCGGAAGACGTTTTTAGGGTATGGCTAAGAAACCCAGGCGCCATTACAGATGATTCATCAAATAATGTTTACAGCACAAAGTTAAAAAGTTTATTGGCATTTCTCAAAACCGAAGTAGAAGGAGACGAACGAATTCGTTTGGCGCAATCCAGTTTTGAAAATGATCGAAGTCGTTTGGAACAATCCAGTTTTGAAAATGAACGCCGCCAACGAAAAGAGAAATCGCCACAATTTACTACGGCTAATGATTTGTTCTCGGGAACAATTGAAAAGAAGAAAATAAATAATCCCTGTGTATTTTGTGACAAAGTGCACGACAGTAAGGAATGCTTTCACGCTCAAGCACTTAATTGGGAACAAAAGCAAGAAATTTTACGTAATAAGAAGTGTTGTTTTCTATGTTTGAAAATCGGACACCGATCAAAGTTCTGCAAAACTCGCGTACAATGTGTTTTGTGTAGCAAAAGGCATTTGGTTTTAATGTGTCCAGAATTGCCAGCTAACAAAATAACTGAAAAGAAATCCGACTTGACCTCGCCAAAAGTAAGTTTGACAAGCCATTGCAATACAGAAGACGTGTTACTTCAAACATTAATTGTGAAGTTGAAATCAAACGATAAAACACGCCAAGTTCGAGTTCTGATTGATAGTGGCTCGCAAAGGTCATACATACTTGAAAGTACTGCTGAAACTTTTGGTTTGGATCCAATAGAGAGGAAAAGTTTCATACATACATTGTTTGGCGGATTTAATACTCAGGAGAAGTATCATAAGCTCTTTAAAGTAAATCTTGAAGCTCTCAGTGGAAATTTTTCATGTGACATAGAAGTTTTGGATCATCCAAAAATTTGCAGTAAGATCCCTAGACTTAAACAGGGTTCCTGGAATAAGGAATTGCAAGAAAGAAAAATATGGATAACAGATTATGGAGATAACTGTCCTGATATAGAAATTTTAATAGGAGCTGATTTTTGCGGCCAACTTTTTACCGGGCGCATACATAAGCTTAAATGTGGCCTAATAGCGTGTGAAACTTATTTGGGTTGGATAATCATGGGTAAAGTGCCTGGAGAGAGATTTGACCATACCTCAACCAACCTGATAACTTCATTGTTTGTAAAAGACGCATCAATAGCCAATCTCTGGGAAATGGATATCCTTGGTATAAAAGATCCTATTGAAACCAAATCCAGAAAAGAAATGGAAGCAGCAGCTGTCGATCATTTTAGCAAAACTTTTTCAATAAACGAAGATGGCCGTTATGAGGTCCATTTACCTTGGAAAGAAGCAAATTGTGAGTTGATTGACAACAGGGACATTGCAGAGAAAAGACTTATTTCGACATCTCTGAAGCTCATACGGGAGGGAAAATATAATGATTACAATGCAGTTTTCAAAGATTGGGAAGAATCAGGGATAATAGAACTAGTACCCGAAGAAGAACATCAACGTCCCTCTATTTACTTGCCTCATAGAGCCGTTATAAAGGAGAATTCCACGACCAATATAAGGCCTGTATTTGATGCTTCTTGTCATGTAAAAGGGCACCTGTCACTGAATGACTGTTTGGAGAAAGGACCAAATCTTCTAGAAGAAATTCCACCTATATTAATGAGATTTCGCAAGGATAAGATTGGCGTAGTTTCCGACATCAGAAAGGCATTTCTCCAGATATCTGTTTCAAAGGAAGATTACGATTCTCTCCGTTTTTTGTGGTGGGAAGACTTTGAAAAAAGACAAATGAAGGTGTTCCGACATCGGCGTGTTGTATTTGGACTTACATGCAGCCCATTTCTATTAGCTGTTGTATTGAATAACTTGATAGAAAACGCCCCAATAGAGATGCAAGAAACGGCAGACATCTTACGAAGATCCTTTTATGTAGACAATTGTGTTACCTCTTTGCCAACTGAAGAAAGAATGATAACATTCATTCATCAATCTAGAAATTTATTGGAAAGAGGCCGTTTTGACCTCAGAGGTTGGGAACATTCCAATTTCTACGAAATGAAAAATTCTGAGAAACCCATATCTGTTTTGGGATTACAATGGGATAAAAACGAAGATACTCTTTTTTGTGATGTACAATCAATCGAAGAATCGAAGAAAAATGTGACAAAAAGAAATATTCTTTCAACTGTGAATAAAATATTCGATCCTCTTGGATTTTTATGCCCTGTGACAGTCATTCCCAAGCTTATTGTGCAACAAACTTGGAATCTCAAGATTGGTTGGGACGCAGAACTTCCAGAAGAAATCCAAAATAAATTTGAAGTCTGGATTAAAGATTTAGAGTTACTATCTAACGTTAAAATTCCCCGATGTCTTGATATATGCCAGCCCAGCTCGCAAATAAGCCTTCATGTCTTTGTGGATGCAAGCAAACTTGCATACAGTGCTGTGGTATTCCTTAGGATGGTTGAAGGCAAAACTATAAGGCTTCATTTTATTCAAGCGAAAAGTAGGATCTCTCCTCTACACAAGATGTCAATTCCCAGACTTGAGCTACTTGCATGCTGTATTGGAGCACGACTCGTCCATTCCGTAATGAAGGCAATGGATTTGTTTGGGGTGCCCACTACCTATTGGACAGATTCCTCAACCGCTCTCAGTTGGATTATAAGGAATGAGAACTGGGGAGTCTTTGTTAATAATCGAGTAAGAGAAATCAGAACGCTTTCGAATAAAGATTCATGGAAACATATTTCCGGAGATCAGAATCCCGCCGATTTACCTTCAAGGGGTTGTTCAATCAGAGCCTATTTAAGATCCAAATGGTGGGAGGGGCCGTTATGGTTGAGACAAGACGAAGAAGATTGGCCAAAATCAGAAGTACAAATAGATGAAGAGGAAGTTTCAAAAGAAAAAAGGAAAGGTCTTGACTTATCGTCTACCCTTCTCGTTACAGAGGAAGAGAGAAAATGGTACAACAGAAGGTTTTCGAAGTATTCTCAAATACTTAGAATGATTGCCTGGATCCTCCGTTTTTCAAATAACTCACTTGAAAGAAATAAGAAAATTACAGGTGAACTATTAATAACTGAATTAGAAATTGCAGAAAAGAAACTTGTAAAGTTTATTCAACAAGACTATTTGAAGCAAAGTGAATGTCATAAACAGCTAAAATCGCTTTGTACTTTTCATGATGATGAAGGACTTCTTAGACTCAAGACCAAGATCATAAGACGTAAAGATGAAGAAAATTTCTTGTGCCCAATCGTTCTCCCATCTAATAATGATGTGGTCAACAAACTCATCCATGAACGTCATTTACAACTCTCACATGCTGGAACTCAAGTTGTATTGACGAATATCAGGCAGCAATTCTGGATTTTAAGAGGCAGAAAAACTGTGCAACGAGTAATAGCGAAATGTGTCCGGTGTAGGAGACATGCTGCTAAAGGAGTTGAATCCATTCCTACATCACTACCAGAAGATAGAACCAGGGATACTTTAGTCTTTGAGGTAATTGGATTAGATCTGGCAGGACCGTTATACATGAAGACTGGAGAAAAATTGTGGATTCTACTATTCACCTGCGCGGTGTATCGTGCTATTCACCTTGAGCTGCTAAAAAGTGTGTCCACAAACTGTTTTCTTTTAGGCTTAAGAAGGTTCATAGCTCGCCGTGGTCGGCCTAAAATAATATATAGCGATAATGGAAGCAATTTTCTTGGAGCCTCGAATCTTATGAAAAGTCTCAACTGGAATCAAATAATTCGTGATACTTCAATCTACAGAATACAATGGAAATTTAATCCTCCAGCTGCACCATGGTGGGGCGGTTGGTGGGAGAGAATTGTGCAAATGGTGAAAAGTCTATTAAAAAAAGTGTTAGGAAAGGCTTCTCTTGTTTACGAAGAGATTCTAACAATTTTGTGTGATGTAGAAGCTGTAATCAATGCAAGACCTCTCACGTATGTCTCAGATGATCCAAGAGATTTGGTTCCCCTATCTCCATCATTGTTCATTCAGGATATTCCAACTGTTGGTGTCCCAGATTTGGATCATTTGGATGATGTTAATATTTCAAAAAGGTTGAGATACCAGCAAAGGATACGTAAGGAATTCCGAAGACGATTCCGAGATGAATATCTCAGTCTTTTAGTGCAGTCACCAGTTAAGAAAAAGTATCTAATCAAAGAGCTAAAGATAGGTGATATTGTGTTAATCAAATGTGATAATAAGAAGAGAATGGATTGGCCACTTGGACGAATTATTGAAGTTTTTTCGGGGCATGACAATTTCATTCGTGTGGTTAAAGTTAAAACGGCGAATGGAGAATTGACACGACCTGTTAAAAATATATACCCCTTAGAGATTTCATGTAGTAATGAACTGTACGAAAAAGTAGACATTACCAAAACTGAGTCTCTTGCTCCTAAAGTTGTTGTCAATCAAGACTCTGATACAACTCAGACTGTGGCTCCAAGAGTTGTAGTCGCTCCAGACTCCTCTGATTCCAAGAATGATCAAACTAGGTGCGGAAGAAGAATTAGACTTCCAAAACGTTATTATAACTACCTAATTCAATTTCTCATTATTATTTGTAAACTGTTCTACCTTAATTTATATGAATGTTGATTTTATATGTGGTGTGATTGAGTTGAATGTTTTAAAATTAGTTTAATATTGACTGTTTTGATAAATTAGCATTTATCAAAAGGTGGGAGTATGTGGAAAATAGAACGATAGTTTTTGTAAATATATGTCTGACGTCACAAAGTTATCTTATATGTTCTTTAAGTTGTAATTATTGTATTTGTTAAAAGAGAAAATGGCAACGATGTTTGTTTTCGAATGTTGATAAAAAGAAAATAGTGAAAGTTAATGCATCGTGTCAAGTTATTTTCTACTAGAATTATTGTAATCTTGTAAAGTATAGAAATTAAATGGAGTCAGATAATAAATAAGCTGAGTACGACTGAATGAAACAATATTCAGGGAGATACTACCGACACTTTGTTGACGGTGATTTGAAATCGAAATCAGTTCCTTAAATGCTTTTTTGGAAATTCGAATATTTGGAATTTTGAACGAATCAAAAAGAACGAATCTTTTTAATTAACGAACGAGCGCTAAATTCAAAATTTCATTAACAAATTTCCCTTAATAAGAAGCAGTGGAATTAGAATCGTACTTTTTCAAAAGAAAATTTAGTAAAAATATCAAAGTTATCCTTATTTTTTTCTTTTATATTTGTTTTACCTTAATTTTGTGATTTAAAAATAATCGTGTGGTCATCAAACTTTATTAGTTCGCCATATTGGCTATAGATGGCAGCACGTTACCGCTTGAAACTTATTAGGCAATAGACAAAGAAAATTTTAAGAATTTAAATCGTGGAAAGACTTATTATAACAATTATGAACAACGACAGCTAAGCGTTCTATTTACGTATCTAATATGTTGCCACATTTTTAATACAAAAGTTAAACATTTCTCCACTTTGATAAATGTAAACTAATGCGAACCTTACAATTAAATTATTAATTCCTTCGTATATTATTGGTTTAAGTTGTCGAAAATGTACATATTTCAATTGTAAGGTTCGCATTAGCATACATTTATAAGAGATATGTATTTTTTTAATAAGTTTTTTGAATATGGCACTTTGAAGACGAAAAAGTATAGATTTTCTTACAAAATGACTGATAACTAAAAAATTAATCCAAATTTTTGAAAAAGAAAAAAAATACTTCTTCATTATGTCAAAACACAATTATGTGCCGAGTTTCGTGCCTGGGCGAGGCTTCTGGGGCGATATATTGTGATTACAAACAGACTAATACAGAACTAATAAAGTTTGAAAATATCCTATCTGTAACTCCGAACTGCTCGACCGTAGCGCTTCAAAACCGGCGCCAATCGATTCCTCGTGGCCAAAAACCCCAGACCCCCAAGTTTACCGGAGTTTATTAATTCTGGGGCGATTTTCGACTTGGCAACCATTCCTCGTATTATAGTATAAGATTTAAAAATAATAATTAAAATGATAACACATAGTCAAATTGTTGCTTTTCGCATTAAAAAAAAAATTATTTTATTTAATGACAAATATGTGTTCTTAAAGATTATGTTTATATTAAACAATGACGGTAAGAATATATTGCTTTTATAGTTAAGTGAAGTTTATATTGTGTTTTGTTTTAAAATAATGTAATTAAATTGTGAAATAATGTTTGTCATGATTTGGTTTGATAAATTTTTTTTTTTTATTCTTAACTACTGCATTGTGTAATTTATACTGCATCTTTGTAATAAATCTTCGAAATTTTAGAAAATGGGATAGGCAGATATGTGTTCATTAGTAAAACTTAATAAGATATAATGTTGGAAATTTTTTTATAGTCATGATAGTAATGTTTAAGCATTTTGAAATTAGAGGTAGATAAAATTTTGTTTCTTTTAAATTTTCAAAACATCGGAGACAATTTTATTTCAACATCATTGTTAAACAGTAACTCTAGCTTATGGGAATTTATACTACTAGCATTGTATTTTTACTTTAATTTTGAATTATTTAGTCCAAATTTGAGATAAGAAGTGTATATATATATTTTTATGATGTTTAAAATAATGATAATAGTAAAAATTTCTTTGGCTTAATATTAAAAATTTAGCTGGACATTTATTTACATTATTGTTAAAGCAAAAAATTTAAACCAACATAGGGTAGAATCTTGTTTAAGTTTTCATCAGTAAGGTTCTTTGCAAAGCAGGTTTTTAAATACATAATATATATTTTTTTTTATGGCTAATTGATCAATACCAAAAAATTGACTCTAGCGTCTGCTTAATTTTTTAAAATTTATTTTCTGAAAAGCTCTGTTTAAAATGTTTACATATTACACCTGCTTTTTTCTAAACCTATTTATGTCATAACACATAATCTATAATCAGCGAAATGAAAGAAATGGAATTGTTTTAAACAAAAATTCTTTTTTTTATAGCAACGTTCTCAAAAGAGTAATAGATTGTAGTCAAATTTTAATCATTCATACCAAAGGCAACTTTTAAAAGATACTGTTAAAAATGTTATTATTTTTTCGTCTCGTTCTTGATTGCTATTTATATGTTTGTGCAAATTTAATTTAGATTAAACATAATATTTACTGACAGTTTTGAAAATAAAATATTATGTAAATTGTTTGCAAAGATTGTTGGTTTAGTACATGACACCTTTAAATAATTATCGAATTGATGGTAATTTCTGATGTGCCCCTAAAAGTAGTTTTTACATTACAAAAAATAATAGCAATTTTCATAATATTAGTTACTTTCCTGGTTTCACTCTCTGGAAAAATTTCCACTTTGTGTTTGGGTTTTGTTTTAGGTGTTTTGTTCAATAAAATTTCAAATACTTAAAGAATAAAGCTACGTAAGTATTTCTCCATTTAATTTCTGTGATGATATCAGAAGCGATTTTTTTTTTAATGCTGATTTTAAAGTATAACTCAAACTCTTGAGGATTTTCATTATCAACATTGTGTTTATTATTTTAATTTTGGAAACTTTCACATTCATTTAAAATTTGAGACAAAAATTTCTGCTTTTTTATTTTTATCATGTTTAAAATAATATAATTGTAAAATAATTATAATCGTAAAAAGTTCTTTTGACTGAATAACATTTATATTATGATAAAAATTCCTGATCAATTTAGAAAAGAATATTGCTTATATTATAAAGAATATTATTAAAGAATATTTTGTGATAGCAAGGTTTTTCAAAAGTAACTGATGATGGTAGTCAAATTTGGATCAATATAAAAGCAACTTATAGTAAAAAAGTATTATGTTTTTTCGTCTCATTCTTGTATGCATTTAAATGTTTGTGCAAATTTAATTTGATAAAAAACAATATTTAAAATTTTTTTTGGTTTTGACATATAAATGTTATCTAAACTTTAAGTAAATAAAAGTACATAGTAGCTACTTTAACTGATTATTGAATTGCTAAAAATTTCTGATGTCCCAATGTAAAATTATTTTTACATTACAAAAAATAATTGCACATTTTTTTAAAAGAAATTCATAAAGGCTTTTTTTGTTTCCACTCCCTGAAAATATTTCCACAGGTGCCTTTAGGTTTTGTTTCAAGTGTTTTGTAAGTAAAATTTCAGATTCTAAAAGGATAAAGTTACGTAAGTAGTTCTCTCTTTAATTTATTTTTAGAATCTCTCCCCCTTTCACTTCCATATAAGGAAGCATGAAATGATTTTCCTTAATGCGTAAGGATACAAGTATTTCTAAGACTGTGCCTTTTTACAACAAAATGTGTTAGTATAAAAGCGAGAGCAAGGCTTTTCGCATGTCTTTTTCATCATGTTCTGATCCTGAATAAGTTGTTCCGGAATTGTCCAAAGTCTTGTCCATCCCCTCCCTTGCGGAGTGTGGATGTGAATTGTTATCGATACCAGCCTACTACCATTATTAAAGATTTTTTGAGTGTAACATGGTTTACGACTGCATTATTAAAGCTAAATACACCACTGATAACAGGGATGAAGCTCTGTTATTATATGTATATATATTACAAACTAACAAATTCAATTGAGATTTTGTTAAAATAAGCTCATTTAAAAAAAAAAAAAAAATTAAGAGTACATTTTAAAATTAAAAACTTGAAAATTATTAATGATATAAAATTTGTCAGAAAACCCATTGCATGAAGAAAGGAAAAAAATATCAATAAAAGTTGTGATATAGTATTATTTCTTAAATAAATTTGAAATATTCAGAAAAATCAGCAGAACATAAGATATACTTTGGAGTAAGAGGGAGGAAAATGGATGGTAGCAGAGTTCGCTAAAATAATTTTATTTAGTATTTCTGCATTGCTGAGTAATAATGCATGGAATGACTTTATAAAACTATTGTTCTATGTTTTACTGCTTCACAGCAATACAGAAAATTAAATAAAATTATATCGCCGAATTGTTCTACTACCACCCAAATCCTCCTCTTGCTTACTCCAAAAATAAAGAGCAAAGCAAGATAATATCAGAAAATACAAAACCTAATATTATAAAGCGTTAAAACTAATGCAAAATAATACTATGGTGAACGCTAGATAATCTTAGTTTGCATTGAATCTAATATTATACGATGCTGAGCAAACAGCGACCTCTTGTATCTTTCTAATCTTAGAAGTGGTGCATAATAACATTAGATTTTGCCGATTTTCTGGTAATATCTAATATCAGGTGCTACTTGGGAATATTTACTATAATCCTTTGCACTAATTAATTAGTACATTGGTCGTCATCCTCTCAAACAATTGAGAATGAGTTCTAGAACATTAAGATCCGATCTTTAAATCAAAAGTTATTCCGTTTGGTCCATTTATGGCCTTGCGTACTGTACATTCATTTGAAGTATATGTCAATCTTGCAAAAGATTTTTTCATTTTTATATAGGAAGATAATTTCACTGGTGGCTATAAAAACAAATATGATTTGATAACTTAAAGGATTGTGCTTAGAAGATGAAATTATGTTCACTTTCTTTAGTTTAAAAAGTCAGAATTACGAAGAATATTTTAAGATATGTGTGTTAGCAAGACAACACTTCATCAGGGGACACACGGTAGCCCTTCTGTGGTCAACAGAAAATCTCCTGTGTGTACAAGACCTACCCGCCAACGTTGGCGGGTAGGTCTTGTTAAATATAACTCTTAAAATATTCTTTGTATTTCTGACTTCTTAATTAAAATCAAACAATTTTGGTTTTAGCTGCTTTTGGCGCTTTTTCATTTTGACTTATTACTTTAAATGTTATTTAATCATTTTGTATTTTTCTGAATTTGGGTAAATCAGTTTCATTCTCTGATTAGTTAACTTTCTATATTAATAACACACATAAATAAAACGTTTTTCATTGTGTACTCTTTCGTGCAACTTCGTTATTTTTAAAACAGAAAAATGCATTTTCCTCAAGCACATTTTTGCCTCAGCATACTTGAATAGAGATTCCGACAGGGCTTATTTATGTTTATCGTTGATTTTCTATTTTGTTTCTTTAAAACCTTCATTTTTCACTCTCGTACTTGTTTATTCCTATATTAACATTTTGCATGCGATTTTTTCTTTTATCTTCCGTACCTGTTACTTCAATTCTCTCCCCGTTCACTACATCACGACGGCAACACCGTTCTGTTTCGGTTCTTTCCTCTTATTAATGAATTTTGCTTTTGTAAACTTAAGAGAAGACATATTTTTGTAGCGACGCAACTTTATCTAACATATAAAATATTTAATTTTCTTTTCACTCCAATTTGCATTACCATTGCAGGGGTCATTTACCATCTTAAGCGTCTAGATAAGTACCTATGGATGATAATAACGGGGAATCAGTGTCAAGGAAATAGTCCGCCAGAAACTTATTAGCAACGATGTGAACTTCGCGTAATTCATTATTTTGAAATAAAATAAATTCTTAAAAAGATGAACAATGCTAAATATGCTTGTACGCATGAAAACTGCTCTGCTACATTTCATCGTTCTGAACGTTATGAAACCCACTTGCGAAAGCATACTGGCGAGGTAGCTAAAGATTTATATATTTAAATTGCGTGTAATGTTTCAGAAACGCATGTTACCAACATTTCACCCCCATAAAACAGCAATATATCTAGTTAATGGACGATTGAAAAGTTTCTGCTGTTTTTTATATTTTACTAATCACATGTATGTAAAATGCATTCAATAACAACATTTATATAAATTGAATAATTTCTATGAAAAAATAAATTAAAGCAAAGTGGTGTGAAAAACAGGTCATCCAAATTTGTTTCGCGTTTTTTTTACCTGAGATCTGGTAGACATCCTGGTTTAATAATTAAAACAAATTTTTTAAAAATCTGTGATTTTCAAACATATCTCTCCAAAATATGTGGTGATCAAAGGGTTGAGACTAGTTTCAATAGTTAATTAATATTGCAATATTTGAAAGTTGATTATAATTGCTGGGAGAAAGTTTTTCATTTTAATTAAGTCTGCACGGAATATATATATTTAGTTGGTTCAGTTGTCAGAATGTTTGAAGATTTATTATTATTTTATTTTTTATACGATTAAATCATTATTACAAATGTACATATTTTACTCACAATTTTAAAACATAAAATACGTATACAAATTTTTTAAACTAGCATAAAAAATATATTAGAAAATTGTCTTTTTTTTTTCATAGGTAAAAAACAAAGGAAACAAATGGAATAAAAAGGCATGAATACTACAGAAAATCATAAAATTAAAGATAGTTTTCTTATAAACACAGGCAAAAAAAAAAGCATTTATGTATTTTTCAAAATATAGGAAATGATTGAGATTTTGCACAGACTGTAGTGTGCCTACCACTACAAAAATACCATTCAAATTCACTAGTAAGACATGCAGTGTTTTCATTACAGAAAAAAAAAAAAAAAAATGGGTGAGAATTTCTCACCCTTTCTCGAAAACAGGGTGAGATTTCAAATAATTCCTTGAGATTTCTAAAAATTAAAAAAAAAAAAAAAAAAAAAAATTCTTTAATTATAAAACATTTTTAACATCTTCTAATTTTTAAAGCATTAAATATTTTTGCTGCATCATCACATGGAAAATGTTTTATATCTACTTTTTCATCAGCTTTTCTCATTAGGTTGCTCAAATGCTCATCGTGAATCTGTTACGATATTTTGTCTTAATCCGGTTTTGGATGCTAAATGACCTTGCAACAGATGCTGAATTATTCGAAAACACTATTTAAATTTGTAGCATTGTGCACACACATTCCTATCCTCTACATCAGCCAGCATAGGCTTTTAAATTATTTCTGCCATAAAATCGCGAAGTACGTTGAAGTTATTTTCAAGTTCATACTTACTTCATGCTAGTATTTGATCCATATCCATTAAATATCCGTATTTGTTTCGTTTTTACCGTTTCTACATTTGTCTTAACAATGTATTTGTCCATCTTACAATCAGGCACAAAAATTTAAACGTTATACATGTAGAAACCTTACCTACAGTGAACACATAGTTGCAGAAAAATGTGTTCTGAAAGGGGTTCGAGGGGGTGTTCTGGTTCTGAACAATACTGGTAAATAGAGAAGCTAGATAACAAGGGCCGATATTGAAAATAATGAAAGATCAAAGAAGAAAAACGAAGCGGATTTCATTAGAAATGCGGAAGACGAAATTTTTTCCAAATTCGCAAGATTCACGAATTTTGAAATTCATTAATAGGGTACGCGAACTTCTCGCGTTAATAATTTTTTAATGCGAGGAAAATAAAAATATGCGAGATTCTCGCGTTCTCGCGCTGTAGTGAAAACACTGACATGTTAATTCCATTCTATGTTGGGGTTCCTTTTTATAGATTAAGGTTGACATTGTTGAAAACTACTCGCCCCACATTGGTTTCCCGGACGTGATGTGAACATGCCTACTTTGACAGAAACTCCCACTTCAAAATGAACACGCCTATCTTAACAGTAACTCCCACTTTGATTTAAACAGCCCTACTTCGATGGGTAGTCCACACTGAACAGTTGACTTGCTACTTGTGACGTTATCCACCTCCTTGCACTGTTGCTACTCAGTCTCTATCACACACAACGTCGACCTGTATACACTTGATAGCTAAAGGCAACAAGGAGCGACCATGAGCTTAATACAGCTCTCATAATCAGCACTCAAAGTCCGGTGGTCTTAATACAGCTCTCCCAGCTTCTCACAAAACAGCAATGAATCAACTAGTGGTATCCCATTCATCGAATTCTATCACGGATATAATTCTGGTGGGGGATTAATGTAGTGTGTCTACCACTATAAAAATATAATTCCAATTCACTAGTATATAAGACATGTTAAGTCGATTCTATGTTGGGGTACCTTTTCATCGATGAAGTTTGACATTGTCGATTACAACACTTCCCAAACTGATTTTACTTTAAACAAATCAAAAATAGTGCATTTTTAATCAGTTTTTATTGGCCATTTAACTATACTATCCATGTTCAAGTGGATTGGTGTTTGTTCTGTTTTCCCCTAGGCATGCTCAGCTAACAGCAGGCTGATATCCCTGGTTGACACTCTTCAGTTAGTCCTGGGAACTGAAATCAGTCTTGAGAGAAAATCAATAAAGTTCATTAATATCTCTTTTTTATTTGTTTTAATATTAAAATATCTGTTTTTCCTTCAAAAATGTAACAAATATTTTCTGTTACATTTTAATTTACGCCGATAGTATCGAAAATCAATGTACTGTTTCGATTGTATTTTCGGCAGTTATTAATATTGATTTTCACATGCTTTTTAAATATCTCTATATATTTCACACAATATGGAAAATTCGAATCGTGCATTTGAGTATTTACTTTCTAAGGCAATGATTTTATCTAATGTTTGGCAGCTATTGATTTCTCAATAGTTTTTAAATCCGATATTTTTTATACAATATTGCAATTATTTATTATACATTTGAGTAACCCCTTTTTGAGGAGTGCAATATTTTTTTTCGATAACGGATTACATGATTTTTTATTTGTTGTGATGATTATTTACAAAATGCAAAGAAGGAAATCATTAGTGCGACACCCATGCCCAACAAAACAGGAGAATATCACCTATAATATTAGAATAAAATATTATTACATGTTGAATTAAAAAAAAATTATAGTTTTTTTGGAAAACACAGCGCTTTTGTTATTTTAAATGAGTGACATGTACGTTCGTTATTATTAAAAAGTATCTTGCAGAAAGATATTTGTGCTAGAGAGTTTTGTCGCAGATAGCTCAAAAATATTCAGCCACAGGGAATAGGTCTTGTGTGTAATGAATTTTGGTGTATTTTTGTACCATTGTAATATTTAAATCAGTGTATATTTTTATAGCGACCATTTGTATGTAATTTTGAGGGTTGTGATAAAACATATGCAAGATCATCCCATCTTAAACGACACCAAGAAACTCATGAAAAAATGTTCAGGTAACTATTCTTTTATTCTGTGCCACCGGTCTATAACGTATGATAGCACCATTCATGTTACATGTTTGATGAAATACTTGGAAGTGACTACTGAGCTGGGTTTGGTGAGATTCTTGCACTCTCATGTGAGCTCGGCTGCATTTTGCAAGATATTCTCAATTTCGAGCTTCACTTTTCACCCTCTGAATTCATAACAAAAAATCTCTCGATATTTTTATGGTGGCTAATATAAGAGTTCTTTGTCAGAAACTAGTTATTTTATCATGATCATGTAAAGTTTTTGAAAATTATTTCGCATTTTGTTACTTTATATAGTGCTTAAAAATATTTTTTGAGTGCATAAAAATTACTTTAAAGGTGCTTATTTTTTGTTGAGATATTTGGTTATGCAGCCTGAAACAATCTAAATAAAGTGCAGAAAATGGAAACTATAGTATATGTTATGTAAACAAGAACCTACCTTACGCGTGGACACACATGTGTGAAACATTTTATGTTTTCACGCTTAAGATTCTTGTTTATGAAACTGATACTATGGTATGTTTTTGTTTTGTGCCATTATTTAAGTTTTATTCTCATTGTTTAACTTTATTTCTTAAATTTATGTATTTACACTGTGCCTAACTTATTTATTTATTGATTTTTATATATCTTCCCTTTACAATTTAGATGTACTTTACCTGGTTGTAGTCTAATTTTGAAGACGAAAGCCACATTAATGAAACACCAAGATGTCTTCCACCCCAAAAAAGAAGCCCGGAAATTCAAAGTAAACACTCTTTGGTTTTATTTAGAATGTAACTACTTAAAAGGAGAGTGAAGTGAAATTATTAAATCTAATTAGATACATCAAATTGAATAATATTGAATAGTTATATATATCATTGACTGAAATACATGCAGATTGAAGACCAAGAAGAAGAATGGTTTTTGTTCACGAAAGTTAATTCAAAGAAAAAACGATTTTGCTTTCAGGAGCCCTACCATGAGCTGCCGCGAATGGAATGGCGATTCCCGGCTGGATAGTTAAACTGGGAAAGTTTGGTTCCATGAATGTTCAATACTGTACCATGAACACTTGCTTGGAATCAGACATTGGTTCTAAGGGTGTGGCTAAAATTTAACCAATCACTCAGTTTACTTGAAATTTTCTTTTTAAGTGTGGCAACATTAGCATGAACAAAACGAAACTGAATGAATTTAAAAGATTACAAAATGAGATTATGCTGTTTAGATTGTTATTGACTATTTATTGTTTATATATATATATATATATATAATATGTATAAATTTTTTTATTAAAAACTGCCATATAATTTATCATTTAAAACGTATATGGGTGGTGATTTTCAAAAATTTTGTCACAATCTATTTTTTAACTTTCAGTTTAATCAAAAAATTAAAAATGATTTATAATAATTCTTTATAGGGTATGAGCTTTGTTATAATATAAAGTATTGTAAAAAAGCTAATGTTTGTGAGATTTTAGTTTTAATGTGCTCAAATTAGGTGGTTTTTGTACTCTATGTACCAATAAATCTCAGGAATGTTACCATTTTAATTTAATTATTAAAATGCTATTTAAAACTTATCAAAGTATATTATATACTTAGTATATTATTAAACTTCGTATATTATTTAAAGCTATTGTTTAATCATATTTATATAATGATTTTCTTTATTTTTTTCAGAATCAAGACTCATGAGTGTTACATTTTTACAAAAGTAGAACTGAATTTTTCAGTTAAAAATTACAACTTCATATTAGTATAGAAAAAAAATATTATTAAATGTAATGATATTTATTACCATATCACACAATAAGTTAGAAAACATTAAAATTTTATTTTTAAGTTCTAAAATTTGAATTTTGTTCACAGTAACACTCATGAGACTTGGCAACACTCTTGAGACAAAGTAACACTCATGAGTGTTCACAAAAAATATGGAAAATAAGAGGAAAATATCTTGAAAAGTATACATTAAATATACATAATAAGTGTTATAATTGTATTTTTATTTATTCTATATGTAATTTTTAAGGAAATTAAAAAAAATGGTGTAATTCAAAAAGTAAAATGTCCACGAGCATTAACAACATCTGGTGTATTGAGTTTTTGTATTATTTTTCCCTTCGGGTAATACACTTCATCGACTTGTGAGGGCCACTTCCAATATTTTCCAGCTCTAACCATGACGCTTACGAGATACTCTTCATTTTCGATAGCTTTTATTTCTCCTCGAAATAAGTCCCCATCATAGTCCACCTCAACCCAATCCCCAACTGATACAGACAAACTAGTAGATGGTTTATTGTGACCCTTAGATGGAATCGATGTTATCAGGTCATCATCTATATCAGAGGAAGTGGAACTATCGGAATCATCTTCACTTGATGTGTATATGCGGTGACGGGTGAATTTATTTTTTTTCTGTTCCGTCATGTTTCTCACCTTCCAGCCAAGCTGGCACTTGCACAACTTACCTGTACGCCATTCATTTTTATCACAGAAACAAGAAAGAGGACGATGAAGAATGCGACCTCTCACATTGACGGAAATTTGGTGGATTTTTTGAGTTCCAACCACTGTTTTCAGGTCCTCAGGAATCAATTTAGAAATATTCCTTATTTCTTCTTCAGTTACGAAAAAGAGCTTCACCTCTGAGGTATCTTTTAAAGTTTCAAATAAAGTCATGGCATCCGGAATATCTTCCGTATGCCACTTCGTCATTAGCTTTTCTTTTCAGGGCGGCACCAACACCATCGGCCGCTCCTTTCCCATGAGCAGACTCGAAGAAAGACCAGGTACCAGCAACAAATTGAAGGTCGAACAGTCGAGTAGAAAACAAGAAAAAGTTCTTTTTCTGGCGGTACTGAGTGGAGGGTCCATCGGAGAATAAGTGGATGGTGTCCACTTGAGGGAACTGCTCTTTGAGAAGTTTAAATATGGGATCTAAATGAGCCCATATTGCTGCTGGGTCAGGTGAATCCGATATAGTTGCAAATGAAACAACTTTTTTGTGTACATAGAAAACTCCTGTGTGTAAAATTGCTTGACTGCGGGATGAACCAAAATGGTAGGACTGGATTTCCTTGGCTAATTTGCAAGAATAATTTTCAGAAAAGTCAATGAGAATAGCTGCTTCATTGTCCGCTAAATTTTCTTTGCATGTTTTAAATTCTCGATTCTGGTTCTTTATGTTAAACAAATGGCTCTTAAAATCTTTCATATCCCTCTGGAAACCTTCTTTAAGTCTTTTGATAGTTTCAATCATAGTTATTTTCTTCGATTTTTTATTTTCTTTCACAATTTTTTTTCCTGCAGCATCTGTTTTTTCAACTTTTTTTTTAACATCACTCCATTTCTCATATGAAATTTCTTCTTCTGCATTAATCATGGCATCTAAAAGAGGTATGCTTTTGTTCTTGCAAGAGGCACAATTATTATACATGCACTTAACAGAGTTCTTATTGCATGTTATAAATTCACACAATGTGTGGGGGTTGTCGTCACTCTAAAGACCAAGTTGTTTGAGCTTCTTTGCTTTCACCTCAATATTTGCGTGAGTTTTACACAGACAAGTATCTCGTCCTACATCAGTAGGCTTCTTAACATAATATGGTCTATACCTTGTAAAAGTGGTGTATGAAACCTTCTTATACCCTTCACGTAAGAATTTCTTGTACAGTGTTTTCATAGGAGCATTTAAAAATCGCTTTTGTCTTTTCACCTTATTCTTGGTTACTGTTTCTTTCACCCCTGCTGTATTTTGACTTACATCATCTCTTACAAAAAATGATTCTATGTCTTTCCGGAATAATTTCTCTTTCTCTAGCCGTTTCTTCACCATTCTTTTTCTGCCAGCCAGACCAACTGATCTGCTAGTCATTGCTTGAAGTCTGTAACGCTTAACAAGAGTTTGTGATAACATTATTTGACTTAAAATATTTTTATCTTTTCTCTTTTGGGCCTGTTGATAACTTTGTTTAAAAGATGAAGCAAGAGTGTTATAAAAAAGAAGCCGACGGATCAACCTGCTCTTTTCTCTTCCTTTTGTTTTATGAACTTCATGAAACATCTTTGTGGCCTTTGATTTTGGTGTTAGTTGATCATCAGGAGTACTCATAACACTATTAGTTTCATTTAACTTCATTCTCTGTAATCGTTTTTTATACTTCGCAGAATTTCTTTTTTCTTGTTGGAGCCGATTGATTAGTTGTTTAATTTACTCTTTCAATTTATTATTTTGTCGAACACACTTGGAGCGATTCTTGAGAACAACTTTTCTTCCTCGAATTTTGTTTCCTGAGCATTCTTTAAGAGAATTATCACTTGGTGAAAGGGGAGAAAGATTCATATTTTCTTTCATTACCTTCTGTCTCCTTGTTCTATCGTACAGTTTCCACTTTCGTCTCTGTGTGCGCTTCTCTCGTGGTGTCAAGTCTTCAACTTTTTTCCTTTTCGCATTTCTTACTTTGTGCTTCTCCTTGTAAGCTGCTTCTCTTTCACGATCAAGTTTTCTTCTTTCTCGATAGCGACGCTGTTTTTCAGCAGCTGAAAGCTTTGCCTATAAATAAAAGTAATTTTAAGGATTTGTGCAAAATTTGAAGCATAATGCAGAAATAATAAAATAACATTCAGAATTGGAAATAAAAACAGCATGAAATCCAAATGAGAGAAAAAAATTAAGCTGCAACAGTTAAAATAACTTTCAAATCATTCATCTAAAAACATTTGATAATTAAACTCAAAATGTACTTTTTATTGATAAATTAAATAAACAAAGTACAATAAATATATATTACAAAAAAAAAAAAAAGCTTTACTTTTTGTTTTGAAGTTTCTAAATCGAACAGCAGTTTGTTAATAACTTTCTGAAACTTATGAGTGTAACATCCTCCTCATGAGTGTTACTTTTATAGTGTAACACTCTTGAGAAGTAACACTCATGAGATTTCAAATACAAGTTTTGTTCTGAAAGAAATAGCTTGCACATGTAAAAGTGGACTTAGTGCAGTAAACTAGTATACTAAACATGCATTATTATTTAATTGAATTTTTTTTCTGTTTAACTTAAAATACATATTAATCCTAGTAACACTCATGAGACAAAATAAAAATACTCACCATAGGGAAGATGAATTTGTACAATTCTTTTGAATGTAGAATCACAGATGAAATTCTAACAACAGGGAGTAAATAAAAAACAAACAAGGCTTATTCCAGAACTGTTGCCAATCTTAAAAACAAATTTTTTATAAATATATTTGAGTAACACTCTTGAGGTAACACTCTTGAACCACAGTGGGGGACACATAATAAACTGAAGTTTTAATGCATAAATTCAAAATAAAATAATATATTTATCTTTATTTTGTAAATTTAAATTATTGCAGAATATCTTGCAACTAATATTTTATTGCTGTCTGACTTCTTGAATTAAAAAAAGCCAAATGGAATTCGACATTTTGGACCAGGGACATGAAAAATTTCCTGACTCTATAACAAAATAGCATAATAAATAATAAAAACATTATAAAATCATCAAATGTTATATATGTTTGTAAACTAGAATAAAAACTCTATTAATTTATTGAAATAAGATTATTTTAAAACTAGTATTTTTTTATGATACTGATTATTTTAGTGCAGGGACATCAATGTGACAAATTTTTTGAAATTCACTCATATATTTAATAAAGTAAAATGCAAAATTTTGTACCTGAGTACTGCATGTGAACAGATCTCCAGTTTTCATGAACAGATTTTTTTTTCATGAATAAGACTTAAACAATTTTCCACGGGGCTTTACTGTGGTGAAAATAAGGTAATTTGAATGTTTTTTTGTTTGTAATATGTAATGCTAATTTGTTAATAAGTAATATGATAATAACTTCATTTAAATTAAATAAATGGTAAAATGTATAATATTTATTTATTTTTTAAGATAAATTTTTTTATCAGTATTACAACTTTTATT
This sequence comes from Parasteatoda lunata, assembly GCA_949128135.1. Classification (NCBI taxonomy): domain Eukaryota; kingdom Metazoa; phylum Arthropoda; class Arachnida; order Araneae; family Theridiidae; genus Parasteatoda; species Parasteatoda lunata. Next base: position 12,022,885 of record OX421975.1, on the reverse strand, counting down.
TGCCGTATATTGATTGTAGTAGAATCTCGTTAACGCAAAATCGGCAGGACTATCATAATTATTTCATGTTAACCAAATTTTTTTTTTTATCCGATACATCATAAAAACAATTTATTACGTATTATTAATACATATTACGTACTGCATTAATGTATGCAAATAATTCTATTATGAACCAAACAAATTAAAATAAGCTTAAATGTTTTAACTACTTTATTAAACTATTTTATTTTTATTATTTTATTTATTTGCCCTTCTTTCTAGCAAAGGAAAAAAATAGAAATAGCATTCCTCAAAATGAATGAGTGGGATTTTATTTTCATGCTTTTTATCTGTGCTCTGTCCTGTTTCCTTTCATGTTAAGCGATAATCAGCTTGAAAATTTCATGTTAATATGGACAAAATATGTTTCATGGACAAAATATGTGTTTCATGTAATATTCACGATTTTACGTTAACGAGGTTCGACTGTATTAATATTATGTGTGCAATAATTTGGAGTGAAATGTGCATTCTTTTATTAGTGTTCTGAGTGCAGTGAAGAGTTTGTTAAACGTTCGATGCTTGTAAGGCACAAATATACACACTCTGGAGTTAAAGAATTTAAGTAAGTAATATTTTATAACAATATGCATTCAAACTCATTGGCTTGATTTAATGAGAACTCAGTTTTAATGAAGAAATACTTAGTTGGTATACTATTGGAGCGTAGCCTGCTTTCAACGAGTCAGTTTTAGCAATTAATATTCTGTGATTTGTACTTGCCTCTCCAGCTTAGGTAATTCCTATTTTGAAAAATTTGTTTAATAATCCAAAGACAGCTAAAAGTCTGTCTAAGTTGTAAATTCAGCAAATGTGGGAACTTTTTACGAAAATAAAGGTGCACATTACTATATTTTTCCGACCATAAGTCTTATTCAAAGTCGTCATGCTCGTTATAAGTGATTTCAACTGTATTTCTTGATACAGTAGTAGGCTTATTGATCAGATTAAACTTTGTTTTACATCTTAAATTTTACTTTTGCTAGTTTACGACCCAGTTATTTCTAAAAAACATTTTTATTATTTTGTTCTGTGCTTTTTGTATGGTTGACTTAATCTCATTATGACTTTTTATTGTTATGACTTATTATGTGTTTATGGTATTGGATGTTTATTTTTCATAGTCCCTCTTATAACAAATAATTCAATCCTTAGTACCTAACAAAAATTTATTTTTTGTTTTAATATTAAGTTTTTGATTTACTTTTAAATTTACAATATTTCTGTTCTTAAAATGTGGATAATATCAAGATTAAAGGATCTTATTTTTTAATTTTACCATTAATATTTTAGCAAGAATTATTGCATATTCTATTTTGGAATTTTTTAAATGGATGTTTCACCTGTGAAAAATTAAAACTCAAGATTTAAAACGTAACTTTTAATATAAACTAAATTCTTAAATTAGAGGAATGAAGAAAGAAAAATAGCAAAAGAGAAAGCTTTTGCAGAAATAATATATATGGAATTGATTCCACCATAACCCTATATAAGGAAAATCACTCTATAACAATGGAAATTTATAATTGATTATAAAACTAAGAGTAGACAATTATTTTCTTAATGTATTTGCATCGATTCTTTTGTTGTTACCTACTTCTTACTTTTTTTTTCTTTTCGAAAAAAGAAATCTAAATTTTAAAGACCATGTGGAAATCTGTAAGTATAACTGTTAAAAATGCAATGAATAAAATCAAGTAGACAAAAAAAAAGAAAAAAAGAATCGGCACAAATAGATTCCATCAAAAAGTGATTCTTCAAATGTACGATTTGAGGTCAAAAAGTGAGTACTCGAAAGAAAACTTCAAAATTTGTTGCGACTACTTTATTAAAACTTCAATACTTTGAAAACCATGTGGAAATTTGTAGCTATAGATTCCAAAGTAGCAATTGACAAAAACGTGAATTTATAGTGGAATCGGTACTAATCAGCAAGTGGTATGCTATAATGTTGCATTATAACATTAAGATTTTAAAACCCATGTATAAATCTGTTGGAATAACTGCCAAAAACGTCATTATAAAAAAAAAAGATGGTTTAAGTTAAGAATTTGTCAGAAAACTAATGAAAATTGACTTAGCTCAAGTACATGTAATGCATCCTGATCATTTCAGTAAAAATAGACAATTTAAAATAATAATAATAAAATTTAAAATAAATTAATCTTAAAATAGTCAAAAGATACATTTGCTTAAAAATCATTAATTTCAAATTCTAATATTTTTTCAGCTTTTTTTCTAAAAATGAAAATTTTTATTCATGTATTATAAGAGTTAAGAGTAAAACTTTATTTGAAGTTTGTATAAAAAGTTTTTTTTTTTATCCATCAAATAGCTCAAGAAATATTGTAACATTATATGTTAAGTCCTTAAAATTTTTGACATCTTGGAAACTCCTTGGATTTTTTCTTCTCATCTGTATGAACCCCGTTGTAGAAATCTTATAGATCATTATTTTTAAGGAATTATGAAGTTCTAGTTCCCACTACTTGCATTATCTTCCTTATCTTTGCTCATTGATTTCAGTAGTAAATAAAAGTGATTTCATTTATTTAATTTTTGTTGCTAACATTTTTCTAGTTTCAGTCATTAAAAAATTAGCAAAACTTTCAGATTAATTATTTATTGATGGTTGTAAATTTATGCCATCATGTGTTCTACTCATAAAAATGTTCCTATTTTTCTTAAAATGTTCTTTTTAGATTTCTACTCCAATAAGATTGTCTTATCAAATAACAATTTGTAGCTATTATTTTACCACAAATTGTGTGAAACAAAGGGTTTAATAACATAGTCAACAGGGTTAAATGCATAAAAGGAAAGTGCGAGCAGATTGTAGTTATTTACATGAATACTAGTTTTAAACATATTTATAAAAAAAAATTTATGAATTTTAAAAAGTCATATTTTTAGAGTGTTAATAAAGAAGAGTTCCAGAAAACACCATCTGATGAAACACCATCTGAAACGTCATTTAAAGTTGGTCCATATAATTTTGAAGCTGTAACTGGTTCTAATTATGTTGGAACTTTCATTAATGTAAAAACGGCACAATTTCTGAAATCTCAAAATACTCTTTGAATTTCTTTTTTTGAGGTCTCGTTAACTTTCCATCAAACAATGCTTTTGTCTTTTAAACAAAATTTTTTAAAATACTTTTGTTAGAAAACTTTAATCAAAATTTGTCCAATTGTCTTTCTGACTTTTATTTATTTAAATTATTTGTATGCTGTGATGGACAAAATTCTTTTAATTGTAATTTATAAAAACATTAATGTAGAAACTTTGCAACCAGTAGGAAAAATATTTTATATATATAAAAAAAAAAAAATTCTGTAGTAAATAAAGAGTGTGTTTATTAAACTCGCATCAGGCCAATCCTAATGTATAATTCTGAAAATTGGTCTTTCAAAATCTTTTAACTAAAAGCCATTTTATAAAATGAAGGTTTGTCATAGCTGTTAGCATAAGATGATCTTGCTATGGTGCTTATCACTGAATTGTTGCATCAATTCGCTATAAAGTCTTTGTTGTAGATCACTTAACTAATCCAAAAAGTAGGCCAAAACTGTAAAGGCTCTATTCTCAGGGTTGCTACTCGACAGGGAAAACCTGGAAAACAGTGTATTTAAAAATAAGAGTTTTGAATTTCTGCTGGGAATTACAAACTGGGAAATTTATTTATTATTTTTATCATGCATTTAAAAGAAAAAAATCTTTGAGATTATTTTTGACTTACTAAAATATTCTGATTAAAATAACCAACGTCCTTTCATATTTTACTTGATTTTATATTTATAACTTTTCAGGTGCTCTGAGCCTGGTTGTAATAAAAGTTTTTCAATGCCTAGCCGGTTGAAAAGTCACGCAAAAAGTCATGTTGGTGAGTAATATTATTATTATTTTTTAAAAATATACTTCCTTATTAAAATAAAATTAAATATAATTTGTGAAATAATTTATTACAGTCTCTATAATGAGTCACAAATACTTATATATTTAAAGAAACAGTAACATGTTTCATTGTCTTTAGAAATGTTTTTTTAAGTCCAGGTCAAGTAGGAACCAAAGTTTCTTTTGTTGTTTTAAAAGGTACCTAGAGTTGATACAGTGAACCTTTTACCATTGGTATAAGTTGAAATATGATTTATTATTTAGTGTCTAGTGTGCCATTTGTTAATTTTCTTATTAAAAAATAATCCAGAAGCTTTGATTTTAAACTAAAGAATTATGTTGTGTAACTATATTTGCAGTTTAATACAGCTTGACAATTGCTAAGGAATAACTGATTTATACAAAGTAGCGTTCTCGACATCCGACCAATAACCGCAAAATTAGGTACTGAGAATGTGGTAGAGCAGGACCCGTTATTCTCGTTAAAGCTCGTTATTCATTTGAAAACTCATGCTGTTTAGGTGTTTGACCAATATATCGCCTTAGGTTGTTGAACTTATTTTTGTGAAATTCAAGGTGGTGTTGCAATTATTAAGTGCAAAATATCAGCAAGACATCATTTGAGGGCTTACGATCGTGGACAAGCAGTTGAACATCTAAAAGCAGGTTAAAGTGTCACCATTGTGGCACGGTAATGGAAGTGGAAAAAAGTGTTATCTCAAAATTAAGAAAGGCCATTGAAACTGGAAAGCATGCCGGTGATCGAGGTAAGAACACCACACCTTGAGAGAATCGACATGTATCCCTAGTGGCCAAAAGAAACTGAAATGTCACTCCTAGTAGGATAACTGCAGACCTTGCAACCGCTACCGATACACAGGTTTGTGCCAGAACTGACTCTTGCTGATTAAAGTTGGTTTGTATGCATGGAAGCCTGTTTAAGACATCCCACTTCAACCATGCCATCGTTAAAAAAGATTACGCTGGTATAACAGGATGCGTAGCATTTTTAAAAAGTGCTTAAAGGTACTTCTTTTATTTGGGGTTTGTAAAAAGTGCTTAATTTTCTATTTTTTAAAAAGTGATTTTTTTCTTTGCCTTGTCAATTTTCGTTCTAAATTACAAAAAAAAAAAAAAAAAAAAAAAAAAAAGATTTTCACAATTTTTTTTGTTGATATTTATCAGAAACTAGTTATTTTATCATAATCGTAAAATCTTTTTGAAAGTGTTTTGAATTTTATTGATTTTATGTTTATAAATTAAGATAGAAAAAAATAAGTTTTATTACTGCACAGATCCTAATTATGATTTTTTTTTTTTGAAAGTGATTAAAAATATTTATTGAGTGTGTATTTTTTTGAAAGTAATTAAAAATATTTATTAAAAGTTCTTAAAAGGTGATTATTTATGTTGAAAAATCTGACAATGCACCCTGTATAAGGATCGTATTGGTTGTGGTCACCAGCAGTGGTCCAGAAGAGTGATGTTTTACGATGAATTTATTTTCACTAGACCAAGTTATTCTGACCACCAGTTAGTGTGGAGAGAGAGAGAGAAGAGCACGATATTCAGAACAGTATGTCCATGAAATTGATCAGTGCTGACCACACATACTGGTGTGGGCAAGCATCATGCACAATGGCAGATCTCCACTTCACATGTTTGTGAGGTCGACAATTTGTGAGCCCTGAGGTATCGGACACTCTAGAAAATGAAGGTTTTGTTCGTTTGCAAAAGCCTTCCCACTCCTTGGACCTAAATCCTATAGAGCTTTTCTGGAGTACCCTTTGCAGGCATGTTTTGCAAAGAACATGCCCTCCCTGAATTCTGTAAGAGCTGATAACTGTCTTAAGAAAGCTGTGGGACAATATCCTTCAAGGACACCCCAGTAGTTAGTGGACAGCATAAGTAACAGATGCAAACAAAACATGCATTAGTGTTCGAGGTAATCTTGCATCCTACTTTGATGATCATACTCATTTCATTCTGGCAAGAAGATGCATTTTTCGTGGGTGTTTGGAAATAGTCTTAGGAGCATATTTTTTAAATTTAATTTTCTTATTTTTCAATATGGAAATGTTTAATTTTGCATTATAATAAATGCACATTGTCTGCACTAAATATGTACTTAGTTTCATTTCTTCAATTAATTTCTATTGTTAATTATTCTGAAAAATGCAATTGTGTCAAGCAGTGTAGTTAACTTTCTTCAAAATAGAATTTAAATGAACAGTGTTTTAAAAATATTTCAGTTAAACTTTTTTATGCTCCACTAACACCTGAATGGTGACATAAAAAATCACCTCTCTTAACCTTTAAATTTTTATATCTTAAAAATTAGCAAGAGTCTGTCTAGATTTAGTCCCCCAAATATTCAAAAAAACAATTTTGCTTTTGTAAAATTTTGGGTTAAAAATTATTGTCCGTAGTTAAATTTTGACTTGAATTTATTAAAAACATGCATTTAACAGTACTAGCGCTAAAAGTTATTTGAATTATGAGATCACTTTCAATTAGGTCATATAGAAAAAAGTTTCACAAAGAAACAAATGGTTTATACAAAAATAAAGGTCTGTTATAATGAATTTTCAATAGTATTTAAGATAGTTTTGAATTTTGACTTCCTGTAAAGTTTATAGAGGGGATATGGCCTAAGTAATCGTTCAGGCATACCACATTGCACTATCTGACCAAACAAGTACTACCTTTTCGTAGAAGATAGCTGGGAGAAAAGCACCTCTTTTCCATAGATTGCAACGGGAACGGAGTTTGCAAGATAACTTGCTTTTTTATTTTAAAAACTACCATTTTTCTCAACGTTGAATTTGGAAAGGTGCCGCTAAATAGTAGTAAATTTACCATGGACAGACCCCTGATTAGTCACCACATTATTTAATGAATTTTAGAAATTTTATAAAAATATTGTATTATGTAGTTTAATTTATTTTGTGTTTACATTAGTTCAAACAGAATATTAAAGTACTTGAAGTGCAAAAGGTTAGTATTAAGCCAAGATAAAATATCCTAAAGCAGACGGACATCTCTTGTGGCAAGCAATAAAATAAAATTGATGTAGTGTTAAATATTTTTAGTTTTATGTGGATTTCTTCTACAACTTTAACTTCCATAGTGGAGAAGATACCATAATCAGCCTAACATTCTGTCACAATATCACTCAAATTAGTACTTTTTTCAGAATCCGCTAGTATTGGTGTTTTTTTTTATGTCATCGGTAAATGTTGGTGAATAAAAGTACAGTCGGACCTCTATTTAATGAAGGCGCTGAATCCCGATAATAAGTTTGTTATATAGAAAATTCGTTAAATAGAAAATCCCCTTTTGAAATACTTAAACAACACAAAACAGGTTTTAAATTCATAAACACTAGACATATTTAATATAGCAATTGTTAGACCTTTATCTTGTAAACTAGTATCTACTATTTATTTTATGAATCTTCACCCCCCAAAAAAAATGTACGGAAAGCAAGAATAGAGCAAAACATTATACAGTGTTACACTATTATGCTACATACATTTTCAACTAGAAAAAGCTGAATTTATGTATAAAATTATAGCTGCATTTATTATATAAGTAATTTTAGACTTACATTACCACATGTGTTCTTAAAAGTTTAATTGCTACTGATAAACTCCAATAATTTTGTCTGAATTTTTCGTTTGAAATTCAAACAAAAAGGGAAAGGGATTTTATAGCTTTCTCTAAAAGTTAAGTAGCTTCGAAAATCAGTTCAAGGTAATTTGCTCCATAAAATGTATTAACAAGTTTGAAACGTTCTGAAACATTTTGGGAAATAGGAAAAGTGCATCTCAAAGAAAAGTTTGTTTAATAGAAAATTCACTTTGTTATTTAGAGGTTATTTTAAGAAGAAATTTCCAAAATGTTCTTGGTTCCTCAAAAAAAAAAAAAAAAAAAAAATCGCAAAATGGAAGTTCTTTAAATAGAAGTCCGAGTGTAATTTAGTTAATATTTTTCGCATGTTACCAAAATATCTGGTGCTTGCCATTTAGAGGCTCTAAAATTAGTCATACATGATTTACATTATTTTATTATGATGGAATAATTGGGAGTTGGTGATATAAAAAAAAAATATGAGCTCTTAATATTTTCTATTAGTGATGCCATAAAAAAATAATTACCAAACGTACAGATACAAGTAAATGTATAAATAGCAAAGTATGTGATTTGTTTAGATTTTTTTTAAGGAAAAAAAAATCAGATTTTTTTGATTTTTATTCAAATACACTGTAAGAACTCTGATTTATGATTAAAAAAAACTTTATAAATGTGTTCGATACCAATTGTTTTGATTTCTATGCTGGTTCGTTTGATAACAAATGAATTAAGTAGCTATTGGGCTGTATTTAAAATTTTATTATCATTGGTGCTACAAGCACGCTCAAGCTATATAATCAACAACCAATTTTCAACTGGTAGGATTACAAGAAACGGTGGCGAGGATGCTAAGACAAAGATGCCAAGTTGGCGCTATATTTCTGAGATATTGAACATCCACCCGCCGTTGAATTATATTCAATAAACATATAGATTAGCATAACAATGGTACATAAACATATTCCAATATAAAATTTACAAAGATTGAATAAATGCTGTAGGTACACATAATGAGTAAATTAACATAAATCTTTTTTAATTGTCCAATGGCAAAATACACAATTTACTAATGCTACGTTTTACAATCCCCTTGCTTGTTTTAATCTCCGCTACTCTGACCTTTCCATCCGTTCCTGGAAACAGCTTTAAAATTCGTCCCAAGCTCCACTCATTTACAGGAAGATTGTCCTCCTTTATTAAAACCATTGCATTTAAATTTATGTTGGTTTTCTCCACTTTCCATTATGTTCTTTGTTGCAAATTGTTCAGATAATCGTGAGACCATTTAGTCCAAATGTATTGAACAATTTTTGTCAACCTTTGCCATCAAGGAAGTCGGGTTTCCGATTTATCCAACAAACTTGGTTCAGCTATGGCAGTTATAGACCTTCCAACCAAAAAATGCCCTGGTGTTAGAACATCCAGGTCATCAATATCATCTGACAAAGGTGTTAATGGCCGAGAATTTAGGATTCCTTCGACTTGTGTTGTTATTGTAAGGAATTCCTCAAATGTTAATTTTAGATTTCCTGTAGCTCGTTTTAAGTAAAACTTAAAGGATTTGACTCCTGCCTTCCAGAGGCCCCCGAAATTTGGAGCTCTGGGAGGAATAAAATTCCAAACTATCCCTTCATATGCAAAATAGGATGCTAGTTTTTCGTCAGGAAATCTAGTTAAATTAAGCAATCGCTGCAATTCCCTACTAGCCCCAATAAAGTTTTTTGCATTATCAGATGATATAGTAGCACATTTGCCACGCCTAGCTACAAAACTCTTTAAGGTAGCAAGAAATTGGAAACCACTTCTAAGTGAATCGCCTTCGAGGCTAAACACACAAATATTGCTACATAAATCCGTTAGAAATTCCCTTTTCTCTGGTGTTTATATTTAATTTGAAAAGGGCCACAATAATCAACACCAGAGTGCAAAAAAGGATAATTAGGGTTTACTCTTTCTTGAGGCAAGGTTCCCATAAGTTGATTTGAAACAAGTTGTTTATAATATATATTATAAGGGGTTTATATAATATATAAGGGGTTTATGTTTAAAACAAACTATGCATTTATGAACAATTTTCCTAGCTATCGATCTACCACGAAGTGGCCAAAACCTCTCTCTAGTACAATATAATAACGCTTGAGGTCCTAAATGGAGATTTTTGATATGCAAATGAGTCATTAACAATTTAGTGAAAGGATGGTCTGCAGGAAGTATACCTGGATGCCTTTGAGAATTATTCAGAGCAGCATTATGCAAACGACCACCCACTCGAAGAATTTGATGACCATCAAGAAAAGCATGTTTTCAATGGCAGGTAGGGTAGAAACAAAACACAGCCAATCCTTAGCCATTGAATCAGGAAGCGGTTCATCCCATTCCAACCTGAGTATCCAGAGTTTCTGGAGAAACAATTTAGCCTTGGTTAGAATGGGACCAAGAAATCCAAGGGGGTCAAACAAGCGTGAGATGGTGGATAACACTTTTCGTTTAGTGTATGAGTCATGTACATTTACATCAACCTTGAATGTAAAATAATCTAAATTTGGGTTCCAAATAACCCCAAGGGATTTAATGGTATTTGGTGGTTCACAATAGAAATCATAGGCTTGGTCTTCTAATGGTATGGAATTAAGAAAATTTGGAGTATTAGTGCACCACTTGTGTAAGCTCATACCCGCCTTTTTAAACAGGTCCACTAATTGTTCTTGTAGTAAATTAAATTCTTGAAAATCTGAACTCACTGACAAAATGTCATCCATATAAGTGTCTCTAATTATGACAGCAGCGGCTAAGGGAAAACTATCACCCTCATCAATGGCTAATTGTTTAATAGTTCGTGTAGCCAGGTAGGGTGCACAAGAAGTTCCGTATGTAACAGTGTTAAGTCTGAAAGTTTGCACTGGGTCATTCACGCTATTCTTCCATAATATCAACTGTAAATTCCGATGATCAGGGTGAATCAAAATTTGCCTGAACATTTTAGAAATGTCAGTAGTGAACACATATGCATGTTGCCTGAATCGCAAAAGTATTGAAAATAAATCTTGTTGTATAGTACCGCCCTTGTACAAAATATCATTTAAAGAAAGACCAGATGTTGTTTTGAAGGAAGCGTTAAATACCACCCTCAACTTAGTGGTTTTACTATCTGGGCGAAGTACACCATGATGAGGTAAAAAATACGAAGCGGTTTTATCAAGAGGTTCTACAACTAATTGCATATGCTCCAACAGGGTGGCCACCCACCTGGAAAACCTGGAATTATCAGGGAATTTTTTTATACTGGAAAAAACCTGGAAAAATCAGGGAAATTTGGATAAAAACCTGGAAAAATCAGGGAATTTTAAAGAAAAGCTGGAAATTTTTTCTTTGATAATTTTTTTAATTTCATTAATTTAAATTATTTACTAATTTTCTTAATTTAAATTATTTCATCCATTATACCCACTTTTTTTAGACGGAAATGTATCGCCAAACAGTTGAAATATCATCAACTTAGCGTTACTTTGCTTGCATCAAAATTTGCTCCATTACAACTCTGTTAAACTAGAATGCCACATAAAATTCTCCCACGTTTGCTAAACGAATGTAGAAACCTTTGACCGCAATGGGGCTGTGCAATTTAGGAAAGATTCTGGTGGAGGTGGAAGAAGGGATTGGGATATTAGCTTCTGTTTTTAAATTCTGTCCTTCGGCTGAATCCATTTATGGCTCAAGTTTGTTCCGATGCTTTGGTGGTAATTTTTTCTATTTTGACAAAATGTTTTTGTATTTTTAATTTTCTAAAATTCTCCAAAAATTAGTTGGTTATAATTTAATAATAATAGATTTCATATTGCACTCTTTTTCTGAAAGCTTTTCTACTCCCATTCAAAGAAGTTTGTGAATTATTTTTTCTCAGCAAACCAACCAACCACACATTTTTTTGTAATCGCTAACAGCAATGTTTGTCGACAAATTGTTACAACTGTTGCATTAATGCTAATTTTTTCTGTTTCATTTTAACCTTTTATAACATATTTTAATTTATAAAAAAAAAGGTTTTTTTTAAGAACTGACTATTTATTAATATTTAATTTTACTCTTTTGTTGGCCAATATATGATTTTTGATTCAAAATTTTGTACCAAAACATTAAAAAATAAATAAAAAATCTTGCCAAATTGTCAAAATAAATTATTTTTTTCAAGATGATATGTTAAAAAAATAACATTTTGAATAAGATATTTTATAAAATAGACACTTTTCTTGTACACATCCTACACTTAATAAGAAAAAAGAAACAAAAACCTGGAAATTTTAAGATTTTTATCTGGAAAACCTGGAAAAATCAGGGAAATTTGAAATCTGATTTGAGTGGCCACCCTGTCCAAGTCAGCATATTCCATTAAGAATGATTTATAAAGTGATTGCAACTCCTCATTTTTCGAGAGTTTTTTCCATAACTGATTTAAACGCAACAGCTTTAGAATCCCCGAGCGAAGCGGGATCCCCTTTCAAAGGTAACTGTGCTATGTAGCGCCCTTCATGATTTCGATAATGAGTATTTTTATATTGAGTTTCGCAGAACTCAAATTCGACACTATGTTCAACAGAAGGCTCGTCAACAGTTTCTATATTACAAAATGCTTGTAGCTGTTTATCAAGGCTTTCCAAATTTATATCTGAACTAAGCGTTAATCCACAATATGCTCTATTTGCACTATTATCGGAGCTCCCAGCGACAATGTAACCAAATACAGTTTCTTCAAACAATCAATTACTACATGCCGATCGAAACTGATTTGGATTTAAAATTTCAAAAAAGAGTTCGCAACCTATAATTAATTCTACTTCTTTTTGTGTATTAAATTCTGGATCAGCCAAATCAATATCCGATGGAATCTTTATATTAGATACTTCAACTGGATTAATTATTGTCAAATTTGTAATCGAAGGAACAATTAAAAGTTCTAAAGATGTTGAAAAACTCCCACTATTGTTTTTTATTACAGTGGTTACCTTTTATTTGATATTTACCGAAATATCGCTCAATCCAGAAAGAGAAGCATTTATTTTTTATTTTTTCAAGATTAAGTTATTAGCTAGTTTTTGCTTACAGAAAGGAAGATGAGAAGCGGAATCCAAAATCGCTCTTTCATGGATAATAGTCTCCTAATTCATTTCTAATATAAACAACTGCAGTAGGCAAGAGAATATTTTGTTTCTATTTTGATACTAAGCAATTCGAAAAAGTGTTTGAATGTTCTTGTGGGAATGAATCATGTACTTGCGAGACAGATGTTTCATCGGCGCCTGGCATCGTAGAAACTGAGGAGGTAGGGGGCGGGGAAGAAATCTCATAAATATGCAGTAAAGTGTTATGGCTAGACAGCGGATTATATGCACTAAAAAACGGACAAAATATTCATGCAAATATGCACTAAAAAACTTGAATATATGCATTTAAAATAGAAATTAAAAGTTCAATTTATTTAAATACTACTACTTACTTTTTCCAACAAACACAGCTAAAACATTTTTTTGTTAAAAGGAAGAAAATCAAAATATTTCTTACTTGAATCTACACATTTCTGAAGAAAAAGCCTGAAACTGAAGTATGATAAATGAGAGAAGAAAAATCATCGCATTTTCCGGAAAGATTTTATTAAACTGAATAATTTTTGTTGCAATACGCAACTAAGTGTTTTTCCAAATTTTCAAGGGTGAATTGATGTCGTCGGTCATCAAAGGTCATTTTGAAAGCAGAAAATGACCTCTCCATGTCAACCGATGTTATTGGACAAAACTGGTACAATTTCGTACTCATTGGTTTTACTTTTTCTGGAAGTTCAGTTCCGTTTCCATTAAGAAAATCATTTATCTTCTTCACTGCAGCAAAACCCGAATTTTTGTTTTGAACGAAAGACCATTTTTCTTTTACTTTCTTCCCAACTGAGTCTGGAAGAGCATTGATGCACTGTTGAATTTTTTCAATTTCGAATATGGCCTCAGCCAGGGTAAGACCTCGTGTTTCGAGCTTTGTTATTGCTCCACTTCAGAAAGAAAAGTGAGTGTCAATTATGGCCAAGTCCTTCTGCAAAGAGATATCCTGTAGTAATTCTTTTGTGACATAAACTGAAGAAGCACAGGAACTGTCAATTGCATCTACAACTGACTTTATTGCATCAAAATTATTAGCGTAAAAACGTGCAGCTTCAATCCATGTACTCCACCTAGTTATCACAAGCTGTGGAGGTAAGGGCAAATCAGGATAAATTTCTTTATACAATTTTATGCGCACAGGTGCCTTGAGAAAAACTTTCTTGATACTAGAAATTAAATCATTCACAGAGAATACTTCTCAAACAGTCTCAGCCAGTCTGTGAACAGCATGAGCCAAACATGTAATATGAAGCATTCTAGGATAAAAAATTTCCAGTGCTGCTGCAGATTTGACCATATACGGAGCGGCATTACTGACAAAAATCAAAACATCTTCAGAACCATCTCTATCAGACCATAATAATCTGATAGAATCATTGACAAACCTTGCTATGGTTGAATGATTGACTTTTCAAGGGCTTTGCTTGCTAGAAGTTGTGGTCGAGTAGAAATATTATCCATTTTTCCACAAATAAAATGAGCAATATAGCGACCGCACTTATCTGTCGTCTCATCGACTTCAATCCATATAGGGCCATCTCCAATATCTCGTCGAATATCATCCAGTACTTCGTTATATATCGGCTGAAGGCAGTTCTTTCTTAAAGTCGATTCATCGGGAATGATCTGATTGGTACAATATTTTTTTTTAAACTTTCTTAAGTTTGGATTATTGAACTTTTTTAAAGGAATATTGCTGCTTACTAAGGCTTTGCATAAATCACTAGAAAAATCACTTTCCTTTTTAGCTGCTTGAACAGGAATAGTTAATAAACTTTGAACAAATCCTTTTGTATTCTGCTTTTTCTTCGCGGAGTGAGCATTGTTGATCGATATAGTTGATCGATTTGGTACTTTTTTTTCTCACAGGAAATGTGTTTTTGACAAATCACACAAAATACTATTTCCCCATCGGTCGTAAAGTCCTTCCCATAGTCCGAAATCCATATCTTCATTAAATTTGATTTAGTCGACTTAATTTTTGGCATATTATAAAATTCAGCAGTCAAAAATCACGTTCGAAGCTTCAATAACTACGTATTCAACTGATGGATGTCGAAACTATCTATCTATCGGATGGACTATCGAAATATGTTAGAATAGCAGCTCTCTCCGAAAATGTATTCACTCCACCTTTTTACTAATCAATCACAGGAAAGGGAGGTCCTTTTTTACCTACCACAGAAGCCTTATTTTCCCCACACAGATTGACAATTATTTATTCCAGGAAAAGACATCCCTTCATAGAATATCTGACCATCCCTTTCTGAGGTTTCTATGACGAATGTCTGTTTGGGTGGGCCCTTTGTATCCCCCTTCCCGACACACACCTCATTTCTACATCTTTTTCACGTGATTGCAATCACCCCCAGCAACATCAATCCAGCTGACCCTTTCAGGTGATAAAGAACGACAAAACAAAATTTAAAGCGTTCCTTATGCTAACATAAAAAGAATAGTGATATGGTTTTAGGAGGGAAAAGCCTTAAAATGCTGAAAATATGCATTTATAAGAGCAAATATACCTTTTTATGCATTTATATGCACAAATGGCAAAAAGTGCTAAAATATGCAATTGCATATGCACGTATGCAATTGCATATTATCCGCTGTCTAGTTATGGCGTTCTTTGCAAACGAAGCAAGAATTTTTAGATTTACAATCTTTTACTTTGTGATTATTCTTTAGGCAATTAATACACAAATTTAAACGTTTTATTTCATTAAATCTATCCGAAACATTCATATTTTGAAAAGTGTTGCACTTATAAATCATGTGTGGTAATTTACAGATTACACAAGAATTGGGATTATTATTATTCGAATTCAGGAATAATTTAGTCTTATTAACAGCTAGCTTATGTTTATAAATTGAAGAAGAAGCTGTTCGACTAATACTATCAAGAATTTGGCTTCTTTTTTCTAAAAATTCTAAAAAATTATCCAATTCTGGTATTTCATTTGAGGCGATCATTTGTTCATATTGTTTTCTAGTTTCTTGATCTACCTTTTTCAAAATGATGTTTAGCAAAAGTATGTCAGATAAATTATTACAATAAAAATTTAGAAGCTTCAAAGCTCTGATATTTTTCTTTAAAATATCTACCATGTTTCTAATATCTCCAGCTAATTCATTTGCAAGTTTTTCAATTTCTAAAATTTGATTTATGTAAGTCTCAGTTAGGAGACGTTTATTCTCAAATCTATTTTCTAATGCCTTTAAAAGTGATGCAAAAGAATCGTCAACAGTTTCGAGACGTTTAGCATCGCCCAGCAATGACGCTTTCAAATAGTGCAGTTTTTGGGAGTCGTTTAAATCATTGTCTTTAGTTATAATGTTATCAAATTGCGATTTAAAATTGGGCCATTCATCAATTTTACCGTGAAATACCGGTAATGGTATTTCAGGTAGTTTAATTTCCAGTTTTGTTTTCGAATCAGCTTGAGATATTTCATTTTCACAATTAATTATTGAAGGTTTAATTGTCAAAGAGTTAAGAATATCTTTAATTCTTACCTCCAAAGCTTCGAGTCTGTCTACTGTTCCTTCTAAATCAGTTTCTGTTTCAGTTATCTCAGAGTCACTGATATCTTTTGGACCATAATATTGATCCTTCAATTCATCAACTTTTTGATATAATTGTGCAACACGTTTAAGCTTAACTTCCAATTCAGTTGGATTCTGCTCCTTCTGATCAATGTAAGTTTCTAATTTCGTTATGGTACCTCTGACGGCACGCTTCGATCTATTAAGTTTTTCTTTTTCCATCTCCGGCTATTAAGGATCACTAATGTTCGACACCAATTGTTTTGATTTCTATGCTGGTTCGTTTGATAACAAATGAATTAAGTAGCTATTGGACTGTATTTAAGATTTTATTATCATTGGTGCTACGAGCACGCTCACGCTATATAATCAACAACCAATTTTCAACTGATTAGAGTTACAAGAAACGGTGGCAAGAATGCTAAGACAAAGATGCCAAGTTGGCGCTATATTTCTGAGATATTGAACAAAATGTTTAATCAAATTTAAATTAATATTGAAACTATATTATAACAATATTTTAGAAGCTCTAACTACCTATAACAATTTTTCATTATAATACATAGCTTTGAGTGTATAGCAACCATTTTGAAACAAATGCATGATTGAAATTTAAGGACTAGATGAAATAGAGAATTTAAACCCTATTTTTGGCATATCAGTTTAATTTCTTTTTAAGATAATCTCAAGCTTTAGAAATATACATTTTTCACCAATAAAATATAATGTAGATTTTAATCCCATGCTTTTTCAATTAAAAGGTAGAATTTTAATTAACATTATTTGTATTTTTTGTGAAAAAATTCATGTTTATTAATTAATTTCTACAGCTATGCTAATCTATATCAAGACAGAATTAAATGTTTACTTTAATCTGTACTTTCAATCTCAAGAATCATAACATTTTTATTAGTGTAATTTCAAATGTATTAGAATTTAACACACACCAAGAAAGAAAGTAATTTCGTTAACTGAAAATAATTAATTCAGCAATTTATTTTGAATAAATTTTAAAACTAAGAAAATAATAAAAGTATAATAAATTTAAAACATTGTTTTTTAACTTTTTAAATCAATATATATATATATATATATATATATATATATATATATATATATATATATATATATATATATATATATATATATGTAATACAAAAGTTATAAAATTACTTTTGTATTAATAAAAGCATTGAAACTTATTCATTTTCATAAAATGTCTTAGTTAAAAATTAGAGTACAGATATTCTATTTTGGGAATTCAAGGCTGTAAACATGCCAATAAATTATAATTAGATTAATGTTTCAAAAGAGGAGTTATTTTAAGATCTTTCACTTCCATATAAGGAAGGATTAAACGATTCTCGGTGAGAATTAAATTATTTGTGATGAGGCGTAGGAATACAAGGAATGCAATATGACTGCCTTCTTACCCATGTATAAAACCTAGGAGCGCTGATTTTTGCGTGGCTTTTTGTGCTTAATGATTACCTACTAAACTCCGTCAGTTTAGACGGGATTTGTGTCTCCCCCTCCAACTCTGGGGAGGGGCTGAGAGTTCACCATCGATTAGTGAATAAACGATTGTGCAGAATCTGGACTGATATTTCCTGATATGTTGATTATTATTCCCACAGAAATAACGGGGTTTTGCTCTGTTATTTGATATATATATATATATATATATATATGTTCAAAATGGAGAAAACAAAGGTAAATTACAGACAAATGAAAAAAAAAGGGGGGAGGGGAATAATAATAACAAACAACTGGGGAAAGAAAAATAATAATAAAAAAAAAAAAAAAAAAGAGGATAGAGTTTTTTATTTTTTTAAAAAAACCGGAAAATAAAAGATATAATCTTTTCATCAGCCCACACGATTATATCCAAAAATGAGATAATAATACTTATTGTTTTTCTTAATTTTTTTCTGGTTTTTTTATATTTATTTATTTTGCTATATATATATATATATATATATATATATATATATATATATATATATATATATATGTATATATATATATATAAATCAGTTGATTTAAATCAATGATTTTTAAAAAAAAAAATCATTTGATTTAAATCAACGAATCCTGAATAGTCTGTAAATAAAAATAACTGAGCAATGTTGTCAGCTTACCCATGATCTTCAAAACCCGATCGATCTTCTACCCAACGCCAAGTATAGTAGTGTGATCCTTTACAAAGCTAGCTCAGTTGTGTCACCAAGACCATTATAACATGGTCAGTAAGAAATTTGAAAGGAATTATTGTTTGTTCAAATTATCTCATTTTTAAATTAAAAAGGATCTATTCTTTTTATTTCACCCTTGCAAAACTTTGTATACACAGGGTGGCCACCCACCTGGAAAACCTTGAAAACCTGGAATTATCAGGGAAATTTTTTTATACTGGAAAAAACCTGGAAAAATCAGGGAAATTTGGATAAAAACCTGGAAAAATCAGGGAATTTTAAAGAAAAGCTGGAAATTTTTTCTTCACTTTTTTAATTTCTCTAATTTAAATTATTTATTAATTTTCTTAATTTAAATTATTTTACTATCCCACTCTTTTAGACGGAAAAGTATCGCCAAACAGTTGAAATATCAACTTTGCGATACTTTGCTTGCATAAAATTTTGCTCCATTATAACCCTGCTAATGCCAAAATGCCACGTAAAACTCTCCCATGGTTGCTAAACGAATCGAGAAATCTTTGACTTCTAGAAGACTATGGGATTGTGCTGTTTAGAAAAGGTGAAGATGCACAGAAAAAAAATAAATAAATAAATAAATAAAAAAATGCACATAAAGATTACGAAATAAATAATTTTGTCATAAGATGGCCAAATAACAACCTTGTTTAGCATTGTTCGCATTCTTTTCCAAAAAATAGCGAAATAGTATTGTCGGATACCACGTGATGGAGGCGGAGCCAAGTGCCAACTCCTGGTGAACGAACTGTACTTTCTAATGTTGTCTATTGTTTTATTACGACAACTAGCCAGTTTTAAATGATAAAAGAAAATATTATAGAGTTAGCAAGTACTAATTATTTTAAGTTTGTTACAAAATTGCAAATAAATAAAAAATTAATGAAAAATAATTAAGTAAAAAAATTTAAAGCAATAGATAATAATTTTAATTCTGAAATCCGAAAACTATATTTTATAAGTTAAATATATTATTTTCTCTATATGTTTAAATCTTTTAAAAATTAATGTTTTACCAAAACATTAAAAAGAAAAAACAAAATCTTGCCAAATTGTTAAAATAAATTTAGTCTACTTGTTTTTCAAGATGTTAAAAAAATAACATTTTAAATAAAATACTTTAAAATATTGACACTTTTCTTGTACTCATCTTACACTTGATGAGAAGAAAAAAAAAAGCACGCTAACCTGGAAATTTCAAGATTTTTACCATGAAAACCTGGAAAAATCAGTGAAATTTTAAACCTGATTAGAGTGACCACCCTGATCCAATTTATTGATTGCCCCTCCCCATATTTAATTCTGTTCATCCTATTCGCAGGTTACTATTGTGAAGAACCGGGCTGTGGGAAATATTTCAATCGATGGAGTTTATTGCGTAAACATAAAAAAGAATGCCATCTCAAAAGTAAGAAGAATATTTATAATATAGTTACATAACTTATTTTCTAATAAACTGTAAATGTTAGATATTAACAGTGTTGATTTTCTAAAGAGAGATAATATTTATTTTGTTATGCATTTCTTGTTGTATCCAAGTAGCACAAAGATATCATAAAGTACTTGATTAATATTGATCGACATTCTGAGCTCTGAAGAATTTCAAAGCCATTATGGACATCTGAATAACTCCTGTGGCAGATCGAATGTTTTCGATCTTTCTGCAACAATTTTTTCTAGTACTAATACCTTTCTGAAAGACATTTAGTAGATATTACTAATTTCAAGTAACAGAAGCGCTTCCTGTTTATAAAAAAAAAAGAAATTTTGTTTTTTAAAAAAGCCTTCATGTATAGAATAGAACAGCATATAATCTTTTTAATTATAAATATAAGAATGTTTCTTTCTATACGCAAAAATAAAAGAATACATATTCTGATATTATCGGCGATATTCTCCTGTTCTAAAAAATATTTGTGTAGTTAACTTATTTTAAATTTTATCTATTTGAAAATGAATTTTTATGATATCAATCAGTCATTGCAGAATTTTTTTCATTCTCAATGGTAAGTAAAACAAAAATTTAAAAAGCCACACCGTTTCTTTGTAAATAATTCTGCTGAAAAGGAAGAAAAAAAAGGTTCTGTCGAAAAAATTTCATTTTCCAAAAATTCTGTAGATAAAAAAACCAACTTTTTTGCTTCCCAAATAAAAAGTCTTTCTGCAAGAACTCTGTATTGTTCTGCAACAATTTTGCTGTGTCGCCACAATTTTGCCACGGGGTTGCCAAATTCTTGAAAAAAAAGTTTGAAAAATCAAAATTAAATATCTTTTCTTATTACTTGTAAATAACGAAAAATATCCCAAATGCAGCATTTATTTAACAATATTTCTGTGCCTCCTTCTACATGAGCTGAGAGCTAAATTCGCTCATGAACTAAAATTTTTAAATGTATGAAACTGTTTACGGTATGACATGAAGTGTGAGGCAATATGTCATTACTTTGTACAAAACTTCTGTTTTATTGTTTGTTTAATTATTTTATTTTAGATTGAATGTTTTAAAAAATTATTCTTTATATTTCATCATGAATTATCGTGAAATGCTAAGTCTAATAAGAAACTATTTCTTATTTTAAGTTGCTTGTAAAAAGTTTGATTTGTTAGATACTTCATTTATTTTCATATTTAAGCTGAAAGTTAGTTTCAGAAATTATAAAAACAAACTTATCCGATTAAACGTTAATGTGTCATGGTGCGTAGAGTTTTTAAAAAAGTATATAAAGGTTCTTATTTTTAATTTTTGTTTTTAAAAGCCTTTAAAGGTGCTTTTTTCATTGGATGTTCTTAAAAAGTGCTTAATTTTCCCTTTTCCAAAATGAGAAAATATTTTCTTCTTTACCATCTTAATTTTTGACACCTATTACGTAAAAGTGTGCTTTTCACATTGTTTAACGTTTTCACTATTCATTCGACGCCAATTAGTTTCAGTGTACCGTCGGTCCATAGCGTATGAAAGTTTAATATTTTGCATGGTTGATGAAATACTTGCGAGTCCGCGTGTGTGTCCATTGAGCTGAATTTGGTGAGATTATTGAACTCTCATGTGCAACTGCTGCATTTTGCAAGATATTCTCTATTTTAGGCTTCATTTTCCACCCTCTGATATCAAACCGAAAAATTTCTTGATCATTTTATAATGGCTAATATAATCAAGAAAAAGAGTTCTTTTTCCGAAACTAGTTATTTTATCATGATCATATAAAGTCTTTGAAAATTGTTTTGCATTTTGTTAAAGTATATAGTGCTTAAAAATATTTTTTGAGTGCTTAAAAAGCACTTAAAAAGTGCTTATTTTTTGTTAAAAGATTTGGCTGCGTGTGCCCTGTGTGTGTTGAAAATGCATTCTTCATTTGTTTATTAATTTCATGTGAAATCATCATTCAATAAAATATAAATAGATGTTTATGGTAACATTCCCAAAAAAATGGTAACAAAATGTTACGATTACAAAAGTTGTCTCAATACTTTGCTTGGCAAAGGTGCAATATTCTTTGAATTTTATTCATAAGTACATAGTTGCCAATTCTACTGGGTTTACCAGTAGACTCGTGGGTTTTGTCAGATAGAATATTTACACAATATATTTATTATTTCAATAAGTATTATTTAAATATTAGTATTCTTCTCATTTATAGTAATCATGTAAAAGTATTTCTTCTCGGGGAAATAATCACTTTGAAGTTACCATGCCGGTTTTAATAACACAACTTTATTGAGACAAAACAAATAGAGAACTAAACTACATATACATAAAACAAAAATTAAACATTTACTAATCACGTGACTTTATGCTGCTATCTATATTTCATTTTGAAAACTACTTTAAGCATAAACATCCTCCCCCGCCATGAACCATTAGGGGGTTCATAAAATGTTATTACTAGACAGCGGATAATATGCAATTGCATACGTGCATATGCAATTGCATATTTTAGCACATTTTGCCATTTGTGCATATAAATGCATAAAAAGGTATATTTGCTCTTATAAATGCATATTTTCAGCATTTTATGGCTTTTCCTTCCTAAAACCATATCACTATTATTTTTATGTTAGCATAAGGAACTCTTGAAATATTGTTTTGTCGTTCTTTATCACCTGAATGGGTCAGCTGGATTGAAGTTGCTGGGGGTGATTGCAATCACGTGAAAAAGATGTAGAAATGAGGTGTGTGTCGGGAAGGGGGGGTACAAAGGGCCCACCTTAACAGACATTCGTCATAGAAACCTCAGAAAGGGATGGTCAGATATTCTATGAAGGGATGTCTTTTCCTGGAATAAATAATTGTCAATCTGTGTGGGAAAAATGAGGCTTCTGTGGTAGGTAGAAAATGACCCCCCTTTCCTGTGATTGATTAGTTAAAAGGTGGAGTGAATACATTTTCGAAGAGAGCTGCTATTCTATCATATTTCGATAGTCCATCCGATAGATAGATAGTTTCGACATCCATCAGTTGAATACGTAGTTAGTGAAGCTTCGAACATGATTTTTGACTGCTGAATTTTATAATATGCCAAAAATTAAGTCGACTAAATCAATTTTAACGAAAACATGGATTTCGGACTATGGGAAGGACTTTACGACCGATGGGGAAATAGTATTGTGTGATTTGTCAAAAACACATTTCCTGTGAAACAAAGTACCAAATCGATCAACATATAAAGACTAATGCTCACTCCGCGAAGAAAAAGCAGAATACAAAAGGATTTGTTCTAAGTTTATTAACTATTCCTGTTCAAGCAGCTAAAAAGGAAAGTGATTTTTCTAGTGATTTATGCAAAGCCTTAGTAAGCAGCAATATTCCTTTAAAAAAGTTAAATAATCCAAACTTAAGACTGTTTTTAAAAAAATATTGTACCAATCAGATCATTCCCGATGAATCGACTTTAAGAAAGAACTACTTTCAACCGATGTATAACGAAGTACTGGATGATATTCGACGAGATATTGGAGATGGCCCTATATGGATTGAAGTCGATGAGACGACAGATAAGTGCGGTCGCTATATTGCTCATTTTATTTGTGGAAAATGGATAATATTCCTACTCGACCACATCTTCTAGCAAGCAAAGCCCTTGAAAAAGTCAATCATTCAACCATAGCAAGGTTTGTCAATGATTCTATCAGATTATTATGGCCTGATAGAATGTTTTGATTCTGAATGATTTTGATTTTGAATCTGAAGATGTTTTGATTTTTGTCAGTGATGCCGCTCCGTATATGGTCAAATCTGCAGAAGCACTGGAATTTTTTTTATCCCAGAATGCTTCATATTACATGTTTGGCTCATGCTGTTCACAGACTGGCTGAGACTGTTCGAGAAGTATTCTCCTCTGGGAATGATTTAATTTCTAGTATCAAGAAAGTTTTTTCTCGAGGCACCTGTGCGCATAAAATTGTATAAAGAAATGTATCCTGATTTGCCCTTACCTCCACAGCCTGTGATAACTAGGTGGGGTACATGGATTGAAGCTGCACGTTTTTACGCTAAAAAGCAATAAAGTCAGTTGTAGATGCAATTGACAGTTCCTGTGCTTCTTCAGTTTATGTCACAAAAGAATTACTACAGGATATCTCTTTGCAGAAGGACTTGGCCATAATTGACACTCACTTTTCTTTCTTAAGTGGAGCAATAACAAAGCTCGAAACACGAGATCTTCCCCTGGCTAAGGCCATATCCGAAATTTAAAAAATTCAACAGTGCATCAATGCTCTTCCAGACTCAGTTGTAAAAGAAAAATTCGGGTTTTGCAGCAGTGAAGAAGATAAATGATTTTCTTAATGAAAACGGAACTGAACTTCCAGAGAAAGTAAAACCAATGAGTACGAAATTGTACCAGTTTCGTCCAATAACATCGGTTGACGTGGAGAGGTAATTTTCTGCTTTCAAAATGATCTTTGATGTCCGACGACATCAATTCACCCTTGAAAATTTGGAAAAACACTTAGTTGTGTATTGCAACAAAAATTATTCAGTTTAATAAAATCTTTCCGGAAAATGCGATGATTTTTCTTCTCTCATTTATCATACTTCAGTTTTAGGTTTTTCTTCAGAAATGTGTAGATTCAAGTAAGAAATATTTTGATTTTCTTCCTTTTAACAAAAAAAATGTTTTAACTGTATTTGTTGGAAAAAGTAAGTAGTAGTATTTAAATAAGTTGAACTTTTAATTTCTATTTTAAATGCATAATTCTAGTTTTAAGAGCATATATTCAAGTTTTTTAGTGCATATTTGCATGCATATTTTGTCCGTTTTTTAGTGCATATAATCCGCTGTCTAGTTATTACATTCATTCAAACTTTAATTTCAAAGGCAGCAATAAATGAATTACAGAAAATTTTAAGTTTAAGAATCTTAACACAAAATTAAACAACCTTAAATGAAATATATGTAAATCATAAACAAACAATAAACAAAATTAACCAAATGAAATGCACTCAAAGACAAATATCAGCTATCATTAAATTTTTGATTTAAAATGAATATTAAATTTGACATAAAATTGAAATTAAGAGTTCAAAGTTTGTAGCCTATAGGTAGTGGGCAAAGTTTAACAATAGGACGTTTTAACTCACCATTTGCAGTTTTTAACCTTACCACTCTGATGTTATCATCTGCTCCAGGAAAAGTCTCTAGCACCTGTCCTAACCTCCACTTCAATGGTGGTAAATCATCTTCTTTGAATAGTACCAGTTCATTTACAGCAAGATTTTTCTTTACTTGGAGCCATTTCGGTCGCCTTTGAAGAGTGGAAAGATAGTCAGTTGACCACCGTTTCCAGAATTGTTGGATCATTCTTTGCATTAACTTCCATCGTTGCAAGGGTGTAATCACTTCCTTCGAAAGATCAGAATTCGGTACTGATATCAATGAAGCACCAATGAGGAAATGACCAGGCGTCAATGCCTCACAATCAGCAGGATCATCTGACAAAGGGGCAAGTGGCCTAGAATTAAGGCAAGCTTCTACTTCAGCAATCAGGGTTAGGAATTTTTCGTAGGTGAGGATCTGTTCACCAACAGTTTTTTTAAGGTGTGACTTCATAGATTTAACAGTAGATTCCCACAATCCCCCATGATGAGGTGCCGCAGGAGGATTGAATTTCCAAATGATATTATCCTTTGCAAGATAGCCTTGAAAACTTTCATCTGAAGAGAGTGATGCAATCAGGCGTTTCAACTCTCTATATGCACCAACATATTTTGTCACACAGTCACTGTGTATCTGATCAGGTTTTCCACGTCAAGATGTAAATCTTCTTAATGAGGCATGGAAGGCATCAGATGTCAGATCACTTACGAGTTCTAAGTGAACGGCCTTTGTGGATAAACACACAAATAAACAAACAAAGCATTTCATAGTCTTTACACCTCTTCCTTTTCTGGACTTCACTTGGAAAGGTCCGGCATAATCAGTTCCAACAATGGAGAAAACTCTGGAAGGTGTGACTCGTACTGAAGGTAAATCAGACATAAATTGTGTCAAAGATCTAGCATTTTGACGATGACACTTTACACAACTGGAAATAGTCTTTCTGACAAGATTCTTGACACCAATTATCCAATATTCTTGCGTTAATGCTGATAATGTCATTTGAATAGATCCATGTAGATGGCTTTCATGAAAATATCTCACAATTATCGTTGATAAATGATGACCCTTAGGGAGAAGTAGTGGATGTTTTCGACTATCAGAAAGATTGGAATTCTTCAACCTTCCACCAACTCGGAGCAGTCCCGATGAGTCAAGAAAGGGGGCCAAAGGCAACAGATTGCTATTTTTTGGGAGTGTCTTCTCCTTCTGCAGATATTCTATTTCAGTACCAAAAGCATATTCTTGAACTATCTTCACCAGAGATTTTCTAGTATTTTGAATCTCTGCAGTTGTTAAACAACCACTAACCTTTGCAGCTGGAAACTTGCAATTTAGAATAAATCTTCGACACCAGGCAATTACTCTTTGCAATTTAGTCCACGACGAAATTTTATTTATGATGTTCATAATATCAGGCTGGCTTTCTTCCTTGCAAACATTCATATTGATCTTCATGGGCTTGATTCGTTTTTCAATAAGAATTTCATCGTCCAAGTTTTCGCTATTCGAAGAGCTGAAACCTTTACCATTATTCCATTCTGACTCTTCACGTCTCAACCAAGATGGCCCATGCCACCATTTAACTCCCTCTTTCAATTCGCTTGCATTGCACCCACGTGTCAGCAAATCAGCAGGATTATCGATACCACAGCAATGTCTCCAATTTTCTGGTTCAGTTTTCGTTTGGACTTCCATTACTTTGTTCCCTACAAAGAGTTTCCAATGTAAAGTCACCATAGAATCACTCCATAAATAATAATTGTTCGTTATATGGAAAACACTTCTCAGGTAGTCTAGCACCAAGGACAGCGGATAAAAGCTCTAGTCTTGGTAAGGTAATTTTCTTAACAGGTGCAACTCGAGCCTTTGCAAGGACAAAACTAACTTCATACTGTCCTGACTCATTGATGTATCGAAGGTAAGCTATAGTACCTAAAGCTAATTCACTGGCATCGCAGAAAATATGTATCTGAAATTCGACGTTTTCTCGACTAGACCCTAGGAAAGTACCAACGAGGTATAATAATGTACTTCAGTTTCGGAACTTCAAATGTCCACTTCTTCCAATTTTTTCTCAAATCATTAGGCAACTCATCATCCCATCCAAGTCCTCTTTGCCAAGTAAGTTGCAACAATATCTTTGCTCGAATCGTGAATACAGCTATAAACCCGATAGGGTCAAAAATCATGCATGATAGTTGCAAAATCGCACGTTTCGTGCAAATAGGACTTGAGAGAGAATAGTTTATGGAAGATAAATCTAATTTCAGTTCATCTTTCACGGTGTCCCATATGACACCTAGTACTTTAATAGGAATCAAACAATTTTTGGAAGGTTCTTCGAATTTCGTTTCTTGCCAATATTCTGAAAG
This sequence comes from Parasteatoda lunata, assembly GCA_949128135.1. Classification (NCBI taxonomy): domain Eukaryota; kingdom Metazoa; phylum Arthropoda; class Arachnida; order Araneae; family Theridiidae; genus Parasteatoda; species Parasteatoda lunata. The sequence continues at coordinate 11,995,439 of OX421975.1, read as the reverse complement.
TTCAATGCAGTTAGTTTTAAAGGCACGTAAGTTCATGTTGGCAGACATAAGGATGTTCATTGTGTCGTTACACAGTTCAATAGCGTCTTCTAAATTATTCACACTTGTAATTAAATTATCGACATAGAGGCAATCGTTTAACGCCGTGTATGCTAACTCGTGTGACCCTTTAAATTTCTTTATATGGTGCTTAACTGTAGCGGCTAACAAAAATGGCGAAGACTTAACCCCGAACGCAACTGTAGTGTTCCGAAAAATCTTAATCTCATTTGGCGGCATCTGATCAAACCAAAGAAAGCGCTGACAATCTCTATCATTTTTATTCAAAGAAATGCGCAAAAACGCTTTTTCGATATCTGCTATAATTCCAATAAAATTCTGTCGAAACCGCAAAAGAAGATTTAACAAATTTGGGTTAAGATTTGGTCCTGCCTCTAAATTATCATTCAATGAATAACAATTTTTATCTTTAGAAGATGCATTGAATACAATACGTAGTTTAGTACGCGATTCATCTTTATCCCTTCTGATAACTGGATGATGAGGCATGTAATACATATGGTCTGACGAAACCCCTTTCTCAATAGTAATAGGTTCAATTACACCCGATTTTAACTGTTCTCTAAACACTTTATTATAATCCCGAAAAAGAGCCTGATCTTTTTCAAAGCGGGTTGTCAAACTCCAGAGCCTTCTCTTAGCATTAGAAAATTTATCAGAAAGATTTATGTTTTCCTTAAAAGACAACCTAACCTCATATTTTCCATTTTCAAATTTTATTTCACTTTCAAATTTTCGCAAAATTTCCATATCATTAGTTAAAATGCTATTATCTCCTTTCCAATAAACAAATTATCTATCTCCCAAAGTTTCCTTAAATTAGCATTTAAATCACTATCTGAGTTCGTTATGTTTTTCCTTTCCGAAATACATACATTAACTGATTGAGTTCTTAAGTTCATAGACTGCGTAACTCCACTTATACAATAACCGAATAAAGTTTCGATACAATAAAGCCCTTTATAAATTTCTAATTTAAGTCCGGTATAAAATTTCCACATTAAATCGCATCCCAATAAAATGTGAATTTTCTCTTTTCCCTCAAAAGAAAACAATTCTTTAGATGATAAATTTAATTCCTTTAACATTCTTTTAATCATATCATTTGGAGCCTGCACGTGGCAATGAGAAATAGAATCAGTAATAAATAATTCTACTTTCGCGCATCTGCTTGGATTACTTATATGAGATAGGTTAACTGTCGTGACCCCTAAATCCTTTTGAATTGGGTTATTTCCAAATGTATATACTTCTAACCGCTCAGTTCGAGAAATCAATAAATTAAGACTATCTGCTAATTCCTTCGTAATGAAACTACAGCTACTAGCTGAATAATAAAGCATTAAAATATTTTTAGAATTACATTTTTTATTTGGATTTTGCGCAGTTACAGAACACGTCGGCAAAATTATACTCTTGTTTTGACTATTCGCCTTATGTGCAATACTAGAAATGATAGATTCAGGATTTTGAGGCGTGGCTGCTAACTCTTCATTTCGCGTTTCTGAGTGATTTGCTATTATTGCTTTCTCTTTCTCAAAACAAAATAGCTCGTTATGATTTTGACTCATACATTTCTTACATCGAATATTTTCCTGGCATTCTACACTCAAATGACCTTTACATAAGCATTTAAAGCAGCGACCTTCTCTTTTTAATTTAGACCTTTTCTCAAAAAGCGATAATAAGCGACAATTTTGCGCTTTTAAACAAAATATGCATTTTTTATCTTTTATGATGGTAGTTAAAGCGGAAGTGTGCGGATTATTTCTTTTCGCGTATGATTCGTTTGACGAACGATGATAATGTGGGAGGGAAATCTATTTTCGGCTGGGTTAACTGTAATGAAGATTCCCTCGATTCTAATAAATTTCATTAATTCATTTACATTAAACTGACCTTTCGATTCTTTAATTTTGTTATAACCTAAACTGACATCAGGAGGTAATAGTTTTAGAATTATGGGACACAAAAGCTGGCCATACGAACCAGATGCGACTTTTAAACTTTTTAGGGAACGAATATTAATTTCAAGTTGATCGTACAAATTTCGAAACGCTCTCAATTTAGAGGAGTTTTTCACGGGTTCTAAATTAAGGAGTTTAGTCATGTGACCATTAATTACAAGATCCTCTCGTCCAAATCTATCAGATATTAATTTTATGCATTTCTCATAATTTGAATCTGTCAAACAAAAACCTTTAATAGAATTTAATGCCAAACCACCCAACGAATTTTTTAAGTAATGGAATTTTTCGACATTTGACAATTCGCTATTTTTATGTACTGCATCTTCGAACTGTGACCAAAATTCAAGCCATAAACAGGGGTCTCCAAAATATTTAGGCAAAGTTAATTTCGGCAAAGAAATCAATTTTTTGTGTTCTATCATAGGAACTCTATTCAATGAACTTTGCACTAAATTGTCATAACTAGAAACCGACTGACATTCTTCATTAATCTTATCAAGTTTTCGTTTAATTTTACCTTTCCATTTTAAAATTTTCTCCGAATATTCATCAACCGAAATTATTTCCCTTTCAATTTCGCCAACGGAAATGAATGCCTCTATCTCTATGTTAAGTTTTACAAGCTCATTTTCTTTTTCAATTAATTGATCATATAAAGTTTTTAATTCTTCATTTTTATTCTCATCATCTAAATTTTCGTCCTTAAGACAGGCTTCTATCTTATTAAGAAGTTTAGTTGTTAATGATCGATAGGTCGTTCTCTTTTGAATGGTTTTTTTCTTTAAATTTTCATCCATTTCAACTGTCTCATTATCACTGACCGACACGATTATTCAATTCTATTCAAGTTTCAAAAACAATAAGTGACGTTCTATATTAGTTCCAATTTCAAACAATGTCACTATATTAATTCAAAATCAAAGTGAAAGTCACATGAGTCATCAAGGCGCCACAAAATGTAAAAGAATTTCTTCTCGGGGAAATAATCACCTTGAAGTTACCATGCCGGTTTTAATAACACAACTTTATTGAGACAAAACAAATAGAGAACTAAACTACATATACATAAAACAAATATTAAACATTTACTAATCACGTGACTTTATGCTGCCATCTATATTTCATTTTGAAAACTACTTTAAGCATAAACAAATCAGTTTAAAGCTTTTCTTTTCCTTTTGTTCTCAAATCTCAGTTTATTTTAGTTCGATCTCCCTTTTTAAATTAATTAAAATCTTTTAACTATACAATAATGAATTACTTGTCTCTTACGATTTAATGCTAATCAAAATAGAAAATATTGCAGACCATTTATAGTTATTTGTGAAATAAGGTTTGTATTTTCAGGGTGCGTAGCATTTTTAAAAAGGGCTTAAAGGTGCTTATTTTCGACTTTCGTTTTTAAAAGCCCTTAAAAGTGCTTAATTTTTCCCTTTTCCAAAATGAGATTTTTTCCCAAAGTTTATTTTCGTCATGAATTATGCAAAAAGACATTGTTCTATCCAACGTTTTCATAATTGATTCAACCCCATTATATTTCGGTGTAGCGTATGAAAACGCTATTCATGTTTAATGAAATACTTGCAGATCCGCTTGTGCGTATATCGAGCTGGATTCAGTGGGAAATATTTTTGCCCTCTGCAACTGTGCTTCTTTTTGCAAGAGAATCTCAATTTCGGCCTTCATTTTCTGCCCTTTGAAATCGAACCAATAAATCTCTTGAATTTTCGCTGATTACGGGGATCAATTAAAATTTTTTATTTCTCTAGTCAATTTCATCTCCATCGTCTTCGTCACTAGCAAGTTAAAAGCTTTCAAGTGATATTTTATTTATCTATTATTACCATAAGCTTTGAACTTGACTTGGGGATCATTCACTAAATACTTATTTTCATGTGGAGTTCCTAGAGCAGTCAAAAATCTCAAAGCTTCATCACCTCAAAATTTCCGTATAATCCAATTTCAATCAATCCAATTTTGGATTGCAATGGATTCCAATCAATTCAATCTATTTCAATCAATCCCATAAAAGGGATATTGTTCATTAAAGTATTAATTGAGAATTTTAAGCATAATTTTTTTTTTTTACCTGAGGGACCGTTCACCAATTCCATAAATTTATGCTTATTACTTTTAAAATTTCCAGTTTTTTTAATTTGTTTTATGAGAACTCAATAATATTTAGAGGCAAAATTTTAAAAGAATATGAAGTGAGAGGCTTTTAATACTTTAAATGCGGCAAAAAAAGAAACACTTGTTATTTTACATGTATGTTAATTTAAATATACTTCATGTTTTGAATAGCTTGTAATTATCCTTACGCCAAAATTTTGGGACTTTGACAACTGTCAAAAAACGTTTTTTTGACATGAAGGTTAAAACCGTCAATTGTCTAATTATGATATTTTTTTGAAGTACTTAAAAATATTTTTTAAGTGCTTGAAAAGTCCTTAAAAAGTGCTTATTTTTTGTTGAAAAATTCAGCTACGCACCCAGATTTTGATGACAATAAAATTTCTGTATGTAAAATATTTAGTATGTTATGCAACAGGTATCATCAAATATCGTAAAATGGACTGGATTTTTTTTTTATCCACGTTGGCAGCTATGTAAGTGCTATTTTTTTTATTTTTATTTACATGTCTTCGGCTATTCTTTGTTCAATTCCTACTATTAGTTCACACTCTCCCTATATCTTGTTCAAATTTTCAATCGTTAATAAAGTACTTTTTATTCATCCTCTCAAGTTCAAATACATTATTTTGAACTTGTAGTAGATGAGACTTGATGTCAATACAGTATTTTCAAATGTTAATCCATTCATTAAATTTAATAAATTAATTTTATTTTTATATGAGAGAAAAACTTGCAATTATTTAATAAAAAGTACAGTAAGACCTCGATTATCCGAGCTAATTGGGACCGCTAGTACCTCGGATATCGGAAATCTGGTTAATAGAAACCATGTATAAAAACCTTCCGTGCTTGCGAATTTAACTACTTTTAAAGTAAAAAACAATAGAACGTTTTTTAAATGGTAAAAATAAGCATATATGAACTTATGTTTCACAGCTAAAAAGATTTAAAAAGGAAATAAACTCTATCAAAACAACTCTAATCATCTGTTAACAAAGCATTCATGGATGTTGTCTTCTCAGGGTGTAATATTTCTTGGAAGTTGAGTGCTTTTGTGGGGAAGAAGTGCCTGTTACACGGACAATGAACTAAAATGAGTATAATTTTTTCCAAGCTCATTTTGGAAAAGAGAAGAAAGAAAAAAAGTTTGGACTTCGTTATTGCCTCGGTTAACAGAAACCTCGGTTAATCGAAGTTCTACTGTAACTAAAATAAAATTTTTCTTTGTTGGGCTAAGTAGCAATTGACTTTAATTTTTTTTATATATTACTTGTTTAAAATAATTTCACTTCTTAATTATTAGGTCTTAAAACATGGCAATTCAATGAAATGCAGTAACAAAAAATTGAAAATATCATAGTTTGCTTAACCCATTATTTTATATTGCAACAGTAACAACATGAAAAATGCTATTACAAAAAGGAATGAAAGTTTAATAATGTAAAATTTAATGGGGTATATTTATTTTTTTGTAAGCTATTATTTAGGTTTTTTCTTAAGAAATTCTACCTTTATAAATTAAAATTTCAAGTTTTATATTTAAAAAATATCACAGTGGAGAGCAAGTTTTTGTTTCTCGATGACAAAACTAGGAATGAAATGATTCTCCTACCATTTTTTACATTTGTTGCTGTGATCGGTTAAGTTTTGTCTGCAATTCAAAATATGTGTGTAAAACTATTTTTTGGTTAGTTGATCAAGAGTTGAAACCTCTTATCAAAATAATGATAAACGAGGTTTAACATTTTTCATTTATTTTTGGATGAAACTTAGATAGCTTAACAACCACAGTATGTTAATAATATGAGTAATAATATTTAGTTCAAAATATTAATGCAGTGCAATTATTTTTAAGTTTAAAATTAAAAATAAGTATCTTGCTATCTTAAATATAAATTAAAACTTGTGTCTCATACTTAGTAAGTTGGTTACTGCTTTTTAAATTTTTATTAAAGGCTTTGATTTTTGATTGGACAAAAGAATTCTCTTTAATACAATTATTTCGATAAAAAGTAAGTATTTGTAAATTAACTAAATATACTTCAACTTCGCATACTTATATGCAGATAAAAATAGAAGTAAGTTTCTAATTTAACTCAATGTTTAAGTGAACACTTTAATTTAAAGTATTTATAGCATAGAGGACTTCAAACTTTTTAAAACAAAGATTTCTACAACACTTTTGCATGTTTTAAAAAGAATGTGTGCATAAAATGTTTAAACTTCAGCACTTGCCCCACAAAAAAAAAAAAAAAAAAATTACCACTACACTGTGTAAAAATTAAGAATAGGAAGTTAAGACAAGTGACTCACAGCAGTGCAAAAATGTACATTCAACTGCTTGTTAAGTTTCTATAATTATTATTTTTATTATTGTAAATGGTTCTGCCCTTGTACAGATTTTTAGTGTTTGAAATTTCAAGACACATGAAGGTGAGTTGGAATCTACAGTCCAATAATTAGATGTGCTGTAGTTTTTTTTTATAATTTAACTTAATTTTGTAGTTTTTTTTTAATAATTTTGTTTTCCTTGAGTTTATTTGCAATACTTTTATATTTAAACATACATGTAATGGGTTTTCATTTAAGGAGATTTTTTTACACATTTGCTATTTGTATTTATTTTTAATGTATTACATAACAATGTTAACCAATTGATACACGAACGTTAACAAGTGCAAACCGGTTTCAGTCTCGTGCGTCAGTTGTGAACGTGTTTCTCTGACTTGATGCTCTGTGTTTGTTTCTCAGTTTTATTCTTCGCAGTTATTAGTTTATTTTGTGTGCAGTGTTTAAATAATCAATTCGGAGACTTTCATCATGGGTGAAAAAGGAGATCTTTCACCATGTAAAAAAACTGAAGGCCCTTGTGAATGCTGAAATTTTTTCAAACCGCGAAATATCACGAAAATCGAAGGTTGCTGAAGCTAGCGTGCAATGCATGAAGAAGAAAATTGAGCCAGGGGACTGATTGAGACGAAAGAAAAGATGTGGCAGAATCTTATAGTGTGTCTAATAATTTGACCAGTGACTGTATGCTCTAATATTGCAGTAAATTACTACAAGTCTGGAAATTAATGTTCTTTTCACGTAATATATTGTGCACACTGAACTGGTTATAAATATTCTTTTCACATTATGCATACCTGCCTAGTCTCCTGTTTTTTTAAGGAAGACTCGTGTATTTTACGACTATCTCTTGTTTACCCGTATATTCTCAAATTTCTCTGTGTTTGTTGAAGAAATTTTAGAAAGCTTTCATTCAGAATAATGAGTTGAGAAAAAAAAATTGAAACAAAGCATTTATATATATAAAAAAAAAACAAAAAACTTGGTAGAGGTTTTTATGATATATATAAATTCATAATATTTATGAAAGTATAATATTTACAAATAAGGTGTTAATATAAAGTAGAGATCTTTGAACCAATTTTTTAAAAAATTAATTTTAAATTTGTGTCATAACACCAAGCGTTACACATTTTAATCTTCATTTCCTGTTTTTTCAGCTTTCAGGTGTCATATCTGTGAAAAAGTCTTCAAATATGCATGCAACCTTAAAGCTCATTGTTTAACTCACATTCAAGAAAAGGATATTTTTCGATGTTCCGTCGCCAAATGTATTAGAGCTTACCAATCGCAACGAAGTTTATCCGCTCACCTGAAAACATTTCATGAAACATTTACGATTTCATGCCCTGAAGGAAACTGCCACAGATTTGTCAAAACACAGGTCTTATTTTTATTAAATTCTAGAATTTCCAAATGTGAAGTCTTATCTCAGTGACACTTGTGTGCCGCCAAATTTTAGAAATGATATAGTGAAAATTATAATGATTTTTTTTATTACGAGTAAAAGTTAAATTAAAAAAAAATTTATATACGTAATATTATATATTTGAGAGGTCAATATTATATATTGACCTCTGACAATCTTATAAAAAAATAGCAAATTTAATGACTATTAAAAACATTAATTCACAAAAGAAAGCAAGCTAAATATTAACTTACAAAAGCAAATAAAAGCTAACAATTAAAATAAGCTATGCAAGTAATAGTTATAAAAACAAATTAACGAAGGATAACTAAAAAAAACAAGCTAACAATTAATAATTAGCAAAAAAAAAAAAAAAAAACAAGTTAACAAGGAATCACAAAAAACTAACAAGTGATGTAAAAAAACTGACAATTAAGGCAATGAAAGGCAAGTGAACAGTCGATAACTAATTAAAAACAAAAAAGAACTATTGTGAGGGAAAGAGAGCAAAATAAGAACTGTACAATTAATCCCTTAATAGACGTATTGTTTATGTAGTACAAACTATTTTATTTTACTTTCAAAATTATTATCATAAACTATTTAATATTACCACAAACTATAACACATAAACTATACACAAAAAAAAAAAAAAAAAAGGTTGAGAATCACTCGTTTATCTGCTAAATGAAAAGTTGAGGAGTGGTGTGCAGAGATGGTGTGTTAACCAATATCTTCTGCTCATATGGTAGCTTAGTGCTCTCAGGGTAGATGAATCGCTGGGCGTTGTCAAAGCCAGGGATTTATTCCCAGTATAATAGGGATTCATCTCTATTACCATTTAAGACCTGCTAACTCTCAGGCGTTTATATCTCAGGATGTCAGGCCACCAAACTCTTTCTCCCAAAATAATTTTGTAGTTAGATTTTTAAAAAAAATTGCAGTGCCTGTTAAATCACAAGCATAAGAAGTACACTGCTTTTAACAAATCATATACAGATGATTTCTCTTTTAAGAAAGATGTTTGAATTAATGAAGTTGATAAGTTTTGTGTTAATAGCTTTTTTTCTTCTTCTGTGTGTCAGAAGTTTTGGGAAGAATTTTAATTGATACAAAAAAAAAAAGGAATTTTTATATTTTAGAAACTCAGTTTTGTGCTCGACAATGTGAAGATATTTCAAAATTTTTAATAAAAACAATAAGTTATTACTGACAAGAAAGAGAAGTATGAAGAACCAAAGACCTTATAAACAATATATTTAATTGTTTGCAAAGACAATTATAAAATTTGTCTTTACAATTATAGAAATGCGCTTACAGTTATTTGTTAAAAACTTCCAATTTAAGCTACAAAAAAAAAAAAAAAAAAAATCAGAATTTTATAAGAGAAGAACAGGGTGCGTAGCGTTTTTAAAAAGTGCTTATTTTCGATTTTAAAAGCGCTCAAAGGTTTCTTCATCGAGTGTTTTTAAAAAGTGCTTAAATTTTCTCTTTTTTTTAAAAATGAGATTTTTCCTTTACTATGCTGATTTTCACTTCGAATTATGCAAAAAGACACAGTTCACATTGTTCTATTCAACTTTTTCACAATTAATTCAACCCCAATCTATTTCAGCGTAATGTCAGTCCGTAGCGTATGAAAACGCCATTAGTTTTGCATGATTCAAAATTTCATGATTTTTGACAATTGTCAAAAACAATGCTAAAAGGTTTTTTTTTTTTTTGACATGACGGTTAAAACAAGATAAAATCGTCAATTATCAAAAACTTTCCAACCTTGCCTAGTTATATTTTTTTAAAGTGCTTAAAAATATTTTTTGAGTGTTTGAAAAGTGCTTATTTTTTGTTGAATAATTTGGCTACGCACCCTGAAGAATTTTTTTAATTTCTGAATTTCAACTGTCTGTGAGTAGTTCAATATACATGGGTGCAGCAGGATCCCAAGAGTTGGGGATTGCATTTCCTAGCTTTGAATTCCAAACTGAGCAGATTTTAGAGTGCATGCTGTGATGTAATTTATTTTATCTTTATATTTTAGTTATTTTTAAGTAAATTGTGTAACTTTTTTCCCTCTCTTACTTTCAGAAGGAACTAGAAATACATATACAACATCGTCATCGACGAAGACTGGTTGGTATCAATTCCCAATATACTTAAATTTTAGTCTAATTGAATGTAATGTTTAATGCTTACTCTAATCTAAATTGTACATAACTATTTTATTAAAAACGTTAAACCTTTTGTTTAGTAAAACAAACGAACTGTGTTATGTTTTCTAGATATATATTTTTAAGCAACTCTTGACTTTCTGGTCTAGTGTGGGGAAATAATAAGCTAGGTTAAAAATAAACAAAAATTCAGTTAGGACCAAGTTCTATTTCTTACTTCATCTCTCATATAATTGAAAACATATATCACATATTTTAAAATAAATACTGTGTGCAAATTTTTTTTTTACTTATTGTCCAATTCCTTCTATTAGTTCACACTCTCCCTATATCTTGTTCAAATTTTCAATGGTTAATTAAATACTTTTTATTCATCCATTTAAGTTCAATTACATTTTTTTAAAAATATATAGTGTATGACACTTGATGTTAATAGTTTTTTCAAATTGATTAAACTTGATTTATTTTAGTTTAATAGGAGAGAAATTTTTTTTAAAATTATTTAATAAAAAGTAACTAAAATAAAATTTTTCTTTGTTGATCTAAGTAGGAATTGACTTTAAAAACATTTTTTATATTACTTGTTTCTTAATAATCTAACCAAAAGTGCTATCACAGCTAAATGTCAGGACAAAATATTCTTCATCAAAAATAGCAGAACTACGTAATCTTGACTATGAAATCCTAATAATTATGAATGAATTGTAATAGTTAGCATCTCTGAAAATTTAAATTCTACTAAAACAGCAATGAAAATTATTCTTTAAAAAAAAAAAAAAAAATCCAAATAGTATGCTATCAATAGCAAGGAACGAATTTTTGCTCAGATTGTTTGCTTGAATATTCGAATAAGTGTTAATAATATATAATGAAGCGAGCCTCACTTATTAAAATTAGTTAAAAAAAGTTCAGAACTCCCCCTTTTTTTAATTAATTAATCTGTTAACTATCTTTGATGAATTAAATGCCTATTACTATTCAAAATTATGAGTATACTTGATGTACAACATTTCAAGTTCATTTAACGTCAATCATAACTGAAAAATATTGCAGTTTTTCGGTTTTGATGACTATAAAAATCCCTGTGTAAAATATTTAATAAATTTTGCGGCAATTCTCATGAAATTCATATTATGTCGTAAAATCTACTGGATTTTTTCCTATCAATGTCTGTAGCTATGACTTTTAAAACTAAGTCCTAAAAATATTTTATTCAAATATTACACATTTCAATCCTATATAAAAATTTTAGTAATTCATAGAATTTACCTATAAACTCTTTGTTTGGAGACAAAGTAGTTTCTAGTCCTACACTCAAACATAAAATACATCTTTCTGTGTGAATTATGAAGCATTATTAAAACTTAAAATATAGCTCTAAATTAATACTGAGCCTATGTAAAATCGGCATAAAACAAAATATCAAATTTTGATTTTTTATGAATTGTTGTTTTAACCTTGCATTTTCACTCAACCTTTTGTTCCTCACGCGGAAAAAAAAATATTAAATTAAAAATGTGTACGTTTAAGTGTCCTTTTTTATGGCTGCTCATAAGCTTTTGTTTGTCAAAGCTATAAGAGAATTTTTATACATTCACATTTTGTCCATTTCTGTACTTTTTCAATTCCTACTATTAGTTAACACCATCCCTATATCTTGTTCAAATTTTCAGTCGTTAATAAAATACTTTTTATTTCCACTCAAGTTCAAATAAAACTTGTAGTGCATGACACTTGATGTTAATGTTTAATTTTATTATTTTTTTGCGATGTATGCAAGTTATCTTTCAAGTTAATTTATTTAAACATAAGCTAATCCTTCCACTTTAGCTTTCAAACATATTCAAAAATATACAGTACTCATCGTAAGGTATTGACTACATAATTTTATGGTTTAAACTATATAAGTTACTGATCTTACTTTCTTTAAAAATTGATGCAGATGATGCTTATCCTATTAAACAAAAATATGGTATTGCTGAATAGTACTCTATTATCAAGTTTTTTTTTTATGAAATAAATAAAACATTTGCATGAAAATTTAATGCAGCAGTAGAAAATGATTCTCTAAGAAAGATAACAGTATACAGTCTGGGTAAATTATTAGACACACTATAAGATTCTATATAAAATCTTAATTATCAGGTGTTACTTTATTGTTTTTTCGCGACTGAAACTGATTTACACTTGTTTACGTTAGTGTATCAATTGGCTAAATTAGGCGATATATAATATAAATTAGATGATATATTATTTAAATATAGAATATTTATTATATCAGGTATTATATTAGTATATTATAATAATTAGACCAAATTATTAGATGCACTGCAGTATTTTAATAATAAAATGACTTGCACGAGTTTTTATGCAATACTTTTATATTTAAACATACATGTAATTTGTTTTTATTCAGGAGATTTTTATTTACTTTATAATATTAACCAATTAATACATGAACATAAACAAGTGCAAACCACATTAAAACAATAAAGCTGTAAAGTATCACCTGATAATTAAGATTTTATATAGAATCGTATAGTGTGTCTAAACATTTGGCCAGAGACTGTATATTTCCTGTGGTTATTCTTACTACAATTACTGTCTTCTGCTATTATAATAACAAAATAATCTGCAAAATAATAAAATATTTACAATTTTATATTTTCTTTTAGAAAAAAAAGAAGACACCTAAGAAACCAGGATTTGCCGAAATATTATCAGGATTTGCTAAAGGTACAAAAAAGGATTTAAACCCGCATCTTTCAAAGGTAGTTTTGGAAGAGGAAGTTGAAGCTACGGAACTCGAAAGAATAAATCGTAACAACACACAAGAGCAAGGTGATGAGCATCGATTAGAGAATTCATGTTCAAAACAGGCCTCAAACATCACTTCAGAAGAAGAATCAGAGAATGAAGCTTCAGATTCTGAAATGATGCACCTTGATTCACCTGGTGATGAAAAGCTGTATATAGGCAATGGAGAATACTCAAATCTGAACTTGAATGGACATCTTTCAAATGCACATAAAAAGGAAGACAAAGAAAGCAATTTTGAAGCAGCGAGCCCCACTTCGTCTGGCATCGCACAAAATGATGACACAGACACTCAAGGTTTAAATCTGTTTACAAATACAATTTTCAAAGAGAAAAAACTAAAAGATGAATTTATAGAAATAGAAGTGGTCTATTGTAACTCACAAAGTGATTTAGATCATCAGCGTCCAAATGGAAAAAATTGTGGAGATGATCAAATGCGGATGTTGTCAGATATGCCAATGACTGGCAAAGTTACATGAATGACTTTGTTTTATTAATTTAAAATAAATAATGATTTGTATATTTTAATTTGCATCAGTAAATATATAAATTACAGGGGGTTTAAGTTCAAGGTGAATATATAAATTATAAATATATAAATTACAGGGGGTTTAAGTTCATTGGAGAAATAAAATAATATTTTACTTGTTCCATATTTTGGCTTACGCGTTAAGTTTTGATACATCATGTCAGTCAAAATAGGATATAATACGAGGGTTGCTATTTTTATTTCTGGCCTTGACAACACAACAGTAAGTGTTGCTAGGCGACCGCAGACGATTTTAATCGAAAGTTTGATATTTTTAAACATAAATTCAGCAGACGATTTACCATTATAGCTTCATTTGTGTTGTTGACAGTAAATTGAAAAGTTCTTCTCTTTCAAAAAATGGAATTGAATCGTGAACATTTTCGTGCCATTATTTTTCATAACTTTCGACGTGGATTGTCAAGACAAGAGTGCTTCGATGAACTTAATTCTTTATTCAGCGATAAAGCGCCATCCTACAGCACTGTAAAAAATTGGTATAACGAATTTAATCGTGGTCGATGTTCGATCCAGGACGAATCCCGTGCAGGTCGTCCAAAATCTGTTGTTGTGCCAGAAAAGATCGATGCTGTGCGTGAACTGATAAAGCAAGATCGTCATGTGACATACCGTGAGATAGAGGCGTCTTTGGACATTAGTATGACTTGCATGAACATTTGAGCGTAAAAAAGTTGGATCCCGCATAATCTGACAAACGCTCAAAAAAAGGCTCGTGTCGATTGGTGCAAGGAAACGTTGGAAAAATACGTTCAAGGTACATCAAAGGCTGTGTATAACATCTACACAGGTGACGAATCATGGATCTATGCATATGAGCCGGAAACAAAACAGCAATCAACTGTATGGGTCTTCCAAGACAAGGCAAAACCAACAAAAGTTGTTCGAGGAAGAAGCACATCGAAACAAATGATTGCCTGTTTCTTAGGCTTTAACGATCATGTGGCAACAGTGGCGTTAAAGCAACGCAGGACGGTCAATTCTGAATGGTACACGACCATTTGTTCGCTAGAAGTAACCGGAGAAATTCGAAAAAAGCAGAAGAACAGGCGAATCATTCTTCATCATGACAATGCGAGCTCTCACACATCGACTCAAACAAAGGCATTTCTGACGGAGCGAAAGATTGAACTGATGGGTCATCCACCGTACAGCCCCGATTTGGCACCCAATGACTTCTTCTTATTCCCACACATCAAAAATAAATTACGTGGACAACGATTTTCAACTTCCGAAGAAGCAGTTGATGTATTCAAAACACATGTTTTGGAGTTACCTCAATCGGACTGGAAAAAGTGCTTTGAAAATTGGTTCAAACGCATGCAAAAGTGTATTGATCATCATGGAGAATATTTTGAAAAACAATAAAACCAATTTCGATCCTACATATTTGTTTTTTCATAATTAGGCCAGAAATATAAATAGTAACCCTCGTATAAGCACTTACATTTAGCGAAGTAAAAAAGCAAGTAAATCTTATTCTAATGAAGATTTTTTTAAACCATTATTTATAATTACTTAAGCTATAAACACTCAACATACTGCAATAACACCATCTGTTAAAGAATTGCAATTTTTCTTTTTCTAAGCATTTCTTCAACAAATATGCAAAATACAAGATACTTGGCAGGTATGTTAGAGGAATTTTGGTAAGGATACTGAAGTACTTCTCTAAGGCCCTTGAAAAGCAAAATAAAATTCTAACACTTTTCTGTCTTGAAACACTCGGATGAGAAAAATTTAGTAGAGAAGACAGCTATATAAGTTTTCTAAAAGTTATGTGTAGTGCTACAAGGTCTGATTAAAAAGTAGCACCATTACAACTATCGGAAGAAATTTGCATTTCTTAATCTTTAAAAGACACTCATATATATGAAAATTACTCTAAATAATGTTAATGATATTTATTATACAAAACTATATAATATGATGAATGATAGATTCTGTTCTGCTGACTTAATCTTTTCTCCACTGATACAGAACACAATTTATTTCAAAATGAATAATGCACATTTTTTTCTCTTCAGATAAGATCAGCAACTGTAAAAACAATTAATAATAGCAAAGTAAATAAAAAATTAAGACAATGTAAGAAACTTAATTTAAAGAGCAGCATAATAAAATATCCAAGTAAAATAATATATATATTTTTTAATGTACCATATTACATATTATTATAACTGCTGTAGAACAACGTACCCAATTTTGGGTTTACAACTACTAATGTTCAACTCTGTACCTTTGAAATTATGGAACCAATCCAGGGGCCCTACCATGAGCTCCATGGAATGAGATTCCATCTGGGAATGATGTCACGTTCGAACGGGAATTATTTTTCCCCACCACGAACGCCTTGGAAAGAGTTTCTTGGTTGGAATTGGAATAGGTTTCATTCCAACAGGTCTCCGGCACCTAGAATTGTCGCTCCAAGAGGGAATCAAAGGATTTGTTTATGATTTTAAACATGGCGCTCAATAATCTAATCGCTCGCGTTCAAGAGGAAATTAATCGAATTCCAAAGCGAGAAATTGAGAGATTTTCCGATCTTCATATGAGTGATAAAAGTTCTATTTCTCTGTATCGCGTTCAAAGTTTTTTAGAGCTTAGTGAAAAACATTATTCTTGGAGGGAATCATGAATTTTTGAGGACTAAATACAATATTTCGCAGATGAATGTCTTAATTTTTTTCTATTTCATAAGAGAAGATAACAAAATTTCTAAACGATAAATGTGTCCGAGCCATTTTCAAGACGATAATTAAAAGAGAAATGTTTTGTTTCATTAGAATGTGTGAACGAAAAGATACTTTCAGAGTTCACTAAGAAATTACGGCAAATTAAATATAATTATGCTCTCATTATATGATAATTGTTACTATTTTTATGTTATATTACCTAGGATATATTACTTGACCAATACCTTTTTTTGAAGTTCCAATCATTTCTTTTATTAATTTTCTTTCGATGAACTTTTAATTCAACAGTATTTAACATTATTCCGAACAATAGTTTTTTATACTATATACAAATAGCAGCAAATTTAAAGGAATTTGATACAAGCATGATGTATTATAAAGTAAACAATTTATTTATAATAAAAAATAATGGGAAAAGTAAATAGAATTAAAATTGCTTCGAAAAATATTTATGAAATATCTACTTATTTCTTCTTTTACTCATTTTAAAATTTTTTATTCTCATTTTTCCATTAAAATAAATATATACTATAAAAGCTGTGGAACTAGTTCCTTGAACTATAATTTGTAAGTATTTCAAACGTGAAATGATTTTACAAATCAAAAAATTTTTTTTTACACAAATCTATAAATTAATTTCTTGTGAACATATTTATTTAACTATCAGTAAAAACATTCACTTTAATAATGTAACAAATAAACCAAAGTAATAAGCAAAGTAGTAACTTTAGTAATTCATATTGTTACAAATTAAATTGAAAACTAATGAACTTTTCTGAAATTAAGTTAATTTCTAAGAGACCGATTGGTAATCGTTAATTTTTTGTCTGATAAAATTTGATTTCCTTCTGGCAATTAGTTTTTATTTAAAAACTAGTATAATTAGTCATCTATCTACATGCAGTACTCAGGCACGAAATTTTGAATCTTAATTCATTAAAATATGATCATTATTTTAAGAGTTGTACTCTTTAAAAAATATTTATAACAAATAGTGAGACGTATTAAAGTATATATCAGAAATATTTATTATGAAAAAATGGTTTTATTCTATGAATTATACATGTTAAATATGACAGTTTTTAATTAATAAAATTATATGTGTAATAAATTAAAGAATATTTCAAAGTATTCGCAGTTCATGTTTTTTTAGTCTAATGAAAACAAAAAAACATTATAAAAAGAAAACAATAAATCGTCAAAAATATTATCTAAATAGCAGAAGCTCGTTTCGTTTTACTCATGCGAATGCTGCCAAACTTACAAAGAAAATCTTAAAGAAATTGTGTGATTGGTTAAATTTTAGCCACGCCCTGAGAGAGAGAGTTATCATGGAATGTCTGATTCCAAGGGAGTGTTCATGGTACGGAATTGAACGTTCATGGAACCAAACTTTCCCAGTTTCCCCTTCCAGCCGGGAATCTTCATTCCATTCCCGGTAGCTCATGGTAGGACCCCAGAAGACAAGGCAACTCCAGGATTAGTACCTCCAGAGGTATGATTTGTTATGGGAACATGGAGGACTTTGAGACTCAACAGATTTAACATGCATCCGTCACCATTTACTACACGGGGAGTCTCTGGCCGTTATGCTAAAGCAAAAGTCGAACTGCATTGTGTTAAGGAAGGCATTATCTTGAGAATTTAATTCTTATGCCAAAACGACGGTTTGGTTAGATAGCACACTAGGAGAAAAAGACTAAAAAAATTTTTTACGGTCCTTCTGAATCTTTATCTTACTTTTGCAGGATAAAAACAACTACATAATCCAAATTAACAACTTATTATTTAACCTATTTTTAGTGTCAAGCTAGGTTGCCACTCACCCTGTATCAGAATTATTTCAGGCCCTCTGCGACAAACTTCCCTGGCATTACACATAATTTTTTTAAAAGATTATTTAAAGTAACAGAAACGTTTTTACAGAAGAAAGTATAGAATAAAAATGCATTACTTTTAAAAATTCTAATATTATAGACGCATTTCTCGCATTTTGTAGACGAAAAAAATGCACGAAATATTTCGACTTTGGTGAATCATAACAAAATTAAAGTTTATAAATAAATGAAACGATAATAAATTAAAAATCGCAAAATCTATGTAGTAACTCCTAAATAAAGATCAATGACGAAATCACGTGAATAGGACTCGTTTAAAAAGAGTCACTCAAATGAGTGTAAAACAGGATGTTCTTTAAAGGAAAAAAAAAAAAAAAAAAGACAGAAAGAACATAATTTCTAGAGGGAACTTTCTAACTTTCTTTATTTTTTATTTTCTATTATTAATTTGAGAACAGAAAAATCACTATTATTTCTTTTCTCTCTGATGCGCATAGAAAAAAACATTTCTTAAAAAATTATGCAGAAAGGAAAACCAAAAGTTTTCCATTCCCAAAATGAAAATTCTTTCAGCAAAAACTCTGTAACCTACTGCCACAATCCTGTACATATTACACACAATACAGAGGTGATTGTGACACAAAGTGAAAAACCCTGAAAACAATATAAATTTATATACCTTTCATATTCAACATATTTTTTTGAATTAATATTTATAATTAAATTATCTTCTAATGCAAAATATATCACACCTTTAGAGTAACTAAGCTTACTTCTAACAAGAATCGTGATATTGAACTTTTGTCAGGGTTCATACAGAGATCAGAAGAAGAAATCCGAGGCGTCCAAAATTTTAAGGACTTACAGTGGTGCAAGTGGCAAAACATGGTTTTGGAGCAACAAAAAAGCAATTTCGGAGCAGCAAAACAAAGATTTGGAGCATATTTAATAAATAAAAAAAATTAAAACAAGAATTTAATAACAAGAATTTTTAATTTTGTTCATTAATAACATACCTTATTTTTTAAATTTTTTTGAAGGTTCCTGCATTAACAAATTAAGTTTCTTTTTGGTATCTTCCAATGCTGTTAAATATTCTGCTATACTCGACTTAGCCTCAGATAAAAGGATTTGTCCGCTTTCTATAATCGACATGTCTTTATTATTTTACCCACCTTTTTTTTCAGCTGTGGCTAAGAGATCCTAAGAAGCCTTCAATTTTATTTATATATTTTTTAAAATCAATTTCAGCAGCTTTCAATCTGCTTTCCTCAGCTTCAGTGTTTTCACAATCTTTGCGCTTTCTTTTTTCTCAACCTCTAATCGAGTAGTGCCTCTAATAAACCATTAACACCATGGGAATTTAAACTTGCCCTATTGTCAAGTAGCTTTTTGTTCACACTAAAACCTCTTTCAACATCAGCATTCCCATGTGGTACGCACAAATGAGCTTTAAAAAGCTTTGTTAAAAGAGGATATTTGATATTTCCCAAATTATCTTTCTTCACAAAATAGTTTTTCCAAAACACATCAATTGGTGCATATTCATTTGAGTCAGAAGAATAACCTTCTGGTTCTCCATGTAACCTCGTCCATTCATCAAGTAGCAAGGATGCCTCTTCAGGTTTTATAATGGATGGGGTTACTGTTGCCAGATATCTTATTGACTTAATAGAAGTGTCTTCCATTCTCATTATAGGATGCAACACTTTAAGATGGTGCAGTAACCTATTTTCAAGAGGCAATTCTTTTAATAACTTTTTTGCACATGCCAAGTAAAAAGACCTGGCTTTTGTGATATCTAGTCCAACATCTATTGAATTTGAATTTTGCCAAATTTCTGCATTTTCTACATCTATGATTTTAAGTCCTTTCCTGACAAACTAAGAAAAGCAGAACTCTTTAAAAAACGCCTTAACAATGCTTTAACTAGAGACACCACTTCATCAAGCAGCTGGTGAATCAATGGTGTCTCAGTTTGGAAAAGACCTAAAAATTTATTTAATATAGCCGAAATATTTCTTAAAAAAAAAGAGCTTTTGGCAAAAGCAATTTAAATAAACTCAATATTGAGTGGCTCATACTTTATTTTAAATTAATAATTACTTTATTTAATTCTGTAAAAGGTAATTCAAAACTCTAATTAATTTAACTATTATTTAAGGTTATCAAAAGTATTTTTCTTAAAATTTAAATAAATGTTATTTGTAATAATATATTCAACAAAACATTAACAAGATCAATATTGATCATACTGAATTTATAAAAATATGTAAAGAATTAATCAAATTAATTTATATTACAAATGTAAATTAGTGAATGGCCCCTAATAAATTTTTATTAAAATTGGCTACCTAGTACAGTATTTCTTTAATGAAATGATTACACTCATAATATTTAACAAATCTGTGATAATTAAAATTTTTTATATCAATTGTTTTAAATCAAATCTGAAAAAAGATTTTTTGCTGCATTTAAAATATTGAAAGCCCCTCTGTTCATACTTATTTAAAATCTTGCCTCGAAATATAAGTAAGTTTTTTTCTTAACAAATTAAAAGCACTAAGAATTTCGAAAGTAATAATACAATAATAAAATGCAGTAAGTAAAAAAAAAATATTAGTAAAAAAAAAAAAAAAAAATAATAAAGTAAAATAAATGTTTAAAAAACAAAATGCAATTAGTGGATGGTCCCTCAGGTAAAAATTTACGTTTAAGAAACTTAATTAATTCTTATCTTTATTAAATGAATAAAAGGGATATGGAAATTTTGAGGTTATGAAGCTTTGTGACTGCTCTCAGGATTAACATAAAAATATGTACTTAGTGGATGGTCCCCAAGTTAATTCAAAGATCATAGTACTAATCTATAGATAGAATAGCGCAAGAAGGCCATCAGCTTGCCATGGACGACGACGATGGCACTTCAATAACGATGAAATTAACAAGAGAAAGAAAATTTTCTTTTGCTATTAAAATTTGGCAATGTTTAGTTGGTCCCCGAAAATTCGAGAGAAGTTTCGGTTCCTTTTCTGAGGAAGAAAATGAAGCCTGAAATTGAGAATATCTTGCAAAATGAAGCAGAGTTGCACATGAGAGTGCAAGAATCCTTCCCACTGAATCCAGAGCAACCTCCCACATGGCAGTAGCTTGGTAGTTGCAAAATTGTGACTTGGCAATACCCATGGGAAAATATCCTTTTTGGCGCAATTTAAGCCAAATACTTGAATTTGGAGCATGTAAGCGCAGGTTTCCACAATTGGCGCAGATCGGCGCAGCACTTGTACCACTGGACTTATCAAAAATTTAAAAACTATGTGTAAAATATAACTAGAGTCTTTTTTTAAAAAAATTCAAAAGCAGTTAATTTAAGAAATTGCAAAAATGTATAGTTTGCACACTTTTTTCTAGCCATTTTGAAATAAATTTTGATTTTGTCAAACTTCATCAAGAAAAATAAAGTTATCACTATTACACATAAATACATTTTCCAGTTTCAAATATTTTAATAAATTCTTGTTAAAGTACAGATGTTAAAGATTAACATAATAACCTACCAATTTTATATTTTTAAATTTGAATACATAAGAAAATCTAAGGCATTTTATACACACACACACACAAAATCATAGTAAATTATTAATTAAGTTTGCTTGTAACATGTAAAATTAAAATTATTTGCTGTTATTTTTTTTCTTCTAACTCTTGCAATTCAAAAATGTTTTTTAAAAATTTTTTCTAAAAGGATTAGATTTTGAGAGCTAAGTTACATTATTTAGTTTCCCTGCTTGGACAGCAAATTCATCAGCGGACTTAGTAAGTTCATCTATGCTAATTCGGAAATCTAAGTAGTTCCAAGTACTCCTTGGAGAATTTTTTTTATTTCCAAGGAGTCTGCACAAAACCCTGATTTTTGAACAAACAAGATAATATCGAGAAAGTTTGACAAAAAGTCAAAAAATCACTTTCTCTGTACCCCAAAGTTTTGCACCAGTCTAGGAATACAAGAAAAACATGCAAACACAGTAGAATAAAGACAAGACAAATATAGAAGAAAAGAAAGAAAAATGCCATTCAAAAGTATAAAACAAAATAACATACTATTAAATATAAAGAAGCATAAACATACATTAAAATAAAAAAA
The DNA here is from genome assembly GCA_949128135.1 of Parasteatoda lunata. Classification (NCBI taxonomy): domain Eukaryota; kingdom Metazoa; phylum Arthropoda; class Arachnida; order Araneae; family Theridiidae; genus Parasteatoda; species Parasteatoda lunata. The sequence continues at coordinate 11,973,303 of OX421975.1, read as the reverse complement.
GCAAATACATTAGGAAAGTAAGAAATAAACTTACTTGAAATAACAAATATTTTTAGCAAAACTCACACAACTGCAAGACACAAATGAAATATAAAAACGAAAACCCCATATCTGCGTGGTTAAAAGAAAAAGGACAGCAGTTAAACAGGTAGTGACTTCACAAAATGAAGAAGTTGGTATTTAAAACAACTCACACGACTGCAAGACACAACAGAAATAAACTGAAATATAAAAACAACTCCCCCATATCTGCGCGGTTAAAATAAAAAGGACAGCAGTTAAGCAGGTAGTGACGTCACAAAACGAAAAAAACCTGACTGAGAGGAAAAGAACAAAATTGGAGTTGAAACCCAAAGTAAAAACCTAATAATACTTAATCATATTTTTAATTTTAAAATCAATATTACAAAAATTAAAAGGAAAACCATTATTCTTTAAATTTTTCAAAAAATTACTAGTAGCCTCTTGAAAACTTAAAACATTATTACAAATTTTATTAATTCTATTTAATTGAGAAAAAACTAACATTAAAATTGAAAGCTTTTCTTTTATCAAAAACACCAATTTTAATTTGTTGATCTACAATATCTATTTTGAAATCTAAATATTCAACACTAAAACAATTATCATTAGTTTTTTTCAAAACTAGTTCCTTAGGATAAATATTATAAATAAAATCATAATTATCACAATTAAATAAAATTAAATCATCAATATATCTAAAAGCTTTATAATCACTGAATTCTCTAGCTTTAGCTTAAAAAAAATGCAAAAAAATATTAGCAAAAGCACTAGAAAATGAATTACCTTGTGGAATCCCAATAGTTTGTTTATAAAAATTAATGCCATTAAAAAGAACATTCAAACAAATTAAACCTACAAATATCCATCCAGTAGGATTTATCAATATTTTCATTATATAAATATTTATCATAAATGTTACTACAAACATCAATGATTTGTACATGGAGTATACTAGTATAAGTATACAAATTTTCAAAATCAAAAGTATTAATTTTAGACACAACACTATTATTAATAAAATTTAAAACACCTATGTTACATCCTGATTTTTGAATCGTTCAAACGTTAACCACTAGATCATAAGAATACGAATCACAACGCGTAGCTTTTAAATCACATATATAAAAAAAAAAATTTAAAAAATAATCGATGTTTGATATTACAAACGTGAGAAAGCGAATTGCAAAATCGGACACGTGAACATTTAACATCAGGTGAATAAGATTCACCTGATGTTCGATATTAACAGATTGCACGCTGTACCAAATCATCTCGTTAACGGGAGTGAGCAAAATGTTGCCGGATTATCAGTTTTGATTCGCGGAACCAATTGCCTTGAAATATGCGGAATTCTATGATATTTGAGCAAAACTCGCATACACTGCTTCTAGTTTTTGAACCCCACAAAATGATACGAAAAACCCGGAATTCCAAGGTATCCCTGGAGTACAATCACCCCTGACAATATAAGAGGATACACACATTCACCTCACTCTTGTGAGCTACAGTAGGATAAAAAAGCTAATTTTAGTTGCTGGGAAAACTTAGAGAAATAAGGAACAGCTCAACATATATTGCTATAAAGTTTTTTTTTGGACTTTTTGCGACAAAACTCTCCAGCACTAATATCTTTCTGCAATGTACTTTCAGTGATAACCAAGAAGGTAACAAAAACGCTGTGTTTACAAAAACAAAAAAACATTTTTTTAAATTGAATATGTAATATTTTTTTTAATTCTAATATATAGGTGATATTTTCTTACTTTGAAAATCATCATCACATTAAAATATGAAATCTGCAGCAGTAGTTAAAGAAAAACAGATTAAATCACGCAAATCGGACTCTCCAGAAAGGTGTTACTCATATGCAAGGTTTCGTTTCAAGATTTGATTGTTGTAATAAATAATACCGTATAAAAAAAATATATCAAGCTTTAAAAACTATGTGGAAATCAGAAGCAATAACTGACAAAAAAATCGATAAAATGATTGCCTTAAAAAGTAAACGATCAAGTGAGCAATTTGATTTTTCCTTTATCTCCTGAAGTATATCCAGATATCTAAAAGCCATGAGAAAATCAAAGTCAATAATTGCCGAAAATGCAATCAAGATGGATTTACGATATCTGCATAAATTAAGAGCTTTAAAAAGTGATTTAAATGCGCGATGTAAATTTTTTTACTTCCCAAAAGAAAAATCTTTCTGATCTGTGACAATGTCGCCATGTCCCAGCGATTCTGCCGTGGGGATTATGCTTTGAGAGGTCTGCATTCTTTAAAAGTCAAAAATAATAAATAAAATTTCCAGTTTGTAAAGAAAGATGCTTAATTCCCTGTAGAGTGACAACCCTAAGATATAAAAAAATCAACTTGAGATCTTGTCTTAGAAATAATTTTAAAAGAAAAGCTTATTTTGCTTCAATCATTTAAAGTTATTATGAACATTCAATGCAAAATAATCAGGGTTGGGGTTTTGGACAGGAAATGTGGGTTTTACTGTCTTAAACCGTCCTAAACTGGGTAAAACTGTCTCAAAGTGTCCAAAACCTTGAACTTTGGTGAAAGATAAAAATTCTATGGGTGTAACCATTGTACACATAATATTTACATGTATCAATAAATATTTGATATTTTTTATACAATTTAATTTAACTTATTAAAGGAAAATAATACAATATAATAGGAAAAGGTTTATAATTTTTGAAGCTCCACAATTCATTGAACAACAAAAGTGAATACCTATTCCTTTAAATAGAAATATGCTTTTAATACTGATAAATAAGGACAAGGATTTTTGCATAAGGATAAATAATGCAATATTAAAAAATAATAATAATGATTTTAAAAAAATACTAAATTTGTTTAAAAATTAACCTTTTATTTTTCACAATATTTTTTTTAAAAAAATGTTATAATTTCTGCATGATAAAAAAGGCATCTATTTAAAAAAATTTTTTTTTTAAATATAAATATATTAGTTTAAATTGGAAATACAAAATAACTGAGAAATGCATTAACAGTTTTGAAGGGCATAACATCAGTTTCAGTTACTGGCGATGTATCACTACTACGCTAAAAGAATTGAACACAAATGAAATAAAAGTATTCTTGAATAGTACTATAGATAAATAAACCTGTTTATGACTAACCAAACACTTAGTTCCTAATAGTTTTACCTGTATGGCAAGGTCAAACTTTAGTTATGTACTATTGAATGAGAGGATCAATTGAACTTGATTACTGATTAATCCTCCTCTGTTTAATGTTTAAATTGAAGAGTCAAACAATATTAATAAAACATTATACTTTTAAAAACAAATATTTTCTAGTAGATTTAATTATTAATATGTTATTAGTTCTATGTTTATTTTAACTTTTAAATATTGTTCAAATAAAATTGTGACATAATTTGAGTAAAAGGGTTTTGGACAGTTTAAGACAAAGGGGTTTTGGACAGGACGGTTTAAACCGTGGATTAATCCATTCTGCCCTAAACCTTGCCAACCCTGAAAATAATATATAAATGTACAATAATCATAAATTTTATAATTTATAATCTAAAAACATGAATTGGGGAATTTCAACGAACATTGAAATTTTAATTTTATACCAGAAGAGTTTTTAAATGCTTAAAATAATACTCGAAATTAAATTTTATTATTAAAAAAAAGTCAAATATTTATTTTAATATGCAATAACAAGAGATACACTTTTGAATAATAAATCTCCCGTGTCATGTCCACTACCCTAATTCCCGTATAAACATTAAAAAAAAAAAACCATCTGATATTGCACAACACAATTCTGTAAACAAAAAACGATTATATTATTAACAATAAAAATATTAGCCTCTTTTAAACTATTTCAGGTGTAAGTTTTGGTTTGAAAAAAAAAAAAATTTATTTAACTTTTTATCAAGAACACTAAGTTAATAATATCAACTTACCATTCATTGGCATTTCGTCAATCTGGGTTGAATAATATTGTTCAATATCTCTTAATATTCTAATGTCATCATTTTTGACGAAGTTTATGGCAACACCTTTACGTCCAAAACGACCAGATCGACCTATCCTGTTAAAATATTAACCCACTATAAGAATACTGCTGACAACAACTACAATAAATTTACAAATAAAAAACATTAGCAATAAAGAAAATAATCCTATGAAAAATCCTATAAAGCTTCCTATAATCCTATAAAGCTTTAATTGTTAATACTGGTTTAAGCTTTAGTTTGCTTTACTTTTATGAAGTCCTCGGATCGAGAATTTTGATAGGGTGGAAAAAATGCTTTCTTTTATGCGCATTGAGTATTTTGGGTGATAAAAATGTACTTAAATTTGTCAGAAATTATAGCATTTCTGAAAAATGCTTTATTTTATGTATGTGAAATTTTTTTAGTTTGATTTTGAACAGTTTCAGGTGATATAGAGGCTCAAAACATTTCTGTGCCCAGGGGACCTGCTTGCTACTAAGACTGCCCCGTTTTTTTAGCATAACTGTCAATCAGGCAAATGAACACAACAATTACCAAATATCAAGGTAAAACTTTCTCCAATTTAACCTTGTAATTTTATAAGGTTCAAATTTAAGATGTCTGTTTATTTTGGTGGCAACATGTCAATTCAAATTACAGCGAATTAGGGCAATTACACTGATAATTACAAAATATAAAATCAACATAGTCTGCGCCAATTGAAAGAATCAAAAAATAATATTTTTCAGAAAAAGAGCAAGAAAAAAAAACTTAGTGTGTTCATAAGCTCTAGCTAGTTACAAATCAACAGTCAGCATGTGGTGCATGAACCATAGGTTATGCACACCTAGTGTACCCAGCACTAATTTCATCTATTGTTCATTAATGTCTCTCTAGAAATTACAAATACTTCTCAAATAGCTAAGCTCTTTCCCTTGACACAAGAACCCCCTAAAAGTCTTTACTGTCCACTGGAAGGAGGAATACTACCCACGCTGGTAGCCCATGGTTTAGATATTAAAAGTTGAAGGAATTTGGAGCTCCATGCCATAGGGCTCACCCAATATATATAAAAATGTTACCTGTGTATATACAATTCTCTGTTGTTTGGAAGGTCATAGTTGATGACAAGAGATACTTGTTGAACATCAATTCCTCTTGCCCAGACATCTGTTGTGATGAGAACACGCCTGAAAGACGAAAAAAGCACATTTTTAATTACGAAACACAATTCAATTGGTTACCTCCATGAATACACTTTTTAAAAAAATTTTATGCACATAAATTATGCAACAAAAAAATTTTACACATGAATATTGGTTTAATTGCTCATTTATGAACTCAACTGGACAGTCAGAAGAAGGCAGGTCAAAATGTTTATTTTAAACTTAGCACACCAATCACGAATGTTTTCTTTTTAGCAATGGTACTCTCTCTACAATAAACAGAAGCAGCTTTTTTCGCCTTAGATGATGAAAATGCTCACCTTTTTTCAACTTCATTAACATTTAATGATCTGAATATTCACATAGGAAAAAACAAAACAGATTCTAGTAGATAATGTTTAGTTTCATAAAATTAGGTCAAAAACATTTAATGACATAACAAAAGTTAAATTTATAAAAATGGTGGTCAAATCAACATAAGAATTAAAACAAGAAAAGCAGAATGTTACAGTAGATTACTATCTAGAGTAGAGAAATAAATAGTTATCGCCAAATAATATAAATACCGAATACATACCAGGGTTCGCCAAAGTGATCTATATAGACCCCCAGGGGTCTACTTAACAAAGGCGGGGGTCAATTAGGGGCCTAAGAAAAACAGTTTTTAATACCTAATTGAGATGTAACAATTATCGAACAATACTGTTAGGCTTCCAAGTAAAATCAAATTTATTTAGATCTTAATTGCTACGTAAGGATCATCAGTATTTTTCAAATATGCGACAATTAAAAATAAAAGAAGACTTGGAAATCTATACAGGTCATCTTCAAAAATTGAGCGATGATTTTAAATTGCGCTTGGTTGATTTGGAAAACATTGACATCCCTGATTCGATTATTGTGCAGTTTTCTGCTCAAATTGAAAACTTGGACATCAACCTGCAAGATGAGCTTGCTGAATTATTATCAGATCTTGAAACAAAGAAGATTTTAAAAAATTTAACAATAAGCAAATTTTGGATAAATATAAAGCAAAAATATGTAAAACTTTACAAAACAGCTCAGCCATTTATGCTAGCATTTCCAATTTCCTATATGGTTGAAGCCGGTTTCAGTCACTTAAATTCAATCTTAACTAAGTACAGAAATAAATGTGGAGTTTTGAGGAGATTTAAGATTAGAATTTATCAATTTTGAACCCAATATAGCGAACCTTGCAAGAAAACACCAGGCACACTAATCTCATTGATTAAGAAGCAACAAATCTGTAGTTACTTTACTTATTATTTCTACTTATTTATAATTAATTACTTATTTAATAAATATTAAAGTATTTAAATTTCAACAACATATTTTTCACAAAACTATTGTTACACAATGTACTATTACTTTTATAAATGTTTAGTCGATGATCAAAATAGTTTGGCGACCCATGTATTAGGCCAGAGGACGCCAAAGTGGTCTATATAGACCCCCAGGGGTCTATTTAACAAAAGCGGGGGTCGATTGAGGGTCGGCCCGAATCGGAAGGGTCGAAGAAAAAACAGTTCTTAATACGCAAATCACACATACCTAATTTAGTATGTAAAATTTGTGAATTTTTTTATAATCAACTTAATATCAGTTTCTTTATAGAACATAAATTAATAAATGTATATTTATTCAGTGAAACAAGTATTTACATACCAGCGCACAGTGGCACAAGCTCTGCACTTCTGGTTTATAAGCCATATGCATATGTGCTTTTGTCCAAATGTCACGTGCGACGAGCATTGACGTTACAAACGCAAATATCACACGCAGTTTCTTCAGCTATCTTTGCTAACTGTGAACAGTGTTGAATGTTTGTAGTGTCATTATTAAAACTTTTATAGTTTTGGATAATTAGTTATTGTTTTCGATAAAACCATTCGTTAAGTTTAGATATCAATTTTAATTATCAATACATGTAAAAAAGAAGGTAAGCATTAATAATATGGATTAGTACAGACCGGGACGAAACTATAGCATACTTTGTATTTTTTATACGAAAATTACAAAATTTTTGAAAATACTATTACTTTAATAATTAATTAAATGTACTATTACTTTAATAATAAATGTTTAAAATCATAAAATAAATGTACAAACACAGTATCTAATAGAGTTTTATTTTAATTAACAGAAAATTACTTTTATGGGGGTCGATGGAGATTTCGAAAAATTACATAGGGGTCACTGATCAAAAAAGTTTGGCGATCCCTGTATTAGGCAGTCGAGACTATTGAATTATAAAATCAATTAGAAGTACAGTAGAGCTCTAATTATCCGCAGAATTGAATGGCAAGAAAACTTAAAATACAAGGCAGAAACAGGAAAAAGTATTTATAAATGTATTCATACATGTTTATATAATTTAAGCATTAAACAGAAATGAAAGGTAAAGAAACTGAAACTGAAAGGTAAAGAAAAAATAGTGCACAGTACATTCATAAAAAAGCTTGAGTTGCCAAGAATAGTGATCAATATAACAGGGTTGCCACTCAAATTTGGAAAAAAAAAAAAAAAAAACTCCCGGTACATATTATATGCATTATATTAAGAGGAAACATACAATAACTGTGCTCTAGAGGCACCTATATTAGCCTAGCTATACTAGTTTCAATTGCTGGAAAAACTTAAAATATGGAACAGCTTAACATACTTAAAACAAGAGACGAAAATAAAAAATAAAATTCACTGTATTTTCCCAGTTTGTAAGAAAAAACTCACTGTTATTATAGGTGATTTTTAAATTTCCTGTGCAGCGGCACCTCTGTATTATTTTAGATATGTTCACAGAACTTGCTAATAATCTGGGTGTGTAGCTAAATCTTTCAACAAAAAATAAGCCCCTTTTAAGCACTATATTCACTAACAAAATAATTTTCAAAAACCTTACATGATCATGATAAAATAGTTTTCGACAAAAGACTCTTTCTTGATTACAATAGCCACCATAAAAAGATAGAGATTTTTCGGATCGATTTCAGAGGGAGGAAAATGAAGCCTGAAATTGACAATCTCTCGCAAAATGCAGCAGAGTTACACATGGTAGTGCAAGAATAATTCCCACCCAATACACGCACATGCAGACCTGCAAGCATTTCATCACAAATGCAAAATGATTGGCACTTAAATGTGCTACAGAACAACAGTAAGCGGAAATGCATTTGGTTTGAATGAAACCTGAAATTGAGAATATCTTGCAAAGAGTTGCACAAGAGAGTGATCTTACCGAACTCAGCTCAGCAGATGAGCACGTGGACTTGCCAATATTTCACCAAACATGTGTAAAATGATAGGTGCTTTCATACGTTATAGATAGATGGGACACCGAAATAGACTGTGGATGAATGATTTGTGAAAATGTTGAATATAACAAAGTAAAAACTACTCTTTTGCATAGTATGGTGGCGATAATCGATATAATAAAGAAATGAAATCTCATTTTCGAAAATGGAAAATTAAACAATTTTTTAAAACACCCAATAAAAAAAGCACCTCTAAGGGCTTTTAAGACACAAAAATAAGCACCTTTAAGCACTTTTTTAAAATGCTACACACCCTGTCTGCATCACTGCAGATAATCCGGGCTGTATCGTAGTAGCATATAAATATGGCACTTACGTTGATCCGGAACGGAATTCCTTCATAATGGCGTCTCTCTCCTTTTGAGGCATGTCACCATGCATTGAGGATACAGTGAAATTAGCTTCCCTCATTTTCTCTGTCAGCCAGTCAACCTAAAGACATTTATATTAAAAAATGATCCTCAACAAAATACAGTATGTAAAATACAGTAATAACTTCATTTCATAAATTTCTCACCTTCCTTTTTGTGTTGCAAAAAATAACAGCTTGGGTGATTGTGAGAGTGTCGTACAAATCGCACAATGTGTCCAACTTCCACTCCTCGCGTTCAACAGCCACAAAAAACTGCTTAATACCCTCCAGTGTCAATTCATCACTAAAAAAACAAATGAATGCTTCTAATTAAAAAATAAATATATATATGAAAAAACTACAACATAAAAAGATTTAAAGAATATTCATTGCAATAAGCCTGAAAAGTAGACTGAAACAAACAATTTAACAATCAACCAGGCTCATTGCAAAATCAGGTTTGCAAGGAAGCTGAATTTTTACAATTATTAGGCTACAATATCTGGTGTATATTTTTGAAAAAATTATAATTTGGAACATATACATAAATGATTGATAAAATTACTTCAGCTTGCTCATACATATGTATCCAAGGTGAAATTAATTTAAATGTTTTTATTGAAAAATTAAAAAATGGAACATATAGTCTGTCAATGGTTACAAGGTATTTCATTGATAGTGTGGGGGGCGAAGTTATCGACCATGCCAACAGTCATCTATCAAAAGGTACCTCTTGATTGACTCAAGTTAGCATGTCTTATATACCAGTGAATAGATGTTTAATTTTCATAGTGGTAGTTACGCCACAATACTCCCCCACCAGAATTTTATCAGGGATAGAATTCGACGAACAGATACCACAGTTGCTGTACTTGTGACAGACCGGGAGAAAGAGTCACCGGGTTGCGTTTTGAGTGCTGAATGTGAAAGGTGTATTAACTTCACAGTAGTAGTCGCTTCTGTGTTGCCATTAGCAGTCGAATGTATGTAGGCACAGACATTATTGCGTTTAACCGAGACGAGACTGAGTAGCAACAGCGTGTGGAGGAGGATAATGCAGTCACAAATATCAAGCCAACTGTTCAATGTGGACTATCTATCGAAGTAGGCGTTACCAGATCGAAGTGGGCGTTACTGCATATTCAAATCACATCCGGAGGTCACCAACGTCGGGGGCGAAGTTATCGACCATGTTAACCGTCATCTATCAAAAGGTACCTCTTGATTGACTCAAGTTATGCCTTATATATCAGTGAATTGATGTTAAATTTTCGTAGTGGCAGTTACGCCACAATAGTGTACATTTAAGGTGTGGTTATTTCAAGTAGGGCTGTTGGGTCAATATCTAATTGGCCCCGGTCAGTGAAAGAAAGGAAATAAGGGTATAGAGAAGCTCCACTCTTTGAAATGCACTATTTCTTGTTTCCATAGCAGAAGACAACCTTAGACTTTTTGATGAGGGGAGTTTTTTCTATAGACAAACTATACACTTAATTACAGAAACAAAAAAAATTTAGGACAGCACATAAGACAAGCCAGGGATGGAAAAAAAAAAAGAAAAAGAAGGAGGAAGAAAAAACTTAATCTAGTTATAAATCTTAACCTTTAATTAGGTGTAATTTTTTACAGGGCAAATACATAGTATATTTTAAAGATAATGAAATAATTTTACTAAATCTATAATCAGGATTGCCTCTCAAAATCTTTCAACAAAAAATAAGTACCTTTTATGTACTTTTTAAGCACTCAAAAATATTTTTAAGCACTATATACTTTAACAAAATGCAAAATAATTTTCAATATATGATAAAATAACTAGTAACTAACTAAGAACTCTCTTTTTTATTATATTAGCCATTATAAAATGATCAAGAGATTTTTTGGTCTGATATCGGAAGGTGGAAAATGAAGCCTGAAATAGAGAATATCATGCATAATGCAGCAGAATAAGAGTGCAATAATCTCACCAAACTCACTCAGTAGACGTTTGGTAGTCACCAAACACGTAAAATGTTTGACGCTTTCATATGCTACGGACGGACAGTACACCGAAATAAACTGCGGTTGAATGAACAGTGAAAATGTTGAACATTGTGAAAAGTACGCTTTTGTGTAATGCATGGCGAAAATCGACACGGGAAAAAAAAAAATCTCGATTTGGAAAAGGGAAAATTAAGCACTTTTTAAAAACATACAGTGAAAAAAGCACCTATAAGGGCTTTTAAAAACAAAAATTGAAAATAATGCACCTTTAAGTACTTTTTAAAAATGCTATGCATCATGCTGCATTCTCCCGGTACACATTTATTATACAAAATATATTAAGAGGAAACAACAATTACTGTGCTCTTGAGTGAGCTATATTGGGGTAACTATACTATACTAGTTTTAATTGGGTATTTCAGAAGGGTCACTATTTTTAAAAAAAAAAATAAATAAAATAATCCTGCCATGTTCTTTTGGGAGGACACTGAGGATACAAAGTAATTGAAGAATTTTTATAAATAAATGTTAGGATAATTTGAGAAAAAAATATATTTAAAAAGGTATAAACTATATTAATAGCTATAGCTGTATAGCAGGGGTGGCCAACTAGCGGCTCGCGAACCATATGCGGCTCTTTGAAGTATTATTTGTGGCTCTCGATAAATGTACCTGAGTTCCTTTTTTATATTTGTGCTATTATATTTTAATATTTTTCTGCATCCATTTGAAATTAACATAATTCAAGGTGAGTTTTCCATTTCCAATATAATTATGACCCAAAAAGCATCTGAAGAATTAGAATCAAGCCTTATGGCTAAAAGGCTGAATGATGGAGAAATAGATATTGCTCTTATACAAGAGCCTTGGACCCGCAAGGGTAGAATAATGGGTCTCAATGTTAAAGGTTTTAATATTTTTTATGATACCTGTTGTGACCTCCCCAGGACCTGCATTGTAGCTAGGTCTAATCTAAATGCCCTTAATCTTGTTAACTTTCTTAACAGGGATTTAGCTGCTGTAAAACTGAAATTCTATGACAATAAGACAATCTCTGACTTTGTCATAGCTTCAGCTTATCTCCCGTATGAGGAGAAGGACCCACTAGCTGACACTACTAGGGCCCTAATTGCCCACTGTGGTTCAAGCTATAGATTCATCTTCGGCTGTGATGCAAATGCTCACCACACAGTGTGGGGTAGCAGTAATTGTAACCAGCGGGGGGATGCACTAATGGAACACATTTTAAATCTTAATTTGTATGTCCTTAATAAAGGCAATGAACCCACCTTTGTTACCTGTAACAGAAGGGAAGTCATTGACCTTACTTTATGTAACTCTAGTTCAATAGATTACGTTACTGATTGGAAGGTATCTGGAGCAGTTACTGCTTCAGATCACCAACTAATTACTTTTTCTATTAAAGGCCTCTCAGGACTGAAGGTCGTAAGGAGGAATCCCAGAACAGCTGATTGGGGTTCCTTTAGAGCAGCTCTGGAGAGGAAGATGGGGAGCTTCTCTGGTAAGTACAATAATGTTAATGATATAGAGTGGACTGTTGACCAAGTGCAACAGATCATACTCGATTCATATCATATTTCTTGTCAGGTTACGTCTACTAGCTCCCCAAGGCGAGTTCCTTAGTGGTCTTCTGAGCTTAGTAAATTACGTAAGAAATGTAGGAAGTTATTTAACAGAGCAAAGAAATCTGGAGAATGGCAGACCTACAGAAACGCTCTAACTGCCTATAACAAGGCCATCAGAGCAGCCAAACGTCGCTCATGGCAGACTTTCTGCGATGGCATTAACACTACTTCTGCCACCGCAAAGATTGCAAAAATTCTTACCAAAGACTTCATATGCAGTTTAAATGCCATCCGTCTTGCAAACGGAAGATACAGTGAATCAGGGGAAGAGGCTCTTGGAGAACTACTTGCAGCACACTTCCCTGGATCTCATCCTGTGGAGAATGATAATCCACATACTATTACCACAACTACTTGTAATAGGAATGACTGGGAGGCGGCCAAGATGGTGGTCTCCTATGATAAGGTTGTATGGGCCATAAAGACGTTTAAGCCCTACAAGTCACCAGGAATGGATGACATCATACCAGTGATGCTTATTCAGGGGGTGAATATATTGGCCCCTACTCTATGTAGGATTTTTCGATCCTGTATAGCATACTGGTATATACCACTCTCCTGGAGGAATACCAGGGTGATTTTCATACCAAAACCAGGTAAGGAGAATTATTTTGAGGCTAAATCATTCAGACCAATCAGCCTAACTTCCTGTCTGTTGAAAGCGATCGAAAAGCTAATCGACAGATACTTCAGAGACACTGTGCTCATGGAAAGGCCACTGTCCTCTACACAGCATGCCTATCAACCAGGCAAATCCACAGACACTGCTCTGTATGAGCTCTCCTATCTGCTTGAGAAATCTATAACAGATAAGGAATTGGCTCTTGCGGTATTTATTGATATTGAAGGTGCATTTGACAAAGTCCCTCTCGAGACTGTCATCAATGCACTTAGGAACAGAGGCATAAACACAATTATTACCAGGTGGATAGCAAATTTGCTATCCTCTAGGTATGTCTGTTCCTCTCTATTGGGTGCAAGCATGAAAGTGCATGCAACCGCTGGATGCCCCCAGGGAGGGGTTCTGTCCCCTATCCTATGGTGTATGGTAATGGACTCCTTGTTAGTTCGGTTAACTGCTCTTCGCATTCCCTGTATAGCAGGGGTGGCCAACTAGTGGCTCGCGAACCATATGCGGCTCTTTGAAGTATTATTTGTGGCTCTCGATAAATGTACCAGAGTTCCTTTTTTATTTTTGTGCTATTATATTTTAATATTTTTCTGAATCCATTTGAAATTAACATAATTCAAGGTGAGTTTTCCATTTCCAATATTATTATGACCCAAAAAGCATCTGAAGAATTAGAATTAACAGAGATGCAACACGATCAAGCTCTATAATTAAAATATAAGTTGACGTTGATTACGGAATTTTGGAAATTTGTACCAGAATCAAAGTGTCCTGAATTAAAAAAAGCTGCTTGTCGAATTATTTCAATATTCGGAGCAACGTACTTATGTGAATCATTTTATTCAACTTTTAAAATTCATGAACTCCAAACACCGATCAGTATTACAGTATTAACTAGCCAGTATCTCAAAGAATTACTGAGAAGTGCTGTCACCAATTATTCACCAAATTTTAAAGAATCATCAAGAGAAGTAAAATAAAATGTGTTTAATTTTTAATATTTAAATTCAATACACATATTTTATAACTTTATTTATGTGTTTTCAATAAATATAATTTCCGTAAAAAATATTATTTTGATACCTTTTAAATACGAATTTAACTAAGGCTTGCGAAAAATTTAAAATTTTGAAAAACAGCCCAACTGTCAAGGAGCTTGGCCAACCCTGCTAAAAAAATATGTAATAGATAAATAGTGTGAATATATTAATAGCTGTTGTAACAATAGGAAAAAAAAAAACCTCCTATATATGGGTTTTATTGGGAGGACACAGAGGATAGGAAGTAATTGAATACAGTAGAGCGCTGATTATTCGAACCATGTCTGAATGTGTTTTTATTATTATTATTTTTTTTAAAGTTTAGAATACTTTTGGTTTATCGACAATTTTTCTAAATTTAGAAGAATGAATTCTATATATCCACTACACCTAAATACCATATTTAATTTACAACCTTTTTTAGCAGTTTTCTTATAGTAGCCAATACATATATGTATTGTTATACAGTTAAACCTACATACCCCTTTAGCCCACTTCAACTGAAAATTATTTTCCAAGAATATGAGCTTCAATTTGACAGTCTACAATGGTTGGAATGAGGAAGGAGTTTATGAATAGATATGTGCTGAAGTTCTACAATTTGGGGATAGTTACTTGTTACTTATGGTTAATGATTACAGTGCTTGGAATCTTAAACCATGGAATAAAATTCTTAAAAAAAAAAAAAATAAAAAAAAAACGAAACTTGAAACAAATGAAAAGTTTCTAAACCAGTAGATCTTTCTGATGTCAAAATGCCAGGTTATACAGCAGAAGAAATAGAAGACTGGTGTCGAGACACTGAAAACGCCCCAGGATTTCAAATTTTAAATGATGATAAAATTGTTGCTGAAATTTTGAAAGAAAATCGGAACTCCGCAGACGAAGAAGTAGGTGATCAAGTTCAAGATAGTGGATGTTCTCATATAGAAGCATGCAATTCATTAGATATTGCAATGAATTAGCTAAAACGTCAAAATGATGTTGATCCAGTTCAGTTGATTTATTTAAAGAGAACAAGGGATATGGCTGCCTAAAAAAGAGCATAATCTTTGAAACAAAAGTCTTTGCTGGATTTCTTTTGCAAGGGAAAATAAAGAAAGATGTGGTAAAACCAGTAATTGATAAAAAAAATAATTATAAAAAGCTGAAATATGATAAAAATAATTCAAAATAAAAAAAAAAGTTTAAAATAAAAAATAAATAAAAAATATTTAAAAATTGAAAGAAAAAAAACTTTTTAACACGTCAGAGATATTTTAGATAGTACTGACAGTCCTAAGCCTAGAAAAAGTGTGAAGGAAAGTTAGTGCATAAATAATAATACTTTAAACTAGATTTTAAACAACTTTCCAATTATCCGAACTTTTCATTAACCGAACCACGTTCGTTCCCGAGCAGTTCGGATAATCGGGGCTCTACTGTACAGTCAGCAAAAAAAAAAAAAAAAGATATCACCCTGAATAATTTTCGTTCTAATGATCGGATTTTCACGAACTAAGTGTCAATCTTAATGGTTCCTGGGGGTGACCTCAAATATGCTAATTAGTTAGTGCTAACTATTAATTAAGTTACGAAATCAGACACAAAAACGTACTTTCTCTGAATAAACATACATTTTTTTTTACATATTTGGATTCCTTATCTTCTAAATATAGGGGGTAGCCGCAATCTGGGAAATGTGGTCCCCATAGTTTGGTCAGGAAAGCGATTCAAAGTTTGAACCCCTTAATGTTAATTTCACTTTTTGCGTTTTCCGTCATATTTTAAAAACTAATGAAGCAATTCAAAAAAATATTGCACCAACTCATAAAACGCATTTACCCAAAGATAATTTCATGAAAAAAATAATTTTTAATAATTATTAATTATTTTTTATTATTTAATTAAAGAGAGGATGAAAAAATTTTGAATTATAAGGTATGGATTTTTTTATACCATATTAATCTACATGCTTTTCAATTGAAAAATCTAAAGTTTCCACTGTTTTTACTTATTAGAAGATGAGAAAAATTAAAATTAATTATTTAAAAAAAAATAATTTGGCGACAATGAAAAAATGATTAAATGGGGCGATTAATATTAAAATGTGATAAACTTACGAAGAACTTGATTTAGCACGTGTGGCGTAAAATTTCATTCATATTTTTTTCGCTAATAATCGTTTGCTAATCTTTTCATATTTATTTTTTTAAAAATATAAAATACAATGTTTCTTTTTTTAGATTAGATTAGATGAATAGATTTTCTTCCTTTAAAAATCTATTTGAAATTAAGTAAAGAAATTTGAATAAAACATTTTATTGAATAAAAAACATTTTATTCAACGAATGTCGAGTTTTATAAAAGCATGCTTTTGATAGAATATGATTATACACCAGATTGTGCTTATTTAATGTGATTATTTTTTAGTTTTTTTTTCTCAATAACTGATACAATTACAATAATATACATACGTATGAATAGATTTGGAATAAAATATTTCTCAGTTTCTTGTATATATTTTTTATGAATATTAATAAAAATACGTAGTAAACATATTTAAGCATATCTCACATCATCGCAAATTTCTCAACATCTTATATATCATGTTAATCTTAAAAGTAATTTTTTAATCACCTGTCCGGAAGTGTTTCGCAGAACTATTTTACCAAATTTTAGCATTTTTAAAAATTTTATTCTTTACCCTACTACAATTATTATTTTTTCATTAATATACTAAATCAAATTTTTTAGTACTTTAATTTAGATTTTCTTTAAAGTAAAGTTCCTTTTTACATTATAGTCAAGTTTTTTTTAAAAGAATTATTGTCTGCTAGCTAAGAATAAAGCCTTGTTAAGAAATTAAAAATACTCCGGTGTTTAAAATTATTTAATGCAAAACAGCTGATTATTTACTAAGCATACTATTTTTTTCGAAAAAAGAATATAAATCATTGATTGTCATTTTTGTTTTGTTTCTTGTGACTTCAACATAGATTATCTAAAATAGTGTCCATGTTTTATAAGTTACTACAAAGAGTATAAAGATACCGAACATAAAAAGCTGTCAAATACGTAGCCAAAACTTTTAAGTGTCTTAAAATATCTCAGTATCTTAAATGATTCTTTCTTTATGATTCCGTGTAGATTTTTTCCGGATAATATACTAAACTATTTTGTTCAATTTTTTACTTTAGCACGATATTATTGTAGTATAATTTGTTATCAGGAACAATGCCTTATTTTGTTTAGCAGGAAACACTAAAAATTGAAATTTGTAAAAAGTTTCCGAAGCCGTGCGAATTTTAGAATCATCTGATTTAAAAAATGTAATAAAAAATACGTAAATTTCCGAACTTATTTTGATTAAAAATAAAAAAATAATAAAAAACGTGGCAAGAAGGCTAACATACTTTTTACAGAACTGTGAAAACCAGTTTTTCCTATAATTCGTCAAAAGAGGATAAAAATGATATTGCTCCAAGGGACCTACTCAATAATTTCGCTATTTCCAGAATGAAATCTGTTTGATCGAAACATATTTCCTTGAAAATAAAAACGGGGAAAAAATTAACTTTTATTATTTATCTAAGCTTATTCCATTCATTTAATGATAGCGGTATCAAGGTTAAGGATATGCGATGGAAGCCCCGTTTACTATTATACTATAAATGTGTTAAATCATATTGCTTGAATAATTTATTTTAAGCTTATTATTTAATATTTTTAAGCAAATAAGGGTGTAAAAATAAACTCGATCAAAATACTCCGAAAGTATACCCTAAAATATTTGTAGAATAAACTTTGGAATCTATATATACAAAATACCTTTTCAAACAACTTCGAGTAGGACGGAAACGCTAACTTGTTTAAAATAGTTGTCCTTGTAACTATTTAATTTCGATTTCTGGTGCTAGGGGACATTCCATTTTCACATTCGACTTTTGAAATTTCAATTGTAAACGGAACTTTTTTATGTCCTTAAATTAAAATGTTAAGGCTTGCAGCAAAAAAAAATTTACTGCATTGATTTTTTTACAAAATAGCAAATAATTATTTTTTTAATCTAAGAACCTGTGCCTATAACTTAAGTAAAACTTATTTTAATATCGAGTGAAATAATTTAATATATTGTGTATTTAAATAGATAATCCCAAGAAATTGAATTGAAAATATAAAAACTTCATTGATTTAAAAATTAATAGATGATGATAAAAATAGACATGTTTTGAGCACAATAATAAAAGTCACAAGTTATTCAAGCTTGACAAGTTTTGAGAATGGGTGAATATATTTGAACGCTCGAAACATGTCGACTTTTACTTCCCTCTTCATATTTTTTAAAGCCAGTTGAGTTTTTATCATCAATTATACTGTTTTACATTAGGGTCTTGATCCTTATTTTGATAAGGTTTTTATACTCGTTAAAGTAAACACATGCATTTTCATATTTTAACAGGAATTATGTGGTCTTTAAAAACATAAGAGCATCAATATTGTAAAAGTTATATTTAACTTGGTTTAAAATTAAAATTTTGAGACCAGATATTTTGAGTTAATGAAATTAAATATTTTATCTTTTAAGTTTTCGTGCCCCCCTTTTAGTATCTTAAGGGTGTCTTGGAGCCTGTTCCTGCTACCTCGGCCCCAGACTTCTCCCCCTCTTCAGTCAGGAAAAACTTCAATAAGACACTCCCACAAATATAACCAGGTACTTTTCTTTCCCCCAAGTAGTACAGTTAAGTCGTCAATCATGTCAACATTGACAACACCCCCATTTCACACTCTTTTTACACTTTTTGGGAGGTCTGACCCATAGAGTTGGACCATAGAGTCTGACCCTATGGTCTGACCACGGCGGTCAAGCCTTACTTCAGAAAAGGACTAAGTAAAAGCAGGAATTTCTTATTCTTCTGGTGAATGAAATAATTTCTTTTTTTTTTTTTTTTAAGTAATAAAGAGTTTTTTTTTTTATAACAAATAAATTAAACTTCGTGAAATCTTATCAATTAAATTAATGTAAAATTATAAATTTTAATAAAGTATAAAATTTAATTTTATAAATTTCAAATTTATTATAATTCTTTCACTTCATTATTCACTCTTTAAATTTTATTCAAAACTGTTACATGCGTAGTGTTTTAATTTTCAAACCAGGTTCTACTATTCACTGTTACTTTTTTCCGTTTTTTTTTTAAATTTAGATATTGCAATGTTTTTTAGCTTAAATTCTAAGAAGATTCATTAAGCTTATATGTGCTTTGTGTTTTTTCTACAATTCTAAGTAAAGTTATCATTGTTATTTTAAAGTTATCATAGTTACTTTCTTTTCCTTCGATAGTTTATTGTCATCTCAACAGCACTCACAAAAAGCAACATAATATGAAATTCAAATCAAACGACTAATCTATATATATATATATATATTGATTACGCTAAATATTTTATTAATTACATTTTCAAAAAAATAAGAGAACCATGCAAATAAAATAAAAAAAACTCTTTCCTTTCTTTTTGTTTAGAAAACTAATTATCCCACAGATGTTTTTCAGTTTTCGAAAAGAAAAATGTATTCTGTAAATGTCATGAGAAATAAAAAATTTTTTTTAAAATTGATGGATATCAATCTTTTTAATCATCTTAGCATCGCATTTTACTAAAATTAAATATAATTTTTTTTAAAAAAGTTACAATTCCTTCTACTAATTATCCCACAGATAGTTTTCAGTTTTCGAAAAGAAAAATGTATTCTGTAAATGTCATGAGAAATAAAAAAATTTATTTAAAATTGATGGATATCAATCTTTTTAATCATCTTAGCATCGCATTTTACTAAAATTAAATATAATTTTTTTTAAAAAAGTTACAATTCCTTCTACTAATTATCCCACAGATAGTTTTCAGTTTTCGAAAAGAAAAATGTATTCTGTAAATGTCATGAGAAATAAAAAAATGTATTTAAAATTGATGGATATCAATCTTTTTACTTAGCATCGCATTTTACTAAAATTAAATATAACTTTTTTTAAAAAAGTTACAATTCCTTCTACTAATTATCCCACCGATAGTTTTCAGTTTTCGAAAAGAAAAATGTATTCCGTAAATGTCACGACAAATAAAGAAATTGGTTTAATTTCGATGGATATCAATCTTTTTACTAATTGTCGCATTTTACTAAAATTAAATATAACTTTTTTTTAAAAAAAAGTGATAATTCCTTCATACAATAAATGTTTAAAAAATATAAAAAAATGTATGCATACAAAACATAGAAAATATCAAATTAATGACCAGGTTAATCAAAAGAGGAAATCTCCACTCGACATGTTTTTGGATGAAAACTGCGATTTGTACTGTTGCCTTATACATAAATCGTCCACAGAATTAGAAGAGGAAGGATTTTGAAATTATCAGATTTTTCAGTCTTTGTTATCATTTATTTATTTATTTTTTTACTTTTCTGTTTTTTCTCTATCGCTTCCATTATGTACTCGGGATCTCGGATAGTCATTGATCTGGTATATCTGGGAACCAGGATTTCAGGCAACAAACAATCAAAGTAAAATCTTCTAAGTTTCTCTTCCATTTCAGTTGCCCAAAACAAGTCATCTCTTTCAATTTTTTCAACTTAAATTCCCTTTGTGGTCCAAAAAGTAAAAAAGCAGAACTTGGCTTTTGTTACGTGTAATTGTCCGTGCACCTGAAAATAAAAATTGTGTTTTTTTTTTATTTCTGTAATACAAGATTTTTCTTTGTTAGTCTTCCAAAAGGTGAATTTTCTGTCAAGTATAGCTTCATTTGGAAACAAATTCGTACATGTCAGAGGACACTTAACTTCAACAATACAATCAACAATTCTTCAACCTTTATATTTATGCGTTAAATTATTCCACCGCATTATTAGTGGAATTATAAAGCAAGCTTCTGGCACGGTTTGTCAATTTCCCTATAATTTCCATGATTTTAAACAAAATCCCACTTTCTTCTAATTCTGAGATATGATTTACATTATCTCTATCATTACAAAAGTAGGAAGCACAGTATGTATGGTCTCCAAAAACATGTCGTGGAGCGTTTTTCATATCCTTTATTAGATCAGCTTGTGCATTTAGTTGATATTTTCTATGCTCTGACGCCTTTACAATTGCATTTATTAATCTAAGAATTCTTTTGTCTAGCAATTGTAATTTGCGAACTGCGGCATGTCCTAATTTTGTATTTCTTGCTACCTCTTTCAATTTGTTACAGAAATTTTGGTGGTTCCGACATTCAATTCTTTCAACGTCGAAGGTGCCATGTGGGTTAGCTTCCAAAACTTTTTTGTACACATTACTGTCACCGTCTCCAATCATGGCTACATATTTCACACCATGTAATGTCATACTTTGAAGGAAGCCTTGAACAATAATGTTTGCTTCCATTGAGGTAGAGCTGCCTTCCCAATTCTTATAACAGTAGGGGAGGCTACAGGACACTTTAGCCTATCCTATTTATTACCCCCTAAATTTTCTAATTCATAATCATAATATTTAAAATAGGCGGACATTTTTATAGGGAATAATAGATAAAATCAGCATATTTTAATTAATCAAAATTCTTATTTTTATATTAATAAAATCGTTTTTATTTGACATATTAATAAAAATATTTTTCAAAACAATTATCATAATAATAATAACAAAATTCACAATCATATCTACCATCAACGATCCCATGATAATCGAGATAAGTAAAAGGGATAGGATCATCTTTTACAACATACTTAATAATTTCGTGTCTAGTTTCTTTAGTTAAACAATCATTTTTTAAAACTAATTAGTTTCATCGTTATCTCATATCTAGATTTATTCAAACTCTTTATAGGATATTCCCGAACTTCCAAATCATTTAAGTATCTCTTTGAAAACTCCATTATTTTAACTTCTTTTTATTTAGAAACATTTTTTAGTTTTTTTACTCGTTTATTACTCGTGTTACATTTTTACTCGTGTATTATGACAAATTTCAGAAAGAGTATACAAGCTATCTTTTCTTTGTGTGATTTATAAAATTCTTCTGGTAATATATTGTTTTTATTTTTTATTAAAAGACAGAAATCTATTTTAGAAACAAATTCTATTACAAAATCTTTATCAATATCTTGATATTGTATAATATAATCCCAATTTACATAATCTTGAAATTTTCTTATAAGGTCCATTGATAATTTTTGATATCTAGATGCAACATTCATATTTAAACGGTCATAATAATTCTCTATAAATCTTAAATCCAAAGTTTGGAATCTTGATATTTCATACCAAGTCACTTTATCTGCAAATACAACCTTTTTTTAATTTTACAGTTTCCCATATTAGCAATCTACGAAAATCTATAACAAACGTTTCTTGGCAAAATCTTAACATGAAATAAAACAGAAATACATGCGGATCCACACAAGAAAAAGGTGGTGGGGAGAGTCATAAATCACAGTGAAAGCTGGCTTCAACCTCCTGCGGTGCAAAGGGTCATTTTCGCTGTGGGTAATCCTGTTGAAAAGGGTTTTAGAAGGGGATAGAAATTTTGAGTCTGATGATTAGAATTATTGAAACTAATTTGTGATTTACGTAATCTGTATAAAACCTAGAATTAAAATATTAATCTTAAGTTAAAGAGAATTTCTTAAGCTTTCAATCTATCTAAAAAATTTTCCAAAAATGCTAAAAATAAACTTGTAATTAAAGCTTATCTCCTAAATTTCAGTCTTTTAAAGAACACGTTAGTTTTAAAAAAGTTTTAAAAATACTTAAAATCTTCCAACTAAAAATTTTGCAAGGAAGCTTAATAGTAGACATTTCAAAGCATAAAATGAAGCAAAAAAAATTCAAAAATATTAATTAGTGACTAAATAAAGAGTAGGTTAAGAATCATATAATTCTCCATAGGTTAACATGGGGAACGAGGAAAGTTGAATCTCACTCCTAGACACCCTTAAGGACCTTACAAGCTCTGTTTAAAAAGAGAGTATCATATCAGATATATATAAGAAAACAAAAATATTCACAGTATCAGTATTTGGTGGTAAATGTAGCTTATTGTAATTGAAGAATATGCTGTGCGATATTTTATGGTGAATTTGCGAACGTAGGTTTCTAAATGTATCGAAGCATAAGGATGCTATTTGATAATCATCTTTATCCAAAGAAAACCTTGTTATCTAAACATCTAGCAGAATGAAGCGATTTTTGAAACAATGAATCATACTATATGCAACATATTATTTCAATATCTTATTCTTTTAAATAACCTATTTCAATGCTTTTAAAATACCACTAAACATTCAGCAATTCCTTGAGTTATAGGAAAAAGAAATATCGTAAATTATAGAAAAACTTGTGAATGTGCATTAGAATTACTATACAATATACATTTTATTTTTCAAGCACTTTTTTTTTCTTCAAACTTTCTTGCCTAGAAGACTTGATTAAAGCTGTAAAAGTGATTATCCCTAAAATTTTGTATTTAGCCATAATAAGTTATGTTAATTTGATTTTAGTATGAAATCCTCGAATAAATATAGCAGAAACAACATAATCTAAATAATATCAGATAAAAAGTTCATGTATTTAAATTCTAAAACTTAGAAAATCATAAATAATTTATAATCGATTCAAATTTCCTTTTCAAGGGAGATTAAAATTAAAAAAAAACTTTTCTTTTTAGACAGAAATCAGCTTAAAAATTGTCAATTGCCTAGAAACTTCGAGATATTTTCTATTAACTATTAATTAAACCTCTCTGAGTAATCACAGAACATAATTTCAATTTTTTTTCCAGTCAGAGCTTGGTTGCTTAGCAACCTAGTAAAATTAAGCATTTCTTTTGAATTAGTCAATGGGTTATCTTAAAATATTCATTTGCGATGGCGACTTTTTTTGGCGGTTTTCTGGACTATCGCCAAATATATAAACCTTTGTTGCGACCCTATTTACCACCCATTTTTTTCAAAATTTTGTCTACTCCCCCTAATTCGAGTATCTGGATTCCAAATATGTAAAAAAAAAATATATGTTTATTCAGAGAAAATACGTTTTTGTGTCTGATTTCGTAACTTAATTAATAGTTAGCACTAACTAATTAGCATATTTAAGGTCACCCCCAGGAACCATTAAGATTGACACTTAGTTCGTGAAATTCCGATCATTAGAACGAAAATTATTCAGGGTGATATCTTTTTTTTTTTGCTGACTGTACATATAATAGGAAGTATTTATTATAGAAAGGAAGCAATTGAAATATTTTTATTGTTACCGTTTGACCAATATCCTGATGGGATCCGTCATAAACTTGTTGGTCATTTCTAAAATCTCATGAGGAAGTGTGGCTGATATCAAAACAACTTGCGTGCAGGGTGGCAGATAGCGATACACATCGTAAATTTGATCCTTGAATCCTGTATTCAAAGATATAATACTATTTAGACATCATTTTCATGCACGAAAAATCAATAGTTCTTAAACATATGCATTAGGGATCAAAAAGGCTCTGTACTACCTTTATTCAACATTTCATCGGCTTCGTCCAATACCAGCATTTTTATAGATCGTGTTCTTAAATTCCTTCTTCTGATCATATCTGAAATGGTGACGAAAGAAGAATTCAATACAAAACAAATATCTTAAAATATCACAGTGTTAAAGAAATTATCCATTGTTAAAATAAACGCTCGGATAGTCTTAAAAACTGTAGTGTACTATCTCTACAAAAATATAATTTCAATTCACTAGTATATAAGACACGTTAACTCAATTCTATAGTGGGGCACCTTTTCATAGATGAAGGTCGACACTGCTGATGACCACTCCCTCTCCACAGCAGAAGGTTGCGTGTTCAAATCACGCCTGGGTCACCAATGTGGATTGGAATTATATTTTTGTAGTGGTAGTACACAACAAAAACCTTATGAAATAAAGCAAAAACATAAAAAATACTTTTAAAATTTATTCATACATATGTATACATTTAAAATATACAACAGACACAACATACAACATGACAAAAAAGAACAAATTAGTTCTTACATTCTTCATAGAAAGGTTCAGCTACACTTTTAAAAAAAAACTCAATGAATGCAGTATTAATTTAAAACTTCTCCCAGATAATCGGGATTTTATGGTATATGAAAATATTGCACGATACTAATGGACGAACACAGTCTTAAATGTAATAAAAAATCATAATGTTGAAGATCAAAATAGCACATAACATTAAAGGAGTTATTCTTATTTGCATGATTATAGGATTTTTTAAAAATCCTCTAACATAGTAAATGCATAAAGGCAGGCAGATTTTTAGCACGCTAACTTTAATTTCAATTGGCATGTTAACAAAACACTTAGCAGATAATAAAATTTTTACATTTCATAGATAAACATTGATACCTTAGAAATTCATTTTAATTATCTAAACAGCTATATGTTTCTGAAATTTAGGGTGCATAGCCAAATCTTTTAACAAAAAAAGCACCTTTTAAGTACTTTGTAAGCACTCAAAGAATTTTTTTAAGCACTATATACATTAACAAAACGAAAAATAATTTTCAAAGACTTTACATGATAAAATAACTAGTTTCTGACAAAAAACTTTTTTTTTTATGCAGCAGAGTTGGACATGAGAGTGCAAGAATCTCACTGAACACAGCTCATTAGACCAGGGGTGAAAGTTACAAAAATTTTCAAGACTGAAAATATCAAAATCATAAGTGGGCGAGTTTCGTCCAATAATTTTAAGTAAACAAAAAATTCTATATGAATTCTTTTCATAAAAACTGAGCACAAACTTTTCAATAAAAATTAAAGTATACAAAATGCAAATAAGGCTTATAAAAATTCCATATTTATTTTAGCAAACCTACTATTGTTCTGGAGTATAAACAAAAAATGCAAAGTAATTATTTATTTCAAGCAAAAATTACCTCAGCTTTGAATTTTTTTCAAACATTTAATTTCCTAATGAAATAAACTGCTAGTATTTTAAGGAAAAGAATAATACTTAGCTAAGTTACTACTTTGTTAATAAATAACAAAAACAAATTTCAAGCTAAACATAGTTCAATAGTAAAAATAATCTTCAACAAAATGTTGATATTTAATAAATGTTAAGTCTACAATGCTTATTAAAATTAAGATACATATTGATTAAAAACATATTGTATGTACACAACTATCTTTACAGTATATCTATACTTATCAATTTTAAAAAGAAAAATTATGAAATTTTAATTGCAAACTAAGAACATTTATCAATTTATATTTAATTAAAAAATTATAGTAATACTCCGCTTCGCTCAGCCTTATGGGTTTTTAAAAAAAAAAAAAAAAACTGAAATCCGTCAAAATACGGAAAACTTTCACCCCTGCATTAGACGTACATGTAGACTCGGCAGAATTCCACCAAACAAAAAAATGATTTTCGCTTTCATACGCTATGGAACGACGCCACGCCGATATAGATTGTGGCTGAATGAATTGTGAAAACGTTGAATAGAACAATGTGAAGAACATGCTTTTGCAAAATCAACATGGTAAAATATAACCAAAAAAAAATATATATATATATATAATTCTCAAAAAGGAAAAATTAAGCACTGTTCAAAAGCACCCTAAAGTACTTTTTAAAAACTCTCCACACCATGGAAATGTATCTAGGTGCAAAAATTTGTCTCAGTCTAACATAGGAACTTATTTTTATATAAATAAATAAAAAAATACATTCAAAGTCGGCAAGTTTAAGCTAATATTTTTTTAAAAAATCTTTTAACAAAAAAAAATCTTGTAATCAACTTAATTTTTTGATTGTTTCGATAAATACTAGCTTAAATGTAACTGAATGGAAAAATAAAAAATTTTCACATGAAAATAATTCCAATTATAAGTAAAATTGTTAATGTGAGTCTGTGTTACTTTAAATAAATATATGTGATTTGTAATTTTAAAATATTTCTGCAAATATACATGCAAAAATAAGTTAATGCAAATAAATTAAGACATATTTTCTCTAAATTTTTTTAATAAAACAGACCATCACCAACTCTATGTTATAATTTTAGTTAAGTTCAAAAGTTTATATGTTTTATTCATCTTGTTAAACAATACATTAAACTTTCTAAAATCAAAAACATAAATGGGAATTAGGATTCTCTGAATTAAATTTTACGCTTAATTTTTAAATATTTTTTTTTTTTTTTAGTTATCGCATAAACAGATCTTATTGCATGTGTTATCAGCTTATTGTATTGTCAGCGATTCTGTGAGACTTAAGTTATGGGCCCAGGACTCATATATAAAATAAAAAAGAATGGAGCAGGGCGTATCTGTGTTATAAAAATATGGCAGGGCGAAACTCCCTTCAAAAAACTCAAAACACAGATATTTGTCATTAAAAAGTCAAACTCACAGTTTCTATTTTATATATATATATATATATATATATATATATATATATATATATATATATATATATATATATATATATATATATATATATATATATATATATATATATAGAATTCAGGATAATGCCAAAAAAAAAAAAAAACTTGTGATACATACCAAATACACGTCCAGGTGTACCAGAAACCACATGCTGTCCATAATCTAATTTTCTGATGTCTTCTCCCAAATTTGTTCCTCCAATACAAGCGTGACACTGGACATTCATGTAATCTCCGAGGGCTAATATAACCTGTTCAGAAAACAGTCATTTCAGTTCTTATTACACACATTGCATTCACAATTCTACAAATCAATGCAGCAGAATATATTATTGTGGGGAAAGTTATTTATGATAATGTCAACCTTCATTTATGAAAAGGTACCCCAACATAGAATTGAGTTAACATGTCTTATATACCAATGAATTGGAAATATATTTTTGTAATCGTAAATACACCACATTATCTAATAATTTTCATGAAATTTAAAAAATTAAAAACAAGAAAATAGGGTTGATTAGTAAATATTCCTATTTTTTGCACATGCTGCTAGATCTTTAATTAAATTGAAAAATGAAGTCTATTTCGAAAAGGAAATTTTCTGATTGTAAAAGCTTGTTACACTAATGCGTGAATTTTATGGGAAGGATTAAATCAAAAAATGGTTTTGAGAAAGACTACTTTAATTCTTTATCAATTTTCTTAATGTTTAATGAAGTGCATGTTGATTAAGTTACTGAAATAATTCTCTATGACAGAATTAGATAAAATGAAAAACTTTCTGCAATAACAAAACATTAATTATAAAACTTTCTGCAAGCAATTATACCTAATTACCTCTTAAATATCACAATATATTAATTATTAATCTTAAATATCACAATATAACTCTTGAAACTAGTTACAACCCTTTAACCGACTTGAAATAAAATGTTCCCAGTGACAGAAGGGTAACTTGCCCTCAAGTTTGTGAGCTTTTGACAGGCTTTTAATGAGCAATGTTAAAAACTAGTCTTTTAACATCAAAATTCTAAATGCTGTTGTGAGATAAATAAAGATCACTAAATGTAATTTTATTCTTCCCACAATCAGGATGCATTTTATTATTTACAACCTGGAAGGCCAACCTTTTAACATTAACGTGGAAAGAAAACTAACTACCACATAAGCTAAGTTACACTTAAAGATAAGATTAGTTTGCCTAAAGTAAGAACCCCCCCCCCTAGCCATTCTTCTGGTCTCTTGGAAGTTAATATGGCAACAAGGTATAACTATTTCAAAAAGGGGCGTGGGGTTCAGGACATGGTTTGGCTTGGGCCGGCATTATAAATATTCTCCAGTTTACTGTGCTAGCGAAGCAATCCTCCCTGAAACGCACTATTCTAGTTTCTGGGTACGTAGCCAGATTTTTCCAAAAAAAAATAAGCACCTTTTAAGCACTAAAAAATATTTTTAATCACTTTAAAAAATAAATAAATAAATAAAAAAAATAATAAATCACAATTAGGATCTGTGCATTAATAAAAATTTTTTTCTATTGTTTTAAGTCCTTAATTTATAAGTATAAAATCAATAAAATTCAAAAATATTTTCAAAATCTTCACATAATCTTGATAAAAATAACTAGTCTCTGATAAATATTGTAGAGAAAATTATGTAAATCACTTTTTGTAATTTAGAACGACAATCGAGATGGCAAAGAAAAAAAATCTCTATTTAAAAGATAGAAAATTAAGCATCCCGAATAAAAAAAAAGCACATTTAAGGGCTTTTAAAAATAAGCATCTTTAAGCACTTTTTAAAAACACTATGCACCCTGTGTTTTTATAGCAGCAGACAGTCTCAGACATTGTTTTGGGGGGAGTTCTTACCATAGACAAACTATAGCCAGGAGTCTGTCCAGACATTATGTGAAAGGCCCTGTTTTTGTAAAATTGTGAAAAACTTACTCTTTGTGAATATAAAATAAGCCTCAAGTCACATTCTTTCAACCAGTGTCCTGCTTTTGTGAATTTGTGCAAATAGGATCCTGTTATTGCAAAAATTGCTAAAAACCTTTTCAAGAAGTTTTTAAATTATACAAGTTTCTGCTCAACAATTGCTGCTACTAAATTAGAGATTAAACATATAAATATTTGGTATTTAGCCTATACTGCTCAACGCAGAATATTCATTTCGGCCAAATAATGTGGAAACAAAATCACTCACATTTTTAATAATTTTAAATTACATATTTTAAACAATACAACTTAGTTATGTATCCCTTTTAATGTGTTACGCATTAAGTAAATTTAAACAATTCTTACATAAAATGATAATTTATTTGCAAAAAAAGAAATATCATTTAATATCAAAACGAATGTGCACACGATATTTGTAAAAGTAGAAACATTTCCTTAGAATTGGAGTTTAAACTAAGGGAAACTTGGAAAAGTTAGTTTGTTTCTAGTCTTTCTCCCCCTCTAACAAAACAATAATGAAGATAAACAAATTTGTGTGAAGGGTCTGTTTTTATGAAAAGATATTTAGTGAAGGGTCCATCCAAATTTCTTTTAAACAGACCCATGATAACCAAACATACAATAAACAATCATGAATAAAGTTAAATTTAACAAAATAAGTTCACAAGCAAAATGTTTCTATAGATAACAATACTAGTTCAAATGTGAAAATCACAAAAATTGAACCTTTTGAATTTGAACAGCCAACTCCCTGGTGGGTGATAGGATAAGAACTTGTGTCTCCCTCATTTCTGTCTCCAGCATTTGAAGAACTCCTATGGAAAAAGTAGCTGTTTTCCCAGTACCAGATTGAGCTCTAAATATTATAACAAAGAATTAAAATAAGATCCAATAATATTCTTAAAGAAAAATCAGTTTGAAGATGCAACAGTGTTTAGTAGCGTCAAGAATAAAAATGGCAACAAAACAATAATGAAGATAATCAAATTTGTGAAGGGTCCGATTAAAGATAATTTTGAGAAGGGTCTGTTAACAGATCCAAATTTCTTCTAAACAGACCCTTGTATACATATAGTGTTTTCACTACAGTGCGAGAACGAGAGAATCTCGCATAATTTTTCTTTTCCCGCATTAAAAAATGATTACCGTATTTTTCGGCGGTAGCGCCGCGGCGCTATCGGAAAAAAAGTTGTTTTTTTCCTACACGCGGCGCTTCCGATGCAGCGGCGCGTCCGAGGAAAAAATTTTTAGCAGCAAAAAAATTTCTCAAGTAAATTTATTTAAGATTGAATAATTTTCTGAGAGAAAGACTATTAAATAAAATTAATAACGAAGTTGACGAAATATTTGTACGTATCGCGATCTGCTGCAGAACAATTGCCGATTCTTAGCAAACTTTCGGCAGCAGCCTGCAAAAAAATAAATAAACGAAATAATAATTTTAAAAAAACATCGCGTAAGGAGAAAATTTAAAAGGTAAGCATCTTGTATCCACCCCCAGCTTAAAGAAAAATCGAAAGCTAGAAATCTACTTAGCGCCTTGGCAATTGTAATTGGAGCGGACAGAAAAGGAAGTAATAGGACCCCAAATCCGGCACTCACGGGACCGACGAAATGCCGAACTTCGGATCTCTTTCGGAAATTCCAATATGGCGCTCAAATATTACTATAATTCAATTTTAGAAAAATCAATAAAATTAGTCAAGTTTCGATCGTAGATTATGATGGGCTGAATTTAAAACTGGTCCATCTTAAGAAATTTTATTAATTAAAATAATCATCTATATAATATAATCAAGAAGAAATAATCCGAAGGAGAAATAATTCAAGAAGTAATCCGAATCCTCCGATGAAGAAGAAATAATCGTTTCTTCTTCGGAGCGAGATCATAGTTCTTGTTTTTTTCTTTTAGATAACTTTTTGCTTTAACAAAAGACGCTCACCTCACAAGAAAAAAAAAGCTAACAAAGAACTACAAAAAAAGTAACAATTTATGCTAAGGAACTAACGATAACAGCAAAAAACAAGCTAAAAACTAATAACGATAAAAAAAATAATAAATAAAAGAAACAACTAACAAAAAAAAACAAGCTAACTAACAAAAAAAAAAAAATTAACAGTTAATAACTAATAAAAAAGCCGCAAAATAAAAAATAAATGAATCAAATAAAAAACATAGGGATAGAAAACATAGGGATGAATAGGGATAGAATTCATTTTGTACTCCACCTGGTAGTTTCAATGTCAACTGGGTGTGGCCAATTTATGGTCAAACAGAAGAGGGAAATGTGGGGACAAACCAGTAATGCACAAGCTCAGCTGTCAAGATTGATTGATCAGTTTCTTCCAACTTGCATTTCTTTATTTTGTTCATTGGAAATGAAGGTGTTTTTACTTTTCACTTTATTTGAAACTGCTTTAGAAACAGATGTTTCCTTTGACACAGATTTATTATATGTTTTTTTCAAGCTTTTTTATTTTTAAAAGATAAAATAAAGTTACTTACTTCAACGAAATAAAATTCCAAATAAAAAGAGAATATAGCTGATTTTTTTGTCTCATCAATATATATTTCTTAAAAAAAAATAAAAAAATTTAGATCAGATTAAGTGCCGGATTAGGGGTCCCATACTATATGCCCTTTTCTTTTTCCCAACCCCTTTAAAAATAACAGATTGATTCCTCCTAAACAGCTCCAGTAGAAATGACAAGCAGAGGAATTTTTTTGGGGCGCTCTTAGTTATTTCTTATTCTTGTTATTATTAGTTATTTCGTTATTATTAGTTTCGTTATTATTAGTTTTTCCTTAGTTTGTTAACTGTAATAAATTTTAAAATCTTTTTATTTTAAAATCTTTTTTTTAATAAATTATTCATTTTATTTTTCTTATTACATTGTTTTACGGATTTCTGTAATTAGTCCAGCATTAATTCAGCTGCTGAGCATATAAATATTTTTTTGCTGTTGAGCATATAAATATTTTTTTGCTGTTAATTATTCGCTATAATGTTTTTTTGGCGCGGTGCCAACTGGTAAGAACAACTTTATTTTATATCGTTTTTTTATTTTTGCTGAAGGAGAAAACTTTTTTCACGTCAACTCTTTGTTAACGCAGTTTAGGATATTCTCTCCCCACCCCCCAAATAATTTAGAAATTACGTTATTTGATGTATTAAAAAATATTTTGTTGCACTTAACATTATTTTCAGAATTATTTGTTGTACTTAAGTTTATTTTTTGGTGTGGTGTCAACAGATAAGAACAATTTTATTTTATATCGTTTTGTTGCTTTTTTTTTTTTTTTTTTGCTGACAAATAAATTTTTCATTATAATTTAGAAATTAAAACCTTACTTTATGAAATGTATAAAAAAAATTTATTTTTTATTATACAGATATTCTAAATGGTAATTTAAAGGTCTCTTGCATAAGGATGCTGATATGCGCGGTGTAGCGCCGCTTGCGCCGGAGCGGCGCTTACTGTAACTTTTTTTAAAAAAATTACATTTTCATCGATGTGCGAACTAATTCAAGAAAAAGCATACTTCTTACTAGAATTGCAATATTGGATTTTAAAAACATGTGAATATGAAATGAAATATTGAATTTATATAGTGTAAAGACAAATCAGGATGCATAAATTTTAGATTGCGTGAATACGAATAGCAATGTGTAGATTTTAAATCACGTATAACTACGAAAATAGATGTTTAAAATTTACAACCGCATGAATATAAATAGCAACATTGGATTTTAAAAACGAGTGAATGTGAATCTCGACAATGGATTTTTAAACCCCTTGAATGGGAGTCATGACTTACAATTTCTAAATCACGTGAATAAGGAATCACAATGTGTAACTTTTAAATAAGGTAAATACGAAAACCAATGTATGATATCAAAATCATGCGAACAAGAATCGCAATATTAGCTGATTTCAGTGCAATTACAAATGCTCAAAATTCACCAAACCAAAAAGAATCAAATTGGCGGAAGAATAACACGTATGTAAACTTCTCGTTAGCAAGTTTCAAAATTGCATTGGATTTTAAGTTTTGATTTGCAGAATTCTGCGCATAAAAATCACTTACAGGTTTTTAGAAACTGAAGAATACAAAAAAAAAAAAAAAAAAAAAAAAACATGGAATGCAACCATCCCTGATATGTATAAATATATATATTAATCTTACTGAGCAATGACATCTCTTCCTTTCATAATAGGCTTGATTGATCTTTGTTGAATTGCTGATGGTTTCTCAAATCCTATCATTATAAAAAAAAAAAAGAAAATATATATTAGGTCTTAATTTAATGATACATATGTCACTTAAACAATTCAAATAATAACCCCTGTGGCAGATGTCACTTAAACAATTCATATAATAACCCTTGTGGCAGATGCCACTTAAACAATTCATATAATAATATGTGTCAGAATTTTTTCAAGCTATGTGCAGGGTGATTCCACACTATTTGTAGCCTGGCATGCTTAAAATTTTTTCCCCAATAAATTTAATAAACCGCATATCAAATTAAAGGTCATTAAATGTATTTTATGAATATTAAATTAGTTTTTTTAAAATAATGATGCGAATTCTTTAAATTGCATAAAATGTGAAATAATTGGGTCGAAAAGTTGCGGACATGACAGAGAGGAAAAAAAAAATATTGTAGTTACAACATTTAATATTTGCAATTAAACATGACATTTTAAGAGATATATTGGATTTGCATAATTAATGACTGTAAAAACGTTATTTTTAATTTCAGTATTTAAATATAGGGTGCTTATAATAGAACAATTTTGCTTTTTAAGGATTTTTTTAATAAGTTTTATTAAAACAAAGTAGTTAAAAGATTTATTTTTTTAAAAATTGGATTTCTTTCGACTATTTGCAGTGTTGCATTATTATGATTTTTAAAAAATTTCTTATTTAATATTTTTTAAAGAATTTTCAAATTGGTCATGTCCGCAACGTTGCAGACATGACAAGTTGCAAAATACAATTTTGCTTACTTTTATTTAGCATTTAAGCTTGAAATTCGTATCACAAACTATAAAACTTATAAAATTTGCTCTGTTGCCATTTATTTTCTTAATGACCAATTACACTGACAAATCACTTTGTTTAAAACATGTCTAAATTCTACATTTATTAATATATATATTTTTTTAATTTTTTTCTAAATTATAATTTAATTTAATTTTTTTCTAAATTATGTTAGGAATAATGGCAACAAAACAGTTAATAGAATATTAATTAGAATAGAACATAGTTTAAAATAGAACATTATTTTCAAAATTATTTAGTTTTTGAACTTGTTTATTTGCAGATATTTTCTATTAAATTAAATTTTCCATTAAATTTTTAAATTAAAGTTTTCAAAGGATTTAATTTTTACTAGTTGATTTATTTGATTATTATATAATTAATTAAAATTTATGAAACTTGAAACATATTATAGAATTCTAAACTAAGTTGGTAAAACTATAAAATTTCGAATGCCATTAATAAGTACAGAAAAGTCCAGACTGAGAAGACAGAAATTGAAAGCAGAAGCAGAGAAATATGAAATTATAAAAGCAGAAGAAAGCAAGAAAAAGAAGGAATACAGACATTGTAAGG
Organism: Parasteatoda lunata; assembly: GCA_949128135.1. Lineage (NCBI taxonomy): Eukaryota > Metazoa > Arthropoda > Arachnida > Araneae > Theridiidae > Parasteatoda > Parasteatoda lunata. Next base: position 11,938,110 of record OX421975.1, on the reverse strand, counting down.
TTCTTACAGAAGAACAGAAAGAGCACATAAGAACAAAAAATAAAAAAGCACAGAGGAAATGTAGAAAGAAAAGAGCAGAAGCTGAAAAATCAAGCATGAATATATCAGGCTACACTTGCAGACAATCTTTGGGAAAAGCGGTACAGAAAATAAATAATGCTCTACCAAAATCTCCTCAAAAGAAACTTGATGTTTTAACAAATGTGATATCAAAAATGTCTCCATTAAAAAGAAAGCAGATAGTTGAAAATGCCATTAAAAAGAAAAGGCAACAGGTGCATATTTTAAGAACAGATACTGAAACTAATATTCGAAAAACAAGGAGTGATAAATTACCAGCGGAAACTGAAATAAAAGTAAAACAATTTTTTGTTAGAGATGACATTAGCCGTATGTGCCCAGGAAAAAAGGACAGCTACAATCATTTGCAAGACACAACTATAATGTTTACAAACAACATTTTGAATTTCGTTATTTAAAAAAAAATTTTTTAGAGAATGAAATCATAATACATATTGACTTTGCTGAGAACTATACAGTAAAACACGATCGGGAAATCATGAGTGCACACTGGTCGTCAGACCACGTCACAGTTTACACTTGTGTTGCATATTTCAAGGATGGTAGAAATAATTCTTTAAACCATCAGTCCTATGCCATTATCTCTGATGACCATTCACACAATAAAGATAGCATGCAAGTTTTTAATAAAAATTTTTTATCTCATCTAATGGAACAAAAAAAAAGTGCAACTAAAAAAGTACATTACTGGTCTGATGGAGCTGCCAGTCAATTCAAAAATCGATTTATGTTCGCAAGTTTGACTTGTCACAAAGTAGATTTCAACATCGATGCTGACCGGTCATTCTTCGAAACAGCTCATGGGAAAGGTGCCGTTGATGGAATAGGTGGCACCATCAAAAATGTAGTTTGGAGAGCTGTATTGCAAGGTAGAGAAGTTGCCGTTGACGCAAAATCATTTTTTGAAGTGGCTTGTAAAATTTCAGATGAGAATATAAAAATTATGTATGTAAGCAAAGACACTGTCGATCATGAGGCATCAATGTTGAAGGAATGTTATGGTCTCTGCAAATCGATCTCAAATTTGAGATTATTGCATTTCCTCTCCCCTATAACAGTGATAGATATTGCATTTCATCTCTATCACTTAATTCAGTTGAATTTTCTTTGAATTTTCTTTAAGTCCCCAAATCATGCACCTAGCTGAAATATTTACTAAACTGCCTTCAAATCTTGCTGTAGCTTCACAACAACAAGCTTTAACACCAGTTATAGTTTTAGAAGAAGGCCAGTGGATAGCCGTATTGTTTGATAACTATTGGTGGCCAGGCGAAATAATTTCTACAAGCAAGACAAATATTACACTTAAACATCACTTCAAACCCGTAGCTATAAACAAGTTTAAGTATTTGGAAAAACCGCAATTTGAAACAATTTCAATCGACTCATACCTATGCCCTTTGCCATGTGATCCTTCACCTGATCATTCTGCACATTTTTTTTCATACAATTCAGAACTTGCTTTAAAGATAAATAATATAATAAATAAATTGTAATGTGATTCTTTACACATCTTTTGCCTAAAATCTAAAAGTCCAAAAACTTAAAATATTAAAAGAAAAATTATTTAACAATCCTGATTTACTCAATATTTTATTTAACAAAAGAAATATATAATATTCCAATGATATATGACCATATCTAAGATTATTTATAATGAGAAACTTTCTGTCATGTCTGCAACATACATATTGTTTTTAATTTGGTAATTTTTAATTAAATTAATTTTATTTCTTCAAAATTCTTGTGATTTTTTCTTTCTTGTGATTCTTTTATATAAATATACATTGAAATCTTACCTAAAAAGAAGTTGTAATTTATTTCATAAAATTCAGAGATTTTGGTGAATGTAGAAAAACATTCTAAAAGCCATATTTTTCTGCGTCATGTCCGCAACGCTTCAAATTTTGATTTTTAAATATGCATTGGGTTAAAAGATGACATGTCTCCTGAATTTTATGATACAAAACCCAGTTACCTAGCTCAATTTTTTATTTAATTATGAGTAATCAAACTTTGTATATGTCATGTCCGCAACATGCACAATACTGTGGAATCACCCTGCAACAAAACTCTCTAGCACTAATATCTTTCTGCTATAGATACTTTTAATAATAACAAACATATAAAATAACAAAAGGGCTGTGTTTACTATATATATATATATATATAGGAAATTTTTTTTAATTGAACCTGTAATAATTTTTTATTATAATATTATGGGTGATATTCTCACATTCTGTAGGGGGACGCACAAACTATAAACAGATATCTATTCTATTATCAGACACTAGAAGACATTCTCATTAAGTTCACAGTTACTGGAAAATCCCGTAGAAATATGAATGCTATGGAATCAGTGTAGAGTGAATAATACTTGAAACCAAAAATAAGTGTCTTAAAAACAAAACAACAATCACATACACACAGCCTGATTATTGCCTAGGCCCACAATTTCTAGGGGCCTCAAAAATTAGTAAAAAGTGCTCAATATTATTAATTCTTTTAAACACTCGAAATGATTATTTTAAACACTAAAAGTAACAGTTTTTCTAAAAAAAATTGCATTTTTTTAAATTTCAAACTTTCTTTATATCTAGATACAACCAAACTCGCATAAACATTGCACTTATCAAATTCGAAAGTAAGGCAGGTTAACTTTGTGTTCAGTTAAATAATGAATAATTACAGCTTAATGACACAGCAAAAAGTCATGATAGTTTTTGTCTGTGGTCATCAAATGTCTTTAACTATTTTTATTTGAACAACAACTTTTAGCAAAAAGCACTAATATACGAATTGTTTGTGGTCACCAAACTATTTTAATACAAAATGGATTTATTGTTACAATATTTAGGACTACTCTTCAATAATTTAATTTCAAAACATTTTGTGAAGAACCCGAAAAATTTGGTGGGCCTGATATTGTCTTGATCGGTCCCTGCATACACATTGTAGTGCTGAAATCAGCCACACACTATAATAGACTTGCATCTTATAGGGACAGTCTGTGCTATGATCATCCAGGGTTCAAATTTCATTTATTTTTACAGATATAATATTAATTAAATCTTTGTAACAGAGTAAAAAATGTATCAGAAAAGTCAAACAAAAATAATGTTGCTTTCTAAAAGAGCGCTTTAAGAGCTTGTCGAAATGATTACAGGATAAAATCGTTTAGTAAGACGAGTGTCACTAGTTGGGAAGAAAAAATAAAGAGTTCTTCTGTTACCATATGCATAGATACCACGAAGTAAATCTTCTCTAAGACCAATTGCGTCGAAAGTGGGAATAATTTCAACATCTTCACTAGTATCAAATTCAACATTTGATAAATCAGGTTCCACGACACGACGATTTCGAGCAGCCATTTCTTGCTTGTTATGTTTAGAATATGAATTGTTGCCCAAAGAAAAAGTAAAGTTGCAGTTAGTAGAAGTTATAGTTTTAATTTTCCGTTTAGAGTTGTTTTGGCAGCCGAGATTGTATTTCGTTAAAGTTACAAATCTGGTGCGGTGGCATCTAAAATTGAGAAGAGCCAAGACTCTTCTCACGACAAGTTATGTCGGACAGGCGGCAGCTGAATTTCGCGCCTGCTGATATGAGAAGCCCTTGCTTAGCTGTGTAGGAATGTACTACGAAATTTTCCCCTTTCGTAATATTTAAAGTATTTAATTGTCAAAAATATTTCTTTTTTAAATTTTCACGATGTTTTCCTTTAGAGCAGGGGTTTCCAACTTATATGAGGCCGGGGGCTGCAATTAAGAACACCAGTCAAATGACGGGCCGCAACTTTATCAAAATTTTATATAGGACTCTTTTATGTTTGGAAGAAGATTAAATATTACAGTCAGATTTTTATCATGTTGTGCAAAGCAAACACACAATTAATTGAATCACAAATTAAAATAAGAAGTAGATTTTTAAAAATATTTAATTGCATATTAATATTAAAGCGAGTTATGTGGTCTTGAAAACTTACCCGTACATGCCTATTTTATGTTATTTTTCATTCCATTATGCCTTCTTTAACGAAGAAAGAGGATTGTTTTTATACAGAGAACATATTAGGCAGGCACAACTATCGAAAGTATTGTAAATAATACGAATAAATTAATTTTAATTGATTTTTCGTGTTTTTAAGCTCTGTTCTCACTTTCCCGTACTTAAATAAATTATATTTCATATATAAATCCTTCTAAAATATAGAAAAAGACATTAAATGAATAATATAATGTAAAATTAACAATAGAAAAAAAAATAAACAAATTTTAAAAATTGTCCACACTGGGATTCGAACCCGCACCGTCTCGTTCAGCTGCTATCACGCTATACGCTCCACCACGATTACACGGTCAGCGAGCTACTTGATGGCTTCAAAAGCAATCTCCCGGTCAGTTTAACGATGTACTTTGGGGGCCCATTGCGACCCTCCTAATTAAGCTATAAATATTTCCTTAGGCACAGGGGCAGGGGGCATGGTACCCTATTTTGGTATCGAGTTTGAGATTTATAACTTAATATTATAGTGAGTTACGTGGTCTTGAAAATTGACCCATACATACCTATTTTATGTTATTTTTTATTCCATTACGCGTTCTTTAACGAAGAAAGAGGATTGTTTTTATACAGAGAACATATTAGGCAGGCCAAACTATCGAAAATATTGTAAATAATATGAATAAAATAATTTTAATTGATTTTTCCTATTTTTAAGCTCTGTTCTCACTTTCCCGAACTTAAAAAAATTATTTTTCATATATAGCTCCTTCTAAAATATAGAAAAAGACATTAAATGAATAATATAATGTAAAATTAACAATAGAAAAAAAAAATAAACAAATTTTAAAAATTGTCCACACTGGGATTCGAACCCGCACCGTCTCGCTCAGCTGCTATCACGCTATCCGCTCCACCACGATTACACGGTCAGCGAGCTACTTGATGGCTTCAAAAGCAATGTCCCGGTCAGTTTAACGATGTACTTTGGGGGCCCATTGCGGCCCTCCTAATTAAGCTATAAATATTTCCTTAGGCACAGGGGTTGGGGGCATGGTACCCTATTTTGGTACCGAGTTTGAGATTTATAGCTTAATATTAAAGCGAGTTATGTGGTCTTGAAAACTTACCCGTACATGCCTATTTTATGTTATTTTTCATTCCATTATGCCTTCTTTAACGAAGAAAGAGGATTGTTTTTATACAGAGAACATATTATTCAGGCACAACTATCGAAAGTATTGTAAATAATACGAATAAATTAATTTTAATTAATTTTTCGTGTTTTTAAGCTCTGTTCTCACTTTCCCGTACTAAAATAAATTATATTTCATATATAAATCCTTCTAAAATATAGAAAAAGACATTAAATGAATAATATAATGTAAAATTAACAATAGAAAAAAAAAATAAACAAATTTTAAAAATTGTCCACACTGGGATTCGAACCCGCACCGTCACGTTCAGCTGCTATCACGCTATCCGCTCCACCACGATTACACGGTCAGCGAGCTACTTGATGGCTTCTAAAGCAATGTCCCGGTCAGTTTAACGATGTACTTTGGGGGCCCATTGCGGCCCTCCTAATTAAGCTATAAATATTTCCTTAGGCACAGGGGTTGGGGGCATGGTACCCTATTTTGGTACCGAGTTTGAGATTTATAGCTTGATATTAAAGCGAGTTATGTGGTCTTGAAAACTTACCCGTACATGCCTATTTTATGTTATTTTTTATTCCATTATGCCTTCTTTAACGAAGAAAGAGGATTGTTTTTATACAGAGAACATATTAGGCAGGCACAACTATCGAAAGTATTGTAAATAATACGAATAAATTAATTTTAATTGATTTTTCGTGTTTTTAAGCTCTGTTCTCACTTTCCCGTACTAAAATAAATTATATTTCATATATAAATCCTTCTAAAATATAGAAAAAGACATTAAATGAATAATATAATGTAAAATTAACAATAGAAAAAAAAATAAAATAATTTTAAAAATTGTCCACACTGGGATTCGAACCCGCACCGTCTCGTTCAGCTGCTATCACGCTATCCGCTCCACCACGATTACACGGTCAGCGAGCTACTTGATGGCTTCAAAAGCAATCTCCCGGTCAGTTTAACGATGTACTTTGGGGGACCATTGCGACCCTCCAAATTAAGCTATAAATATTTCCTTAGGCACAGGGGTTGGGGGCATGGTACCCTATTTTTGTACCGAGTTTGAGATTTATAGCTTAATATTAAAGCGAGTTATGTGGTCTTGAAAACTTACCCGTACATGCCTATTTTATGTTATTTTTCATTCCATTATGCCTTCTTTAACGAAGAAAGAGGATTGTTTTTTTACAGAGAACATATTAGGCAGGCACAACTATCGAAAGTATTGTAAATAATACGAATAAATTAATTTTAATTGATTTTTCGTGTTTTTAAGCTCTGTTCTCACTTTCCCGTACTTAAATAAATTATATTTCATATATAAATCCTTCTAAAATATAGAAAAAGACATTAAATGAATAATATAATGTAAAATTAACAATAGAAAAAAAAAACAAATTTTAAAAACTGTCCACACTGGGATTCGAACCCGCACCGTCTCGTTCAGCTGCTATCACGCTATCCGCTCCACCATGATTACACGGTCAGCGAGCTACTTGATGGCTTCAAAAGCAATCTCCCGGTCAGTTTAACGATGTACTTTGGGGGCCCATTGCGACCCTCCTAATTAAGCTATAAATATTTCCTTAGGCACAAGGGTTGGGGGCATGGTACCCTATTTTAGTATCGAGTTTGAGATTTATAACTTAATATTATAGTGAGTTACGTGGTCTTGAAAATTGAACCATACATACCTACTTTATGTTATTTTTTATTCCATTACGCGTTCTTTAACGAAGAAAGAGGATTGTTTTTATACAGAGAACATATTAGGCAGGCCAAACTATCGAAAATATTGTAAATAATATGAATAAATTAATTTTAATTGATTTTTCCTATTTTTAAGCTCTGTTCTCACTTTCCCGAACTTAAAAAAATTATTTTTCATATATAGCTCCTTCTAAAATATAGAAAAAGACATTAAATGAATAATATAATGTAAAATTAACAATGGAAAAAAAAATAAACAAATTTTAAAAATTGTCCACACTGGGATTCGAACCCGCAACGTCTCGCTCAGCTGCTATCACGCTATCCGCTCCACCACGATTACACGGTCAGCGAGCTACTTGATGGCTTCAAAAGCAATCTCCCGGTCAGTTTAACGATGTACTTTGGGGGCCCATTGCGGCCCTCCTAATTAAGCTATAAATATTTCCTTAGGCACAGGGGTTGGGGGCATGGTACCCTATTTTGGTACCGAGTTTGAGATTTATAGCTTAATATTAAAGCGAGTTATGTGGTCTTGAAAACTTACCCGTACATGCCTATTTTTTGTTATTTTTCATTCCATTATGCCTTCTTTAACGAAGAAAGAGGATTGTTTTTATACAGAGAACATATTAGGCAGGCACAACTATCGAAAGTATTGTAAATAATACGAATAAATTAATTTTAATTGATTTTTCGTGTTTTTAAGCTCTGTTCTCACTTTCCCGTACTTAAATAAATTATATTTCATATATAAATCCTTCTAAAATATAGAAAAAGACATTAAATGAATAATATAATGTAAAATTAACAATAGAAAAAAAAATAAACAAATTTTAAAAATTGTCCACACTGGGATTCGAACCCGCACCGTCTCGTTCAGCTGCTCTCACGCTATACGCTCCACCACGATTACACGGTCAGCGAGCTACTTGATGGCTTCAAAAGCAATCTCCCGGTCAGTTTAACGATGTACTTTGGGGGCCCATTGCGACCCTCCTAATTAAGCTATAAATATTTCCTTAGGCACAGAAGCTGGGGGCATGGTACCCTATTTTGGTATCGAGTTTGAGATTTATAACTTAATATTATAGTGAGTTACGTGGTCTTGAAAATTGACCCATACATATCTATTTTATGTTATTTTTTATTCCATTACGCGTTCTTTAACGAAGAAAGAGGATTGTTTTTATACAGAGAACATATTAGGCAGGCCAAACTATCGAAAATATTGTAAATAATATGAATAAATTAATTTTAATTGATTTTTCCTATTTTTAAGCTCTGTTCTCACTTTCCCGAACTTAAAAAAATTATTTTTCATATATAGCTCCTTCTAAAATATAGAAAAAGACATTAAATGAATAATATAATGTAAAATTAACAATAGAAAAAAAAATAAACAAATTTTAAAAATTGTCCACACTGGGATTCGAACCCGCACCGTCTCGCTCAGCTGCTATCACGCTATCCGCTCCACCACGATTACACGGTCAGCGAGCTACTTGATGGCTTCAAAAGCAATCTCCCGGTCAGTTTAACGATGTACTTTGGGGGACCATTGCGACCCTCCAAATTAAGCTATAAATATTTCCTTAGGCACAGGGGTTGGGGGCATGGTACCCTATTTTGGTACCGAGTTCGAGATTTATAGCTTAATATTAAAGCGAGTTATGTGGTCTTGAAAACTTACCCGTACATGCCTATTTTATGTTATTTTTCATTCCATTATGCCTTCTTTAACGAAGAAAGAGGATTGCTTTTATACAGAGAACATATTAGGCAGGCACAACTATCGAAAGTATTGTAAATAATACGAATAAATTAATTTTAATTGATTTTTCGTGTTTTTAAGCTCTGTTCTCACTTTCCCGTACTTAAATAAATTATATTTCATATATAAATCCTTCTAAAATATAGAAAAAGACATTAAATGAATAATATAATGTAAAATTAACAATAGGAAAAAAAATAAACAAATTTTAAAAATTGTCCACACTGGGATTCGAACCCGCACCGTCTCGATCAGCTGCTATCACGCTATCCGCTCCACCACGATTACACGGTCAGCGAGCTACTTGATGGCTTCAAAAGCAATCTCCCGGTCAGTTTAACGATGTACTTTGGGGGACCATTGCGACCCTCCAAATTAAGCTATAAATATTTCCTTAGGCACAGGGGTTGGGGGCATGGTACCCTATTTTGGTACCGAGTTTGAGATTTATAGCTTAATATTAAAGCGAGTTATGTGGTCTTGAAAACTTACCCGTACATGCCTATTTTATGTTATTTTTCATTCCATTATGCCTTCTTTAACGAAGAAAGAGGATTGTTTTTATACAGAGAACATATTAGGCAGGCACAACTATCGAAAGTATTGTAAATAATACGAATAAATTAATTTTAATTGATTTTTCGTGTTTTTAAGCTCTGTTCTCACTTTCCCGCACTTAAATAAATTATATTTCATATATAAATCCTTCTAAAATATAGAAAAAGACATTAAATGAATAATATAATGTAAAATTAACAATAGAAAAAAAAAACAAATTTTAAAAACTGTCCACACTGGGATTCGAACCCGCACCGTCTCGTTCAGCTGCTTTCACGCTATCCGCTCCACCATGATTACACGGTCAGCGAGCTACTTGATGGCTTCAAAAGCAATCTCCCGGTCAGTTTAACGATGTACTTTGGGGGCCCATTGCGACCCTCCTAATTAAGCTATAAATATTTCCTTAGGCACAAGGGTTGGGGGCATGGTACCCTATTTTGGTATCGAGTTTGAGATTTATAACTTAATATTATAGTGAGTTACGTGGTCTTGAAAATTGAACCATACATACCTACTTTATGTTATTTTTTATTCCATTACGCGTTCTTTAACGAAGAAAGAGGATTGTTTTTATACAGAGAACATATTAGGCAGGCCAAACTATCGAAAATATTGTAAATAATATGAATAAATTAATTTTAATTGATTTTTCCTATTTTTAAGCTCTGTTCTCACTTTCCCGAACTTAAAAAAATTATTTTTCATATATAGCTCCTTCTAAAATATAGAAAAAGACATTAAATGAATAATATAATGTAAAATTAACAATGGAAAAAAAAATAAACAAATTTTAAAAATTGTCCACACTGGGATTCGAACCCGCAACGTCTCGCTCAGCTGCTATCACGCTATCCGCTCCACCACGATTACACGGTCAGCGAGCTACTTGATGGCTTCAAAAGCAATCTCCCGGTCAGTTTAACGATGTACTTTGGGGGCCCATTGCGGCCCTCCTAATTAAGCTATAAATATTTCCTTAGGCACAGGGGTTGGGGGCATGGTACCCTATTTTGGTACCGAGTTTGAGATTTATAGCTTAATATTAAAGCGAGTTATGTGGTCTTGAAAACTTACCCGTACATGCCTATTTTATGTTATTTTTCATTCCATTATGCCTTCTTTAACGAAGAAAGAGGATTGTTTTTATACAGAGAACATATTAGGCAGGCACAACTATCGAAAGTATTGTAAATAATACGAATAAATTAATTTTAATTGATTTTTCGTGTTTTTAAGCTCTGTTCTCACTTTCCCGTACTTAAATAAATTATATTTCATATATAAATCCTTCTAAAATATAGAAAAAGACATTAAATGAATAATATAATGTAAAATTAACAATAGAAAAAAAAATAAACAAATTTTAAAAATTGTCCACACTGGGATTCGAACCCGCACCGTCTCGTTCAGCTGCTATCACGCTATACGCTCCACCACGATAACACGGTCAGCGAGCTACTTGATGGCTTCAAAAGCAATCTCCCGGTCAGTTTAACGATGTACTTTGGGGGCCCATTGCGACCCTCCTAATTAAGCTATAAATATTTCCTTAGGCACAGAAGCTGGGGGCATGGTACCCTATTTTGGTATCGAGTTTGAGATTTATAACTTAATATTATAGTGAGTTACGTGGTCTTGAAAATTGACCCATACATATCTATTTTATGTTATTTTTTATTCCATTACGCGTTCTTTAACGAAGAAAGAGGATTGTTTTTATACAGAGAACATATTAGGCAGGCCAAACTATCGAAAATATTGTAAATAATATGAATAAATTAATTTTAATTGATTTTTCCTATTTTTAAGCTCTGTTCTCACTTTCCCGAACTTAAAAAAATTATTTTTCATATATAGCTCCTTCTAAAATATAGAAAAAGACATTAAATGAATAATATAATGTAAAATTAACAATAGAAAAAAAAATAAACAAATTTTAAAAATTGTCCACACTGGGATTCGAACCCGCACCGTCTCGCTCAGCTGCTATCACGCTATCCGCTCCACCACGATTACACGGTCAGCGAGCTACTTGATGGCTTCAAAAGCAATCTCCCGGTCAGTTTAACGATGTACTTTGGGGGACCATTGCGACCCTCCAAATTAAGCTATAAATATTTCCTTAGGCACAGGGGTTGGGGGCATGGTACCCTATTTTGGTACCGAGTTCGAGATTTATAGCTTAATATTAAAGCGAGTTATGTGGTCTTGAAAACTTACCCGTACATGCCTATTTTATGTTATTTTTCATTCCATTATGCCTTCTTTAACGAAGAAAGAGGATTGTTTTTTAAACAGAGAACATATTAGGCAGGCACAACTATCGAAAGTATTGTAAATAATACGAATAAATTAATTTTAATTGATTTTTCGTGTTTTTATGCTCTGTTCTCACTTTCCCGTACTTAAATAAATTATATTTCATATATAAATCCTTCTAAAATATAGAAAAACACATTAAATAAATAATATAATGTAAAATTAACAATAGAAAAAAAAAATAAACACATTTTAAAAATTTTCTATGTATGTATGTATACCTCAAAAAGTGTTGGGAGAAGCTTTATTTTGAGGAATTTCGCCTTCCGAAAAGCGTTAATACGAAAATATACTAAGTCTTTTCTCATTGTTAACAAAAGGCTTCATATTATACTATAATATTAACCTTTAATGTTGTAATTGGACCAGGTACTATATTACCGGGTACTAGTTTACCCTACCAAACGAAATATTTATGGACCCCTTAGGGGTCCCACAATGGGACCCCTCATTTTACTGTTTTTGTAAATCTCAAAAAGTGTTGCGAGAAGCTTTTTTGACCTTTTTTGACCTTTTTTTGACCTTAATATTAACCTTTAATGTTGTTATTGGACTAGGTATTATATTACGGGGTACTAGTGTACCCTACCAAAGGAAATAATTATAGACCTCATAGGGGGTACACAGTGTAACCCCTCATTTTACTATGTATGTATGTATGTATGTCTATCTGAAATAGTAATGCGAAAAGTCTTATTTCGCAGAAATTCGCCTTCCGAAAAGCGTTAATACGGAGAAATTTTAAGTCTTTTTTCAAGAGAAATAAATTTTCTATGTATGTATATCTCAAAAAGTGTTGCGAGAAGCTTTATTTGTAAGAAATTTGCCTTCCGAAAAGCGTTAATACGGAAAAATTCTTATTCCTAAGTCTTTTCTCAATAATAACAAAGCCTCCTATCAGACCTTAATATTGACCTTTAAATTTGTAATTGGACCAGGTACTATATTACCGGATACTAGTGTACCCAACCAAAGGAAATATTTATGGACCCCATAGGGGTCCCACAATGGGATCCCGCATTTTACTGTTTTTGTATATCTCAAAAAGTGTTGCGAGAAGCTTTATTTCGAAGAAGTTCGCCTCCTCAATAGCTCTTATACGCAGAAATTCTAAGTCTTTTCTCAATATTAACGAAGCCTCCTATCAGACCTTAATATTAACCTTTAATGTTTTAGTAGGACCAGGTGTTATAATACCTTGTACTAGTGTACCCTACCGAAGTAAATAATTATAGAGCCCATAGGGGGTACACAGTGGGACCCCGCATTTCACTATGTATGTATGTATATCTAAAACAGTGCATTTTTCAATGTTAAGAAAAATGCCTCCTATCAGACCTTAATATTAACCTTTAATGTTGTAAATGGACCAGGTATTATATTACGGGGTACTTGTGTACCCTACCAAAGGAAATAATTATAGACCCCATAGGGGGTACACAGCGTGACCCCGATCTTTACTGTTTTTTGTATATCTAAAATAGTGATGCGAAAAGTCTTATTTCGCAGAAATTAGCCTTCTGAATAGCTTTTATAAGGAGAAATTCTAAGTCTTTTTTCAAGAGAAAATAAATTTTCTATGTATGTATGTATACCCCAAAAAGTGCTGCGAGAAGCTTTATTTTGAGGAAATTCGCCTTCCGAAAAGAGTTAATACGGAGAAATTCTAAGTCTTTTCTCATTGTTAACAAAAGGCTTCATATCAGACCTTAATATTGACCCTTAATATTTTAGTTGGACCAGGTGTTATATTACCTTGTACTAGTGTACCCTACCAAAGGAAATAATTATAGAGCCCATAGGGGGTACACAGCGTGACCCCGCACTTTACTATGTATGTATATCTAAAACAGAGCATTTTTCAATGTTAAGAAAAATGCCTCCTATCAGACCTTAATATTAACCTTTAATGATGTAATTGGACCAGGTTTTATATTACGGGGTACTAGTGTACCCTACCAAAGGAAAAAATTAAAGACCTCATAGGGCGTACACAGCGTTACCCCGAATTTTACTGTTTTTGTATATCTAAAATAGTGTTGCGAGAAGCTTTATTTCGAAGAAATTCGCCTTTTGAAGAGCTTTTATACGCAGAAATTCTAAGTCTTTTCTCAATGTTAACAAAGCCTCCTATCAGACCTTAATATTGACCCTTAATATTTTAATTGGACCAGGTGTTATATTAGCTGGTACTAGTGTACCCTACCAAAGGAAATAATTATAGAGCCCATAGGGGGTAAACAGTGTAACGCCGCATTTTACTATGTATGTATATCTAAAACAGTGCATTTTTCAATGTTAAGAAAAATGCCTCCTATCAGACATTAATAATAACCTTTAATGTTTTAATTGGACCAGGTGTTATATTACCTTGTACTAGTGTACCTTACCAAAGGAAATAATTATAGACCCAAAAGGGGGTATGCAGCGTGACCCCGAATTTTACTATGTATGTATGTATATCTCAAAAAGTGTTGCGAGAAGCTTTATTTCGAAGAAATTCGCTTTCCGAAAAGCGTTAATACGAAAAAATTCTAAGTCTTTTCTCATTGTTAACAAAAGGCTTCATATTATACTATAATATTAACCTTTAATGTTGTAATTGGACCAGGTACTATATTACCGGGTACTAGTTTACCCTACCAAACGAAATATTTATGGACCCCTTAGGGGTCCCACAATGGGACCCCGCATTTTACTGTTTTTTGTATATCTAAAATAGTGATGCGAAAAGTCTTATTTCGCAGAAATTAGCCTTCTGAATAGCTTTTATACGGAGAAATTCTAAGTCTTTTTTCAAGAGAAAATAAATTTTCTATGTATGTATGTATACCCCAAAAAGTGTTGCGAGAAGCTTTATTTTGAGGAAATTCGCCTTCCGAAAAGAGTTAATAAGGAGAAATTCTAAGACTTTTCTCATTGTTATCAAAAGGCTTCATATCAGACCTTAATATTGACCCTTAATATTTTAGTTGGACCAGGTGTTATATTACCTTGTACTAGTGTACCCTACCAAAGGAAATAATTATAGAGCCCATAGGGGGTACACAGCGTGACCCCGCACTTTACTATGTATGTATATCTAAAACAGTGCATTTTTCATTGTTAACAAAAGGCTTCATATTATACTATAATATTAACCTTTAATGTTGTAATTGGACCAGGTGTTATATTACCTTGTACTAGTGTACCCTACCAAAGGAAATAATTATAAACTTCATAGGGCGTACACAGCGTGACCCCGAATTTTACTGTTTTTGTATATCTAAAATAGTGTTGCGAGAAGCTTTATTTCGAAGAAATTCGCCTTTTGAAGAGCTTTTATACGCTGAAATTCTAAGTCTTTTCTCAATGTTAACAAAGCCTCCTATCAGACCTTATTGTTGACCCTTAATATTTTAATTGGACCAGGTGTTATATTACCTGGTACTAGTGTACCCTACCAAAGGAAATAATTATAGAGCCCATAGGGGGTACACAGTGTAACGCCGCATTTTACTATGTATGTATATCTAAAACAGTGCATTTTTCAATGTTAAGAAAAATGCCTCCTATCAGACCTTAATATTAACCTTAAATGTTGTAATTGGAACAGGAATTATATCACGGGGTACTAGTGTACCCTACCAAAGGAAATAATTATAGAGCCCATAGGGGGTACACAGTGGGAACCCGCATTTCACTATGTATGTATGTATATCTAAAACAGTGCATTTTTCAATGTGAAAAAAAATGCCTCCTATCAGACCTTAATATTAACCTTTAATGTTGTAATTGGACCAGGTATTATATTACGGGGTACTAGTGTACCCTACCAAAGGAAAAAATTATAGACTTCATAGGGCGTACACAGCGTGACCCCGAATTTTACTGTTTTTGTATAACTAAAATAGTGTTGCGAGAAGCTTTATTTCGAAGAAATTCGCCTTCTGAAGAGCTTTTATACGCAGAAATTCTACGTCTTTTCTCAATGTTAACAAAGCCTCCTATCAGACCTTAAGATTGACCCTTAATATTTTAAGTGGACCAGGTGTTATATTACCTTGTACTAGTGTACCCTACCAAAGGAAATAATTATAGACACCATAGGGGGTACACAGCGTGACCCCGCATTTTACTATGTATGTATACCTAAAACAGTGCATTTTTCAATGTTAAGAAAAATGCCTCCTATCAGACCTTAATATTAACATTTAATGTTGTAATTGGACCAGGTGTTATACTACCTTGTACTCGTGTACCCTACCAAAGGAAAAAATTATAGACCCCATAGGGGGTACACAGCGTGACCCCGAATTTTACTGTTTTTGTTAAATTAAAGGTTTTGTTAATTAAAGGTTAATATTATAATAATATTAACCTTTAATGTACCCGGTAATATAGTACCTGGTCCAATTACAACATTAAAGGTTAATATTATAGTATAATATGAAGCCTTTTGTTAACAATGAGAAAAGACTTAGTATATTTTCGTATTAACGCTTTTCGGAAGGCGAAATTCCTCAAAATAAAGCTTCTCCCAACACTTTTTCAGGTATACATACATACATACATACATACATACATACATAGAAAATTTTTAAAATTTGTTTATTTTTTTTTCTATTGTTAATTTTACATTATATTATTTATTTAATGTGTTTTTCTATATTTTAGAAGGATTTATATATGAAATATAATTTATTTAAGTACGGGAAAGTGAGAACAGAGCTTAAAAACACGAAAAATCAATTAAAATTATTTTTTCGTATTATTTACAATACTTTCGATAGTTGTGCCTGCCTTATATGTTCTCTGTATAAAAACAATCCTCTTTCTTCGTTAAAGAAGGCGTAATGGAATGAAAAATAACATAAAATAGGCATGTACGGGTAAGTTTTCAAGACCACATAACTCGCTTTAATATTAAGCTATAAATCTCAAACTCGGTACCAAAATAGGGTACCATGCCCCCAACCCCTGTGCCAAAGGAAATATTTATAGCTTAATTAGGAGGGTCGCAATGGGCCCCCAAAGTTCATCGTTAAACTGACCGGGAGATTGCTTTTGAAGCCATCAAGTAGCTCGCTGACCGTGTAATCGTGGTGGAGCGGATAGCGTGATAGCAGCTGAACGAGACGGTGCGGGTTCGAATCCCAGTGTGGACAATTTTTAAAATTTGTTTATTTTTTTTTCTATTGTTAATTTTACATTATGTTATTCATTTAATGTCTTTTTCATTATTTTAGAAGGATTTATATATGAAATATAATTTATTTAAGTACGGGAAAGTGAGAACAGAGCTTAAAAACACGAAAAATCAATTAAAATTAATTTATTCGTATTATTTACAATACTTTCGATAGTTTTGCCTGCCTAATATGTTCTCTGTATAAAAACAATCCTCTTTCTTCGTTAAAGAAGGCATAATGGAATGAAAAATAACATAAAATAGGCATGTACGGGTAAGTTTTCAAGACCACATAACTCGCTTTAATATTAAGCTATAAATCTCAAACTCGGTACCAAAATAGGGTACCATGCCCCCAACCCCTGTACCTAAGGAAATATTTATAGCTTAATTAGGAGGGTCGCAATGGGCACCCAAAGTACATCGTTAAACTGACCGGGAGATTGCTTTTGAAGCCATCAAGTAGCTCGCTGACCGTGTAATCGTGGTGGAGCGGATAGCGTGATAGCAGCTGAACGAGACGGTGCGGGTTCGAATCCCAGTGTGGACAATTTTTAAAATTTGTTTATTTTTTTTCTATTGTTAATTTTACATTATATTATTCATTTCATGTCTTTTTCTATATTTTAGAAGGATTTATATATGAAATATAATTTATTTAAGTACGGGAAAGTGAGAACAGAGCTTAAAAACACGAAAAATCAATTAAAATTAATTTATTCGTATTATTTACAATACTTTCGATTGTTGTGCCTGCCTAATATGTTCGCTGTATAAAAACAATCCTATTTCTTCGTTAAAGAAGGCATAATGGAATGAAAAATAACATAAAATAGGCATGTACGGGTAAGTTTTCAAGACCACATAACTCCATTAATATTAAGCTATAAATCTCAAACTCGGTACCAAAATAGGGTACCATGCCCCCAACCCCTGTGCCTAAGGAAATTTTTATAGCTTAATTAGGAGGGTCGCAATGGGCCCCCAAAGTACATCGTTAATCTGACCGGGAGATTGCATTTGAAGCCATCACGTAGCTCGCTGACCGTGTAATCGTGGTGGAGCGGATAGCGTGATAGCAGCTGAACGAGATGGTGCGGGTTCGAATCCCAGTGTGGACAATTTTTAAAATTTGTTTATTTTTTTTTCTATTGTTAATTTTACATTATATTATTCATTTAATGTCTTTTTCTATATTTTAGAAGGATTTATATATGAAATATAATTTGTTTAAGTACGGGAAAGTGAGAACAGAGCTTAAAAACACGAAAAATCAATTAAAATTAATTTATTCGTATTATTTACAATACTTTCGATAGTTGTGCCTGCCTAATATGTTCTCTGTATAAAAACAATCCTCTTTCTTCGTTAAAAAAGGCATAATGGAATGAAAAATAACATAAAATAGGCATGTACCGGTAAGTTTTCAAGACCACATAACTCGCTTTAATATTAAGCTATAAATCTCAAACTCGGTACCAAAATATGGTACCATGCCCCCAACCCCTGTGCCTAAGGAAATATTTATAGCTTAATTAGGAGGGTCGCAATGGGCCCCCAAAGTACATCGTTAAACTGACCGGGAGATTGCTTTTGAAGCCATCAAGTAGCTCGCTGACCGTGTAATCGTGGTGGAGCGGATAGCGTGATAGCAGCTGAACGAGACGGTGCGGGTTCGAATCCCAGAGTGGACAATTTTTAAAATTTGCTTATTTTTTTTCTATTGTTAATTTTACATTATATTATTCATTTAATGTCTTTTTCTATATTTTAGAAGGATTTATATATGAAATATAATTTATTTATGTACGGGAAAGTGAGAACAGAGCTTAAAAACACGAAAAATCAATTAAAATTAATTTATTCGTATTATTTACAATACTTTCGATAGTTGTGCCTGCCTAATATGTTCTCTGTATAAAAACAATCCTCTTTCTTCGTTAAAGAAGGCATAATGGAATGAAAAATAACATAAAATAGGCATGTACGGGTAAGTTTTCAAGACCACATAACTCGCTTTAATATTAAGCTATAAATCTCAAACTCGGTACCAAAATAGGGTACCATACCCACAACCCCTGTGCCTAAGGAAATATTTATAGCTTAATTAGGAGGGCCGCAATGGGCCCCCAAAGTACATCGTTAAACTGACCTGGAGTTTGCTTTTGAAGCCATCAAGTAGCTCGCTGACCGTGTAATCGTGGTGGAGCGGATAGCGTGTTAGCAGCTGAACGAGACGGTGCGGGTTCGAATCCCAGTGTGGACAATTTTTAAAATTTGTTTATTTTTTTTCTATTGTTAATTTTACATTATATTATTCATTTAATGTCATTTTCTATATTTTAGAAGGATTTATATATGAAATATAATTTATTTAAGTACGGGAAAGTGAGAACAGAGCTTAAAAACACGAAAAATCAATTAAAATTAATTTATTCGTATTATTTACAATACTTTCGATAGTTGTGCCTGCCTAATATGTTCTCTGTATAAAAACAATCCTCTTTCTTCGTTAAAGAACGCGTAATGGAATAAAAAATAACATAAAATAGGTATGTATGGGTCAATTTTCAAGACCACGTAACTCACTATAATATTAAGTTATAAATCTCAAACTCGATACCAAAATAGGGTACCATGCCCCCAACCCTTGTACCAAAGGAAATATTTATAGGTTAATTAGGAGGGATGCAGTGGACCCCCAAAATACATCGATCAACTGACCGGAAGAGTGCGTTTGAAGCCATATAGTAGCACGCTCACCGTGTATGCGTGGTGGAGCGGATAGCGTAATAGCAGCTGAGCGAGACGGTGCGGGTTCGAATCCCAATGTAGAAAATTTCTAAAATTTGTTTATTTTTTTTGCATTGCGGGGTCACACCGTGTACCCCCTATGGGGTCTATATTTGATTCCTTTGGTAGGGTACACTATTACAAGGTAATATAACACCTCGTCCAATTAAAACATTAAAGGTTAATATTAAGGTCTGATAGGAGGCATTTTTCTTAACATTGAAAAATGCCCTGTTTTAGATATACATACATACATACATACATACATACATACATACATACATACATACATACATACATACATACATAGTAAAATGAGGGGTTACACTGTGTACCCCCTATGAGTTCTATAATTTTTTCCTTTGGTAGGGTACACTAGTACCCCGTAATATAATACCTAGTCCAATAACAACATTAAAGGTTAATATTAAGGTCAAAAAAGGTCAAAAAAGGTCAAAAAAGCTTCTCGCAACACTTTTTGAGATATACAAAAACAGTAAAATGCGGGGTCCATTAATATTTCCTTTGGTAGGGTAAACTAGTACCCGGTAATATAGTACCTGGTCCAATTACAACATTAAAGGTTAATATTATAGTATAATATGAAGCCTTTTGTTAACAATGAGAAAAGACTTAGAATTTTTTCGTATTAACGCTTTTCGGAAGGCGAAATTCCTCAAAATAAAGCTTTTCCCAACACTTTTTGAGGTATACATACATACATACATACACACATACATACATACATACATAGAAAATTTTTAAAATTTGTTTATTTTTTTTTCTATTGTTAATTTTACATTATATTATTCATTTAATGTCTTTTTTTATATTTTAGAAGGAACTATATATGAAAAATAATTTTTTTAAGTTCGGGAAAGTGAGATCAGAGCTTAAAAACAGGAAAAATCAATTAAAATTAATTTATTCATATTATTTACAATACTTTCGATAGTTTGGCCTGCCTAATATGTTCTCTGTATAAAAACAATCCTCTTTCTTCGTTAAAGAACGCGTAATGGAATAAAAAATAACATAAAATAGGCATGTACGGGTAAGTTTTCAAGACCACATAACTCGCTTTAATATTAAGCTATAAATCTCAAACTCGGTACCAAAATAGGGTACCATTCCCCCAACCCCTGTGCCTAAGGAAATATTTATAGCTTAATTAGGAGGGTCGCAATGGGCCCCCAAAGTACATCGTTAAACTGACCGCGAGATTGCTTTTGAAGCCATCAAGTAGCTCGCTGACCGTGTAATCGTGGTGGAGCGGATAGCGTGATAGCAGCTGTGCGAGACGGTGCGGGTTCGAATCCCAGTGTGGACAATTTTTAAAATTTGTTTATTTTTTTTTCTATTGTTAATTTTACATTATATTATTCATTTAATGTCTTTTTCGATATTTTAGAAGGAACTATATATGAAAAATAATTTTTTTAAGTTCGGGAAAGTGAGATCAGAGCTTAAAAAGAGGAAAAATCAATTAAAATTAATTTATTCATATTATTTACAATACTTTCGATAGTTTGGCCTGCCTAATATGTTCTCTGTATAAAAACAATCCTCTTTCTTCGTTAAAGAAGGCATAATGGAATGAAAAATAACATAAAATAGGCATGTACGGGTAAGTTTTCAAGACCACATAACTCGCTTTAATATTAAGCTATAAATCTCAAACTCGGTACCAAAATAGGGTACCATGCCCCCAACCCCTGTGCCTAAGGAAATATTTATAGCTTAATTAGGAGGGTCGCAATGGGCCCCCAAAGTACATCGTTAAACTGACCGGGAGATTGCTTTTGAAGCCATCAAGTAGCTCGCTGACCGTGTAATCGTGGTGGAGCGGATAGCGTGATAGCAGCTGAACGAGACGGTGCGGGTTCGAATCCCAGTGTGGACATTTTTTAAAATTTGTTTATTTTTTTTTCTATTGTTAATTTTACATTATGTTATTCATTTAATGTCTTTTTTATTATTTTAGAAGGATTTATATATGAAATATAATTTATTTAAGTACGGGAAAGTGAGAACAGAGCTTAAAAACACGAAAAATCAATTAAAATTAATTTATTCGTATTATTTACAATACTTTCGATAGTTTTGCCTGCCTAATATGTTCTCTGTATAAAAACAATCCTCTTTCTTCGTTAAAGAAGGCATAATGGAATGAAAAATAACATAAAATAGGCATGTACGGGTAAGTTTTCAAGACCACATAACTCGCTTTAATATTAAGCTATAAATCTCAAACTCGGTACCAAAATAGGGTACCATGCCCCCAACCCCTGTACCTAAGGAAATATTTATAGCTTAATTAGGAGGGTCGCAATGGGCACCCAAAGTACATCGTTAAACTGACCGGGAGATTGCTTTTGAAGCCATCAAGTAGCTCGCTGACCGTGTAATCGTGGTGGAGCGGATAGCGTGATAGCAGCTGAACGAGACGGTGCGGGTTCGAATCCCAGCGTGGACAATTTTTAAAATTTGTTTATTTTTTTTCTATTGTTAATTTTACATTATATTATTCATTTCATGTCTTTTTCTATATTTTAGAAGGATTTATATATGAAATATAATTTATTTAAGTACGGGAAAGTAAGAACAGAGCTTAAAAACACGAAAAATCAATTAAAATTTCGATAGTTGTGCCTGCCTAATATGTTCTCTGTATAAAAACAATCCTCTTTCTTCGTTAAACAAGGCAAAATGGAATGAAAAATAACATAAAATAGGCATGTACGGGTAAGTTTTCAAGACCACATTACTCGCTTTAATATTAAGCTATAAATCTCAAACTCGGTACCAAAATAGGGTACCATGCCCCCAACCCCTGAGCCTAAGGAAATATTTATAGCTTAATTAGGAGGGTCGCAATGAGCCCCCAAAGTACATCGTTAAACTGACCGGGAGATTGCTTTTGAAGCCATCAAGTAGCTCGCTGACCGTGTAATCGTGGTGGAGCGGATAGCGTGATAGCAGCTGAACGAGACGGTGCGGATTCGAATCCCAGTGTGGACAATTTTTAAAATTTGTTTATTTTTTTTCCTATTGTTATTTTTACATTATATTATTCATTTAATGTCTTTTTCTATATTTTAGAAGGATTTATATATGAAATATAATTTATTTAAGTACGGGAAAGTGAGAACAGAGCTTAAAAACACGAAAAATCAATTAAAATTAATTTATTCGTATTATTTACAATACTTTCGATAGTTGTGCCTGCCTAATATGTTCGCTGTATAAAAACAATCCTATTTCTTCGTTAAAGAAGGCATAATGGAATGAAAAATAACATAAAATATGCATGTACGGGTAAGTTTTCAAGACCACATAACTCCATTAATATTAAGCTATAAATCTCAAACTCGGTACCAAAATAGGGTACCTTGCCCCCAACCCCTGTGCCTAAGGAAATATTTATAGCTTAATTAGGAGGGTCGCAATGGGCCCCCAAAGTACATCGTTAAACTGACCGGGAGATTGCTTTTGAAGCCATCAAGTAGCTCGCTGACCGTGTAATCGTGGTGGAGCGGATAGCACGATAGCAGCTGAACGAGACGGTGCGGGTTCGAATCCCAGAGTGGACAATTTTTAAAATTTGTTTATTTTTTTTCTATTGTTAATTTTACATTATATTATTCATTTAATGTCTTTTTCTATATTTTAGAAGGATTTATATATGAAATATAATTTATTTATGTACGGGAAAGTGAGAACAGAGCTTAAAAACACGAAAAATCAATTAAAATTAATTTATTCGTATTATTTACAATACTTTCGATAGTTGTGCCTGCCTAATATGTTCTCTGTATAAAAACAATCCTCTTTCTTCGTTAAAGAAGGCATAATGGAATGAAAAATAACATAAAATAGGCATGTACGGGTAAGTTTTCAAGACCACATAACTCGCTTTAATATTAAGCTATAAATCTCAAACTCGGTACCAAAATAGGGTACCATACCCACAACCCCTGTGCCTAAGGAAATATTTATAGCTTAATTAGGAGGGCCGCAATGGGCCCCCAAAGTACATCGTTAAACTGACCTGGAGTTTGCTTTTGAAGCCATCAAGTAGCTCGCTGACCGTGTAATCGTGGTGGAGCGGATAGCGTGTTAGCAGCTGAACGAGACGGTGCGGGTTCGAATCCCAGTGTGGACAATTTTTAAAATTTGTTTATTTTTTTTCTATTGTTAATTTTACATTATATTATTCATTTAATGTCTTTTTCTATATTTTAGAAGGATTTATATATGAAATATAATTTATTTAAGTACGGGAAAGTGAGAACAGAGCTTAAAAACACGAAAAATCAATTAAAATTAATTTATTCGTATTATTTTCAATACTTTCGATAGTTGTGCCTGCCTAATATGTTCTCTGTATAAAAACAATCCTCTTTCTTCGTTAAAGAACGCGTAATGGAATAAAAAATAACATAAAATAGGTATGTATGGGTCAATTTTCAAGACCACGTAACTCACTATAATATTAAGTTATAAATCTCAAACTCGATACCAAAATAGGGTACCATGCCCCCTACCCTAGTACCAAAGGAAATATTTATAGGTTAATTAGGAGGGATGCAGTGGACCCCCAAAATACATCGATCAACTGACCGGAAGAGTGCGTTTGAAGCCATATAGTAGCACGCTCACCGTGTATGCGTGGTGGAGCGGATAGCGTAATAGCAGCTGAGCGAGACGGTGCGGGTTCGAATCCCAATGTAGAAAATTTCTAAAATTTGTTTATTTTTTTGCATTGCGGGGTCACACCGTGTACCCCCTATGGGGTCTATATTTGATTCCTTTGGTAGGGTACACTATTACAAGGTAATATAACACCTCGTCCAATTAAAACATTAAAGGTTAATATTAAGGTCTGATAGGAGGCATTTTTCTTAACATTGAAAAATGCCCTGTTTTAGATATACATACATACATACATACATACATACATACATACATACATACATACATAGTAAAATGATGGGTTACACTGTGTACCCCCTATGAGTTCTATAATTTTTTCCTTTGGTAGGGTACACTAGTACCCCGTAATATAATACCTAGTCCAATAACAACATTAAAGGTTAATATTAAGGTCAAAAAAGGTCAAAAAAGGTCAAAAAAGCTTCTCGCAACACTTTTTGAGATATACAAAAACAGTAAAATGCGGGGTCCATTAATATTTCCTTTGGTAGGGTAAACTAGTACCCGGTAATATAGTACCTGGTCCAATTACAACATTAAAGGTTAATATTATAGTATAATATGAAGCCTTTTGTTAACAACGAGAAAAGATTTAGAATTTTTTCGTATTAACGCTTTTCGGAAGGCGAAATTCCTCAAAATAAAGCTTTTCCCAACACTTTTTGAGGTATACATACATACATACATACACACATACATACATACATACATAGAAAATTTTTAAAATTTGTTTATTTTTTTTTCTATTGTTAATTTTACATTATATTATTCATTTAATGTCTTTCTCTATATTTTAGAAGGAACTATATATGAAAAATAATTTTTTTAAGTTCGGGAAAGTGAGATCAGAGCTTAAAAACAGGAAAAATCAATTAAAATTAATTTATTCATATTATTTACAATACTTTCGATAGTTTGGCCTGCCTAATATGTTCTCTGTATAAAAACAATCCTCTTTCTTCGTTAAAGAACGCGTAATGGAATAAAAAATAACATAAAATAGGCATGTACGGGTAAGTTTTCAAGACCACATAACTCGCTTTAATATTAAGCTATAAATCTCAAACTCGGTACCAAAATAGGGTACCATTCCCCCAACCCCTGTGCCTAAGGAAATATTTATAGCTTAATTAGGAGGGTCGCAATGGGCCCCCAAAGTACATCGTTAAACTGACCGCGAGATTGCTTTTGAAGCCATCAAGTAGCTCGCTGACCGTGTAATCGTGGTGGAGCGGATAGCGTGATAGCAGCTGAGAGAGACGGTGCGGGTTCGAATCCCAGTGTGGACAATTTTTAAAATTTGTTTATTTTTTTTTCTATTGTTAATTTTACATTATATTATTCATTTAATGTCTTTCTCTATATTTTAGAAGGAACTATATATGAAAAATAATTTTTTTAAGTTCGGGAAAGTGAGATCAGAGCTTAAAAACAGGAAAAATCAATTAAAATTAATTTATTCATATTATTTACAATACTTTCGATAGTTTGGCCTTCCTAATATGTTCTCTGTATAAAAACAATCCTCTTTCTTCGTTAAAGAACGCGTAATGGAATAAAAAATAACATAAAATAGGCATGTACGGGTAAGTTTTCAAGACCACATAACTCGCTTTAATATTAAGCTATAAATCTCAAACTCGGTACCAAAATAGGGTACCATGCCCCCAACCCCTGTGCCTAAGGAAATATTTATAGCTTAATTAGGAGGGTCGCAATGGGCCCCCAAAGTACATCTTAAACTGACCGCGAGACTGCTTTTGAAGCCATCAAGTAGCTCGCTGACCGTGTAATCGTGGTGGAGCGGATAGCGTGATAGCAGCTGAGCGAGACGGTGCGGGTTCGAATCCCAGTGTGGACAATTTTTAAAATTTGTTTATTTTTTTTTCTATTGTTAATTTTACATTATATTATTCATTTAATGTCTTTTTCTATATTTTAGAAGGAACTATATATGAAAAATAATTTTTTTAAGTTCGGGAAAGTGAGATCAGAGCTTAAAAACAGAAAAAATCAATTAAAATTAATTTATTCATATTATTTACAATACTTTCGATAGTTTGGCCTGCCTAATATGTTCCCTGTATAAAAACAATCCTCTTTCTTCGTTAAAGAACACGTAATGGAATAAAAAATAACATAAAATAGGCATGTACGGGTAAGTTTTCAAGACCACATAACTCGCTTTAATATTAAGCTATAAATCTCAATCTCGGTACCAAAAATGGGTACCATGCCCCCAAGGAAAGGAAATATTTATATCTTAATTAGGAGGGTCGCAATGGGCCCTCAAAGTACATCGTTAAACTGACCGCGAGATTGCTTTTGAAGCCATCAAGTAGCTCGCTGATCGTGTAATCGTGGTGGAGCGGATAGCGTGATAGCAGCTGAGCGAGACGGTGCGGGTTCGAATCCCAGTGTGGACAATTTTTAAAATTTGTTTATTTTTTTTTCTATTGTTAATTTTACATTATATTATTCGTTTAATGTCTTTTTCTATATTTTAGAAGGAACTATATATGAAAAATAATTTTTTTAAGTTCGGGAAAGTGAGATCAGAGCTTAAAAACAGGAAAAATCAATTAAAATTAATTTATTCATATTATTTACAATACTTTCGATAGTTTGGCCTGCCTAGTATGTTCTCTGTATAAAAACAATCCCCTTTCTTCGTTAAAGAACGCGTAATGGAATAAAAAATAACATAAAATAGGTATGTACGGATCAAATTTCAAGACCACGTAACTCGCTTTAATATTAAGTTATAAATCTCAAACTCGGTACCAAAATAGGACACCATGCCCCCCACCTCAGTGCCGAAGGAAATATTTATAGGTTAATTAGGAGGATCGCAAGGGGCCCCCAAAGTACATCGATCAACTAACCGGGAAAGTGCTTTTGAAGGCATGGAATACGACGCTTACCATGTATACGTGGTGGAGCGGATAGCATGATAGCAGCTGAGCGAGATGGCGAGGGTTCGAATCCCGGTGCTGTCCATTTTGTGAAATTTGTTTTTTTTTCTTTTGTTAATTTTACATTATTTTATTTATTTAATGTGTTTTTCTATATTATAGAAGGAATTATATATGAAAAATAATTTTTTTAAGTTCGGGAAAATGAGATCAGAGCTTAAAAACAGAAAAAATCAATTAAAATTAATTTATTCATATTATTTACAATACTTTCGATAGTTTGGCCTGCCTAGTATGTTCTCTGTATAAAAACAATCCTCTTTCTTCGTTAAAAAACGTGTAATGGAATAAAAAATAACATAAAATAGGCATGTACGGGTAAGTTTTCAAGACCACATAACTCGCTTTAAGATTAAGCTATAAATCTCAACAAAAACAGTAAAGTTCGGGGTCACGCTGTGTACCCCCTATGGGGTCTATAATTTTTTCCTTTGGTAGGGTACACTAGTACAAGCTAATATAACACCTGGTCCAATTACAACATTAAAGATTAATATTGAGGTCTGATAGGAGGCATTTCTCTTAACATTGAAAAAATGCACTGTTTTACATATACATACATAGTAAAGTTCGGGGTCACGCTGTGTACCCCCTATGGGGTCTATAATTGATTCCTTTGGTAGGGTACATTATTACAAGGTAATATAACACCTGGTCCACTTAAAATATTAAGGGTCAATATTAAGGTCTGATAGGAGGCTTTGTTAACATTGAGAAAAGACGTAGAATTTCTGCGTATAAAAGCTCTTCAGAAGGCGAATTTCTGCGAAATAAAGCTTCTCGCAACAAAGTACGCGAATACCAATCTCATTGTGTAACCCCTAAGCTCTCTCGGATTTCTTCCTCCCTCTCTGCACCTGAACATCATTAATAACAGGTGTGTTCTTAGGGAGGGGACTGTCTTGAGTAGTACAATGAGTTATCTATTGGGCGATATAGGACATCCCCATTTCGAAGAAATTCGCCTTCCGAAGAGCTTTTATAGGCAGAAATTCAAAGTCTTTTCTTAATGTTAACAAAGCCTCCTATCAGACCTTAATATTGACCCTTAATATTTTAAGTGGACCAGGTGTTTTATTACCTGGTACTAGTGTACCCTACCAAAGGAAATAATTATAGAGCCCATAGGGGGTACACAGCGTGACCCCGAATTTTACTCTTTTTGTATAGCTAAAATAGTGTTGCGAGAAGCTCTATTTCCAAGAAATTCGCCTTCTGAAGAGCTCTTATACGCAGAAATTCTAAGTCCATTCTCAATATTAACAAAGCCTCCTATCAGACCTTAATATTAACCTTTAATGTTTTAGTTGGACCAGGTGTTGTATTACCTTGTACTAGTGTACCCTACCAAAGGAAATAATTATAGAGCCCATAGGGGGTACAAAGCGTGACCCCGCACTTTACTATGTATGTATATCTAAAACAGTGTATTTTTCAATGTTAAGAAAAGTGCCTCCTATCAGACCTTAATATTAACCTTTAATGTTGTTATTGGACAAGGTATTATAGTACGGGGTACTAGTGTACCCTACCAAAGGAAATAATTATAGACCCCATAGGGGGTACACAGCGCGACCCCGAATTTTACTGTTTTTGTATATCGCGAAAAGTATTGCGAGAAGCTTTATTTCGAAGAAATTCGCCTTCCGAAGAGCTTTTATACGCAGAAATTCAAAGTCTTTCCTTAATGTTAACAAAGCCTCCTATCAGACCTTAATATTGACCCTTAATATTTTAAGTGGACCAGGTGTTTTATTACCTGGTACTAGTGTACCCTACCAAAGGAAATAATTTTAGAGCCCATAGGGGGTACACAGTGTAACCCCGCATTTTACTATGTATGTATATTTAAAACAATGCATTTTTCAATGTTAAGAAAAATGCCTCCTAACAGACCTTAATATTAACCTTTAATGTTGTAAATGGACCAGGTATTATATTATGGGGTACTAGTGTACCCTACCACAGGATATAATTATAGACCCCATAGCGGGTACACAGCGTGACCCCGAATTTTACTGTTTTTGTATATCTCCAAAAGTGTTGCGAAAAGTCTTATTTCGCAGAAATTCGCCTTCTGAGTAGCTTAATACGGAGAAACTCTAAGTCTTTTTTCAAGAGAAATAAATTTTCTATGTATGTATGTATATCTCAAAAAGTGTTGGGAGAAGCTTTATTTTGAGGAAATTCGCCTTCCGAAAAGCGTTAATACGGAGAAATTCTAAGTCTTTTCTCATTGTTAACAAAAGGCTTCATATCAGACCTTAATATTAACCTTTAATGTTGTAATTGGGCCAGGTATTATATTACGGGTTACTAGTGTACCCTACCAAAGGAAATAATTATAGACACCATAGGGGGTACACAGCATGACCCCAAATTTTACTGTTTTTGTATATATAAAACAATGCATTTTTCAATGTTAAGAAAAATGCCGCCTATCAGACCTTAATATTAACCTTTAATGTTGTAATTGGTCCAGGTATTATATTACGGGGTACTAGTGTACCCTACCAAAGGACATAATTATAGACCCCATAGGGGGTACACAGCGCGACCCCGAATTTTACTGTTATTGTATATCTCCAAAAGTGTTGCGAGAAGCTTTATTTCGAAGAAATTCGCCTTCTGAAGAGCTTTTATACGCAGAAATTCTACGTCTTTTCTCAATGTTAACAAACCCTCCTATCAGACCTTAATATTGACCCTTAATATTTTAAGTGGACCAGGTGTTATATTACCTTGTACTAGTGTACCCTACCAAAGGAAATAATTATAGACACCATAGGGGGTACACAGCGTGACCCCGCACTTTACTATGTATGTATACCTAAAACAGTGCATTTTTCAATGTTAAGAAAAATGCCTCCTATCAGACCTTAATATTGATCTTTAATGTTGTAATTGGACCAGGTGTTATATTACCTTGTACTCGTGTACCCTACCAAAGGAAAAAATTATAGACCGCATAGGGGGTACACAGTGTGACCCCGAATTTTACTGTTTTTGTATATCTAAAATAGTGTTGCGAGAAGCTTTATTTCGCAGAAATACGCCTTCTGAATAGCTTTTATACGGAGAAATTCTAAGTCTTTTTTCAAGAGAAATGAATTTTCTATGTATGTATATCTCAAAAAATGTTGCGAGAAGCTTTATTTTGAAGAAATTCGCCTCCTGAAAATCTTTTATACGCATAATCTTTCAACGGGAAGGCTCCGACGCTGGTCCCCGTACCGGACCGGAGTGTATTGCCGGCAGAGGCGCTCTGGATACCGCAGCAGCCGGGTTGCTTTTACGAGAGAAATAAATTTTCTATGTATGTATGTATACCTCAAAAAGTGTTGGGAGAAGCTTTATTTTGAGGAAATTCGCCTTTCGAAAAGCGTTAATACGAAAAAATTCTAAGTCTTTTCTCATTGTTAACAAAAGGCTTCATATTATACTATAATATTAACCTTTAATGTTGTAATTGGACCAGGTGTTATATTACCTTGTACTAGTGTACCCTACCAAAGGAAATAATTATAGAGCCCATAGGGGGTACACAGCGTGACCCCGAATTTTACTCTTTTTGTATATCTCCAAAAGTGTTTCGAGAAGCTTTATTTCGCAGAAATTCGCCTCCTCAATAGCTCTTATACGCAGAAATTCTAAGTCCATTCTCAATATTAACAAAGCCTCCTATCAGACCTTAATATTAACCTTTAATGTTTTAGTTGGACCAGGTGTTGTATTACCTTGTACTAGTGTACCCTACCAAAGGAAATAATTATAGAGCCCATAGGGGGTACAAAGCGTGACCCCGCACTTTACTATGTATGTATACACTCTAAAAACAGTACCTCTTATATAAAAGGTACAAGCTAAATGTACCCCTTATTTTCTCGCGTAAGAGGCACATAACTAATGTGCCTTTAAAAATGACAGGCACCACAAGAATTTAAAGGCACCAAAGCAAGCGCGAGTGAATACTCGGTACGAAAAGATTTTACCGCTTCCTCGTGCCTCTCAAATGCACTTCCCTTCTTTTTCTTCGGTACGATGTAACGGAGAAGAAGCGCATGCGCACATCAGTTCGTTTCCTGTTCTCTCCCCTCAACGCCACCGATTGAAACAACTTGTAAACAATTCTTGTTTGCCAAGATCTGGCCTAATGTGTGATGTTATATATGCTTGAATTTGGTAAGTTTAAAACTTATACTTCTATATTATTTTTATATTTATTCCTAATTAACGATGGCATCTTTCTTATTAATACATTTCAATTATTACTACTACAAATCTTATAAAAATACTTAAGCGAGGTAGCTAACCCTAATTATGATGTTTACATTTCTGTTGTAGTTGTATCATTTATGTTTTATCATTATAATATTAAGAAGAATGTTTTTAAAATGCCCTATATTTGTTCTGTAGTGTTTG
Source organism: Parasteatoda lunata (assembly GCA_949128135.1). Classification (NCBI taxonomy): domain Eukaryota; kingdom Metazoa; phylum Arthropoda; class Arachnida; order Araneae; family Theridiidae; genus Parasteatoda; species Parasteatoda lunata. The sequence goes on along the minus strand of OX421975.1, from coordinate 11,906,427 downwards.
ATCATAATTTTGTATGAGGTTTTCAATGTGGCGATTGGTATGAATAAGAAATCATTTTTATTTGAATAAACCAATTTCCTTTTTTGTTTATCTTAGTTTATAATCAAGAGCTATCACAGAAATTCTCTCAGAGAATGATTGAATAATTTAAAAAACAACGAAGAATGTTTATAATTATGAAAAATATGCTCTCAATCATTAGCTATTTAAAAAAACAATTAACATTTGGATATCTAATTATACTTATTTTAAACTGCTACAAAACTTACAGTTGATATAAACCTGAAGAAAAAAACAAGATTATGCTTTATTTATATGTTAAATATGGTGTGAGCATGAAAGAAAAAAAAACAATCTTCTAATGATTTATAGATTTTTAATTTTGAATTAGTTATTATTTATTTTGTAAAAGTAATGTTTAAAAATGTTTTATTCTAATATCACAGCTTTAAGTTTAAAATTTAAAATTTTATTTTTGAATTTATGACTTAAAATAGATAATATGGGATATATAGTTATTTACGACTGAAAAACTTTCCTTTTAAAAATTTTAACATTTTAAATTTAACTTTAATTTATTTGATTTTTAAGAAGGGTTAATAGCTTGTTCCAGAGTGCTCTTGTGGCACAGCTGGTTAAAATATCTTTCACACTACTTATTAGAGAAATAGGGTAATGAGTTTGATCCTGGCAATGTATATAACAATTGACGTGTATACTCAGCAAGGTGCATATGAACTTTGCCACAGCTGAAAGTTCTCTCATTGGTTATCGTGTGAAAGATTGAAAAGAGCTAGCTCAAGCGGAGTCCACTTTATCTGACCAGTATCAAAATTACATGGCCGTTAAAAGTTAAGCCATAGAAATGGGATTTTTGGTCATGGTTGAGTTATGGCGGTGATGAGTACCTTGCTCTATATTTAAAATAAAATAAAGAAAAGTACTTAACACTTGAACTTTTTAAAAATATTAAAGTATTTTTAACTAGTGCAGTATAATTTACATAATTTTGTTATCAATAACCATAAATAAAAAATTAAAAAAAATTATTTACATAACATTCATTGGATCACAAATGGATTAGATATGCAGAAGCGCTGTTGTGCCACTGGCATTTTTCAAGATAATTTCTTAATGCTTTATCGATATATACTTTATACCAAAAAATATTTGGTACTTCATATTCAATGCTCAACACTTTATATTCCATGTTTTCCTGCCACGAAAAGCTACCTAGTAAAACTTTATAATTCAACATCAGTGATAATAATTTTTGAGAAACCTTTATTTATTTTATAGTTATTGCTACCTTACCTGTGTTACTTAGAATAACATTATCATACAACTTTTATTTATCTATAACTAATGCTATTCCTGAACTGTAATAAAGAAATACAAAGCGAAGCAATTTTGATAACAATATTAAGAAAGAAAATATATTTATTGTAAGGTAGTGTATATTTATTGTATATGTGTATAAACTTGATACAGTGAAATTTTTTTTTTTTTTTTTTGCTCTCTGAAAGGCAATTTAATGTTTCTGTAATCTAAATTTATATTATTAGTATAACTAAATGATTAATAGTTTTTTTTGTTTTTTTGTTGTTACTTTCTGTCTTGACTGTGTTCCAGTAAATGCAAAAAAATGTTTTCAATTATTAAATAATTTTATAACTAATAATTATTTTTATAAGTAGTTACATTTTATAAATAATTACTTTTCAATTTACATTTGAATTTTCTTTGTTTACTCCAATTTTGTTATGTGTTAAAAACAATCCTTACACTTTCTTATGTATTTAAGCTTAGCTAGTTTACACTTTTTTTTTTGTTTCTTTAGCACATTGAATGCCACGCTAATTTTACATGGCTTGCCCGCCTGGCCAAAATGATTTTTTCAGTATATATTGCATTAACTTCTTCAAACCGTTTTAGTAATAATAATAATATAAAAAAAATGTAGAGCATTGAAAATTTATTCGAATTATGTGTTTCGATAATCTAGGCTTAGCCGTTCATCAGTGACCCCTGTGGCGCTACAAACAAACTCAGCACCAGTCACCGGTGACCCCTATGGCATTTAACGTGTTAAATTAGTTCAATAATATTAAATTTAAAAATTACTTTGGCTAAACCTATTCTTAATGTAATAAAATCTTCATGAATGTATTTATGTACATTGTGATGAAAACTTTTAACAACTTATTCAAATAAAATACTTTTACATTGATAAGTTCTGTTTTAAATTTTCTAGCCCAGCTGAATGCATGACAACACTCGCATTTGGATTACATGGAGATGAAAACCACGCAAACCTGCCACGGTTAGTCTTGCGTCGAAGGGAATCAAACCCACGATCCTTCTACCACTAAGGGAATTTTACGTCAGCACTGTGGTCGGTGCGAATGAAATGGAAAATACATATTGACCAGCCATCTTAGGATTTTAACCCGATTCATCTCATTGAAAGGCAAACCCTCTGCTATTGTGACACCCCTGGAAACAAAGCCGATCACTACAATAAATCCTGCTGTTAAATTCCTCAACTCGCTTTTACTCTCTCCTATAGAGAAATCTTGTAATTGTGACACCATTGTGAGACTAAAATATAAACAATGTTCAAGATGTGGATGCTGCGAGTGATAGCTAGTGAAAACTATTTAAAAAATTGTCATTTGTTTTTTTTTTTCGAAATTAGGAAAAATGTTTCAATAAAAGTTCTCTGTGAGACATGTGGACTTTTTTTATAAGTGCCTGCATTAAACGAATCTTACCATTTCTTCCAATAAAATCGAATTAAAGTCGTTTCAATCTGTATAGCAAATTTACCTGTATGTTATCACCTTTTACTATGATGTTTTATTTTCTCATTATAGTGCTAATTTTATTTAATTTTGTTTTATTTGAAACGATTACAATTATAATTTTGCTTCCAGTGTTGTGTTGTTTTTTTTTTGTTTACCTGCACTTTTTCTTTACTGCACTTTTTATATTACTATTTATATATACATAGCCAATACTAAGGATTTCAAATAATTTTCCAGATTTTAAAATTCTTAGCCAAAGGAAAATTTTAGAAATTTTTTATAATTGATTTTTTTGTAGGAAACTTTTAATAGACATAGGTTGAAGTTTATTTTTGGCAACGTATTAGATTAGTGCAGTAATATAAAGATAAACCTGAATCGACACTATGTTCTGTGTTATTAAGTTAGTGCATATATTATTGTCATGAGAAAATATATTTTCTGCTAAAATAATCTGCATCTTGCTTTTCGTTTGAAAACAGCTTTCGCCAACACTTTCCCCAAAATGGGCCTGACCTTGTTCCCAAAATGAGAACAAGGTTTTTTTTCTTAAATTGTTAACTAGTTATTGTACATTTTCACTAGGGATTGGTTTTATTTTAGACATTAGATTGTTGTAATCAAGTTTAAGTTAAAATAATTTTCATTTTAATAATATTTATGAAACAAATGCATGTTTAATGATTGGGGACAAAAATGTAGAATTTCACGATTTTTAAAATACAATGAAAATTCTGAAACAAGCTTTCCAAAAAAATTGCAGAATGCTTTTCATATATCCAGAGCTCAAATAAAATCACCAATTAAATAATATTAAGTACAGTTAGTTCTAAAAATATTGAAAGATAATGCTCCAAAAATGAGAATGTTGGCGCCTAATGGGTTAATATGCTTCGCCAAAATCGGACTTTAAAAAAAAAACATTTCAATAGAAAATAATATTTGATTTTATATTGGTTAAGTCATTTGATTAAGCATAGTTCATGTTATAAAATATACAAATTGTTTAAAATCTACATCTATCATTTTAAAATATTGTGAAAGTTCTATGTTGTTCTATATTTGTGCAACTGCTACTATATTATTTAAAATTGTTCTTTATGCGTGAAAATAAAAGATATTAGATTTCATTTAGTGTTTAATTTTGATCCTTATAAAACTATTTTATTAAATCTCTAAATATTTAAAAAATATCTAAATTTATAATAAATTTCCATTTTGAGGATGCTTTTTGGAAAAAAAATCCATGAATTATATTGACTTGGCTTACAGAAATAACTATTTTTTTTTTGTACCTATATCCGATTAGAAAAGCATCATTGTAGTTGTTGAAGTATCATTAAACGATACATAATTAAAGAACAAAGTATAAATTTACATATTTTATAACTGCCTTAGATGGAATTCCTTGAAATGATCACTTTCAAGTGGCCAATAATCAAAGAATTGAGAAATATTTTTCATTAAGAATTTTTATAATTAATATCTTGGTGGTAATAGTGTAAACCAAATAGAAAGTCCCTTTTTATATGAAGTGCTAGCAAAATGCAAATAGGTAAAAAAATTGTGTTCAAACCTGGTAAATAACAGGTCTTGGTACCACTAAATGCTTGTTTCAGTGAGCGGTACATAAAAGCAAAATATAAGGCACAATGTACCTTTCAAGTTAAGAGGTAAATCTGATTTTGCCTCTGAAATCAGAGGTACATTGTGCCTTTCATTTTTAAAGGTACGTTGTGCCTTTTAAATTCAGAGGTACATTGTGCCTTTCATTTTTAAAGGTACGTTGTGCCCTTTAAATTCAGAGGCACAAACGATCCAAATTTGCCTCTGAAATCAGAGGTACAGTTTTTAGAGTGTATCTAAAACAGTGTATTTTTCAATGTTAAGAAAAGTGCCTCCTATCAGACCTTAATATTAACCTTTAATGTTGTTATTGGACAAGGTATTATAGTACGGGGTACTAGTGTACCCTACCAAAGGAAATAATTATAGACCCCATAGGGGGTACACAGCGCGACCCCGAATTTTACTGTTTTTGTATATCGCCAAAAGTATTGCGAGAAGCTTTATTTCGAAGAAATTCGCCTTCCGAAGAGCTTTTATACGCAGAAATTCAAAGTCTTTTCTTAATGTTAACAAAGCCTCCTATCAGACCTTAATATTGACCCTTAATATTTTAAGTGGACCAGGTGTTTTATTACCTGGTACTAGTGTACCCTACCAAAGGAAATAATTATAGAGCCCATAGGGGGTACACAGCGTAACCCCGAATTTTACTCTTTTTGTATAGCTAAAATAGTGTTGCGAGAAGCTCTATTTCCAAGAAATTCGCCTTCTGAAGAGCTTTTATAGGCAGAAATTCTAAGTCTGTTTTCAAGAGGAGAAATAAATTTTTTATGTATGTATATCTCCAAAAGTGTTGCGAGAAGCTTTATTTCGAGGAAATTCGCCTTCCGAAAAGCGTTAATACGGATCAATATAAAGTCTTTTCTCATTGTTAACAAAAGGCTTCATATCAGACCTTAATATTAACCTTTAATGTTGTAATTGGGCCAGGTATTATATTACGGGTTACTAGTGTACCCTACCAAAGGAAATGATTATAGACACCTTAGGGGGTACACAGCGTGACCCCGAATTTTACTGTTTTTGTATATATAAAACAATGCATTTTTCAATGTTAAGAAAAATGCCGCCTATCAGACCTTAATATTAACCTTTAATGTTGTAATTGGACCAGGTATTATATTACGGGGTACTAGTGTACCCTACCAAAGGACATAATTATAGACCCCATAGGGGGTACACAGCGCGACCCCGAATTTTACTGTTTTTGTATATCTCCAAAAGTGTTGCGAGAAGCTTTATTTCGAAGAAATTCGCCTTCTGAAGAGCTTTTATACGCAGAAATTCTACGTCTTTTCTCAATGTTAACAAACCCTCCTATCAGACCTTAATATTGACCCTTAATATTTTAAGTGGACCAGGTGTTTTATTACCTGGTACTAGTGTACCCTACCAAAGGAAATAATTATAGAGCCCATAGGGGGTACACAGCGTGACCCCGAATTTTACTCTTTTTGTATAGCTAAAATAGTGTTGCGAGAAGCTCTATTTCCAAGAAATTCGCCTTCTGAAGAGCTTTTATAGGCAGAAATTCTAAGTCTGTTTTCAAGAGGAGAAATAAATTTTTTATGTATGTATATCTCCAAAAGTGTTGCGAGAAGCTTTATTTTGAGGAAATTCGCCTTCCGAAAAGCGTTAATACGGATCAATATAAAGTCTTTTCTCATTGTTAACAAATGGCTTCATATCAGACCTTAATATTAACCTTTAATGTTGTATGTGGACCAAGTATTATATTACGGAGTACTAGTGTACCCTACCAAAGGAAATAATTTTAGAGCCCATAGGGGGTACACAGTGTGACCCCGCATTTTACTATGTATGTATATTTAAAACAATGCATTTTTCAATGTTAAGAAAAATGCCTCCTATCAGACCTTAATATTGACCTTTAATGTTGTAATTGGACCAGGTGTTATATTACCTTTTACTCGTGTACCCTACCAAAGGAAAAAATTATAGACCGCATAGGGGGTACAAAGCGTGACCCCGAACTTTACTGTTTTTGTTGAGATTTATAGCTTAGTATTAAAGCGAGTTATGTGGTCTTGAAAACTTACCCGTACATGCCTATTTTATGTTATTTTTTATTCCATTACACGTTCTTTAACGAAGAAAGAGGATTGTTTTTATACAGAGAACATATTAGGCAGGCCAAACTAAAGAAAATATTGTAAATAATATGAATAAATTAATTTTAATTGATTTTTCCTATTTTTAAGCTCTGTTCTCACTTTCCCGAACTTAAAAAAATTATTTTTCATATATAGTTCCTTCTAAAATATAGAAAAAGACATTAAATGAATAATATAATGTAAAATTAACAATAGAAAAAAAAATAAACAAATTTTAAAAATTGTCCACACTGGGATTCGAACACGCACCGTCTCGCTCAGCTGCTATCACGCTATCAGCTCCACCACGATTACACGGTCAGCGAGTAACTTCATGGCTTCAAAAGCTATCTCGCGGTCAGTTTAACGATGTACTTTAGGGGCCCATTGCGACCCTCCTAATTAAGCTATAAATATTTCCTTAGGCACAGGGTTGAGGGCATGGTACCCTATTTTGGTACCAAGTTTGAGATTTATAGCTTAATATTAAAGCGAGTTACGTGGTCTTGAAAATTTATCCGAACATACCTATTTCGTGTTATTTTTTATTCCATTATGCGTTCTTTAACGAAGAAAGAGGATTGTTTTTATACAGAGAACATACTAGGCAGGCCAAACTATCGAAAGTATTGTAAATAATATGAATAAATTAATTTTAATTGAATTTTCCTGTTTTTAAGCTCTGATCTCATTTTCCCGAACTTAAAAAAATTATTTTTCCTATATAGTTACTTATATAATATAGAAAAACACATTAAATAAATAATATAATGTAAAATTAACAAAAGAACAAAAAAATTAAGAATGGTCCACACCGGGATTCGAACCCGCGTCGTCCCGCTCACCTGCTATCACGCTATCCGCTCCACCACGTATACATGGTAAGCGTCGTATTCCATGCCTTCAAAAGCACTGTCCCGGTTAGTTTAACGATGTACTTTGGGGGCCCATTGCGACCTCCTAATTAAGCTATAAATATTTCCTTAGGCACAGGGGTTGGGGGCATGGTACCCTATTTTGGTACCAAGTTTGAGAAATATAGCTTAATATTAAAGCGAGTTATGTGGTCTTGAAAACTTATCCGTACATACCTATTTTATGTTATTTTTTATTCCATTATACGTTCTTTAACGAAGAAAGAGGAATGTTTTTATACAGAGAACATACTAGGCAGGCCAAACTATCGAAAGTATTGTAAATAATATGAATAAATTAATTTTAATTGATTTTTTTTGTTTTTAAGGTCTGATCTCATTTTCCCGAAATTAAAAAAATTATTTTTCATATATAATTCCTTCTATAATATAGAAAAACACATTAAATAAATAAAATAATGTAAAATTAACAAGAGAAAAAAAAACAAATTTCAAAAAATGGACAGCACTGGGATTCGAACCCTCGCCATCTCGCTCAGCTGCTATCACGCTATCCGCTACTCCACGCATACACGGTGATGGTGGTATTCCATGCCTTCCAAAGCACTCTCCCGGTCAGTTGATCGATGTATTTTGGGGGCCCATTGCGATCCTCCTAATTAAGCTATAAATATTTCCTTAGACACAGGGGTTGGGGGCATGGTACCCTATTTTGGTACCGAGTTTGAGATTTATAGCTTAATATTAAAGCGAGTTATGTGGTCTTGAAATCTTACCCGTACATGCCTATTTTATGTTATTTTTTATTCCATTACGCGTTCTTTAACGAAGAAAGAGGATTGTTTTTATACAGAGAACATATTAGGCAGGCCAAACTATCGAAAGTATTGTAAATAATATGAATAAATTAATTTTAATTGATTTTTCCTGTTTTTAAGCTCTGCTCTCACTTTCCCGAACTTAAAAAAATTATTTTTCATATATAGTTCCTTCTAAAATATAGAAGAGACATTAAATGAATAATATAATGTAAAATTAACAATAGAAAAAAAAATAAACAAATTTTAAAATTGTCCACACTGGGATTCGAACCCGCACCGTCTCGCTCAGCTGCTATCACGCTATACGCTCCACCACGATTACACGGTCAGCGAGCTACTTGATGGCTTCAAAAGCAATCTCGCGGTCAGTTTAACGATGTACTTTGGGGGCCCATTGCGACCCTCCTAATTAAGCTATAAATATTTTCTTAGGCACAGGAGTTGGGGGCATGGTACCCTATTTTGGTACCGAGTTTGAGATTTATAGCTTAATATTAAAGCGAGTTACGTGGTCTTGAAATTTGATCCGTACATGCCCATTTTATGTTATTTTTAATTCCATTACGCGTTCTTTAACGAGGAAAGAGGATTGTTTTTATACAGAGAACATATTAGGCAGGCCAAACTATCGAAAGTATTGTAAATAATATGAATAAATTAATTTTAATTGATTTTTCCTGTTTTTAAGCTCTGCTCTCACTTTCCCGAACTTAAAAAAATTATTTTTCATATATAGTTCCTTCCAAAATATAGAAAAAGACATTAAATGAATAATATAATGTAAAATTAACAATAGAAAAAAAAATAAACAAATTTTAAAAATTTTCTATGTATGTATGTGTGTATGTATGTATGTATACCTCAAAAAGTGTTGGGAGAAGCTTTATTTTGAGGAATTTCGCCTTCCGAAAAGCGTTAATACGAAAAAATTCTAAGTCTTTTCTCATTGTTAACAAAAGGCTTCATATTATACTATAATATTAACCTTTAATGTTGTAATTGGACCAGGTACTATATTACCGGGTACTAGTTTACCCTACAAAAGGAAATATTAATGGACCCCGCATTTTACTGTTTTTGTATATCTCAAAAAGTGTTGCGAGAAGCTTTTTTGACCTTTTTTGACCTTAATATTAACCTTTAATGTTGTTATTGGACTAGGTATTATATTACGGGGTACTAGTGTTCCCTACCAAAGGAAATAATTATAGACCTCATAGGGGGTACACAGTGTTACCCCTCATTTTACTATGTATGTATGTATGTATGTATATCTAAAACAGGGCATTTTTCAATGTTAAGAAAAATGCCTCCTATCAGACCTTAATATTAACCTTTAATGTTTTAATTGGACGAGGTGTTATATTACCTTGTAATAGTGTACCCTACCAAAGGAATCAATTATAGACCCCATAGGGGGTACACGGTGTGACCCCGCAATGTATGTCTATCTGAAATAGTGATGCGAAAAGTCTTATTTCGCAGAAATTCGCCTTCCGAAAAGCGTTAATACGGAGAAATTCTTTTTTCAGGAGAAATAAATTTTCTATGTATGTATATCTCAAAAAGTGTTGCGAGAAGCTTTATTTGTAAGAAATTCGCCTTCCGAAAAGCGTTAATACGGAAAAATTCTAAGTCTTTTCTCAATAATAACAAAGCCTCCTATCAGACCTTAAAATTGACCTTTAAATTTGTAATTGGACCAGGTATTATATTACGGGGTACTAGTGTACCCTACCAAAGGAAAAAATTATAGAGCCCATAGGGGGTACACGGTGTAACGCCGCATTTTACTATGTATGTATGTATATCTAAAACAGTGTACACAGCGTACACAGCGTGACCCCGAATTTTACTGTTTTTGTATATCTAAAATAGTGTTGCGAGAAGCTTTATTTCGAAGAAATTCGCCTTTTGAAGAGACCCCATAGACACACGCAGAAATTCTAAGTCTTTTCTCAATGTTAACAAAGCCTCCTATCAGACCTTAATATTGACCCTTAATATTTTAATTGGACCAGGTGTTATATTACCTGGTACTAGTGTACCCTACCAAAGGAAATAATTATAGAGCCCATAGGGGGTACACGGTGTAACGCCGCATTTTACTATGTATGTATAAGTAACAGGGTATTTTTCAATGTTAAGAAAAATGCCTCCTATCAGACCTTAATATTAACCTTTAATGTTTTAATTGGACCAGGTGTTATATTACCTTGTACAAGTGTACCTTACCAAAGGAAATAATTATAGACCCCATAGGGGGTACGCAGCGTGACCCCGAATTTTACTATGTATGTATGTATATCTCAAAAAGTGTTGCGAGAAGCTTTATTTCGAAGAAATTCGCCTTCCGAAGAGCTTTTATACGCAGAAATGCTAAGTCTTTTTTCAAGAGAAGAAGTAAATTTTCTATGTATGTATATCTCAAAAAGTGTTGGGAGAAGCTTTATTTTGAGGAAATTCGCCTTCCGAAAAGCGTTAATACGAAAAAATTCTAAGTCTTTTCTCATTGTTAACAAAAGGCTTCATATTATACTATAATATTAACCTTTACTGTTGTAATTGGACCAGGTGTTATATTACCTTGTACTAGTGTACCCTACCAAAGGAAATAATTATAGAGCCCATAGGGGGTACACAGCGTGACTCCGAATTTTACTCTTTTTGTATATCTCCAAAAGTGTTTCGAGAAGCTTTATTTCGCAGAAATTCGCCTCCTCAATAGCTCTTATACGCAGAAATTCTAAGTCCATTCTCAATATTAACAAAGCCTCCTATCAGACCTTAATATTAACCTTTAATGTTTTAGTTGGACCAGGTGTTGTATTACCTTGTACTAGTGTACCCTACCAAAGGAAATAATTATAGAGCCCATAGGGGGTACAAAGCGTGTCCCCGCACTTTACTATGTATGTATATCTAAAACAGTGTATTTTTCAATGTTAAGAAAAGTGCCTCCTATCAGACCTTAATATTAACCTTTAATGTTGTTATTGGACAAGGTATTATAGTATGGGGTACTAGTGTACCCTACCAAAGGAAATAATTATAGACCCCATAGGGGGTACACAGCGCGACCCCGAATTTTACTGTTTTTGTATATCGCCAAAAGTATTGCGAGAAGCTTTATTTCGAAGAAATTCGCCTTCCGAAGAGCTTTTATACGCAGAAATTCAAAGTCTTTTCTTAATGTTAACAAAGCCTCCTATCAGACCTTAATATTGACCCTTAATATTTTAAGTGGACCAGGTGTTTTATTACCTGGTACTAGTGTACCCTACCAAAGGAAATAATTATAGAGCCCATAGGGGGTACACAGCGTAACCCCGAATTTTACTCTTTTTGTATAGCTAAAATAGTGTTGCGAGAAGCTCTATTTCCAAGAAATTCGCCTTCTGAAGAGCTTTTATAGGCAGAAATTCTAAGTCTGTTTTCAAGAGGAGAAATAAATTTTTTATGTATGTATATCTCCAAAAGTGTTGCGAGAAGCTTTATTTTGAGGAAATACGCCTTCCGAAAAGCGTTATTACGGATCAATATAAAGTCTTTTCTCATTGTTAACAAATGGCTTCATATCAGACCTTAATATTAACCTTTAATGTTGTAATTGGACCAAGTATTATATTACGGAGTACTAGTGTACCCTACCAAAGGAAATAATTTTAGAGCCCATAGGGGGTACACAGTGTGACCCCGCATTTTACTATGTATGTATATTTAAAACAATGCATTTTTCAATGTTAAGAAAAATGCCTCCTATCAGACCTTAATATTAGCCTTTAATGTTGTAAATAGACCAGGTATTATATTATGGGGTACTAGTGTACCCTACCAAAGGATATAATTATAGACCCCATAGCGGGTACACAGCGTGACCCCGAATTTTACTGTTTTTGTATATCTCCAAAAGTGTTGCGAAAAGTCTTATTTCGCAGAAATTCGCCTTCTGAGTAGCTTTATACGGAAAAACTCTAAGTCTTTTTTCAAGAGAAATAAATTTTCTATGTATGTATGTATATCTCAAAAAGTGTTGGGAGAAGCTTTATTTTGAGGAAATTCGACTTCCGAAAAGCGTTAATACGGAGAAATTCTAAGTCTTTTCTCATTGTTAACAAAAGGCTTCATATCAGACCTTAATATTAACCTTTAATGTTGTAATTGGGCCAGGTATTATATTACGGGTTACTAGTGTACCCTACCAAAGGAAATAATTATAGACACCATAGGGGGTACACAGCATGACCCCGAATTTTACTGTTTTTGTATATATAAAACAATGCATTTTTCATTGTTAAGAAAAATGCCGCCTATCAGACCTTAATATTAACCTTTAATGTTGTAATTGGACCAGGTATTATATTACGGGGTACTAGTGTACCCTACCAAAGGACATAATTATAGACCCCATAGGGGGTACACAGCGCGACCCCGAATTTTACTGTTTTTGTATATCTCCAAAAGTGTTGCGAGAAGCTTTATTTCGAAGAAATTCGCCTTCTGAAGAGCTTTTATACGCAGAAATTCTACGTCTTTTCTCAATGTTAACAAACCCTCCTATCAGACCTTAATATTGACCCTTAATATTTTAAGTGGACCAGGTGTTATATTACCTTGTACTAGTGTACCCTACCAAAGGAAATAATTATAGACACCATAGGGGGTACACAGCGTGACCCCGCACTTTACTATGTATGTATACCTAAAACAGTGCATTTTTCAATGTTAAGAAAAATGCCTCCTATCAGACCTTAATATTGACCTTTAATGTTGTAATTGGACCAGGTGTTATATTACCTTGTACTAGTGTACCCTACCAAAGGAAATAATTATAGACACCATAGGGGGTACACAGCGTGACCCCGAACTTTACTGTTTTTGTTGAGATTTATAGCTTAATATTAAAGCGAGTTATGTGGTCTTGAAAACTTACCCGTACATGCCTATTTTATGTTATTTTTTATTCCATTACACGTTCTTTAACGAAGAAAGAGGATTGTTTTTATACAGAGAACATATTAGGCAGGCCAAACTATCGAAAATATTGTAAATAATATGAATAAATTAATTTTAATTGATTTTTCCTATTTTTAAGCTCTGTTCTCACTTTCCCGAACTTAAAAAAATTATTTTTCATATATAGTTCCTTCTAAAATATAGAAAAAGACATTAAATGAATAATATAATGTAAAATTAACAATAGAAAAAAAAATAAACAAATTTTAAAAATTGTCCACACTGGGATTCGAACCCGCACCGTCTCGCTCAGCTGCTATCACGCTATCCGCTCCACCACGATTACACGGTCAGCGAGTAACTTCATGGCTTCAAAAGCAATCTCGCAGTCAGTATAACGATGTACTTTGGGGGCCCATTGCGACCCTCCTAATTAAGCTATAAATATTTCCTTAGGCACAGGGGTTGGGGGCATGGTACCCTATTTTGGTACCAAGTTTGAGATTTATAGCTTAATATTAAAGCGAGTTACGTGGTCTTGAAAATTTATCCGAACATACCTATTTCATGTTATTTTTTATTCCATTATGCGTTCTTTAACGAAGAAAGAGGATTGTTTTTATACAGAGAACATACTAGGCAGGCCAAACTATCGAAAGTATTGTAAATAATATGAATAAATTAATTTTAATTGATTTTTTCTGTTTTTAAGCTCTGATCTCATTTTCCCGAACTTAAAAAAATTATTTTTCATATATAATTCCTTCTATAATATAGAAAAACACATTAAATAAATAAAATAATGAAAAATTAACAAGAGAAAAAAAAACAAATTTCAAAAAATGGACAGCACTGGGATTCGAACCCTCGCCATCTCGCTCAGCTGCTATCACGCTATCCGCTACTCCACGCATACACGGTGATGGTGGTATTCCATGCCTTCCAAAGCACTCTCCCGGTCAGTTGATCGATGTATTTTGGGGGCCCATTGCGATCCTCCTAATTAAGCTATAAATATTTCCTTAGGCACAGGGGTTGGGGGCATGGTACCCTATTTTGGTACCGAGTTTGAGATTTATAGCTTAATATTAAAGCGAGTTACGTTGTCTTGAAATTTGATCCGTACATGCCCTTTTTATGTTATTTTTAATTCCATTACGCGTTCTTTAACGAAGAAAGAGGATTGTTTTTATACAGAGAACATATTAGGCAGGCCAAACTATCGAAAGTATTGTAAATAATATGAATAAATTAATTTTATTGATTTTTCCTGTTTTTAAGCTCTGTTCTCACTTTCCCGAACTTAAAAAAATTATTTTTCATATATTAGTTCCTTCTAAAATATAGAAAAAGACATTAAATGAATAATATAATGTAAAATTAACAATAGAAAAAAAAATAAACAAATTTTAAAAATTGTCCACACTGGGATTCGAACCCGCACCGTCTCGCTCAGCTGCTATCACGCTATCCGCTCCACCACGATTACACGGTCAGCGAGCTACTTGATGGCTTCAAAAGCAATCTCGCGGTCAGTTTAACGATGTACTTTGGGGGCCCATTGCGACCCTCCTAATTAAGCTATAAATATTTCCTTAGGCACAGGGGTTGGGGGCATGGTACCCTATTTTGGTACCGAGTTTGAGATTTATAGCTTAATATTAAAGCGAGTTATGTGGTCTTGAAAACTTACCCGTACATGCCTATTTTATGTTATTTTTTATTCCATTACGCGTTCTTTAACGAAGAAAGAGGATTGTTTTTATACAGAGAACATATTAGGCAGGCCAAACTATCGAAAGTATTGTAAATAATATGAATAAATTAATTTTAATTGATTTTTCCTGTTTTTAAGCTCTGCTCTCACTTTCCCGAACTTAAAAAAATTATTTTTCATATATAGTTCCTTCTAAAATATAGAAAAAGACATTAAATGAATAATATAATGTAAAATTAACAATAGAAAAAAAAAATAAACAAATTTTAAAAATTGTCCACACTGGGATTCGAACCCGCACCGTCTCGCTCAGCTGCTATCACGCTATCCGCTCCACCACGATTACACGGTCAGCGAGCTACTTGATGGCTTCAAAAGCAATCTCGCGGTCAGTTTAACGATGTACTTTGGGGGCCCATTGCGACCCTCCTAATTAAGCTATAAATATTTCCTTAGGCACAGGGGTTGGGGGCATGGTACCCTATTTTGGTACCGAGTTTGAGATTTATAGCTTAATATTAAAGCGAGTTACGTGGTCTTGAAATTTGATCCGTACATGCCTATTTTATGTTATTTTTAATTCCATTACGCGTTCTTTAACGAAGAAAGAGGATTGTTTTTATACAGAGAACATATTAGGCAGGCCAAACTATCGAAAGTATTGTAAATAATATGAATAAATTAATTTTAATTGATTTTTCCTGTTTTTAAGCTCTGCTCTCACTTTCCCGAACTTAAAAAAATTATTTTTCATATATAGTTCCTTCTAAAATATAGAAAAAGACATTAAATGAATAATATAATGTAAAATTAACAATAGAAAAAAAAATAAACAAATTTTAAAAATTTTCTATGTATGTATGTATGTATGTATTTATGTATGTATACCTCAAAAAGTGTTGGGAGAAGCTTTATTTTGAGGAATTTCGCCTTCCGAAAAGCGTTAATACGAAAAAATTCTAAGTCTTTTCTCATTGTTAACAAAAGGCTTCATATTATACTATAATATTAACCTTTAATGTTGTAATTGGACCAGGTACTATATTACCGGGTACTAGTTTACCCTACAAAAGGAAATATTAATGGACCCCGCATTTTACTGTTTTTGTATATCTCAAAAAGTGTTGCGAGAAGCTTTTTTGACCTTTTTTGACCTTAATATTAACCTTTAATGTTGTTATTGGACTAGGTATTATATTACGGGGTACTAGTGTACCCTACCAAAGGAAATAATTATAGACCTCATAGGGGGTACACAGTGTAACCCCTCATTTTACTATGTATGTATGCATGTATGTATATCTAAAACAGGGCATTTTTCAATGTTAAGAAAAATGCCTCCTATCAGACCTTAATATTAACCTTTATCGTTTTAATTGGACGAGGTGTTATATTACCTTGTAATAGTGTACCCTACCAAAGGAATCAATTATAGACCCCATAGGGGGTACACGGTGTGACCCCGCAATGTATGTCTATCTGAAATAGTGATGCGAAAAGTCTTATTTCGCAGAAATTCGCCTTCCAAAAAGCGTTAATACGGAGAAATTCTTTTTTCAAGAGAAATAAATTTTCTATGTATGTATACCTCAAAAAGTGTTGCGAGAAGCTTTATTTGTAAGAAATTCGCCTTCCGAAAAGCGTTAATACGGAAAAATTCTAAGTCTTTTCTCAATAATAACAAAGCCTCCTATCAGACCTTAATATTGACCTTTAAATTTGTAATTGGACCAGGTATTATATTACGGGGTACTAGTGTACCCTACCAAAGGAAAAAATTATAGAGCCCATAGGGGGTACACGGTGTAACGCCGCATTTTACTATGTATATATGTATATCTAAAACAGTGTACACAGCGTACACAGCGTGACCCCGAATTTTACTGTTTTTGTATATCTAAAATAGTGTTGCGAGAAGCTTTATTTCGAAGAAATTCGCCTTTTGAAGAGCTTTTATACGCAGAAATTCTAAGTCTTTTCTCAATAATAACAAAGCCTCCTATCAGACCTTAATACTGACCTTTAAATTTGTAATTGGACCAGGTATTATATTACGGGGTACTAGTGTACCCTACCAAAGGAAAAAATTATAGAGCCCATAGGGGGTACACGGTGTAACGCCGCATTTTACTATGTATGTATGTATATCTAAAACAGTGTACACAGCGTACACAGCGTGACCCCGAATTTTACTGTTTTTGTATATCTAAAATAGTGTTGCGAGAAGCTTTATTTCGAAGAAATTCGCCTTTTGAAGAGCTTTTATACGCAGAAATTCTAAGTCTTTTCTCAATGTTAACAAAGTCTCCTATCAGACCTTAATATTGACCCTTAATATTTTAATTGGACCAGGTGTTATATTACCTGGTACTAGTGTACTCTACCAAAGGAAATAATTATAGAGCCCATAGGGGGTACACGGTGTAACGCCGCATTTTACTATGTATGTATATCTAAAACAGTGCATTTTTTAATGTTAAGAAAAATGCCTCCTATCAGACCTCAATATTAACCTTTAATGTTTTAATTGGACCAGGTGTTATATTACCTTGTACTAGTGTACCTTACCAAAGGAAATAATTATAGACCCCATAGGGGGTACGCAGCGTGACCCCGAATTTTACTATGTATGTATGTATATCTCAAAAAGTGTTGCGAGAAGCTTTATTTCGAAGAAATTCGCCTTCCGAAGAGATTTTATACGCAGAAATGCTAAGTCTTTTTTCAAGAGGAGAAATAAATTTTCTATGTATGTATATCTCAAAAAGTGTTGCGAGAAGCTTTATTTTGAGGAAATTCGCCTTCCGAAAAGCGTTAATAATGAGAAATTTTAAGTCTTTTCTCATTGTTAACAAAAGGCTTCATAGCAGACCTTAATATTAACCTTTAATGTTGTAAATTGACCAGGTGTTATATTACCTTGTAATAGTGTACCCTACCAAAGGAAATATTTATAGACCCCATAGGGGGTACACGGTGTAACGCCGCATTTTACTATGTATGTATATCTAAAACAGTGCATTTTTCAATGTTAAGAAAAATGCCTCCTATCAGACCTTAATATTAACCTTTAATGTTTTAATTGGACCAGGTGTTATATTACCTTGTACTAGTGTACCCTACTAAAGGAAATAATTATAGACCCTATAGGGGGTACACAGTGTGACCCCGAATTTTACTGTTTTTGTATATCTAAAATAGTGTTGCGAGAAGCTTTATTTCGCAGAAATACGCCTTCTGAATAGCTTTTATACGGAGAAATTCTAAGTCTTTTTTCAAGAGAAATGAATTTTCTATGTATGTATATCTCAAAAAGTGTTGCGAGAAGCTTTATTTTGAAGAAATTCGCCTTCTGAAAATCTTTTATACGCATAATCTTTCAACGGGAAGGCTCCGACGCTGGTCCCCGTACCGGACCGGAGTGTATTGCCGGCAGAGGCGCTCTGGATACCGCAGCAGTCGGGTTGCTTTTACGAGAGAAATAAATTTTCTATGTATGTATGTATATCTCAAAAAGTGTTGGGAGAAGCTTTATTTTGAGGAAATTCGCCTTCCGAAAAGCGTTAATACGAAAAAATTCTAAGTCTTTTCTCATTGTTAACAAAAGGCTTCATATTATACTATAATATTAACCTTTAATGTTGAAATTGGACCAGGTGTTATATTACCTTGTACTAGTGTACCCTACCAAAGGAAATAATTATAGAGCCCATAGGGGGTACACAGCGTGACCCCGAATTTTACTCTTTTTGCATATCTCCAAAAGTGTTTCGAGAAGCTTTATTTCGCAGAAATTCGCCTCCTCAATAGCTCTCATACGCAGAAATTCTAAGTCCATTCTCAATATTAACAAAGCCTCCTATCAGACCTTAATATTAACCTTTAATGTTTTAGTTGGACCAGGTGTTGTATTACCTTGTACTAGTGTACCCTACCAAAAGAAATAATTATAGAGCCCATAGGGGGTACAAAGCGTGACCCCGCACTTTACTATGTATGTATATCTAAAACAGTGTATTTTTCAATGTTAAGAAAAGTGCCTCCTATCAGACCTTAATATTAACCTTTAATGTTGTTATTGGACAAGGCATTATAGTACGGGGTACTAGTGTACCCTACCAAAGGAAATAATTATAGACCCCATAAGGGGTACACAGCGCGACCCCGAATTTTACTGTTTTTGTATATCGCCAAAAGTATTGCGAGAAGCTTATTTCGAAGAAATTCGCCTTCCGAAGAGCTTTTATACGCAGAAATTCAAAGTCTTTTCTTAATGTTAACAAAGCCTCCTATCAGACCTTAATATTGACCCTTAATATTTTAAGTGGACCAGGTGTTTTATTACCTGGTACTAGTGTACCCTACCAAAGGAAATAATTATAGAGCCCATAGGGGGTACACAGCGTGACCCCGAATTTTACTCTTTTTGTATAGCTAAAATAGTGTTGCGAGAAGCTCTATTTCCAAGAAATTCGCCTTCTGAAGAGCTTTTATAGGCAGAAATTCTAAGTCTGTTTTCAAGAGGAGAAATAAATTTTTTATGTATGTATATCTCCAAAAGTTTTGCGAGAAGCTTTATTTTGAGGAAATTCGCCTTCCGAAAAGCGTTAATACGGATCAATATAAAGTCTTTTCTCATTGTTAACAAATGGCTTCATATCAGACCTTAATATTAACCTTTAATGTTGTAATTGGACCAAGTATTATATTACGGAGTACTAGTGTACCCTACCAAAGGAAATAATTTTAGAGCCCATAGGGGGTACACAGTGTGACCCCGCATTTTACTATGTATGTATATTTAAAACAATGCATTTTTCAATGTTAAGAAAAATGCCTCCTATCAGACCTTAATATTAACCTTTAATGTTGTAAATGGACCAGGTATTATATTATGGGGTACTAGTGTACCCTACCAAAGGATATAATTATAGACCCCATAGCGGGTACACAGCGTGACCCCGAATTTTACTCTTTTTGTATAGCTAAAATAGTGTTGCGAGAAGCTCTATTTCCAAGAAATTCGCCTTCTGAAGAGCTTTTATAGGCAGAAATTCTAAGTCTGTTTTCAAGAGGAGAAATAAATTTTTTATGTATGTATATCTCCAAAAGTTTTGCGAGAAGCTTTATTTTGAGGAAATTCGCCGTCCGAAAAGCGTTAATACGGATCAATATAAAGTCTTTTCTCACTGTTAACAAATGGCTTCATATCAGACCTTAATATTAACCTTTAATGTTGTAATTGGACCAAGTATTATATTACGGAGTACTAGTGTACCCTACCAAAGGAAATAATTTTAGAGCCCATAGGGGGTACACAGTGTGACCCCGCATTTTACTATGTATGTATATTTAAAACAATGCATTTTTCAATGTTAAGAAAAATGCCTCCTATCAGACCTTAATATTAACCTTTAATGTTGTAAATGGACCAGGTATTATATTATGGGGTACTAGTGTACCCTACCAAAGGATATAATTATAGACCCCATAGCGGGTACACAGCGTGACCCCGAATTTTACTGTTTTTGTATATCTCCAAAAGTGTTGCGAAAAGTCTTATTTCGCAGAAATTCGCCTTCTGAGTAGCTTTATACGGAGAAACTCTAAGTCTTTTTTCAAGAGAAATAAATTTTCTATGTATGTATATCTCCAAAAGTGTTGGTAGAAGCTTTATTTTGAGGAAATTCGCCTTCCGAAAAGCGTTAATACGGAGAAATTCTAAGTCTTTTCTCATTGTTAACAAATGGCTTCATATCAGACCTTAATATTAACCTTTAATGTTGTAATTGGGCCAGGTATTATATTACGGGTTACTAGTGTACCCTACCAAAGGAAATAATTATAGACACCATAGGGGGTACACAGCGTGATCCCAAATTTTACTGTTTTTGTATATATAAAACAATACATTTTTCAATGTTAAGAAAAATGCCGCCTATCAGACCTTAATATTAACCTTTTATGTTGTAATTGGACCAGGTATTATATTACGGGGTACTAGTGTACCCTACCAAAGGACATAATTATAGACCCCATAGGGGTTACACAGCGCGACCCCGATTTTTACTGTTTTTGTATATCTCCAAAAGTGTTGCGAGAAGCTTTATTTCGAAGAAATTCGCCTTCTGAAGAGCTTTTATACGCAGAAATTCTACGTCTTTTCTCAATGTTAACAAACCCTCCTATCAGACCTTAATATTGATCCTTAATATTTTAAGTGGACCAGGTGTTATATTACCTTGTACTAGTGTACCCTACCAAAGGAAATAATTATAGACACCATAGGGGGTACACAGCGTGACCCCGCACTTTACTATGTATGTATACCTAAAACAGTGCATTTTTCAATGTTAAGAAAAATGCCTCCTATCAGACCTTAATATTGACCTTTAATGTTGTAATTGGACCAGGTGTTATATTACCTTGTACTCGTGTACCCTACCAAAGGAAAAAATTATAGACCGCATAGGGGGTACACAGCGTGACCCCGAACTTTACTGTTTTTGTTGAGATTTATAGCTTAATATTAAAGCGAGTTATGTGGTCTTGAAAACTTACCCGTACATGCCTATTTTATGTTATTTTTTATTCCATTACACGTTCTTTAACGAAGAAAGAGGATTGTTTTTATACAGAGAACATATTAGGCAGGCCAAACTATCGAAAATATTGTAAATAATATGAATAAATTAATTTTAATTGATTTTTCCTATTTTTAAGCTCTGTTCTCACTTTCCCGAACTTAAAAAAATTATTTTTCATATATAATTCCTTCTATAATATAGAAAAACACATTAAATAAATAAAATAATGTAAAATTAACAAGAGAAAAAAAAACAAATTTCAAAAAATGGACAGCACTGGGATTCGAACCCTCGCCATCTCGCTCAGCTGCTATCACGCTATCCGCTACTCCACGCATACACGGTGATGGTGGTATTCCATGCCTTCCAAAGCACTCTCCCGGTCAGTTGATCGATGTATTTTGGGGGCCCATTGCGATCCTCCTAATTAACCTATAAATATTTCCTTTGCCACAGAGGTGGGGGGCATGGTACCCTATTTTGGTACCGAGTTTGAAATTTATAACTTAATATTAAAGCGAGTTACGTGGTCTTGAAAATTGATCCGTACATACCTATTTTATGTTATTTTTTATTCCATTATGCCTTCTTTAAGGAAGAAAGAGTATTGTTTTTATACAGAGAACATACTAGGGAGGCCAAACTATCGAAAGTATTGTAAATAATATGAATAAATTAATTTTAATTGAATTTTCCTGTTTTTAAGCTCTGTTCTCACTTTCCCGAACTTAAAAAAATTATTTTTCCTATATAGTTACTTATATAATATAGAAAAACACATTAAATAAATAATATAATGTAAAATTAACAAAAGAAAAAAAATTTAAAAATGGTCCACACCGGGATTCGAACCCGCGTCGTCCCGCTCAGCTGCTATCACGCTATCCGCTCCACCACGTATACATGGTAAGCGTCGTATTCCATGCCTTCAAAAGCACTGTCCCGGTTAGTTTAACGATGTACTTTGGGGGCCCATTGCGACCCTCCTAATTAAGCTATAAATATTTCCTTAGGCACAGGGGTTGGGGGAATGGTACCCTATTTTGGTACCAAGTTTGAGATTTATAGCTTAATATTAAAGCGAGTTATGTGGTCTTGAAAACTTATCCGTACATACCTATTTTATGTTATTTTTTATTCCATTATACGTTCTTTAACGAAGAAAGAGGAATGTTTTTATACAGAGAACATACTAGGCAGGCCAAACTATCGAAAGTATTGTAAATAATATGAATAAATTAATTTTAATTGATTTTTTCTGTTTTTAAGGTCTGATCTCATTTTCCCGAACTTAAAAAAATTATTTTTCATATATAATTCCTTCTATAATATAGAAAAACACATTAAATAAATAAAATAATGTAAAATTAACAAGAGAAAAAAAAACAAATTTCAAAAAATGGACAGCACTGGGATTCGAACCCTCGCCATCTCGCTCAGCTGCTATCACGCTATCCGCTACTCCCCGCATACACGGTGATGGTGGTATTCCATGCCTTCCAAAGCACTCTCCCGGTCAGTTGATCGATGTATTTTGGGGGCCCATTGCGATCCTCCTAATTAACCTATAAATATTTCCTTTGCCACAGAGGTGGGGGGCATGGTACCCTATTTTGGTACCGAGTTTGAGATTTATAACTTAATATTAAAGCGAGTTACGTGGTCTTGAAAATTGATCCGTACATACCTATTTTATGTTATTTTTTATTCCATTATGCGTTCTTTAAGGAAGAAAGAGTATTGTTTTTATACAGAGAACATACTAGGGAGGCCAAACTATCGAAAGTATTGTAAATAATATGAATAAATTAATTTTAATTGAATTTTCCTGTTTTTAAGCTCTGTTCTCACTTTCCCGAACTTAAAAAAATTATTTTTCCTATATAGTTACTTATATAATATAGAAAAACACATTAAATAAATAATATAATGTAAAATTAACAAAAGAAAAAAAATTTAAAAATGGTCCACACCGGGATTCGAACCCGCGTCGTCCCGCTCAGCTGCTATCACGCTATCCGCTCCACCACGTATACATGGTAAGCGTCGTATTCCATGCCTTCAAAAGCACTGTCCCGGTTAGTTTAACGATGTACTTTGGGGGCCCATTGCGACCCTCCTAATTAAGCTATAAATATTTCCTTAGGCACAGGGGTTGGGGGCATGGTACCCTATTTTGGTACCAAGTTTGAGATTTATAGCTTAATATTAAAGCGAGTTATGTGGTCTTGAAAACTTATCCGTACATACCTATTTTATGTTATTTTTTATTCCATTATACGTTCTTTAACGAAGAAAGAGGAATGTTTTTATACAGAGAACATACTAGGCAGGCCAAACTATCGAAAGTATTGTAAATAATATGAATAAATTAATTTTAATTGATTTTTTCTGTTTTTAAGGTCTGATCTCATTTTCCCGAACTTAAAAAAATTATTTTTCATATATAATTCCTTCTATAATATAGAAAAACACATTAAATAAATAAAATAATGTAAAATTAACAAGAGAAAAAAAAACAAATTTCAAAAAATGGACAGCACTGGGATTCGAACCCTCGCCATCTCGCTCAGCTGCTATCACGCTATCCGCTACTCCACGCATACACGGTGATGGTGGTATTCCATGCCTTCCAAAGCACTCTCCCGGTCAAATGATCGATGTATTTTGGGGGCCCATTGCGATCCTCCTAATTAACCTATAAATATTTCCTTTGCCACAGAGGTGGGGGGCATGGTACACTATTTTGGTACCGAGTTTGAGATTTATAACTTAATATTAAAGCGAGTTACGTGGTCTTGAAAATTGATCCGTACATACCTATTTTATGTTATTTTTTATTCCATTATGCGTTCTTTAAGGAAGAAAGAGTATTGTTTTTATACAGAGAACATACTAGGGAGGCCAAACTATCGAAAGTATTGTAAATAATATGAATAAATTAATTTTAATTGAATTTTCCTGTTTTTAAGCTCTGTTCTCACTTTCCCGAACTTAAAAAAATTATTTTTCCTATATAGTTACTTATATAATATAGAAAAACACATTAAATAAATAATATAATGTAAAATTAACAAAAGAAAAAAAATTTAAAAATGGTCCACACCGGGATTCGAACCCGCGTCGTCCCGCTCAGCTGCTATCACGCTATCCGCTCCTCCACGTATACATGGTAAGCGTCGTATTCCATGCCTTCAAAAGCACTGTCCCGGTTAGTTTAACGATGTACTTTGGGGGCCCATTGCGACCCTCCTAATTAAGCTATAAATATTTCCTTAGGCACAGGGGTTGGGGGCATGGTACCCTATTTTGGTACCAAGTTTGAGATTTATAGCTTAATATTAAAGCGAGTTATGTGGTCTTGAAAACTTATGCGTACATATCTATTTTATGTTATTTTTTATTCCATTATACGTTCTTTAACGAAGAAAGAGGAATGTTTTTATACAGAGAACATACTAGGCAGGCCAAACTATCGAAAGTATTGTAAATAATATGAATAAATTAATTTTAATTGATTTTTTCTGTTTTTAAGGTCTGATCTCATTTTCCCGAACTTAAAAAAATTATTTTTCATATATAATTCCTTCTATAATATAGAAAAACACATTAAATAAATAAAATAATGTAAAATTAACAAGAGAAAAAAAAACAAATTTCAAAAAACGGACAGCACTGGGATTCGAACCCTCGCCATCTCGCTCAGCTGCTATCACGCTATCCGCTACTCCACGCATACACGGTGATGGTGGTATTCCATGCCTTCCAAAGCACTCTCCCGGTCAGTTGATCGATGTATTTTGGGGGCCCATTGCGATCCTCCTAATTAACCTATAAATATTACCTTTGCCACAGAGGGGGGGGGGGGGGCATGGTACCCTATTTTGGTACCGAGTTTGAGATTTATAACTTAATATTAAAGCGAGTTACGTGGTCTTGAAAATTGATCCGTACATACCTATTTTATGTTATTTTTTATTCCATTATGCATTCTTTAAGGAAGAAAGAGTATTGTTTTTATACAGAGAACATACTAGGGAGGCCAAACTATCAAAAGTATTGTAAATAATATGAATAAATTAATTTTAATTGAATTTTCCTGTTTTTAAGCTCTGTTCTCACTTTCCCGAACTTAAAAAAATTATTTTTCCTATATAGTTACTTATATAATATAGAAAAACACATTAAATAAATAATATAATGTAAAATTAACAAAAGAAAAAAAATTTAAAAATGGTCCACACCGGGATTCGAACCCGCGTCGTCCCGCTCAGCTGCTATCACGCTATCCGCTCCACCACGTATACATGGTAAGCGTCGTATTCCATGCCTTCAAAAGCACTGTCCCGGTTAGTTTAACGATGTACTTTGGGGGCCCATTGCGACCTCCTATTTAAGCTATAAATATTTCCTTGGGCACAGGGGTTGGGGGCATGGTACCCTATTTTGGTACCAAGTTTGAGATTTATAGCTTAATATTAAAGCGAGTTAAGTGGTCTTGAAAACTTATCCGTACATACCTATTTTATGTTATTTTTTATTCCATTATACGTTCTTTAACGAAGAAAGAGGAATGTTTTTTTACAGAGAACAAACTAGGCAGGCCAAACTATCGAAAGTATTGTAAATAATATGAATAAATTAATTTTAATTGATTTTTTCTGTTTTTAAGGTCTGATCTCATTTTCCCGAACTTAAAAAAATTATTTTTCATATATAATTCCTTCTATAATATAGAAAAACACATTAAATAAATAAAATAATGTAAAATTAACAAGAGAAAAAAAAACAAATTTCAAAAAATGGACAGCACAGGGATTCGAACCCTCGCCATCTCGCTCAGCTGCTATCACGCTATCCGCTACTCCACGCATACACGGTGATGGTGGTATTCCATGCCTTCCAAAGCACTCTCCCGGTCAGTTGATCGATGTACTTTGGGGGCCCATTGCGACCCTCCTAATTAAGCTATAAATATTTCCTTAGGCACAGGGGTTGGGGGCATGGTACCCTATTTTGGTACCAAGTTTGAGATTTATAGCTTAATATTAAAGCGAGTTATGTGGTCTTGAAAACTTATGCGTACATATCTATTTTATGTTATTTTTTATTCCATTATACGTTCTTTAACGAAGAAAGAGGAATGTTTTTATACAGAGAACATACTAGGCAGGCCAAACTATCGAAAGTATTGTAAATAATATGAATAAATTAATTTTAATTGATTTTTTCTGTTTTTAAGGTCTGATCTCATTTTCCCGAACTTAAAAAAATTATTTTTCATATATAATTCCTTCTATAATATAGAAAAACACATTAAATAAATAAAATAATGTAAAATTAACAAGAGAAAAAAAAACAAATTTCAAAAAATGGACAGCACAGGGATTCGAACCCTCGCCATCTCGCTCAGCTGCTATCACGCTATCCGCTACTCCACGCATACACGGTGATGGTGGTATTCCATGCCTTCCAAAGCACTCTCCCGGTCAGTTGATCGATGTACTTTGGGGGCCCATTGCGACCCTCCTAATTAAGCTATAAATATTTCCTTAGGCACAGGGGTTGGGGGCATGGTACCCTATTTTGGTACCAAGTTTGAGATTTATAGCTTAATATTAAAGCGAGTTATGTGGTCTTGAAAACTTATGCGTACATATCTATTTTATGTTATTTTTTATTCCATTATACGTTCTTTAACGAAGAAAGAGGAATGTTTTTATACAGAGAACATACTAGGCAGGCCAAACTATCGAAAGTATTGTAAATAATATGAATAAATTAATTTTAATTGATTTTTTCTGTTTTTAAGGTCTGATCTCATTTTCCCGAACTTAAAAAAATTATTTTTCATATATAATTCCTTCTATAATATAGAAAAACACATTAAATAAATAAAATAATGTAAAATTAACAAGAGAAAAAAAAACAAATTTCAAAAAACGGACAGCACTGGGATTCGAACCCTCGCCATCTCGCTCAGCTGCTATCACGCTATCCGCTACTCCACGCATACACGGTGATGGTGGTATTCCATGCCTTCCAAAGCACTATATAGTGTTGCGAGAAGCTCTATTTCCAAGAAATTTGCCTTCTGAAGAGCTTTTATAGGCAGAAATTCTAAGTCTGTTTTCAAGAGGAGAAATAAATTTTTTATGTATGTATATCTCCAAAAGTGTTGCGAGAAGCTTTATTTTGAGGAAATTCGCCTTCCGAAAAGCGTTAATACGGATCAATATAAAGTATTTTCTCATTGTTAACAAATGGCTTCATATAAGACCTTAATATTAACCTTTAATGTTGTAATTGGACCAAGTATTATATTACGGAGTACTAGTGTACCCTACCAAAGGAAATAATTTTAGAGCCCATAGGGGTTACACAGCGTGACCCCGAATTTTACATTTTTTGTATATATAAAACAATGCATTTTTCAATGTTAAGAAAAATGCCGCCTATCAGACCTTAATATTAACCTTTAATGTTGTAATTGGACCAGGTATTATATTACGGGGTACTAATGTACCCTACCAAAGGACATAATTATAGACCCCATAGGGGGTACACAGCGTGACCCCGCACATTACTATGTATGTATACCTAAAACAGTGCATTTTTCAATGTTAAGAAAAATGCCTCCTATCAGACTTTAATATTGACCTTTAATGTTGTAATTGGACCAGGTGTTATATTACCTTGTACTCGTGTACCCTACCAAAGGAAAAAATTATAGACCGCATAGGGGGTACACAGCGTGACCCCGAACTTTACTGTTTTTGTTGAGATTTATAGCTTAATATTAAAGCGAGTTATGTGGTCTTGAAAACTTACCCGTACATGCCTATTTTATGTTATTTTTTATTCCATTACACGTTCTTTAACGAAGAAAGAGGATTGTTTTTATACAGAGAACATACTAGGCAGGCCAAACTATCGAAAGTATTGTAAATAATATGAATAAATTAATTTTAATTGATTTTTTCTGTTTTTAAGCTCTGATCTCATTTTCCCGAACTTAAAAAAATTATTTTTCATATATAATTCTTTCTATAATATAGAAAAACACATTAAATAAATAAAATAATGTAAAATTAACAAGAGAAAAAAAAACAAATTTCAAAAAATGGACAGCACTGGGATTCGAACCCTCGCCATCTCGCTCAGCTGCTATCACGCTATCCGCTACTCCACGCATACACGGTGATGGTGGTATTCCATGCCTTCCAAAGCACTCTCCCGGTCAGTTGATCGATGTATTTTGGGGGCCCATTGCGATCCTCCTAATTAACCTATAAATATTTCCTTTGCCACAGAGGTGGGGGGCATGGTACACTATTTTGGTACCGAGTTTGAGATTTATAACTTAATATTAAAGCGAGTTACGTGGTCTTGAAAATTGATCCGTACATACCTATTTTATGTTATTTTTTATTCCATTATGCGTTCTTTAAGGAAGAAAGAGTATTGTTTTTATACAGAGAACATACTAGGGAGGCCAAACTATCGAAAGTATTGTAAATAATATGAATAAATTAATTTTAATTGAATTTTCCTGTTTTTAAGCTCTGTTCTCACTTTCCCGAACTTAAAAAAATTATTTTTCCTATATAGTTACTTATATAATATAGAAAAACACATTAAATAAATAATATAATGTAAAATTAACAAAAGAAAAAAAATTTAAAAATGGTCCACACCGGGATTCGAACCCGCGTCGTCCCGCTCAGCTGCTATCACGCTATCCGCTCCTCCACGTATACATGGTAAGCGTCGTATTCCATGCCTTCAAAAGCACTGTCCCGGTTAGTTTAACGATGTACTTTGGGGGCCCATTGCGACCCTCCTAATTAAGCTATAAATATTTCCTTAGGCACAGGGGTTGGGGGCATGGTACCCTATTTTGGTACCAAGTTTGAGATTTATAGCTTAATATTAAAGCGAGTTATGTGGTCTTGAAAACTTATGCGTACATATCTATTTTATGTTATTTTTTATTCCATTATACGTTCTTTAACGAAGAAAGAGGAATGTTTTTATACAGAGAACATACTAGGCAGGCCAAACTATCGAAAGTATTGTAAATAATATGAATAAATTAATTTTAATTGATTTTTTCTGTTTTTAAGGTCTGATCTCATTTTCCCGAACTTAAAAAAATTATTTTTCATATATAATTCCTTCTATAATATAGAAAAACACATTAAATAAATAAAATAATGTAAAATTAACAAGAGAAAAAAAAACAAATTTCAAAAAACGGACAGCACTGGGATTCGAACCCTCGCCATCTCGCTCAGCTGCTATCACGCTATCCGCTACTCCACGCATACACGGTGATGGTGGTATTCCATGCCTTCCAAAGCACTCTCCCGGTCAGTTGATCGATGTATTTTGGGGGCCCATTGCGATCCTCCTAATTAACCTATAAATATTTCCTTTGCCACAGAGGGGGGGGGGGCATGGTACCCTATTTTGGTACCGAGTTTGAGATTTATAACTTAATATTAAAGCGAGTTACGTGGTCTTGAAAATTGATCCGTACATACCTATTTTATGTTATTTTTTATTCCATTATGCATTCTTTAAGGAAGAAAGAGTATTGTTTTTATACAGAGAACATACTAGGGAGGCCAAACTATCAAAAGTATTGTAAATAATATGAATAAATTAATTTTAATTGAATTTTCCTGTTTTTAAGCTCTGTTCTCACTTTCCCGAACTTAAAAAAATTATTTTTCCTATATAGTTACTTATATAATATAGAAAAACACATTAAATAAATAATATAATGTAAAATTAACAAAAGAAAAAAAATTTAAAAATGGTCCACACCGGGATTCGAACCCGCGTCGTCCCGCTCAGCTGCTATCACGCTATCCGCTCCACCACGTATACATGGTAAGCGTCGTATTCCATGCCTTCAAAAGCACTGTCCCGGTTAGTTTAACGATGTACTTTGGGGGCCCATTGCGACCTCCTATTTAAGCTATAAATATTTCCTTGGGCACAGGGGTTGGGGGCATGGTACCCTATTTTGGTACCAAGTTTGAGATTTATAGCTTAATATTAAAGCGAGTTAAGTGGTCTTGAAACCTTATCCGTACATACCTATTTTATGTTATTTTTTATTCCATTATACGTTCTTTAACGAAGAAAGAGGAATGTTTTTATACAGAGAACAAACTAGGCAGGCCAAACTATCGAAAGTATTGTAAATAATATGAATAAATTAATTTTAATTGATTTTTTCTGTTTTTAAGGTCTGATCTCATTTTCCCGAACTTAAAAAAATTATTTTTCATATATAATTCCTTCTATAATATAGAAAAACACATTAAATAAATAAAATAATGTAAAATTAACAAGAGAAAAAAAAACAAATTTCAAAAAATGGACAGCACAGGGATTCGAACCCTCGCCATCTCGCTCAGCTGCTATCACGCTATCCGCTACTCCACGCATACACGGTGATGGTGGTATTCCATGCCTTCCAAAGCACTCTCCCGGTCAGTTGATCGATGTACTTTGGGGGCCCATTGCGACCCTCCTAATTAAGCTATAAATATTTCCTTAGGCACAGGGGTTTGGGGCATGGTACCCTATTTTGGTACCAAGTTTGAGATTTATAGCTTAATATTAAAGCGAGTTATGTGGTCTTGAAAACTTATGCGTACATATCTATTTTATGTTATTTTTTATTCCATTATACGTTCTTTAACGAAGAAAGAGGAATGTTTTTATACAGAGAACATACTAGGCAGGCCAAACTATCGAAAGTATTGTAAATAATATGAATAAATTAATTTTAATTGATTTTTTCTGTTTTTAAGGTCTGATCTCATTTTCCCGAACTTAAAAAAATTATTTTTCATATATAATTCCTTCTATAATATAGAAAAACACATTAAATAAATAAAATAATGTAAAATTAACAAGAGAAAAAAAAACAAATTTCAAAAAACGGACAGCACTGGGATTCGAACCCTCGCCATCTCGCTCAGCTGCTATCACGCTATCCGCTACTCCACGCATACACGGTGATGGTGGTATTCCATGCCTTCCAAAGCACTATATAGTGTTGCGAGAAGCTCTATTTCCAAGAAATTCGCCTTCTGAAGAGCTTTTATAGGCAGAAATTCTAAGTCTGTTTTCAAGAGGAGAAATAAATTTTTTATGTATGTATATCTCCAAAAGTGTTGCGAGAAGCTTTATTTTGAGGAAATTCGCCTTCCGAAAAGCGTTAATACGGATCAATATAAAGTATTTTCTCATTGTTAACAAATGGCTTCATATAAGACCTTAATATTAACCTTTAATGTTGTAATTGGACCAAGTATTATATTACGGAGTACTAGTGTACCCTACCAAAGGAAATAATTTTAGAGCCCATAGGGGTTACACAGCGTGACCCCGAATTTTACTGTTTTTGTATATATAAAACAATGCATTTTTCAATGTTAAGAAAAATGCCGCCTATCAGACCTTAATATTAACCTTTAATGTTGTAATTGGACCAGGTATTATATTACGGGGTACTAATGTACCCTACCAAAGGACATAATTATAGACCCCATAGGGGATACACAGCGTGACCCCGCACATTACTATGTATGTATACCTAAAACAGTGCATTTTTCAATGTTAAGAAAAATGCCTCCTATCAGACTTTAATATTGACCTTTAATGTTGTAATTGGACCAGGTGTTATATTACCTTGTACTCGTGTACCCTACCAAAGGAAAAAATTATAGACCGCATAGGGGGTACACAGCGTGACCCCGAACTTTACTGTTTTTGTTGAGATTTATAGCTTAATATTAAAGCGAGTTATGTGGTCTTGAAAACTTACCCGTACATGCCTATTTTATGTTATTTTTTATTCCATTACACGTTCTTTAACGAAGAAAGAGGATTGTTTTTATACAGAGAACATATTAGGCAGGCCAAACTATCGAAAATATTGTAAATAATATGAATAAATTAATTTTAATTGATTTTTTCTGTTTTTAAGCTCTGATCTCATTTTCCCGAACTTAAAAAAATTATTTTTCATATATAATTCCTTCTATAATATAGAAAAACACATTAAATAAATAAAATAATGTAAAATTAACAAGAGAAAAAAAAACAAATTTCAAAAAATGGACAGCACTGGGATTCGAACCCTCGCCATCTCGCTCAGCTGCTATCACGCTATCCGCTACTCCACGCATACACGGTGATGGTGGTATTCCATGCCTTCCAAAGCACTCTCCCGGTCAGTTGATCGATGTATTTTGGGGGCCCATTGCGATCCTCCTAATTAACCTATAAATATTTCCTTTGCCACAGAGGTGGGGGGCATGGTACCCTATTTTGGTACCGAGTTTGAGATTTATAACTTAATATTAAAGCGAGTTACGTGATCTTGAAATTTGATCCGTACATACCTATTTTATGTTATTTTTTATTCCATTATGCGTTCTTTAAGGAAGAAAGAGTATTGTTTTTATACAGAGAACATACTAGGGAGGCCAAACTATCGAAAGTATTGTAAATAATATGAATAAATTAATTTTAATTGAATTTTCCTGTTTTTAAGCTCTGTTCTCACTTTCCCGAACTTAAAAAAATTATTTTTCCTATATAGTTACTTATATAATATAGAAAAACACATTAAATAAATAATATAATGTAAAATTAACAAAAGAAAAAAAATTTAAAAATGGTCCACACCGGGATTCGAACCCGCGTCGTCCCGCTCAGCTGCTATCACGCTATCCGCTCCACCACGTATACATGGTAAGCGTCGTATTCCATGCCTTCAAAAGCACTGTCCCGGTTAGTTTAACGATGTACTTTGGGGGCCCATTGCGACCCTCCTAATTAAGCTATAAATATTTCCTTAGGCACAGGGGTTGGGGGCATGGTACCCTATTTTGGTACCAAGTTTGAGATTTATAGCTTAATATTAAAGCGAGTTATGTGGTCTTGAAAACTTATCCGTACATACCTATTTTATGTTATTTTTTATTCCATTATACGTTCTTTAACGAAGAAAGAGGAATGTTTTTATACAGAGAACATACTAGGCAGGCCAAACTATCGAAAGTATTGTAAATAATATGAATAAATTAATTTTAATTGATTTTTTCTGTTTTTAAGGTCTGATCTCATTTTCCCGAACTTAAAAAAATTATTTTTCATATATAATTCCTTCTATAATATAGAAAAACACATTAAATAAATAAAGTAATGTAAAATTAACAAGAGAAAAAAAAACAAATTTCAAAAAATGGACAGCAATGGGATTCGAACCCTCGCCATCTCGCTCAGCTGCTATCACGCTATCCGCTACTCCACGCATACACGGTGATGGTGGTATTCCATGCCTTCCAAAGCACTCTCCCGGTCAGTTGATCGATGTATTTTGGGGGCCCATTGCGATCCTCCTAATTAACCTATAAATATTTCTTTTGCCACAGAGGTGGGGGGCATGGTACCCTATTTTGGTACCGAGTTTGAGATTTATAACTTATTATTAAAGCGAGCTACGTGGTCTTGAAAATTGATCCGTACATACCTATTTTATGTTATTTTTTATTCCATTATGCGTTCTTTAAGGAAGAAAGAGGATTGTTTTTATACAGAGAACATACTAGGGAGGCCAAACTATCGAAAATATTGTAAATAATATGAATAAATTAATTTTAATTGAATTTTCCTGTTTTTAAGCTCTGTTCTCACTTTCCCGAACTTAAAAAAATTATTTTTCCTATATAGTTACTTATATAATATAGAAAAACACATTAAATAAATAATATAATGTAAAATTAACAAAAGAAAAAAAATTTAAAAATGGTCCACACCGGGATTCGAACCCGCGTCGTCCCGCTCAGCTGCTATCACGCTATCCGCTCCACCACGTATACATGGTAAGCGTCGTATTCCATGCCTTCAAAAGCACTGTCCCGGTTAGTTTAACGATGTACTTTGGGGGCCCATTGCGACCTCCTATTTAAGCTATAAATATTTCCTTAGGCACAGGGGTTGGGGGCATGGTACCCTATTTTGGTACCAAGTTTGAGATTTATAGCTTAATATTAAAGCGAGTTAAGTGGTCTTGAAAACTTATCCGTACATACCTATTTTATGTTATTTTTTATTCCATTATACGTTCTTTAACGAAGAAAGAGGAATGTTTTTATACAGAGAACAAACTAGGCAGGCCAAACTATCGAAAGTATTGTAAATAATATAAATAAATTAATTTTAATTGATTTTTTCTGTTTTTAAGGTCTGATCTCATTTTCCCGAACTTAAAAAAATTATTTTTCATATATAATTCCTTCTATAATATAGAAAAACACATTAAATAAATAAAGTAATGTAAAATTAACAAGAGAAAAAAAAACAAATTTCAAAAAATGGACAGCAATGGGATTCGAACCCTCGCCATCTCGCTCAGCTGCTATCACGCTATCCGCTACTCCACGCATACACGGTGATGGTGGTATTCCATGCCTTCCAAAGCACTCTCCCGGTCAGTTGATCGATGTATTTTGGGGGCCCATTGCGATCCTCCTAATAAACCTATAAATATTTCTTTTGCCACAGAGGTGGGGGGCATGGT
The DNA here is from genome assembly GCA_949128135.1 of Parasteatoda lunata. Classification (NCBI taxonomy): domain Eukaryota; kingdom Metazoa; phylum Arthropoda; class Arachnida; order Araneae; family Theridiidae; genus Parasteatoda; species Parasteatoda lunata. The sequence goes on along the minus strand of OX421975.1, from coordinate 11,871,309 downwards.
ACCCTATTTTGGTACCGAGTTTGAGATTTATAACTTATTATTAAAGCGAGTTACGTGGTCTTGAAAATTGATCCGTACATACCTATTTTATGTTATTTTTTATTCCATTATGCGTTCTTTAAGGAAGAAAGAGGATTGTTTTTATACAGAGAACATACTAGGGAGGCCAAACTATCGAAAATATTGTAAATAATATGAATAAATTAATTTTAATTGAATTTTCCTGTTTTTAAGCTCTGTTCTCACTTTCCCGAACTTAAAAAAATTATTTTTCCTATATAGTTACTTATATAATATAGAAAAACACATTAAATAAATAATATAATGTAAAATTAACAAAAGAAAAAAAATTTAAAAATGGTCCACACCGGGATTCGAACCCGCGTCGTCCCGCTCAGCTGCTATCACGCTATCCGCTCCACCACGTATACATGGTAAGCGTCGTATTCCATGCCTTCAAAAGCACTGTCCCGGTTAGTTTAACGATGTACTTTGGGGGCCCATTGCGACCTCCTATTTAAGCTATAAATATTTCCTTAGGCACAGGGGTTGGGGGCATGGTACCCTATTTTGGTACCAAGTTTGAGATTTATAGCTTAATATTAAAGCGAGTTAAGTGGTCTTGAAAACTTATCCGTACATACCTATTTTATGTTATTTTTTATTCCATTATACGTTCTTTAACGAAGAAAGAGGAATGTTTTTATACAGAGAACAAACTAGGCAGGCCAAACTATCGAAAGTATTGTAAATAATATAAATAAATTAATTTTAATTGATTTTTTCTGTTTTTAAGGTCTGATCTCATTTTCCCGAACTTAAAAAAATTATTTTTCATATATAATTCCTTCTATAATATAGAAAAACACATTAAATAAATAAAATAATGTAAAATTAACAAGAGAAAAAAAAACAAATTTCAAAAAATGGACAGCACAGGGATTCGAACCCTCGCCATCTCGCTCAGCTGCTATCACGCTATCCGCTACTCCACGCATACACGGTGATGGTGGTATTCCATGCCTTCCAAAGCACTCTCCCGGTCAGTTGATCGATGTAGTTTGGGGGCCCATTGCGATCCTCCTAATTAAGCTATAAATATTTCCTTAGGCACAGGGGTTGGGGGCATGGTACCCTATTTTGGTACCGAGTTTGAGATTTATAGCTTAATATTAAAGCGAGTTATGTGGTCTTGAAATCTTACCCGTACATGCCTATTTTATGTTATTTTTTATTCCATTACGCGTTCTTTAACGAAGAAAGAGGATTGTTTTTATACAGAGAACATATTAGACAGGCCAAACTATCGAAAGTATTGTAAATAATATGAATAAATTAATTTTAATTGATTTTTCCTGTTTTTAAGCTCTGCTCTCACTTTCCCGAACTTAAAAAAATTATTTTTCATATATAGTTCCTTCTAAAATATAGAAAAAGACATTAAATGAATAATATAATGTAAAATTAACAATAGAAAAAAAAATAAACAAATTTTAAAAATTGTCAACACTGGGATTCGAACCCGCACCGTCTCGCTCAGCTGCTATCACGCTATCCGCTCCACCACGATTACACGGTCAGCGAGCTACTTGATGGCTTCAAAAGCAATCTCGCGGTCAGTTTAACGATGTACTTTGGGGGCCCATTGCGACCCTCCTAATTAAGCTATAAATATTTCCTTAGGCACAGGGGTTGGGGGCATGGTACCCTATTTTGGTACCGAGTTTGAGATTTATAGCTTAATATTAAAGAGAGTTACGTGGTCTTGAAATTTGATCCGTACATGCCTATTTTATGTTATTTTTAATTCCATTACGCGTTCTTTAACGAAGAAAGAGGATTGTTTTTATACAGAGAACATATTAGGCAGGCCAAACTATCGAAAGTATTGTAAATAATATGAATAAATTAATTTTAATTGATTTTTCCTGTTTTTAAGCTCTGCTCTCACTTTCCCGAACTTAAAAAAATTATTTTTCATATATAGTTCCTTCTAAAATATAGAAAAAGACATTAAATGAATAATATAATGTAAAATTAACAATAGAAAAAAAAATAAACAAATTTTAAAAATTTTCTATGTATGTATGTATGTATGTATGTATGTATACCTCAAAAAGTGTTGGGAGAAGCTTTATTTTGAGGAATTTCGCCTTCCGAAAAGCGTTAATACGAAAAAATTCTAAGTCTTTTCTCATTGTTAACAAAAGGCTTCATATTATACTATAATATTAACCTTTAATGTTGTAATTGGACCAGGTACTATATTACCGGGTACTAGTTTACCCTACAAAAGGAAATATTAATGGACCCCGCATTTTACTGTTTTTGTATATCTCAAAAAGTGTTGCGAGAAGCTTTTTTGACCTTTTTGACCTTAATATTAACCTTTAATGTTGTTATTGGACTAGGTATTATATTACGGGGTACTAGTGTACCCAACCAAAGGAAATAATTATAGACCTCATAGGGGGTACACAGTGTTACCCCTCATTTTACTATGTATGTATGTATGTATGTATATCTAAAACAGGGCATTTTTCAATGTTAAGAAAAATGCCTCCTATCAGACCTTAATATTAACCTTTAATGTTTTAATTGGACGAGGTGTTATATTACCTTGTACTAGTGTACCCTACCAAAGGAAATAATTATAGACCTCATAGGGGGTACATGGTGTGACCCCGCAATGTATGTCTATCTGAAATAGTGAATCGAAAAGTCTTATTTCGCAGAAATTCGCCTTCCGAAAAGCGTTAATACGGAGAAATTCTTTTTTCAAGAGAAATAAATTGTCTATGTATGTATATCTCAAAAAGTGTTGCGAGAAGCTTTATTTGTAAGAAATTCGCCTTCCGAAAAGCGTTAATACGGAAAAATTCTAAGTCTTTTCTCAATAATAACAAAGCCTCCTAACAGACCTTAATATTGACCTTTAAATTTGTAATTGGACCAGGTATTATATTACGAGGTACTAGTGTACCCTACCAAAGGAAAAAATTATAGAGCCCATAGGGGGTACACGGTGTAACGCCGCATTTTACTATGTATGTATGTATATCTTAAAAACAGTGTACACAGCGTACACAGCGTGACCCCGAATTTTACTGTTTTTGTATATCTAAAATAGTGTTGCGAGAAGCTTTATTTCGAAGAAATTCGCCTTTTGAAGAGCTTTTATACGCAGAACTTCTAAGTCTTTTCTCAATGTTAACAAAGCCTCCTATCAGACCTTAATATTGACCCTTAATATTTTAATTGGACCAGGTGTTATATTACCTGGTACTAGTGTACCCTACCAAAGGAAATAATTATAGAGCCCATAGGGGGTACAAAGCGTGACCCCGCACTTTACTATGTATGTATATCTTAAACAGTGTATTTTTCAATGTTAAGAAAAGTGCCTCCTATCAGACCTTAATATTAACCTTTAATGTTGTTATTGGACAAGGTATTATAGTACGGGGTACTAATGTACCCTACCAAAGGAAATAATTATAGACCCCATAGGGGGTACACAGCGCGACCCCGAATTTTACTGTTTTTGTATATCGCCAAAAGTATTGCGAGAAGCTTTATTTCGAAGAAATTCGCCTTCCGAAGAGCTTTTATACGCAGAAATTCAAAGTCTTTTCTTAATGTTAACAAAGCCTCCTATCAGACCTTAATATTGACCCTTAATATTTTAAGTGGACCAGGTGTTTTATTACCTGGTACTAGTGTACCCTACCAAAGGAAATAATTATAGAGCCCATAGGGGGTACACAGCGTGACCCCGAATTTTACTCTTTTTGTATAGCTAAAATAGTGTTGCGAGAAGCTCTATTTCCAAGAAATTCGCCTTCTGAAGAGCTTTTATAGGCAGAAATTCTAAATCTGTTTTCAAGAGGAGAAATAAATTTTTTATGTATGTATATCTCCAAAAGTGTTGCGAGAAGCTTTATTTTGAGGAAATTCGCCTTCCGAAAAGCGTTAATACGGATCAATATAAAGTATTTTCTCATTGTTAACAAATGGCTTCATATAAGACCTTAATATTAACCTTTAGTGTTGTAATTGGACCAAGTATTATATTACGGAGTACTAGTGTACCCTACCAAAGGAAATAATTTTAGAGCCCATAGGGGTTACACAGCGTGACCCCGAATTTTACTGTTTTCGTATATATAAAACAATGCATTTTTCAATGTTAAGAAAAATGCCGCCTATCAGACCTTAATATTAACCTTTAATGTTGTAATTGGACCAGGTTATATATTACGGGGTACTAATGTACCCTACCAAAGGACATAATTATAGACCCCATAGGGGGTACACAGCGTGACCCCGCACTTTACTATGTATGTATACCTAAAACAGTGCATTTTTCAATGTTAAGAAAAATGCCTCCTATCAGACTTTAATATTGACCTTTAATGTTGTAATTGGACCAGGTGTTATATTACCTTGTACTCGTGTACCCTACCAAAGGAAAAAATTATAGACCGCATAGGGGGTACACAGCGTGACCCCGAACTTTACTGTTTTTGTTGAGATTTATAGCTTAATATTAAAGCGAGTTATGTGGTCTTGAAAACTTACCCGTACATGCCTATTTTATGTTATTTTTTATTCCATTACACGTTCTTTAACGAAGAAAGAGGATTGTTTTTATACAGAGAACATATTAGGCAGGCCAAACTATCGAAAATATTGTAAATAATATGAATAAATTAATTTTAATTGATTTTTCCTATTTTTAAGCTCTGTTCTCACTTTCCCGAACTTAAAAAAATTATTTTTCATATATAGTTTCTTCTAAAATATAGAAAAAGACATTAAATGAATAATATAATGTAAAATTAACAATAGAAAAAAAAAAAAACAAATTTTAAAAATTGTCCACACTGGGATTCGAACCCGCACCGTCTCGCTCAGCTGCTATCACGCTATCCGCTCCACCACGATTACACGGTCAGCGAGTAACTTCATGGCTTCAAAAGCAATCTCGCGGTCAGTTTAACGATGTACTTTGGGGACCCATTGCGACCCTCCTAATTAAGCTATAAATATTTCCTTAAGCACAGGGGTTGGGGGCATGGTACCCTATTTTGGTACCAAGTTTGAGATTTATAACTTAATATTAAAGCGAGTTACGTGGTCTTGAAAATTTATCCGAACATACCTATTTCATGTTATTTTTTATTCCATTATGCGTTCTTTAACGAAGAAAGAGGATTGTTTTTATACAGAGAACATACTAGGCAGGCCAAACTATCGAAAGTATTGTAAATAATATGAATAAATTAATTTTAATTGATTTTTTCTGTTTTTAAGCTCTGATCTCATTTTCCCGAACTTAAAAAAATTATTTTTCATATATAATTCCTTCTATAATATAGAAAAACACATTAAATAAATAAAATAATGTAAAATTAACAAGAGAAAAAAAAACAAATTTCAAAAAATGGACAGCAATGGGATTCGAACCCTCGCCATCTCGCTCAGTTGCTATCACGCTATCCGCTACTCCACGCATACACGGTGATGGTGGTATTCCATGCCTTTCAAAGCACTCTCCCGGTCAGTTGATCGATGTATTTTGGGGGCCCATTGCGATCCTCCTAATTAACCTATAAATATTTCTTTTGCCACAGAGGTGGGGGGCATGGTACCCTATTTTGGTACCGAGTTTGAGATTTATAACTTATTATTAAAGCGAGTTACGTGGTCTTGAAAATTGATCCGTACATACCTATTTTATGTTATTTTTTATTCCATTACACGTTCTTTAACGAAGAAAGAGGATTGTTTTTATACAGAGAACATATTAGGCAGGCCAAACTATCGAAAATATTGTAAATAATATGAATAAATTAATTTTAATTGATTTTTCCTATTTTTAAGCTCTGTTCTCACTTTCCCGAACTTAAAAAAATTATTTTTCATATATAGTTTCTTCTAAAATATAGAAAAAGACATTAAATGAATAATATAATGTAAAATTAACAATAGAAAAAAAAAAAACAAATTTTAAAAATTGTCCACACTGGGATTCGAACCCGCACCGTCTCGCTCAGCTGCTATCACGCTATCCGCTCCACCACGATTACACGGTCAGCGAGTAACTTCATGGCTTCAAAAGCAATCTCGCGGTCAGTTTAACGATGTACTTTGGGGGCCCATTGCGACCCTCCTAATTAAGCTATAAATATTTCCTTAGGCACAGGGGTTGGGGGCATGGTACCCTATTTTGGTACCAAGTTTGAGATTTATAGCTTAATATTAAAGCGAGTTACGAGGTCTTGAAAATTTATCCGAACATACCTATTTCATGTTATTTTTTATTCCATTATGCGTTCTTTAACGAAGAAAGAGGATTGTTTTTATACAGAGAACATACTAGGCAGGCCAAACTATCGAAAGTATTGTAAATAATATGAATAAATTAATTTTAATTGAATTTTCCTGTTTTTAAGCTCTGTTCTCACTTTCCCGAACTTAAAAAAATTATTTTTCCTATATAGTTACTTATATAATATAGAAAAACACATTAAATAAATAATATAATGTAAAATTAACAAAAGAAAAAAAATTTAAAAATGGTCCACACCTGGATTCGAACCCGCGTCGTCCCGCTCAGCTGCTATCACGCGATCAGCTCCACCACGTATACATGGTAAGCGTCGTATTCCATGCCTTCAAAAGCACTGTCCCGGTTAGTTTAACGATGTACTTTGGGGGCCCATTGCGATCTCCTAATTAAGCTATAAATATTTCCTTAGGCACAGGGGTTGGGGGCATGGTACCCTATTTTGGTACCGAGTTTGAGATTTATAGCTTAATATTAAAGCGAGTCATGTGGTCTTGAAATCTTTCCCGTACATGCCTATTTTATGTTATTTTTTATTCCATATTACGCGTTCTTTAACGAAGAAAGAGGATTGTTTTTATACAGAGAACATATTAGACAGGCCAAACTATCGAAAGTATTGTAAATAATATGAATAAATTAATTTTAATTGATTTTTCCTGTTTTTAAGCTCTGCTCTCACTTTCCCGAACTTAAAAAAATTATTTTTCATATATAGTTCCTTCTAAAATATAGAAAAAGACATTAAATGAATAATATAATGTAAAATTAACAATAGAAAAAAAAATAAACAAATTTTAAAAATTGTCCACACTGGGATTCGAACCCGCACCGTCTCGCTCAGCTGCTATCACGCTATCCGCTCCACCACGATTACACGGTCAGCGAGCTACTTGATGGCTTCAAAAGCAATCTCGCGGTCAGTTTAACGATGTACTTTGGGGGCCCATTGCGACCCTCCTAATTAAGCTATAAATATTTCCTTAGGCACAGGGGTTGGGGGCATGGTACCCTATTTTGGTACCGAGTTTGAGATTTATAGCTTAATATTAAAGCGAGTTACGTGGTCTTGAAATTTGATCCGTACATGCCTATTTTATGTTATTTTTAATTCCATTACGCGTTCTTTAACGAAGAAAGAGGATTGTTTTTATACAGAGAACATATTAGGCAGGCCAAACTATCGAAAGTATTGTAAATAATATGAATAAATTAATTTTAATTGATTTTTCCTGTTTTTAAGCTCTGCTCTCACTTTCCCGAACTTAAAAAAATTATTTTTCATATATAGTTCCTTCTAAAATATAGAAAAAGACATTAAATGAATAATATAATGTAAAATTAACAATAGAAAAAAAAATAAACAAATTTTAAAAATTTTCTATGTATGTATGTATGTATGTATGTATGTATACCTCAAAAAGTGTTGGGAGAAGCTTTATTTTGAGGAATTTCGCCTTCCGAAAAGCGTTAATACGAAAAAATTCTAAGTCTTTTCTCATTGTTAACAAAAGGCTTCATATTATACTATAATATTAACCTTTAATGTTGTAATTGGACCAGGTACTATATTACCGGGTACTAGTTTACCCTACAAAAGGAAATATTAATGGACCCCGCATTTTACTGTTTTTGTATATCTCAAAAAGTGTTGCGAGAAGCTTTTTTGACCTTTTTTGACCTTAATATTAACCTTTAATGTTGTTATTGGACTAGGTATTATATTACGGGGTACTAGTGTACCCTACCAAAGGAAATAATTATAGACCTCATAGGGGGTACACAGTGTAACCCCTCATTTTACTATGTATGTATGTATGTATGTATATCTAAAACAGGGCATTTTTCAATGTTAAGAAAAATGCCTCCTATCAGACCTTAATATTAACCTTTAATGTTTTAATTGGACGAGGTGTTATATTACCTTGTAATAGTGTACCCTACCAAAGGAATCAATTATAGACCCCATAGGGGGTACACGGTGTGACCCCGCAATGCATGTCTATCTGAAATAGTGATGCGAAAAGTCTTATTTCGCAGAAATTCGCCTTCCGAAAAGCGTTAATACGGAGAAATTCTTTTTTCAAGAGAAATAAATTTTCTATGTATGTATATCTCAAAAAGTGTTGCGAGAAGCTTTATTTGTAAGAAATTCGCCTTCCGAAAAGCGTTAATACGGAAAAATTCTAAGTCTTTTCTCAATAATAACAAAGCCTCCTATCAGACCTTAATATTGACCTTTAAATTTGTAATTGGACCAGGTATTATATTACGGGATACTAGTGTACCCTACCAAAGGAAAAAATTATAGAGCCCATAGGGGGTACACGGTGTAACGCCGCATTTTACTATGTATATCTAAAACAGTGTACACAGCGTACACATTGTGACCCCGAATTTTACTGTTTTTGTATATCTAAAATAGTGTTGCGAGAAGCTTTATTTCGAAGAAATTCGCCTTTTGAAGAGCTTTTATACGCAGAAATTCAAAGTCTTTTCTCAATGTTAACAAAGCCTCCTATCAGACCTTAATATTGACCCTTAATATTTTAATTGGACCAGGTGTTATATTACCTGGTACTAGTGTACCCTACCAAAGGAAATAATTATAGAGCCCATAGGGGGTACACGGTGTAACGCCGCATTTTACTATGTATGTATATCTAAAACAGTGCATTTTTCAATGTTAAGAAAAATGCCTCCTATCAGACCTTAATATTAACCTTTAATGTTATAATTGGACCAGGTGTTATATTACCTTGTACTAGTGTACCTTACCAAAGGAAATAATTATAGACCCCATAGGGGGTACGCAGCGTGACCCCGAATTTTACTATGTATGTATGTATATCTCAAAAAGTGTTGCGATAAGCTTTATTTCGAAGAAATTCGCCTTCCGAAGAGCTTTTATACGCAGAAATGCTAAGTCTTTTTTCAAGAGGAGAAATAAATTTTCTATGTATGTATATCTCAAAAAGTGTTGCGAGAAGCTTTATTTTGAGGAAATTCGCCTTCCGAAAAGCGTTAATAATGAGAAATTTTAAGTCTTTTCTCATTGTTAACAAAAGGCTTCATAGCAGACCTTAATATTAACCTTTAATGTTGTAAATTGACCAGGTGTTATATTACCTTGTAATAGTGTACCCTACCAAAGGAAATAATTATAGACCCCATAGGGGGTACACAGCGTGACCCCGAATTTTACTCTTTCTGTATATCTAAAACGGTTCATTTTTCAATGTTAAGAAAAATTCCTCCTATCAGACCTTAATATTAACCTTTAATGTTGTAATTGGACTAGGTGTTATATTACCTTGTACTAGTGTACCCTACTAAAGGAAATAATTATAGACCCTATAGGGGGTACACAGTGTGACCCCGAATTTTACTGTTTTTGTATATCTAAAATAGTGTTGCGAGAAGCTTTATTTCGCAGAAATACGCCTTCTGAATAGCTTTTATACGGAGAAATTCATAGTCTTTTTTCAAGAGAAATGAATTTTCTATGTATGTATATCTCAAAAAGTGTTGCGAGAAGCTTTATTTTGAAGAAATTCGCCTTCTGAAAATCTTTTATACGCATAATCTTTCAACGGGAAGGCTCCGACGCTGGTCCCCGTACCGGACCGGAGTGTATTGCCGGCAGAGGCGCTCTGGATACCGCAGCAGCCGGGTTGCTTTTACGAGAGAAATAAATTTTATAAGTATGTATGTATACCTCAAAAAGTGTTGGGAGAAGCTTTATTTTGAGGAAATTCGCCTTCCGAAAAGCGTTAATACGAAAAAATTCTAAGTCTTTTCTCATTGTTAACAAAAGGCTTCATATTATACTATAATATTAACCTTTAATGTTGTAATTGGACCAGGTGTTATATTACCTTGTACTAGTGTACCCTACCAAAGGAAATAATTATAGAGCCCATAGGGGGTACACAGCGTGACCCCGAATTTTACTCTTTTTGTATATCTCCAAAAGTGTTTCGAGAAGCTTTATTTCGCAGAAATTCGCCTCCTCAATAGCTCTTATACGCAGAAATTCTAAGTCCATTCTCAATATTAACAAAGCCTCCTATCAGACCTTAATATTAACCTTTAATGTTTTAGTTGGACCAGGAGTTGTATTACCTTGTACTAGTGTACCCTACCAAAGGAAATAATTATAGAGCCCATAGGGGGTACAAAGCGTGACCCCGCACTTTACTATGTATGTATATCTAAAACAGTGTATTTTTCAATGTTAAGAAAAGTGCCTCCTATCAGACCTTAATATTAACCTTTAATGTTGTTATTGGACAAGGTATTATAGTACGGGGTACTAGTGTACCCTACCAAAGGAAATAATTATAGACCCCATAGGGGGTACACAGCGCGACCCCGAATTTTACTGTTTTTGTATATCGCCAAAAGTATTGCGAGAAGCTTTATTTCGAAGAAATTCGCCTTCCGAAGAGCTTTTATACGCAGAAATTCAAAGTCTTTTCTTAATGTTAACAAAGCCTCCTATCAGACCTTAATATTGACCCTTAATATTTTAAGTGGACCAGGTGTTTTATTACCTGGTACTAGTGTACCCTACCAAAGGAAATAATTATAGAGCCCATAGGGGGTACACAGCGGGACCCCGAATTTTACTCTTTTTGTATAGCTAAAATAGTGTTGCGAGAAGCTCTATTTCCAAGAAATTCGCCTTCTGAAGAGCTTTTATAGGCAGAAATTCTAAGTCTGTTTTCAAGAGGAGAAATAAATTTTTTATGTATGTATATCTCCAAAAGTGTTGCGAGAAGCTTTATTTTGAGGAAATTCGCCTCCCGAAAAGCGTTAATACGGATCAATATAAAGTCTTTTCTCATTGTTAACAAAAGGATTCATATCAGACCTTAATATTAACCTTTAATGTTGTAATTGGGCCAGGTATTATATTACGGGTTACTAGCGTACCCTACCAAAGGAAATAATTATAGACACCATAGGGGGTACACAGCGTGACCCCGAATTTTACTGTTTTTGTATATATAAAACAATGCATTTTTCAATGTTAAGAAAAATGCCGCCTATCAGACCTTAATATTAACCTTTAATGTTGTAATTGGACCAGGCATTATATTACGGGGTACTAGTGTACCCTACCAAAGGACATAATTATAGACCCCATAGGGGGTACACAGCGCGACCCCGAATTTTACTGTTTTTGTATATCTCCAAAAGTGTTGCGAGAAGCTTTATTTCGAAGAAATTCGCCTTCTGAAGAGCTTTTATACGCAGAAATTCTACGTCTTTTCTCAATGTTAACAAACCCTCCTATCAGACCTTAATATTGACCCTTAATATTTTAAGTGGACCAGGTGTTATATTACCTTGTACTAGTGTACCCTACCAAAGGAAATAATTATAGACACCATAGGGGGTACACAGCGTGACCCCGCACTTTACTATGTATGTATACCTAAAACAGTGCATTTTTCAATGTTAAGAAAAATGCCTCCTATCAGACCTTAATATTGACCTTTAATGTTGTAATTGGACCAGGTGTTATATTACCTTGTACTCGTGTACCCTACCAAAGGAAAAAATTATAGACCGCATAGGGGGTACACAGCGTGACCCCGCACTTTCCTATGTATGTATACCTAAAACAGTGCATTTTTCAATGGTAAGAAAAATGCCTCCTATCAGACCTTAATATTGACATTTAATGTTGTAATTGGACCAGGTGTTATATTACCTTGTACTCGTGTACCCTACCAAAGGAAAAAATTATAGACCGCATAGGGGGTACACAGCGTGACCCCGAACTTTACTGTTTTTGTTGAGATTTATAGCTTAATAATAAAGCGAGTTATGTGGTCTTGAAAACTTACCCGTACATGCCTATTTTATGTTATTTTTTATTCCATTACACGTTCTTTAACGAAGAAAGAGGATTGTTTTTATACAGAAAACATATTAGGCAGGCCAAACTATCGAAAATATTGTAAATAATATGAATAAATTAATTTTAATTGATTTTTCCTATTTTTAAGCTCTGTTCTCACTTTCCCGAACTTAAAAAAATTATTTTTCATATATAGTTCCTTCTAAAATATAGAAAAAGACATTGAATGAATAATATAATGTAAAATTAACAATAGAAAAAAAAATAAACAAATTTTAAAAATTGTCCACACTGGGATTCGAACCCGCACCGTCTCGCTCAGCTGCTATCACGCTATCCGCTCCACCACGATTACACGGTCAGCGAGTAACTTCATGGCTTCAAAAGCAATCTCGCGGTCAGTTTAACGATGTACTTTGGGGGCCCATTGCGACCCTCCTAATTAAGCTATAAATATTTCCTTAGGCACAGGGGTTGGATGCATGGTACCCTATTTTGGTACCAAGTTTGAGATTTATAGCTTAATATTAAAGCGAGTTACGTGGTCTTGAAAATTTATCCGAACATACCTATTTCATGTTATTTTTTATTCCATTATGCGTTCTTTAACGAAGAAAGAAGATTGTTTTTATACAGAGAACATACTAGGCAGGCCAAACTATCGAAAGTATTGTAAATAATATGAATAAATTAATTTTAATTGATTTTTTCTGTTTTTAAGCTCTGATCTCATTTTCCCGAACTTAAAAAAATTATTTTTCATATATAATTCCTTCTATAATATAGAAAAACACATTAAATAAATAAAATAATGTAAAATTAACAAGAGAAAAAAAAACAAATTTCAAAAAATGGACAGCACTGGGATTCGAACCCTCGCCATCTCGCTCAGCTGCTATCACGCTATCCGCTACTCCACGCATACACGGTGATGGTGGTATTCCATGCCTTCCAAAGCACTCTCCCGGTCAGTTGATCGATGTATTTTGGGGGCCCATTGCGATCCTCCTAATTAACCTATAAATATTTCCTTTGCCACAGAGGTGGGGGGCATGGTACCCTATTTTGGTACCGAGTTTGAGATTTATAACTTAATATTAAAGCGAGTTACGTGGTCTTGAAAATTGATCCGTACATACCTATTTTATGTTATTTTTTATTCCATTATGCGTTCTTTAAGGAAGAAAGAGTATTGTTTTTATACAGAGAACATACTAGGGAGGCCAAACTATCGAAAGTATTGTAAATAATATGAATAAATTAATTTTAATTGAATTTTCCTGTTTTTAAGCTCTGTTCTCACTTTCCCGAACTTAAAAAAATTATTTTTCCTATATAGTTACTTATATAATATAGAAAAACACATTAAATAAATAATATAATGTAAAATTAACAAAAGAAAAAAAATTTAAAAATGGTCCACACCGGGATTCGAACCCGCGTCGTCCCGCTCAGCTGCTATCACGCTATCCGCTCCACCACGTATACATGGTAAGCGTCGTATTCCATGCCTTCAAAAGCACTGTCCCGGTTAGTTTAACGATGTACTTTGGGGGCCCATTGCGACCCTCCTAATTAAGCTATAAATATTTCCTTAGGCACAGGGGTTGGGGGCATGGTACCCTATTTTGGTACCAAGTTTGAGATTTATAGCTTAATATTAAAGCGAGTTATGTGGTCTTGAAAACTAATCCGTACATACCTATTTTATGTTATTTTTTATTCCATTATACGTTCTTTAACGAAGAAAGAGGAATGTTTTTATACAGAGAACATACTAGGCAGGCCAAACTATCGAAAGTATTGTAAATAATATGAATAAATTAATTTTAATTGATTTTTTCTGTTTTGAAGGTCTGATCTCATTTTCCCGAACTTAAAAAAATTATTTTTCATATATAATTCCTTCTATAATATAGAAAAACACTTTAAATAAATAAAATAATGTAAAATTAACAAGAGAAAAAAAAAACAAATTTCAAAAAATGGACAGCACTGGGATTCGAACCCTCGCCATCTCGCTCAGCTGCTATCACGCTATCCGCTACTCCACGCATACACGGTGATGGTGGTATTCCATGCCTTCCAAAGCACTCTCCCGGTCAGTTGATCGATGTATTTTGGGGGCCCATTGCGATCCTCCTAATTAACCTATAAATATTTCCTTTGCCACAGAGGTGGGGGGCATGGTACTCTATTTTGGTACCGAGTTTGAGATTTATAACTTATTATTAAAGCGAGTTACGCGGTCTTGAAAATTGATACGTGCATACCTATTTTATGTTATTTTTTATTCCATTATGCGTTCTTTAAGGAAGAAAGAGTATTGTTTTTATACAGAGAACATACTAGGGAGGCCAAACTATCGAAAGTATTGTAAATAATATGAATAAATTAATTTTAATTGAATTTTCCTGTTTTTAAGCTCTGTTCTCACTTTCCCGAACTCAAAAAAATTATTTTTCCTATATAGTTACTTATATAATATAGAAAAACACATTAAATAAATAATATAATGTAAAATTAACAAAAGAAAAAAAATTTAAAAATGGTCCACACCGGGATTCGAACCCGCGTCGTCCCGCTCAGCTGCTATCACGCTATCCGCTCCACCACGTATACATGGTAAGCGTCGTATTCCATGCCTTCAAAAGCACTGTCCCGGTTAGTTTAACGATGTACTTTGGGGGCCCATTGCGACCCTCCTAATTAAGCTATAAATATTTCCTTAGGCACAGGGGTTGGGGGCATGGTACCCTATTTTGGTACCAAGTTTGAGATTTATAGCTTAATATTAAAGCGAGTTATGTGGTCTTGAAAACTTATCCGTACATACCTATTTTATGTTATTTTTTATTCCCTTATACGTTCTTTAACGAAGAAAGAATAATGTTTTTATACAGAGAACATACTAGGCAGGCCAAACTATCGAAAGTATTGTAAATAATATGAATAAATTAATTTTAATTGATTTTTTCTGTTTTTAAGGTCTGATCTCATTTTCCCGAACTTAAAAAAATTATTTTTCATATATAATTCCTTCTATAATATAGAAAAACACATTAAATAAATAAAATAAAGTAAATTTAACAAGAGAAAAAAAACAAATTTCAAAAAATGGACAGCACTGGGATTCGAACCCTTGCCATCTCGCTCAGCTGCTATCACGCTATCCGCTACTCCACGCATACACGGTGATGGTGGTATTCCATGCCTTCCAAAGCACTCTCCCGGTCAGTTGATCGATGTATTTTGGGGGCCCATTGCGATCCTCCTAATTAACCTATAAATATTTCCTTTGCCACAGAGGTGGGGGGCATGGTACCCTATTTTGGTACCGAGTTTGAGATTTATAACTTAATATTAAAGCGAGTTACGTGGTCTTGAAAATTGATCCGTACATACCTATTTTATGTTATTTTTTATTCCATTATGCGTTCTTTAAGGAAGAAAGATTATTGTTTTTATACAGAGAACATACTAGGGAGGCCAAACTATCGAAAGTATTGTAAATAATATGAATAAATTAATTTTAATTGAATTTTCCTGTTTTTAAGCTCTGTTCTCACTTTCCCGAACTTAAAAAAATTATTTTTCCTATATAGTTACTTATATAATATAGAAAAACACATTATATAAATAATATAATGTAAAATTAACAAAAGAAAAAAAATTTTAAAATGGTCCACACCGGGATTCGAACCCGCGTCGTCCCGCTCATCTGCTAGCACGCTATCCGCTCCACCACGTATACATGGTAAGCGTCGTATTCCATGCCTTCAAAAGCACTGTCCCGGTTAGTTTAACGATGTACTTTAGGGGCCCATTGCGACCTCCTAATTAAGCTATAAATATTTCCTTAGGCACAGGGGTTGGGGGCATGGTACCCTATTTTGGTACCAAGTTTGAGATTTATAGCTTAATATTAAAGCGAGTTATGTGGTCTTGAAAACTAATCCGTACATACCTATTTTATGTTATTTTTTATTCCATTATACGTTCTTTAACGAAGAAAGAGGAATGTTTTTATACAGAGAACATACTAGGCAGGCCAAACTATCGAAAGTATTGTAAATAATATGAATAAATTAATTTTAATTGATTTTTTCTGTTTTGAAGGTCTGATCTCATTTTCCCGAACTTAAAAAAATTATTTTTCATATATAATTCCTTCTATAATATAGAAAAACACATTAAATAAAGAATATAATGTAAAATTAACAAGAGAAAAAAAAACAAATTTCAAAAAATGGACAGCACTGGGATTCGAACCCTCGCCATCTCGCTCAGCTACTATCACGCTATCCGCTACTCCACGCATACACGGTGATGGTGGTATTCCATGCCTTCTAAAGCACTCTCTCGGTCAGTTGATCGATGTATTTTGGGGGCCCATTGCGATCCTCCTAACTAAGCTATAAATATTTCCTTAGGCACAGGGGTTGGGGGCATGGTACCCTATTTTGGTACCGAGTTTGAGATTTATAGCTTAATATTAAAGCGAGTTATGTGGTCTTGAAATCTTACCCGTACATGCCTATTTTATGTTATTTTTTATTCCATTACGCGTTCTTTAAGGAAGAAAGAGTATTGTTTTTATACAGAGAACATACTAGGGAGGCCAAACTATCGAAAGTATTGTAAATAATATGAATAAATTAATTTTAATTGAATTTTCCTGTTTTTAAGCTCTGTTCTCACTTTCCCGAACTTAAAAAAATTATTTTTCCTATATAGTTACTTATATAATATAGAAAAACACATTAAATTAATAATATAATGTAAAATTAACAAAAGAAAAAAAATTTAAAAATGGTCCACACCGGGATTCGAACCCGCGTCGTCCCGCTCAGCTGCTATCACGCTATCCGCTACTCCACGCATACACGGTGATGGTGGTATTCCATGCCTTCTAAAGCACTCTCCCGGTCAGTTGATCGATGTATTTTGGGGGCCCATTGCGATCCTCCTAACTAAGCTATAAATATTTCCTTAGGCACAGGGGTTGGGGGCATGGTACCCTATTTTGGTACCGAGTTTGAGATTTATAGCTTAATATTAAAGCGAGTTATGTGGTCTTGAAATCTTACCCGTACATGCCTATTTTATGTTATTTTTTATTCCATTACGCGTTCTTTAACGAAGAAAGAGGATTGTTTTTATACAGAGAACATATTAGACAGGCCAAACTATCGAAAGTATTGTAAATAATATGAATAAATTAATTTTAATTGATTTTTCCGGTTTTTAAGCTCTGCTCTCACTTTCCCGAACTTAAAAAAATTATTTTTCATATATAGTTCCTTCTAAAATATAGAAAAAGACATTAAATGAATAATATATTGTAAAATTAACAATAGAAAAAAAAATAAACAAATTTTAAAAATTGTCCACACTGGGATTCGAACCCGCACCGTCTCGCTCAGCTGCTATCACGCTATCCGCTCCACCACGATTACACGGTCAGCGAGCTACTTGATGGCTTCAAAAGCAATCTCGCGGTCAGTTTAACGATGTACTTTGGGCGCCCATTGCGACCCTCCTAATTAAGCTATAAATATTTCCTTAGGCACAGGGGTTGGGGGCATGGTACCCTATTTTGGTACCGAGTTTGAGATTTATAGCTTAATATTAAAGCGAGTTACGTGGTCTTGAAATTTGATCCGTACATGCCTATTTTATGTTATTTTTAATTCCATTACGCGTTCTTTAACGAAGAAAGAGGATTGTTTTTATACAGAGAACATATTAGGCAGGCCAAACTATCGAAAGTATTGTAAATAATATGAATAAATTAATTTTAATTGATTTTTCCTGTTTTTAAGCTCTGCTCTCACTTTCCCGAACTTAAAAAAATTATTTTTCATATATAGTTCCTTCTAAAATATAGAAAAAGACATTAAATGAATAATATAATGTAAAATTAACAATAGAAAAAAAAATAAACAAATTTTAAAAATTTTCTATGTATGTATGTATGTATACCTCAAAAAGTGTTGGGAGAAGCTTTATTTTAGGAATTTCGCCTTCCGAAAAGCGTTAATACGAAAAAATTATAAGTCTTTTCTCATTGTTAACAAAAGGCTTCATATTATACTATAATATTAACCTTTAATGTTGTAATTGGACCAGGTACTATATTACCGGGTACTAGTTTACCCTACAAAAGGAAATATTAATGGACCCCGCATTTTACTGTTTTTGTATATCTCAAAAAGTGTTGCGAGAAGCTTTTTTGACCATTTTTGACCTTAATATTAACCTTTAATGTTGTTATTGGACTAAGTATTATATTACGGGGTACTAGTGTACCCTACCAAAGGAAATAATTATAGACCTCATAGGGGGTACACAGTGTAACCCCTCATTTTACTATGTATGTATGTATGTATGTATATCTAAAACAGGGCATTTTTCAATGTTAAGAAAAATGCCTCCTATCAGACCTTAATATTAACCTTTAATGTTTTAATTGGACGAGGTGTTATATTACCTTGTAATAGTGTACCCTACCAAAGGAATCAATTATAGACCCCATAGGGGGTACACGGTGTGACCCCGCAATGTATGTCTATCTGAAATAGTGATGCGAAAAGTCTTATTTCGCAGAAATTCGCCTTCCGAAAAGCGTTAATACGGAGAAATTCTTTTTTCAAGAGAAATAAATTTTCTATGTATGTATATCTCAAAAAGTGTTGCGAGAAGCTTTATTTGTAAGAAATTCGCCTTCCGAAAAGCGTTAATACGGAAAAATTCTAAGTCTTTTCTCAATAATAACAAAGCCTCCTATCAGACCTTAATATTGACCTTTAAATTTGTAATTGGACCAGGTATTATATTACGGGGTACTAGTGTACCCTACCAAAGGAAAAAATTATAGAGCCCATAGGAGGTACACCGTGTAACGCCGCATTTTACTATGTATGTATGTATATCTAAAACAGTGTACACAGCGTACACAGCGTGACCCCGAATTTTACTGTTTTTGTATATCTAAAATAGTGTTGCGAGAAGCTTTATTTCGAAGAAATTCGCCTTTTGAAGAGCTTTTATACGCAGAAATTCTAAGTCTTTTCTCAATGTTAACAAAGCCTCCTATCAGACCTTAATATTGACCCTTAATATTTTAATTGGACCAGGTGTTATATTACCTGGTACTAGTGTACCCTACCAAAGGAAATAATTATAGAGCCCATAGGGGGTACACGGTGTAACGCCGCATTTTACTATGTATGTATATCTAAAACAGTGCATTTTTCAATGTTAAGAAAAATGCCTCCTATCAGACCTTAATATTAACCTTTAATGTTTTAATTGGACCAGGTGTTATATTACCTTGTACTAGTGTACCTTACCAAAGGAAATAATTATAGACCCCATAGGGGGTACGCAGCGTGACCCCGAATTTTACTATGTATGTATGTATATCTCAAAAAGTGTTGCGAGAAGCTTTATTTTGAGGAAATTCGCCTTCCGAAAAGCGTTAATAATGAGAAATTTTAAGTCTTTTCTTAATGTTAACAAAAGGCTTCATAGCAGACTTTAATATTAACCTTTAATGTTGTAAATTGACCAGGTGTTATATTACCTTGTAATAGTGTACCCTACCAAAGGAAATAATTATAGACCCTATAGGGGGTACACAGTGTGACCCCGAATTTTACTAATTTGTATATCTAAAATAGTGTTGCGAGAAGCTTTATTTCGCAGAAATACGCCTTCTGAATAGCTTTTATACGGAGAAATTCTAAGTCTTTTTTCAAGAGAAATGAATTTTCTATGTATGTATATCTCAAAAAGTGTTGCGAGAAGCTTTATTTTGAAGAAATTCGAATTCTGAAAATCTTTTATACGCATAATCTTTCAACGGGAAGGCTCCGACGCTCGTCCCCGTACCGGACCGGAGTGTATTGCCGGCAGAGGCGCTCTGGATACCGCAGCAGCTGGGTTGCTTTTACGAGAGAAATAAATTTTCTATGTATGTATGTATACCTCAAAAAGTGTTGGGAGAAGCTTTATTTTGAGGAAATTCGCCTTCCGAAAAGCGTTAATACGAAAAAATTCTAAGTCTTTTCTCATTGTTAACAAAAGGCTTCATATTATACTATAATATTAACCATTAATGTTGTAATTGGACCAGGTGTTATATTACCTTGTACTTGTGTACCCTAGCAAAGGAAATAATTATAGAGCCCATAGGGGGTACACAGCGTGACCCCGAATTTTACTCTTTTTGTATATCTCCAAAAGTGTTTCGAGAAGCTTTATTTCGCAGAAATTCGCCTCCTCAATAGCTCTTATACACAGAAATTCTAAGTCCATTCTCAATATTAACAAAGCCTCCTATCTGACCTTAATATTAACCTTTAATGTTTTAGTTGGACCAGGTGTTGTATTACCTTGTACTAGTGTACCCTACCAAAGGAAATAATTATAGAGCCCATAGGGGGTACAAAGCGTGACCCCGCACTTTACTATGTATGTATAACTAAAACAGTGTATTTTTCAATGTTAAGAAAAGTGCCTCCTATCAGACCTTAATATTAACCTTTAATGTTGTTATTGGACAAGGTATTATAGTACGGTATACTAGTGTACCCTACCAAAGGAAATAATTATAGACCCCATAGGGGGTACACAGCGCGACCCCGAATTTTACTGTTTTTGTATATTTAAAACAATGCATTTTTCAATGTTAAGAAAAATGCCTCCTATCAGATCTTAATATTAACCTTTAATGTTGTAAATGGACCAGGTATTATATTATGGGGTACTAGTGTACCCTACCAAAGGATATAATTATAGACCCCATAGCGGGTACACAGCGTGACCCCGAATTTTACTGTTTTTGTATATCTCCAAAAGTGCTGCGAAAAGTCTTATTTCGCAGAAATTCGCCTTCTGAGTAGCTTTATACGGAGAAACTCTAAGTCTTTTTTCAAGAGAAATAAATTTTCTATGTATGTATGTATATCTCAAAAAGTGTTGGGAGAAGCTTTATTTTGAGGAAATTCGCCTTCCGAAAAGCGTTAATACGGAGAAATTCTAAGTCTTTTCTCATTGTTAACAAAAGGCTTCATATCAGACCTTAATATTAACCTTTAATGTTGTAATTGGGCCAGGTATTATATTACGGGTTACTAGTGTACCCTACCAAAGGAAATAATTATAGACACCATAGGGGGTACACAGCGTGACCCCGAATTTTACTGTTTTTGCATATATAAAACAATGCATTTTTCAATGTTAAGAAAAATGCCGCCTATCAGACCTTAATATTAACGTTTAATGTTGTAATTGGACCAGGTATTATATTACGGGGTACTAGTGTACCCTACCAAAGGACATAATTATAGACCCCATAGGGGGTACACAGCGCGACCCCGAATTTTACTGTTTTTGTATATCTCCAAAAGTGTTGCGAGAAGCTTTATTTCGTAGAAATTCGCCTTCTGAAGAGCTTTTATACGCAGAAATTCTACGTCTTTTCTCAATGTTAACTAACCCTCCTATCAGACCTTAATATTGATCCTTAATATTTTAAGTGGACCAGGAGTTATATTACCTTGTACTAGTGTACCCTACCAAAGGAAATAATTATAGACACCATAGGGGGTACACAGCGTGACCCCGCACTTTACTATGTATGTATACCTAAAACAGTGCATTTTTCAATGTTAAGAAAAATGCCTCCTATCAGACCTTAATATTGATCTTTAATGTTGTAATTGGACCAGGTGTTATATTACCTTGTACTCGTGTACCCTACCAAAGGAAAAAATTATAGACCGCATAGGGGGTACACAGCGTGACCCCGAACTTTACTGTTTTTGTTGAGATTTATAGCTTAATATTAAAGCGAGTTATGTGGTCTTGAAAACTTACCCGTACATGCCTATTTTATGTTATTTTTTATTCCATTACACGTTCTTTAACGAAGAAAGAGGAATGTTTTTATACAGAGAACATACTGGGCAGGCCAAACTATCGAAAGTATTGTAAATAATATGAATAAATTAATTTTAATTGATTTTTTCTGTTTTTAAGGTCTGATCTCATTTTCCCGAACTTAAAAAAATTATTTTTCATATATAATTCCTTCTATAATATAGAAAAACACATTAAATAAATAAAATAATGTAAAATTAACAAGAGAAAAAAAAACAAATTTCAAAAAATGGACAGCACTGGGATTCGAACCCTCGCCATCTCGCTCAGCTGCTATCACGCTATCCGCTACTCCACGCATACACGGTGATGGTGGTATTCCATGCCTTCCAAAGCACTCTCCCGGTCAGTTGATCGATGTATTTTGGGGACCCATTGCGATCCTCCTAATTAACCTATAAATATTTCCTTTGCCACAGAGGTGGGGGGCATGGTACCCTATTTTGGTACCGAGTTTGAGATTTATAACTTAATATTAAAGCGAGTTACGTGGTCTTGAAAATTGATCCGTACATACCTATTTTATGTTATTTTTTATTCCATTATGCGTTCTTTAAGGAAGAAAGAGTATTGTTTTTATACAGAGAACATACTAGGGAGGCCAAACTATCGAAAGGCTTGTAAATAATATGAATAAATTAATTTTAATTGAATTTTCCTGTTTTTAAGCTCTGTTCTCACTTTCCCGAACTTAAAAAAATTATTTTTCCTATATAGATACTTATATAATATAGAAAAACACATTAAATAAATAATATAATGTAAAATTAACAAAAGAAAAAAAATTTAAAAATGGTCCACACCGGGATTCGAACCCGCGTCGTCCCGCTCAGCTGCTATCACGCTATCCGCTCCACCACGTATACATGGTAAGCGTCGTATTCCATGCCTTCAAAAGCACTGTCCCGGTTAGTTTAACGATGTACTTTGGGGGCCCATTGCGACCTCCTAATTAAGCTATAAATATTTCCTTAGGCACAGGGGTTGGGGGCATGGTACCCTATTTTCGTACCAAGTTTGAGTTTTAAAGCTTAATATTAAAGCGAGTTATGTGGTCTTGAAAACTTATCCGTACATACCTATTTTATGTTATTTTTTATTCCATTATACGTTCTTTAACGAAGAAAGAGGAATGTTTTTATACAGAGAACATACTAGGCAGGCCAAACTATCGAAAGTATTGTAAATAATATGAATAAATTAATTTTAATTGATTTTTTCTGTTTTTAAGGTCTGATCTCATTTTCCCGAACTTAAAAAAATTATTTTTCATATATAATTCCTTCTATAATATAGAAAAACACATTAAATAAATAAAATAATGTAAAATTAACAAGAGAAAAAAAAACAAATTTCAAAAAATAGACAGCACTGGGATTCGAACTCTCGCCATCTCGCTCAGCTGCTATCACGCTATCCGCTACTCCACGCATACACGGTGATGGTGGTATTCCATGCCTTCCAAAGCACTCTCCCGGTCAGTTGATCGATGTATTTTGGGGGCCCATTGCGATCCTCCTAATTAAGCTATAAATATTTCCTTAGGCACAGGGGTTGGGGGCATGGTACCCTATTTTGGTACCGAGTTTGAGATTTATAGCTTAATATTAAAGCGAGTTATGTGGTCTTGAAATCTTACCCGTACATGCCTATTTTATGTTATTTTTTATTCCATTGCGCGTTCTTTAACGAAGAAAGAGGATTGTTTTTATACAGAGAACATATTATACAGGCCAAACTATCGAAAGTATTGTAAATAATATGAATAAATTAATTTTAATTGATTTTTCCTGTTTTTAAGCTCTGCTCTCACTTTCCCGAACTTAAAAAAATTATTTTTCATATATAGTTCCTTCTAAAATATAGAAAAAGACATTAAATGAATAATATAATGTAAAATTAACAATAGAAAAAAAAAAAAACAAATTTTAAAAATTGTCCACACTGGGATTCGAACCCGCACCGTCTCGCTCAGCTGCTATCACGCTATCCGCTCCACCACGATTACACAGTCAGCGAGTAACTTCATGGCTTCAAAAGCAATCTCGCGGTCAGTTTAACGATGTACTTTGGGGGCCCATTGCGACCATTGCGAATTCGCAGAAATTCGCCTTCCGAAAAGCGTTAATACGGAGAAATTCTTTTTTCAAGAGAAATAAATTTTCTATGTATGTATATCTCAAAAAGTGTTGCGAGAAGCTTTATTTGTAAGAAATTCGCCTTCCGAAAAGCGTTAATACGGAAAAATTCTAAGTCTTTTCTCAATAATAACAAAGCCTCCTATCAGACCTTAATATTGACCTTTAAATTTGTAATTGGACCAGGTATTATATTACGGGGTACTAGTGTACCCTACCAAAGGAAAAAATTATAGAGCCCATAGGGGGTACACGGTGTAACGCCGCATTTTACTATGTATGTATGTATATCTAAAACAGTGTACACAGCGTACACAGCGTGACCCCGAATTTTACTGTTTTTGTATATCTAAAATAGTGTTGCGAAAAGCTTTATTTCGAAGAAATTCGCTTTTGAAGAGCTTTTATACGCAGAAATTCTAAGTCTTTTCTCAATGTTAACAAAGCCTCCTATCAGACCTTAATATTGACCCTTAATATTTTAATTGGACCAGGTGTTATATTACCTGGTACTAGTGTACCCTACCAAAGGAAATAATTATAGAGACCATAGGGGGTACACGGTGTAACGCCGCATTTTACTATGTATGTATATCTAAAACAGTGCATTTTTCAATGTTAAGAAAAATGCCTTCTATCAGACCTTAATATTAACCTTTAATGTTTTAATTGGACCAGGTGTTATATTACCTTGTACTAGTGTACCTTACCAAAGGAAATAATTATAGACCCCATAGGGGGTACGCAGCGTGACCGAATTTTACTATGTATGTATGTATATCTCAAAAAGTGTTGCGAGAAGCTTTATTTCGAAGAAATTCGACTTCCGAAGAGCTTTTATACGCAGAAATGCTAAGTCTTTTTTCAAGAGGAGAAATAAATTTTCTATGTATGTATATCTCAAAAAGTGTTGCGAGAAGCTTTATTTTGAGGAAATTCGCCTTCCGAAAAGCGTTAATAATGAGAAATTTTAAGTCTTTTCTCATTGTTAACAAAAGGCTTCATAGCAGACCTTAATATTAACCTTTAATGTTATAAATTGACCAGGTGTTATATTACCTTGTAATAGTGTACCCTACCAAAGGAAATAATTATAGACCCCATAGGGGGTACACAGCGTGACCCCGAATTTTACTCTTTCTGTATATCTAAAACAGTTCATTTTTCAATGTTAAGAAAAATTCCTCCTATCAGACCTTAATATTAACCTTTAATGTTATAAATGGACCAGGTGTTATATTACCTTGTAATAGTGTACCCTACCAAAGGAAATAATTATAGACCCCATAGGGGGTACACAGCGTGACCCCGAATTTTACTCTTTCTGTATATCTAAAACAGTTCATTTTTCAATGTTAAGAAAAATTCCTCCTATCAGACCTTAATATTAACCTTTAATGTTGTAATTGGACCAGGTGTTATATTACCTTGTACTAGTGTACCCTACTAAAGGAAATAATTATAGACCCTATAGGGGGTACACAGTGTGACCCCGAATTTTACTGTTTTTGTATATCTAAAATAGTGTTGCGAGAAGCTTTATTTCGCAGAAATACGCCTTCTGAATAGCTTTTATACGGAGAAATTCTAAGTCTTTTTTCAAGAGAAATGAATTTTCTATGTATGTATATCTCCAAAAGTGTTTCGAGAAGCTTTATTTCGCAGAAATTCTAAGTCCATTCTCAATATTAACAAAGCCTCCTATCAGACCTTAATAATAACCTTTAATGTTTTAGTTGGACCAGGTGTTGTATTACCTTGTACTAGTGTACCCTACCAAAGGAAATAATTATAGAGCCCATAGGGGGTACAAAGCGTGACCCCGCACTTTACTATGTATGTATATCTAAAACAGTGTATTTTTCAATGTTAAGAAAAGTGCCACCTATCAGACCTTAATATTAACCTTTAATGTTGTTATTGGACAAGGTATTATAGTACGGGGTACTAGTGTACCCTACCAAAGGAAATAATTATAGACCCCATAGGGGGTACACAGCGCCACCCCGAATTTTACTGTTTTTGTATATCGCCAAAAGTATTGCGAGAAGCTTTATTTCGAAGAAATTCGCCTTCCGAAGAGCTTTTATACGCAGAAATTCAAAGTCTTTTCTTAATGTTAACAAAGCCTCCTATCAGACCTTAATATTGACCCTTAATATTTTAAGTGGACCAGGTGTTTTATTACCTGGTACTAGTGTACCCTACCAAAGGAAATAATTATAGAGCCCATAGGGGGTACACAGCGTGACCCCGAATTTTACTCTTTTTGTATAGCTAAAATAGTGTTGCGAGAAGCTCTATTTCCAAGAAATTCGCCTTCTGAAGAGCTTTTATAGGCAGAAATTCTAAGTCTGTTTTCAAGAGGAGAAATAAATTTTTTATGTATGTTTATCTCCAAAAGTGTTGCGAGAAGCTTTATTTTGAGGAAATTCGCCTTCCGAAAAGCGTTAATACGGATCAATATAAAGTCTTTTCTCATTGTTAACAAATGGCTTCATATCAGACCTTAATATTAACCTTTAATGTTGTAATTGGACCAAGTATTATATTACGGAGTATTAGTGTACCCTACCAAAGGAAATAATTTTAGAGCCCATAGGGGGTACACAGCGCGACCCCGAATTTTACTGTTTTTGTATATCTCCAAAAGTGTTGCGAGAAGCTTTATTTCGAAGAAATTCGCCTTCTGAAGAGCTTTTATACGCAGAAATTCTACGTCTTTTCTCAATGTTAACAAACCCTCCTATCAGACCTTAATATTGACCCTTAATATTTTAAGTGGACCAGGTGTTATATTACCTTGCACTAGTGTACCCTACCAAAGGAAATAATTATAGACACCATAGGGGGTACACAGCGTGACCCCGCACTTTACTATGTATGTATACCTAAAACAGTGCATTTTTCAATGTTAAGAAAAATGCCTCCTATCAGACCTTAATATTGACCTTTAATGTTGTAATTGGACCAGGTGTTATATTACCTTGTACTCGTGTACCCTACCAAAGGAAAAAATTATAGACCGCATAGGGGGTACACAGCGTGACCCCGAACTTTACTGTTTTTGTTGAGATTTATAGCTTAATATTAAAGCGAGTTATGTGGTCTTGAAAACTTACCCGTACATGCCTATTTTATGTTATTTTTTATTCCATTACACGTTCTTTAACGAAGAAAGAGGATTGTTTTTATACAGAGAACATATTAGGCAGGCCAAACTATCGAAAATATTGTAAATAATATGAATAAATTAATTTTAATTGATTTTTCCTATTTTTAAGCTCTGTTCTCACTTTCCCGATCTTAAAAAAATTATTTTTCATATATAGTTCCTTCTAAAATATAGAAAAAGACATTAAATGAATAAAATAATGTAAAATTAACAATAGAAAAAAAAAATAAACAAATTTTAAAAATTGTCCACTCTGGGATTCGAACCCGCACCGTCTCGCTCAGCTGCTATCACGCTATCCGCTCCACCACGATTACACGGTCAGCGAGTAACTTCATGGCTTCAAAAGCAATCTCGCGGTCAGTTTAACGATGTACTTTGGGGGCCCATTGCGACCCTCCTAATTAATCTATAAATATTTCCTTAGGCACAGGGGTTGGGGGCATGGTACCCTATTTTGGTACCAAGTTTGAGATTTCATATATAATTCCTTCTATAATATAGAAAAACACATTAAATAAATAAAATAATGTAAAATTAACAAGAGAAAAAAAAACAAATTTCAAAAAATAGACAGCACTGGGATTCGAACCCTCGCCATCTCGCTCAGCTGCTATCACGCTATCCGCTACTCCACGCATACACGGTGATGGTGGTATTCCATGCCTTCCAAAGCACTCTCCCGGTCAGTTGATCGATGTATTTTGGGGGCCCATTGCGATCCTCCTAATTAACCTATAAATATTTCCTTTGCCACAGAGGTGGGGGGCATTGTACCCTATTTTGGTACCGAGTTTGAGATTTATAACTTAATATTAAAGCGAGTTACGTGGTCTTGAAAATTGATCCGTACATACCTATTTTATGTTATTTTTTATTCCATTATGCGTTCTTTAAGGAAGAAAGACTATTGTTTTTATACAGAGAACATACTAGGGAGGCCAAACTATCGAAAGTATTGTAAATAATATGAATAAATTAATTTTAATTGAATTTTCCTGTTTTTAAGCTCTGTTCTCACTTTCCCGAACTTAAAAAAATTATTTTTCCTATATAGTTACTTATATAATATAGAAAAACACATTAAATAAATAATATAATGTAAAATTAACAAAAGAAAAAAAATTTAAAAATGGTCCACACCGGGATTCGAACCCGCGTCGTCCCGCTCAGCTGCTATCACGCTATCCGCTCCACCACGTATACATGGTAAGCGTCGTATTCCATGCCTTCAAAAGCACTGTCCCGGTTAGTTTAACGATGTACTTTGGGGGCCCATTGCGACCCTCCTAATTAAGCTATAAATATTTCCTTAGACACAGGGGTTGGGGGCATGGTACCCTATTTTGGTACCAAGTTTGAGATTTATAGCTTAATATTAAAGCGAGTTATGTGGTCTTGAAAACTTATCCGTACATACCTATTTTATGTTATTTTTTATTCCATTATACGTTCTTTAACGAAGAAAGAGGAATGTTTTTATACAGAGAACATACTAGGCAGGCCAAACTATCGAAAGTATTGTAAATAATATGAATCAATTAATTTTAATTGATTTTTTCTGTTTTTAAGGTCTGATCTCATTTTCCCGAACTTAAAAAAATTATTTTTCATATATAATTCCTTCTATAATATAGAAAAACACATTAAATAAATAAAATAATGTAAAATTAACAAGAGAAAAAAAAACAAATTTCAAAAAATGGACAGCACTGGGATTCGAACCCTCGCCTTCTCGCTCAGCTGCTATCACGCTATCCGCTACTCCACGCATACACGGTGATGGTGGTATTCCATGCCTTCCAAATAACTCTCCCGGTCAGTTGATCGATGTATTTTGGGGGCCCATTGCGATCCTCCTAATTAAGCTATAAATATTTCCTTAGGCACAGGGGTTGGGGGCATGGTACCCTATTTTGGTACCGAGTTTGAGATTTATAGCTTAATATTAAAGCGAGTTATGTGGTCTTGAAATCTTACCCGTACATGCCTATTTTATGTTATTTTTTATTCCATTACGCGTTCTTTAACGAAGAAAGAGGATTGTTTTTATACAGAGAACATACTAGGCAGGCCAAACTATCGAAAGTATTGTAAATAATATGAATAAATTAATTTTAATTGATTTTTTCTGTTTTTAAGGTCTGATCTCATTTTCCCTAACTTAAAAAAAATATTTTTCATATATAATTCCTTCTATAATATAGAAAAACACATTAAATAAATAAAATAATGTAAAATTAACAAGAGAAAAAAAAACAAATTTGAAAAAATGGACAGCACTGGAATTCGAACCCTCGCCATCTCGCTCAGCTGCTATCACGCTATCCGCTACTCCACGCATACACGGTGATGGTGGTATTCCATGCCTTCCAAAGCACTCTCCCGGTCAGTTGATCGATGTATTTTGGGGGCCCATTGCGATCCTCCTAATTAACCTATAAATATTTCCTTTGCCACAGAGGTGGGGGGCATAGTACCCTATTTGTGAACCGAGTTTGAGATTTATAACTTAATATTAAAGCGAGTTACGTGGTCTTGAAAATTGATCTGTACATACCTATTTTATGTTATTTTTTATTCCATTATGCGTTCTTTAAGGAAGAAAGAGTATTGTTTTTATACAGAGAACATACTAGGGAGGCCAAACTATCGAAAGTATTGTAAATAATATGAATAAATTAATTTTAATTGAATTTTCCTGTTTTTAAGCTCTGTTCTCACTTTCCCGAACTTAAAAAAATTATTTTTCCTATATAGTTACTTATATAATATAGAAAAACACATTAAATAAATAATATAATGTAAAATTAACAAAAGAAAAAAAATTTAAAAATTGTCCACACCGGGATTCGAACCCGCGTCGTCCCGCTCAGCTGCTATCACGCTATCCGCTCCACCACGTATACATGGTAAGCGTCGTATTCCATGCCTTCAAAAGCACTGTCCCGGTTAGTTTAACGATGTACTTTGGGGGCCCATTGCGACCTCCAAATTAAGCTATAAATATTTCCTTAGGCACAGGGGTTGGGGGCATGGTACCCTATTTTGGTACCAAGTTTGAGACTTATAGCTTAATATTAAAGCGAGTTATGTGGTCTTGAAAACTTATCCGTACATACTTATTTTATGTTATTTTTTATTCCATTATACGTTCTTTAACGAAGAAAGAGGAATGTTTTTATACAGAGAACATACTAGGCAGGCCAAACTATCGTAAGTATTGTAAATAATATGAATAAATTAATTTTAATTGATTTTTTCTGTTTTTAAGGTCTGATCTCATTTTCCCGAACTTAAAAAAATTATTTTTCATATATAATTCCTTCTATAATATAGAAAAACACATTAAATAAATAAAATAATGTAAAATTAACAAGAGAAAAAAAAACAAATTTCATAAAATGGACAGCACTGGGATTCGAACCCTCGCCTTCTCGCTCAGCTGCTATCACGCTATCCGCTACTCCACGCATACACGGTGATGGTGGTATTCCATGCCTTCCAAAGCACTCTCCCGGTCAGTTTATCGATGTATTTTGGGGGCCCATTGCGATCCTCCTAATTAAGCTATAAATATTTCCTTAGGCACAGGGGTTGGGGGCATGGTACCCTATTTTGGTACCGAGTTTGAGATTTATAGCTTAATATTAAAGCGAGTTATGTGGTCTTGAAATCTTACCCGTACATGCCTATTTTATGTTATTTTTTATTCCATTACGCGTTCTTTAACGAAGAAAGAGGATTGTTTTTATACAGAGAACATACTAGGCAGGCCAAACTATCGAAAGTATTGTAAATAATATGAATAAATTAATTTTAATTGATTTTTTCTGTTTTTAAGGTCTGATCTCATTTTCCCTAACTTAAAAAAATTATTTTTCATATATAATTCCTTCTATAATATAGAAAAACACATTAAATAAATAAAATAATGTAAAATTAACAAGAGAAAAAAAAAACAAATTTCAAAAAATGGACAGCACTGGGATTCGAACCCTCGCCATCTCGCTCAGCTGCTATCACGCTATCCGCTACTCCACGCATACACGGTGATGGTGGTATTCCATGCCTTCCAAAGCACTCTCCAGGTCAGTTGATCGATGTATTTTGGGGGCCCATTGCGATCCTCCTAATTAACCTATAAATATTTCCTTTGCCACAGAGGTGGGGGGCATAGTACCCTATTTGTGTACCGAGTTTGAGATTTATAACTTAATATTAAAGCGAGTTACGTGGTCTTGAAAATTGATCCGTACATACCTATTTTATGTTATTTTTTATTCCATTATGCGTTCTTTAAGGAAGAAAGAGTATTGTTTTTATACAGAGAACATACTAGGGAGGCCAAACTATCGAAAGTATTGTAAATAATATGAATAAATTAATTTTAATTGAATTTTCCTGTTTTTAAGCTCTGTTCTCACTTTCCCGAACTTAAAAAAATTATTTTTCCTATATAGTTACTTATATAATATAGAAAAACACATTAAATAAATAATATAATGTAAAATTAACAAAAGAAAAAAAATTTAAAAATGGTCCACACCGGGATTCGAACCCGCGTCGTCCCGCTCAGCTGCTATCACGCTATCCGCTCCACCACGTATACATGGTAAGCGTCGTATTCCATGCCTTCAAAAGCACTGTCCCGGTTAGTTTAACGATGTACTTTGGGGGCCTATTGCGACCTCCTAATTAATCTATAAATATTTCCTTAGGCACAGGGGTTGGGGGCATGGTACCCTATTTTGTTACCAAGTTTGAGATTTATAGCTTAATATTAAAGCGAGTTATGTGGTCTTGAAAACTTATCCGTACATACCTATTTTATGTTATTTTTTATTCCATTATACGTTCTTTAACGAAGAAAGAGGAATGTTTTTATACAGAGAACATACTAGGCAGGCCAAACTATCGAAAGTATTGTAAATAATATGAATAAATTAATTTTAATTGATTTTTTCTGTTTTTAAGGTCTGATCTCATTTTCCCGAACTTAAAAAAATTATTTTTCATATATAATTCCTTCTATAATATAGAAAAACACATTAAATAAATAAAATAATGTAAAATTAACAAGAGAAAAAAAAAAACAAATTTCAAAAAATGGACAGCACTGGGATTCGAACCCGCGCCATCTCGCTCAGCTGCTATCACGCTATCCGCTACTCCACGCATACACGGTGATGGTGGTATTCCATGCCTTCCAAAGCACTCTCCCGGTCAGTTGATCGATGTATTTTGGGGGCCCATTGCGAACCTCCTAATTAAGCTATAAATATTTCCTTAGGCACAGGGGTTGGGGGCATGGTACCCTATTTTGGTACCGAGTTTGAGATTTATAGCTTAATATTAAAGCGAGTTATGTGGTCTTGAAATCTTACCCGTACATGCCTATTTTATGTTATTTTTTATTCCATTACGCGTTCTTTAACGAAGAAAGAGGATTGTTTTTATACAGAGAACATATTAGGCAGGCCAAACTATCGAAAGTATTGTAAATAATATGAATAAATTAATTTTAATTGATTTTTCCTGTTTTTAAGCTCTGCTCTCACTTTCCCGAACTTAAAAAAATTATTTTTCATATATAGTTCCTTCTAAAATATAGAAAAAGACATTAAATGAATAATATAATGTAAAATTAACAATAGAAAAAAAAATAAACAAATTTTAAAAATTTTCTATGTATGTATGTATGTATACCTCAAAAAGTTTTGGGAGAAGCTTTATTTTGAGGAATTTCGCCTTCCGAAAAGCGTTAATACGAAAAAATTCTAAGTCTTTTCTCATTGTTAACAAAAGGCTTCATATTATACTATAATATTAACCTTTAATGTTGTAATTGGACCAGGTACTATATTACCGGGTACTAGTTTACCCTACAAAAGGAAATATTAATGGACCCCGCATTTTACTGTTTTTGTATATCTCAAAAAGTGTTGCGAGAAGCTTTTTTGACCTTTTTTGACCTTAATATTAACCTTTAATGTTGTTATTGGACTAGGTATTATATTACGGAGTACTAGTGTACCCTACCAAAGGAAATAATTATAGACCTCATAGGGGGTACACAGTGTAACCCCTCATTTTACTATGTATGTATGTATGTATGTATATCTAAAACAGGGCATTTTTCAATGTTAAGAAAAATGCCTCCTATCAGACCTTAATATTAACCTTTAATGTTTTAATTGGACGAGGTGTTATATTACCTTGTAATATTGTACCCTACCAAAGGAATCAATTTTAGACCCCATAGGGGGTACACGGTGTGACCCCGCAATGTATGTCTATCTGAAATAGTGATGCGAAAAGTCTTATTTCGCAGAAATTCGCCTTCCGAAAAGCGTTAATACGGAGAAATTCTTTTTTCAAGAGAAATAAATTTTCTATGTATGTATATCTCAAAAAGTGTTGCGAGAAGCTTTATTTGTAAGAAATTCGCCTTCCGAAAAGCGTTAATACGGAAAAATTCTAAGTCTTTTCTCAATAATAACAAAGCCTCCCATCAGACCTTAATATTGACCTTTAAATTTGTAATTGGACCGGGTATTATATTACGGGGTACTAGTGTACCCTACCAAAGGAAAAAATTATAGAGCCCATAGGGGGTACACGGTGTAACGCCGCATTTTACTATGTATGTATGTATATCTAAAACAGTGTACACAGCGTGACCCCGAATTTTACTGTTTTTGTATATCTAAAATAGTGTTGCGAGAAGCTTTATTTCGAAGAAATTCGCCTTTTGAAGAGCTTTTATACGCAGAAATTCTAAGTCTTTTCTCAATGTTAACAAAGCCTCCTATCGGACCTTTATATTGACCCTTAATATTTTAATTGGACCAGGTGTTATATTACCTGGTACTAGTGTACCCTACCAAAGGAAATAATTATAGAGCCCATAGGGGGTACACGGTGTAACGCCGCATTTTACTATGTATGTATATCTAAAACAGTGCATTTTTCAATGTTAAGAAAAATGCCTCCTATCAGACCTTAATATTAACCTTTAATGTTTCAATTGGACCAGGTGTTATATTACCTTGTACTAGTGTACCTTACCAAAGGAAATAATTATAGACCCCATAGGGGGTACGCAGCGTGATCCCGAATTTTACTATGTATGTATGTATATCTCAAAAAGTGTTGCGAGAAGCTTTATTTCGTAGAAATTCGCCTTCCGAAAAGCGTTAATAATGAGAAATTTTAAGTCTTTTCTCATTGTTAACAAAAGGCTTCATAGCAGACCTTTATATTAACCTTTAATGTTGTAAATTGACCAGGTGTTATATTACCTTGTAATAGTGTACCCTACCAAAGGAAATAATTATAGACCCCATAGGGGGTACACAGCGTGAACCCGAATTTTACTCTTTCTGTATATCTAAAACAGTTCATTTTTCAATGTTAAGAAAAATTCCTCTATCAGACCTTAATATTAACCTTTAATGTTGTAATTGGACCAGGTGTTATATTACCTTGTACTAGTGTACCCTACTAAAGGAAATAATTATAGACTCTATAGGGGGTACACAGTGTGACCCCGAATTTTACTGTTTTTGTGTATCTAAAATAGTGTTGCGAGAAGCTTTATTTCGCAGAAATACGCCATCTGAATAGCTTTTATACGGAGAAATTCTAAGTCTTTTTTCAAGAGAAATGAATTTTCTATGTATGTATATCTCAAAAAGTGTTGCGAGAAGCTTTATTTTGAAGAAATTCGCCTTCTGAAAATCTTTTATACGCATAATCTTTCAACGGGAAGGCTCCGACGCTGGTCCCCATACCGGACCTGAGTGTATTGCCGGCAGAGGCGCTCTGGATACCGCAGCAGCCGGGTTGCTTTTACGAGAGAAATAAATTTTCTATGTATGTATGTATACCTCAAAAAGTGTTGGGAGAAGCTTTATTTTGAGGAAATTCGCCTTCCGAAAAGCGTTAATACGAAAAAATTCTAAGTCTTTTCTCATTGTTAACAAAAGGCTTCATATTATACTATAATATTAACCTTTAATGTTGTAATTGGACCAGGTGTTATATTACCTTGTACTAGTGTACCCTACCAAAGGAAATAATTATAGAGCCCATAGGGGGTACACAGCGTGACCCCGAATTTTACTCTTTTTGTATATCTCCAAAAGTGTTTCGAGAAGCTTTATTTCGCAGAAATTCGCCTCCTCAATAGCTCTTATACGCAGAAATTCTAAGTCCATTCTCAATATTAACAAAGCCTCCTATCAGACCTTAATATTAACCTTTAATGTTTTACTTGGACCAGGTGTTGTATTACCTTGTACTAGTGTACCCTACCAAAGGAAATAATTATAGAGCCCATAGGGGGTACAAAGCGTGACCCCGCAATTTATTATGTATGTATATCTAAAACAGTGTATTTTTCAATGTTAAGAAAAGTGCCTCCTATCAGACCTTAATATTAACCTTTAATGTTGTTATTAGACAAGGTATTATAGTACGGGGTACTAGTGTACCCTACCAATGGAAATAATTACAGACCCCATAGGGGGTACACAGCGCGACCCCGAATTTTACTGTTTTTGTATATCGCCAAAAGTATTGCGAGAAGCTTTATTTCGAAGAAATTCGCCTTCCGAAGAGCTTTTATACGCAGAAATTCGAAGTCTTTTCTTAATGTTAACAAAGCCTCCTATCAGACCTTAATATTGACCCTTAATATTTTAAGTGGACCAGGTGTTTTATTACCTGGTACTAGTGTACCCTTCCAAAGGAAATAATTATAGAGCCCATAGGGGGTACACAGCGTGACCCCGAATTTTACTCTTTTTGTATAGCTAAAATAGTGTTGCGAGAAGCTCTATTTCCAAGAAATTCGCCTTCTGAAGAGCTTTTATAGGCAGAAATTCTAAGTCTGTTTTCAAGAGGAGAAATAAATTTTTTATGTATGTATATCTCCAAAAGTGTTGCGAGAAGCTTTATTTTGAGGAAATTCGCCTTCCGAAAAGCGTTAATAATGAGAAATTTTAAGTCTTTTCTTATTGTTAACAAAAGGCTTCATAGCAGACCTTAATATTAACCTTTAATGTTGTAAATGGACCAGGTATTATATTATGGGGTACTATTGTACCCTACCAAAGGATATAATTATAGACCCCATAGCGGGTACACAGCGTGACCCCGAATTTTACTGTTTTTGTATATCTCCAAATGTGTTGCGAAAAGTCTTATTTCGCAGAAATTCGCCTTCTGAGTAGCTTTATACGGAGAAACTCTAAGTCTTTTTTCAAGAGAAATAAATTTTCTATGTATGTATGTATATCTCAAAAAGTGTTGGGAGAAGCTTTATTTTGAGGAAATTCGCCTTCCGAAAAGCGTTAATACGGAGAAATTCTAAGTCTTTTCTCATTGTTAACAAAAGGCTTCATATCAGACCTTAATATTAACCTTTAATGTTGTAATTGGGCCAGGTATTATATTACGGGTTACTAGTGTACCCTACCAAGGAAATAATTATAGACACCATAGGGGGTACACAGCGTGACCCCGAATTTTACTGTTTTTGTATATATAAAACAATGCATTTTTCAATGTTAAGAAAAATGCCGCCTATCAGACCTTAATATTAACCTTTAATGTTGTAATTGGACCAGGTATTATATTACGGGGTACTAGTGTACCCTACCAAAGGACATAATTATAGACCCCATAGGGGGTACACAGCGCGACCCCGAATTTTACTGTTTTTGTATATCTCCAAAAGTGTTGCGAGAAGATTTATTTCGAAGAAATTCGCCTTCTGAAGAGCAGAAATTCTACGTCTTTTCTCAATGTTAACAAACCCTCCTATTAGACCTTAATATTGACCCTTAATATTTTAAGTGGACCAGGTGTTATATTACCTTGTACTAGTGTACCCTACCAAAGGAAATAATTATAGACACCATAGGGGGTACACAGCGTGACCCCGCACTTTACTATGTATGTATACCTAAAACAGTGCATTTTTCAATGTTAAGAAAAATGCCTCCTATCAGACCTTAATATTGACCTTTAATGTTGTGATTGGTCCAGGTGTTATATTATCTTGTACTCGTGTACCCTACCAAAGGAAAAAATTATAGACCGCATAGGGGGTACACAGCGTGA
This sequence comes from Parasteatoda lunata, assembly GCA_949128135.1. NCBI lineage: Eukaryota > Metazoa > Arthropoda > Arachnida > Araneae > Theridiidae > Parasteatoda > Parasteatoda lunata. Next base: position 11,833,693 of record OX421975.1, on the reverse strand, counting down.
CCCCGAACTTTACTGTTTTTGTTGAGATTTATAGCTTAATATTAAAGCGAGTTATGTGGTCTTGAAAACTTACCCGTACATGCCTATTTTATGTTATTTTTTATTCCATTACACGTTCTTCAACGAAGAAAGAGGATTGTTTTTATACAGAGAACATATTAGGCAGGCCAAACTATCGAAAATATTGTAAATAATATGAATAAATTAATTTTAATTGATTTTTCCTATTTTTAAGCTCTGTTCTCACTTTCCCGAACTTAAAAAAATTTTTTTTCATATATAGTTCCTTCTAAAATATAGAAAAAGACATTAAATGAATAATATAATGTAAAATTAACAATAGAAAAAAAAATAAACAAATTTTAAAAATTGTCCACACTGGGATTCGAACCCGCACCGTCTCGCTCAGCTGCTATCACGCTATTCGCTCCACCACGATTACACGGTCAGCGAGTAACTTCATGGCTTCAAAAGCAATCTCCCGGTCAGTTGATCGATGTATTTTGGGGGCCCATTGCGATCCTCCTAATTAACCTCTAAATATTTCCTTTGACACAGAGGTGGGGGGCATGGTTCCCTATTTTGGTACCGAGTTTGAGATTTATAACTTAATATTAAAGCGAGTTACGTGGTCTTGAAAATTGATCCGTACATACCTATTTTATGTTATTTTTTATTCCATTATGCGTTCTTTAAGGAAGAAAGAGTATTGTTTTTATACAGAGAACATACTAGGGAGGCCAAACTATCGAAAGTATTGTAAATAATATGAATAAATTAATTTTAATTGAATTTTCCTGTTTTTAAGCTCTGTTCTCACTTTCCCGAACTTAAAAAATTATTTTTCCTATATAGTTACTTATATAATATAGAAAAACACATTAAATAAATAATATAATGTAAAATTAACAAAAGAAAAACAAATTAAAAAATGGTCCACACCGGGATTCGAACCCGCGTCGTCCCGCTCAGCTGCTATCACGCTATCCGCTCCACCACGTATACATGGTAAGCGTCGTATTCCTTGCCTTCAAAGCACTGTCCCGGTTAGTTTAACGATGTACTTTGGGGGCCCATTGCGACCCTCCTAATTAAGCTATAAATATTTCCTCAGGCACAGGGGTTGGGGGCATGGTACCCTATTTTGGTACCACGTTTGAGATTTATAGCTTAATATTAAAGCGAGTTATGTGGTCTTGAAAACTTATCCGTACATACCTATTTTATGTTATTTTTTATTCCATTATACGTTCTTTAACGAAGAAAGAGGAATGTTTTTATACAGAGAACATACTAGGCAGGCCAAACTATCGAAAGTATTGTAAATAATATGAATAAATTAATTTTAATATATTTTTTCTGTTTTTAAGGTCTGATCTCATTTTCCCGAACTTAAAAAAATTATTTTTCATATATAATTCCTTCTATAATATAGAAAAACACATTAAATAAATAAAATAATGTAAAATTAACAAGAGAAAAAAAAAACAAATTTCAAAAAATGGACAGCACTGGGATTCGAACTCTCGCCATCTCGCTCAGCTGCTATCACGCTATCCGCTACTCCACGATTACACGGTCAGCGAGCTACTTGATGCCTTCAAAGCAATCTCGCGGTCAGTTTAACGATGTACTTTGGGGGCCCATTGCGACCCTCCTAATTAAGCTATAAATATTTCCTTAGGCACAGGGGTTGGGGGCATGGTACCCTATTTTGGTACCGAGTTTGAGATTTATAGCTTAATATTAAAGCGAGTTACGTGGTCTTGAAATTTGATCCGTACATGCCTATTTTATGTTATTTTTAATTCCATTACGCGTTCTTTAACGAAGAAAGAGGATTGTTTTTATACAGAGAACATATTAGGCAGGCCAAACTATCGAAAGTATTGTAAATAATATGAATAAATTAATTTTAATTGATTTTTCCTATTTTTAAGCTCTGTTCTCACTTTCCCGAACTTAAAAAAATTATTTTTCATATATAGTTCCTTCTAAAATATAGAAAAAGACATTAAATGAATAATATAATGTAAAATTAACAATAGAAAAAAAAATAAACAAATTTTAAAAATTGTCCACACTGGGATTCGAACCCGCACCGTCTCGCTCAGCTGCTATCACGCTATCCGCTCCACCACGATTACACGGTCAGCGAGTAACTTCATGGCTTCAAAAGCAATCTCGCGGTCAGTTTAACGATGTATTTTGGGGGTCCATTGCGACCCTCCTAATTAAGCTATAAATATTTTCTTAGGCACAGGGGTTGGGGGCATGGTACCCTATTTTGGTACCAAGTTTGAGATTTATAGCTTAATATTAAAGCGAGTTACGTGGTCTTGAAAATTTATCCGAACATACCTATTTCATGTTATTTTTTATACCATTATGCGTTCTTTAACGAAGAAAGAGGATTGTTTTTATACATTGAACATACTAGGCAGGCCAAACTATCGAAAGTATTGTAAATAATATGAATAAATTAATTTTAATTGATTTTTTCTGTTTTTAAGCTCTGATCTCATTTTCCCGAACTTAAAAAAATTATTTTTCATATATAATTCCTTCTATAATATAGAAAAACACATTAAATAAATAAAATAATGTAAAATTAACAAGAGAAAAAAAAAGAAATTTCAAAAAATGGACAGCACTGGGATTCGAACCCTCGCCATCTCGCTCAGCTGCTATCACGCTATCCGCTACTCCACGCATACACGGTCATGGTGGTATTCCATGCCTTCCAAAGCACTCTCCCGGTCAGTTGATCGATGTATTTTGGGGGCCCATTGCGATCCTCCTAATTAACCTATAAATATTTCCTTTGCCACAGAGGTGGGGGGCATGGTACCCTATTTTGGTACCGAGTTTGAGATTTATAACTTAATATTAAAGCGAGTTACGTGGTCTTGAAAATTGATCCGTACATACCTATTTTATGTTATTTTTTATTCCATTATGAGTTCTTTAAGGAAGAAAGAGTATTGTTTTTATACAGAAAACATACTAGGGAGGCCAAACTATCGAAAGTATTGTAAATAATATGAATAAATTAATTTTAATTGAATTTTCCTGTTTTTAAGCTCTGTTCTCACTTTCCCGAACTTAAAAAAATTATTTTTCCTATATAGTTACTTATATAATATAGAAAAAACACATTAAATAAATAATATAATGTAAAATTAACAAAAGAAAAAAAATTTAAAAATGGTCCACACCGGGATTCGAACCCGCGTCATCCCGCTCAGCTGCTATCACGCTATCCGCTCCACCACGTATACATGGTAAGCGTCGTATTCCATGCCTTCTAAAGCACTGTCCCGGTTAGTTTAACGATGTACTTTGGGGGCCCATTGCGACCCTCCTAATTAAGCTATAAATATTTCCTTAGGCACAGGGGTTGGGGGCATGGTACCCTATTTTGGTACAAAGTTTGAGATTTATAGCTTAATATTAAAGCGAGTTATGTGGTCTTGAAATCTTATCCGTACATACCTATTTTATGTTATTTTTTATTCCATTATACGTTCTTTAACGAAGAAAGAGGAATGTTTTTATACAGAGAACATACTAGGCAGGCCAAACTATCGAAAGTATTGTAAATAATATGAATAAATTAATTTTAATTGATTTTTTCTGTTTTTAAGTTCTGATCTCATTTTCCCGAACTTAAAAAAATTATTTTTCATATATAATTCCTTCTATAATATAGAAAAACACATTAAATAAATAAAATAATGTAAAATTAACAAGAGAAAAAAAAACAAATTTCAAAAAATGGACAGCACTGGGATTCGAACCCTCGCCATCTCGCTCAGCTGCTATCACGCTATCCGCTACTCCACGCATATACGGAGATAGTGGTATTCCATGCCTTCCAAAGCACTCTCCCGGTCAGTTGATCGATGTATTTTGGGGGCCCATTGCGATCCTCCTAATTAACCTATAAATATTTCCTTTGCCACAGAGGTGGGGGGCATGGTACCCTATTTTGGTACCGAGTTTGAGATTTATAACTTAATATTAAAGCGAGTTACGTGGTCTTGAAAATTGATCCGTACATACCTATTTTATGTTATTTTTTATTCCATTATGCGTTCTTTAAGGAAGAAAGAGTATTGTTTTTATACAGAGAACATACTAGGGAGGCCAAACTATCGAAAGTATTGTAAATAATATGAATAAATTAATTTTAATTGAATTTTCCTGTTTTTAAGCTCTGTTCTCACTTTCCCGAACTTAAAAAAATTATTTTTCCTATATAGTTACTTATATAATATAGAAAAACACATTAAATAAATAATATAATGTAAAATTAACAAAAGAAAAAAAATTTAAAAATGGTCCACACCGGGATTCGAACCCGCGTCGTCCCGCTCAGCTGCTATCACGCTATCCGCTCCACCACGTATACATGGTAAGCGTCGTATTCCATGCCTTCAAAAGCACTGTCCCGGTTAGTTTAACGATGTACTTTGGGGGCCCATTGCGACCTCCTAATTAAGCTATAAATATTTCCTTAGGCACAGGGGTTGGGGGCATGGTACCCTATTTTGGTACCAAGTTTGAGATTTATAGCTTAATATTAAAGCGAGTTATGTGGTCTTGAAAACTTATCCGTACATACCTATTTTATGTTATTTTTTATTCCATTATACGTTCTTTAACGAAGAAAGAGGAATGTTTTTATACAGAGAACATACTAGGCAGGCCAAACTATCGAAAGTATTGTAAATAATATGAATAAATTAATTTTAATTGATTTTTTCTGTTTTTAAGGTCTGATCTCATTTTCCCGATCTTAAAAAAATTATTTTTCATATATAATTCCTTCTATAATATAGAAAAACACATTAAATAAATAAAATAATGTAAAATTAACAAGAGAAAAAGAAACAAATTTCAAAAAATGGACAGCACTGGGATTCGAACCCTCGCCATCTCGCTCAGCTGCTATCACGCTATCCGCTACTCCATGCATACACGGTGATGGTGGTATTCCATGCCTTCCAAAGCACTCTCCCGGTCAGTTGATCGATGTATTTTGGGGGCCCATTGCGATCCTCCTAATTAAGCTATAAATATTTTCTTAGGCACAGGGGTTGGGGGCATGGTACCCTATTTTGGTACCAAGTTTGAGATTTATAGCTTAATATTAAAGCGAGTTATGTGGTCTTGAAAACTTATCCGTACATACCTATTTTATGTTATTTTTTATTCCATTATACGTTCTTTAACGAAGAAAGAGGAATGTTTTTATACAGAGAACATACTAGGCAGGCCAAACTATCGAAAGTATTGTAAATAATATGAATAAATTAATTTTAATTGATTTTTTCTGTTTTTAAGCTCTGCTCTCACTTTCCCGAACTTAAAAAAATTATTTTTCATATATAGTTCCTTCTAAAATATAGAAAAAGACATTAAATGAATAATATAATGTAAAATTAAAAATAGAAAAAAAAATAAACAAATTTTAAAAATTTTCTATGTATGTATGTATGTATGTATGTATGTATACCTCAAAAAGTGTTGGGAGAAGCTTTATTTTGAGGAATTTCGCCTTCCGAAAAGCGTTGATACGAAAAAATTCTAAGTCTTTTCTCATTGTTAACAAAAGGCTTCATATTATACTATAATATTAACCTTTAATGTTGTAATTGGACCAGGTACTATATTACCGGGTACTAGTTTACCCTACAAAAGGAAATATTAATGGACCCCGCATTTTACTGTTTTTGTATATCTCAAAAAGTGTTGCGAGAAGCTTTTTTGACCTTTTTTGACCTTAATATTAACCTTTAATGTTGTTATTGGACTAGGTATTATATTACGGGGTACTAGTGTACCCTACCAAAGGAAATAATTATAGACCTCATAGGGGGTACACAGTGTAACCCCTCATTTTACTATGTATGTATGTATGTATGTATATCTTAAACAGGGCATTTTTCAATGTTAAGAAAAATGCCTCCTATCAGACCTTAATATTAACCTTTAATGTTTTAATTGGACCAGGTGTTATATTACCTGGTACTAGTGTACCCTACCAAAGGAAACAATTATAGAGCCCATAGGGGGTACACGGTGTAACGCCGCATTTTACTATGTATGTATATCTAAAACAGTGCATTTTTCAATGTTAAGAAAAATGCCTCCTATCAGACCTTAATATTAACCTTTAATGTTTTAATTGGACCAGGTGTTATATGACCTTGTACTAGTGTACCTTACCAAAGGAAATAATTATAGACCCCATAGGGGGTACGCAGCGTGACCCCGAATTTTACTATGTATGTATGTATATCTCAAAAAGTGTTGCGAGAAGCTTTATTTCGAAGAAATTCGCCTTCCGAAGAGCTTTTATACGCAGAAATGCTAAGTCTTTTTTCAAGAGGAGAAATAAATTTTCTATGTATGTATATCTCAAAAAGTGTTGCGAGAAGCTTTATTTTGAGGAAATTCGCCTTCCGAAAAGCGTTAATAATGAGAAATTTTAAGTCTTTTCTCATTGTTAACAAAAGGCTTCATAGCAGACCTTAATATTAACCTTTAATGTTGTAAATTGACCAGGTGTTATATTACCTTGTAATAGTGTACCCTACCAAAGGAAATAATTATAGATTCCATAGGGGGTACACAGCGTGACCCCGAATTTTACTCTTTCTGTATATCTAAAACAGTTCATTTTTCAATGTTAAGAAAAATTCCTCCTATCAGACCTTAATATTAACCTTTAATGTTGTAATTGGACCAGGTGTTATATTACCTTGTACTAGTGTACCCTACTAAAGGAAATAATTATAGACCCTATAGGGGGTACACAGTGTGACCCCGAATTTTACTGTTTTTGTATATCTAAAATAGTGTTGCGAGAAGCTTTATTTCGCAGAAATACGCCTTCTGAATAGCTTTTATACGGAGAAATTCTAAGTCTTTTTTCAAGAGAAATGAATTTTCTATGTATGTATATCTCAAAAAGTGTTGCGAGAAGCTTTATTTTGAAGAAATTCGCCTTCTGAAAATCTTTTATACGCATAATCTTTCAACGGGAAGGCTCCGACGCTGGTCCCCGTACCGGACCGGAGTGTATTGCCGGCAGAGGCGCTCTGGATACCGCAGCAGCCGGGTTGCTTTTACGAGAGAAATAAATTTTCTATGTATGTATGTTTACCTCAAAAAGTGTTGGGAGAAGCTTTATTTTGAGGAAATTCGCCTTCCGAAAAGCGTTAATACGAAAAAATTCTAAGTCTTTTCTCATTGTTAACAAAAGGCTTCATATTATACTATAATATAAACCTTTAATGTTGTAATTGGACCAGGTGTTATATTACCTTGTACTAGTGTACCCTACCAAAGGAAATAATTATAGAGCCCATAGGGGGTACACAGCGTGACCCCGAATTTTACTCTTTTTGTATAGCTAAAATAGTGTTGCGAGAAGTTCTATTTCCAAGAAATTCGCCTTCTGAAGAGCTTTTATAGGCAGAAATTCTAAGTCTGTTTTCAAGAGGAGAAATAAATTTTTTATGTATGTATATCTCCAAAAGTGTTGCGAGAAGCTTTATTTTGAGGAAATTCGCCTTCCGAAAAGCGTTAATACGGATCAATATAAAGTCTTTTCTCATTGTTAACAAATGGCTTCATATCAGACCTTAATATTAACCTTTAATGTTGTAAATGGACCAGGTATTATATTATGGGGTACTAGTGTACCCTACCAAAGGATATAATTATAGACCCCATAGCGGGTACACAGCGTGACCCCGAATTTTACTGTTTTTGTATATCTCCAAAAGTGTTGCGAAAAGTCTTATTTCGCTGAAATTCGCCTTCTGAGTAGCTTAATACGGAGAAACTCTAAGTCTTTTTTCAAGAGAAATAAATTTTCTATGTATGTATGTATATCTCAAAAAGTGTTGGGAGAAGCTTTATTTTGAGGAAATTCGACTTCCGAAAAGCGTTAATACGGAGAAATTCTAAGTCTTTTCTCATTGTTAACAAAAGGCTTCATATCAGACCTTAATATTAACCTTTAATGTTGTAATTGGGCCAGGTATTATATTACGGGTTACTAGTGTACCCTACCAAAGGAAATAATTATAGACACCATAGGGGGTACACAGCGTGACCCCGAATTTTACTGTTTTTGTATATATAAAACAATGCATTTTTCAATGTTAAGAAAAATGCCGCCTATCAGACCTTAATATTAACCTTTAATGTTGTAATTGGACCAGGTATTATATTACGGGGTACTAGTGTACCCTACCAAAGGACAAAATTATAGACCCCATAGGGGGTACACAGCGCGACCCCGAATTTTACTGTTTTTGTATATCTCCAAAAGTGTTGCGAGAAGCTTTATTTCGAAGAAATTCACCTTCTGAAGAGCTTTTATACGCAGAAATTCTACGTCTTTTCTCAATGTTAACAAACCCTCCTATCAGACCTTAATATTGACCCTTAATATTTTAAGTGGACCAGGTGTTATATTACCTTGTACTAGTGTACCCTACCAAAGGAAATAATTATAGACACCATAGGGGGTACACAGCGTGACCCCGCACTTGACTATGTATGTATACCTAAAACAGTGCATTTTTCAATGTTAAGAAAAATGCCTCCTATCAGACCTTAATATTGTCCTTTAATGTTGTAATTGGACAAGGTGTTATATTACCTTGTACTCGTGTACCCTACCAAAGGAAAAAATTATAGACCGCATAGGGGGTACACAGCGTGACCCCGAACTTTACTGTTTTTGTTGAGATTTATAGCTTAATATTAAAGCGAGTTATGTGGTCTTGAAAACTTACCCGTACATGCCTATTTTATGTTTTAACGAAGAAAGAGGATTGTTTTTATACAGAGAACATATTAGGCAGGCCAAACTATCGAAAATATTGTAAATATTATGAATAAATTAATTTTAATTGATTTTTCCTATTTTTAAGCTCTGTTCTCACTTTCCCGAACTTAAAAAAATTATTTTTCATATATAGTTCCTTCTAAAATATAGAAAAAGACATTAAATGAATAATATAATGTAAAATTAACAATAGAAAAAAAAAATAAACAAATTTTAAAAATTGTCCACACTGGGATTCGAACCCGCACCGTCTCGCTCAGCTGCTATCACGCTATCCGCTCCACCACGATTACACGGTCAGCGAGTAACTTCATGGCTTCAAAAGCAATCTCGCGGTCAGTTTAACGATGTACTTTGGGGGCCCATTGCGACCCTCCTAATTAACCTATAAATATTTCCTTTGCCACAGAGGTGGGGGGCATGGTACCCTATTTTGGTACCGAGTTTGAGATTTATAGCTTAATATAAAAGCGAGTTACGTGGTCTTGAAAATTTATCCGAACATACCTATTTCATGTTATTTTTTATTCCATTATGCGTTCTTTAACGAAGAAAGAGGATTGTTTTTATACAGAGAACATACTAGGCAGGCCAAACTATCGAAAGTATTGTAAATAATATGAATAAATTAATTTTAATTGATTTTTTCTGTTTTTAAGCTCTGATCTCATTTTCCCGAACTTAAAAAAATTATTTTTCATATATAATTCCTTCTATAATATAGAAAAACACATTAAATAAATAAAATAATGTAAAATTAACAAGAGAAAAAAAAACAAATTTCAAAAAATGGACAGCACTGGGATTCGAACCCTCGCCATCTCGCTCAGCTGCTATCACGCTATCCGCTACTCCACGCATACACGGTGATGGTGGTATTCCATGCCTTCCAAAGCACTCTCCCGGTCAGTTGATCGATGTATTTTGGGGGCCCATTGCAATCCTCCTAATTAACCTATAAATATTTCCTTTGCCACAGAGGTGGGGGGCATGGTACCCTATTTTGGTACCGAGTTTGAGATTTATAACTTAATATTAAAGCGAGTTACGTGATCTTGAAAATTAATCCGTACATACCTATTTTATGTTATTTATTATTCCATTATGCGTTCTTTAAGGAAGAAAGAGTATTGTTTTTATACAGAGAACATACTAGGGAAGCCAAACAATCGAAAGTATTGTAAATAATATGAATAAATTAATTTTAATTGAATTTTCCTGTTTTTAAGCTCTGTTCTCACTTTCCCGAACTTAAAAAAATTATTTTTCCTATATAGTTACTTATATAATATAGAAAAACACATTAAATAAATAATATAATGTAAAATTAACAAAAAAAAAAAATTTTAAAATGGTCCACACCGGGATTCGAACCCGCGTCGTCCCGCTCAGCTGCTATCACGCTATCCGCTCCACCACGTATACATGGTAAGCGTCGTATTCCATGCCTTCAAAAGCACTGTCCCGGTTAGTTTAACGATGTACTTTGGGGGCCCATTGCGACCCTCCTAATTAAGCTATAAATATTTCCTTAGGCACAGGGGTTGGGTGCATGGTACCCTATTTTGGTACCAAGTTTGAGATTTATAGCTTAATATTAAAGCGAGTTACGTGGTCTTGAAAATTTATCCGAACATACCTATTTCATGTTATTTTTTATTCCATTATGCGTTCTTTAACGAAGAAAGAGGATTGTTTTTATACAGAGAACATACTAGGCAGGCCAAACTATCGAAAGTATTGTAAATAATATGAATAAATTAATTTTAATTGATTTTTTCTGTTTTTAAGCTCTGATCTCATTTTCCCGAACTTAAAAAAATTATTTTTCATATATAGTTCCTTCTATAATATAGAAAAACACATTAAATAAATAAAATAATGTAAAATTAACAAGAGAAAAAAAAACAAATTTCAAAAAATGGACAGCACTGGGATTCGAACCCTCGCCATCTCGCTCAGCAGCTATCACGCTATCCGCTACTCCACGCATACACGGTGATGGTGGTATTCCATGCCTTCCAAAGCACTCTCCCGGTCAGTTGATCGATGTATTTTGGGGGCCCATTGCGATCCTCCTAATTAAGCTATAAATATTTCCTTAGGCACTGCAGTTGGGGGCATGGTACCCTATTTTGGTACCGAGTTTGAGATTTATAGCTTAATATTAAAGCGAGTTATGTGGTCTTGAAATCTTACCCGTACATGCCTATTTTATGTTATTTTTTATTCCATTACGCGTTCTTTAACGAAGAAAGAGGATTGTTTTTATACAGAGAACATATTAGACAGGCCAAACTATCGAAAGTATTGTAAATAATATGAATAAATTAATTTTAATTGATTTTTCCTGTTTTTAAGCTCTGCTCTCACTTTCTTGAACTTAAAAATATTATTTTTCATATATAGTTCCTTCTAAAATATAGAAAAAGACATTAAATGAATAATATAATGTAAAATTAACAATAGAAAAAAAAATAAACAAATTTTAAAAATTGTCCACACTGGGATTCGAACCCGCACCGTCTCGCTCAGCTGTTATCACGCTATCCGCTCCACCACGATTACACGGTCAGCGAGCTACTTGATGGCTTCAAAAGCAATCTCGCGGTCAGTTTAACGATCTACTTTGGGGGCCCATTGCGACCCTCCTAATTAAGCTATAAATATTTCCTTAGGCACAGGGGTTGGGGGCATGGTACCCTATTTTGGTATCGAGTTTGAGATTTATAGCTTAATATTAAAGCGAGTTACGTGGTCTTGAAATTTGATCCGTACATGCCTATTTTATGTTATTTTTAATTCCATTACGCGTTCTTTAAAGAAGAAAGAGGATTGTTTTTATACAGAGAACATATTAGGCAGGCCAAACTATCGAAAGTATTGTAAATAATATGAATAAAATAATTTTAATTGATTTTTCCTGTTTTTAAGCTCTGCTCTCACTTTCCCGAACTTAAAAAAATTATTTTTCATATATAGTTCCTTCTAAAATATAGAAAAAGACATTAAATGAATAATATAATGTAAAATTAACAATAGAAAAAAAAATAAACAAATTTTAAAAATTTTCTATTTATGTATGTATGTATGTATGTATGTATGTATGTATGTATGTATGTATGTATACCTCAAAAAGTGTTGGGAGAAGCTTTATTTTGAGGAATTTCGCCTTCCGAAAAGCGTTAATACGAAAAAATTCTAAGTCTTTTCTCATTGTTAACAAAAGGCTTCATATTATACTATAATATTAACCTTTAATGTTGTAATTGGACCAGGTACTATATTACCGGGTACTAGTTTACCCTACAAAAGGAAATATTAATGGACCCCGCATTTTACTGTTTTTGTATATCTCAAAAAGTGTTGCGAGAAGCTTTTTTGACCTTTTTTGACCTTAATATTAACCTTTAATGTTGTTATTGGACTAGGTATTATATTACAGGGTACTAGTGTACCCTACCAAAGGAAATAATTATAGACCTCATAGGGGGTACACAGTGTAACCCCTCATTTTACTATGTATGTATGTATGTATATCTAAAACAGGGCATTTTTCAATGTTAAGAAAAATGCCTCCTATCAGACCTTAATATTAACCTTTAATGTTTTAATTGGACTAGGTGTTATATTACCTTGTAATAGTGTACCCTACCAAAGGAATCAATTATAGACCCCATAGGGGGTACACGGTGTGACCCCGCAATGTATGTCTATCTGAAATAGTGATGCGAAAAGTCTTATTTCGCAGAAATTCGCCATCCGAAAAGCGTTAATACGGAGAAATTCTTTTTTCAAGAGAAATAAATTTTCTATGTATGTATATCTCAAAAAGTGTTGCGAGAAGCTTTATTTGTAAGAAATTCGCCTTCCGAAAAGCGTTAATACGGAAAAATTCTAAGTCTTTTCTCAATAATAACAAAGCCTCCTATCGGACCTTAATATTGACCTTTAAATTTGTAATTGGACCAGATATTATATTACGGGGTACTAGTGTACCCTACCAAAGGAAAAAATTATAGAGCCCATAGTTGGTACACGGTGTAACGCCGCATTTTACTATGTATGTATGTATATCTAAAACAGTGTACACAGCGTACACAGCGTGACCCCGAATTTTACTGTTTTTGTATAGCTAAAATAGTGTTGCGAGAAGCTCTATTTCCAAGAAATTCGCCTTCTGAATAGCTTTTATAGGCAGAAATTCTAAGTCTGTTTTCAAGAGGAGAAATAAATTTTTTATGTATGTATATCTCCAAAAGTGTTGCGAGAAGCTTTATTTTGAGGAAATTCGCCTTCCGAAAAGCGTTAATACGGAGAAATTCTAAGTCTTTTCTCATTGTTAACAAAAGGCTTCATATCAGACCTTAATATTAACCTTTAATGTTGTAATTGGGCCAGGTATTATATTACGGGTTACTAGTGTACCCTACCAAAGGAAATAATTAGAGACACCATAGGGGGTGCACAGCGTGACCCCGAATTTTACTGTTTTTGTATATATAAAACAATGCATTTTTCAATGTTAAGAAAAATGCCGCCTATCAGACCTTAATATTAACCTTTAATGTTGTAATTGGACCAGGTATTATATTACGGGGTACTAGTGTACCCTACCAAAGGACATAATTATAGACCCCATAGGGGGTACACAGCGCGACCCCGAATTTTACTGTTTTTGTATATCTCCAAAAGTGTTGCGAGAAGCTTTATTTCGAAGAAATTCGCCTTCTGAAGAGCTTTTATACGCAGAAATTCTACGTCTTTTCTCAATGTTAACAAACCCTCCTATCAGACCTTAATATTGACCCTTAATATTTTAAGTGGACCAGGTGTTGTATTACCTTGTACTAGTGTACCCTACCAAAGGAAATAATTATAGACACCATAGGGGGTGCACAGCGTGACCCCGAATTTTACTGTTTTTGTATATATAAAACAATGCATTTTTCAATGTTAAGAAAAATGCCTCCTATCAGACCTTAATATTGACCTTTAATGTTGTAATTGGACCAGGTGTTATATTACCTTGTACTCGTGTACCCTACCAAAGGAAAAAATTATAGACCGCATAGGGGGTACACAGCGTGACCCCGAACTTTACTGTTTTTGTTGAGATTTATAGCTTAATATTAAAGCGAGTTATGTGGTCTTGAAAACTTACCCGTACATGCCTATTTTATGTTATTTTTTATTCCATTACACGTTCTTTAACGAAGAAAGAGGATTGTTTTTATACAGGGAACATATTAGGCAGGCCAAACTATCGAAAATATTGTAAATAATATGAATAAATTAATTTTAATTGATTTTTCCTATTTTTAAGCTCCGTTCTCACTTTCCCGAACTTAAAAAAATTATTTTTCATATATAGTTCCTTCTAAAATATAGAAAAAGACATTAAATGAATAATATAATGTAAAATTAACAATAGAAAAAAAAATAAACAAATTTTAAAAATTGTCCACACTGGGATTCGAACCCGCACCGTCTCGCTCAGCTGCTATCACGCTATCCGCTCCACCACGATTACACGGTCAGCGAGTAACTTCATGGCTTCAAAAGCAATCTCGCGGTCAGTTTAACGATGTACTTTGGGGGCCCATTGCGACCCTCCTAATTAAGCTATAAATATTTCCATAGGCAGAGGTTTTGGGGGCATGGTACCCTATTTTGGTACCAAGTTTGAGATTTATAGCTTAATATTAAAGCGAGTTACGTGGTCTTGAAAATTTATCCGAACATACCTATTTCATGTTATTTTTTATTCCATTATGCGTTCTTTAACGAAGAAAGAGGATTGTTTTAATACAGAGAACATACTAGGCAGGCCAAACTATCGAAAGTATTGTAAATAATATGAATAAATTAATTTTAATTGATTTTTTCTGTTTTTAAGCTCTGATCTCATTTTCCCGAACTTAAAAAAATTATTTTTCATATATAATTCCTTCTATAATATAGAAAAACACATTAAATAAATAAAATAATGTAAAATTAACAAGAGAAAAAAAAACAAATTTCAAAAAATGGACAGCACTGGTATTCGAACCCTCGCCATCTCGCTCAGCTGCTATCACGCTATCCGCTACTCCACGCATACACGGTGATGGTGGTATTCCATGCCTTCCAAAGAACTCTCCCGGTCAGTTGATCGATGTATTTTGGGGGCCCATTGCGATCCTCCTAATTAACCTATAAATATTTCCTTTGCCACAGAGGTGGGGGGCATGGTACCCTATTTTGGTACCGAGTTTGAGATTTATAACTTAATATTAAAGCGAGTTACGTGGTCTCGAAAATTGATCCGTACATACCTATTTTATGTTATTTTTTATTCCATTATGCGTTCTTTAAGGAAGAAAGAGTATTGTTTTTATACAGAGAACATACTAGGGAGGCCAAACTATCGAAAGTATTGCAAATAATATGAATAAATTAATTTTAATTGAATTTTCCTGTTTTTAAGCTCTGTTCTCACTTTCCCGAACTTAAAAAAATTATTTTTCCTATATAGTTACTTATATAATATAGAAAAACACATTAAATAAATAATATAATGTAAAATTAACAAAAGAAAAAAAATTTAAAAATGGTCCACACCGGGATTCGAACCGGCGTCGTCCCGCTCAGCTGCTATCACGCTATCCGCTCCACCACGTATACATGGTAAGCGTCGTATTCCATGCCTTCAAAAGCACTGTCCCGGTTAGTTTAACGATGTACTTTGGGGGCCCATTGCGACCCTCCTAATTAAGCTATAAATATTTCCTTAGGCACAGAGGTTGGGGGCATGGGACCCTATTTTGGTACCAAGTTTGAGATTTATAGCTTAATATTAAAGCGAGTTATGTGGTCTTGAAAACTTATCCGTACATACCTATTTTATGTTATTTTTTATTCCATTATACGTTCTTTAACGAAGAAAGAGGAATGTTTTTATACAGAGAACATACTAGGCAGGCCAAACTATCGAAAGTATTGTAAATAATATGAATAAATTAATTTTAATTGATTTTTTCTGATTTTAAGGTCTGATCTCATTTTCCCGAAATTAAAAAAATTATTTTTCATATATAATTCCTTCTATAATATAGAAAAACACATTAAATAAATAAAATAATGTAAAATTAACAAGAGAAAAAAAAAAAAATTTCAAAAAATGGACAGCACTGGGATTCGAACCCTCGCCATCTCGCTCAGCTGCTATCACGCTATCCGCTACTCCACGCATACACGGTGATGGTGGTATTCCATGCCTTCCAAAGCGCTCTCCCGGTCAGTTGATCGATGTATTTTGGGGGCCCATTGCGATCCTCCTAATTAACCTATAAATATTTCCTTTACCACAGAGGTGGGGGGCATGGTGCCCTATTTTGGTACCGAGTTTGAGATTTATAACTTAATATTAAAGCGAGTTACGTGGTCTTGAAAATTGATCCGTACATACCTATTTTATGTTATTTTTTATTCCATTATGCGTTCTTTAAGGAAGAAAGAGTATTGTTTTTATACAGAGAACATACTAGGGAGGCCAAACTATCGAAAGTATTGTAAATAATATGAATAAATTAATTTTAATTGAATTTTCCTGTTTTTAAGCTCTGTTCTCACTTTCCCGAACTTAAAAAAATTATTTTTCCTATATAGTTACTTATATAATATAGAAAAACACATTAAATAAATAATATAATGTAAAATTAACAAAAGAAAAAAAATTTAAAAATGGTCCACACCGGGATTCGAACCGGCGTCGTCCCGCTCAGCTGCTATCACGCTATCCGCTCCACCACGTATACATGGTAAGCGTCGTATTCCATGCCTTCAAAAGCACTGTCCCGGTTAGTTTAACGATGTACTTTGGGGGCCCATTGCGACCCTCCTAATTAAGCTATAAATATTTCCTTAGGCACAGAGGTTGGGGGCATGGGACCCTATTTTGGTACCAAGTTTGAGATTTATAGCTTAATATTAAAGCGAGTTATGTGGTCTTGAAAACTTATCCGTACATACCTATTTTATGTTATTTTTTATTCCATTATACGTTCTTTAACGAAGAAAGAGGAATGTTTTTATACAGAGAACATACTAGGCAGGCCAAACTATCGAAAGTATTGTAAATAATATGAATAAATTAATTTTAATTGATTTTTTCTGATTTTAAGGTCTGATCTCATTTTCCCGAAATTAAAAAAATTATTTTTCATATATAATTCCTTCTATAATATAGAAAAACACATTAAATAAATAAAATAATGTAAAATTAACAAGAGAAAAAAAAAAAAATTTCAAAAAATGGACAGCACTGGGATTCGAACCCTCGCCATCTCGCTCAGCTGCTATCACGCTATCCGCTACTCCACGCATACACGGTGATGGTGGTATTCCATGCCTTCCAAAGCGCTCTCCCGGTCAGTTGATCGATGTATTTTGGGGGCCCATTGCGATCCTCCTAATTAACCTATAAATATTTCCTTTACCACAGAGGTGGGGGGCATGGTGCCCTATTTTGGTACCGAGTTTGAGATTTATAACTTAATATTAAAGCGAGTTACGTGGTCTTGAAAATTGATCCGTACATACCTATTTTATGTTATTTTTTATTCCATTATGCGTTCTTTAAGGAAGAAAGAGTATTGTTTTTATACAGAGAACATACTAGGGAGGCCAAACTATCGAAAGTATTGTAAATAATATGAATAAATTAATTTTAATTGAATTTTCCTGTTTTTAAGCTCTGTTCTCACTTTCCCGAACTTAAAAAAATTATTTTTCCTATATAGTTACTTATATAATATAGAAAAACACATTAAATAAATAATATAATGTAAAATTAACAAAAGAAAAAAAATTTAAAAATGGTCCACACCGGGATTCGAACCCGCGTCGTCCCGCTCAGCTGCTATCACGCTATCCGCTCCACCACGTATACATGGTAAGCGTCGTATTCCATGCCTTCAAAAGCACTGTCCCGGTTAGTTTAACGATGTACTTTGGGGGCCCATTGCGACCTCTTAATTAAGCTATAAATATTTCCTTAGGCACAGGGGTTGGGGGCATGGTACCCTATTTTGGTACCAAGTTTGAGATTTATAGCTTAATATTAAAGCGAGTTATGTGATCTTGAAAACTTATCCGTCATACCTATTTTATGTTATTTTTTATTCCATTATACGTTCTTTAACGAAGAAAGAGGAATGTTTTTATACAGAGAACATACTAGGCAGACCAAACTATCGAAAGTATTGTAAATAATATGAATAAATTAATTTTAATTGATTTTTTCTGTTTTTAAGGTCTGATCTCATTTTCCCGAACTTAAAAAAATTATTTTTCATATATAATTCCTTCTATAATATAGAAAAACACATTAAATAAATAAAATAATGTAAAACTAACAAGAGAAAAAAAAACAAATTTCAAAAAATGGACAGCACTGGGATTCGAACCCTCGCCATCTCGCTCAGCTGCTATCACGCTATCCGCTACTCCACGCATACACGGTGATGGTGGTATTCCATACCTTCCAAAGCACTCTCCCGGTCAGTTGATCGATGTATTTTGGGGGCCCATTGCGATCCTCCTAATTAAGCTATAAATATTTCCTTAGGCACAGGGGTTGGGGGCATGGTACCCTATTTTGGTACCGAGTTTGAGATTTATAGCTTAATATTAAAGCGAGTTACGTGGTCTTGAAATTTGATCCGTACATGCCTATTTTATGTTATTTTTAATTCCATTACGCGTTCTTTTACGAAGAAAGAGGATTGTTTTTATACAGAGAACATATTAGGCAGGCCAAACTATCGAAAGTATTGTAAATAATATGAATAAATTAATTTTAATTGATTTTTCCTGTTTTTAAGCTCTGCTCTCACTTTCCCGAACTTAAAAAAATTATTTTTCATATATAGTTCCTTCTAAAATATAGAAAAAGACATTAAATGAATAATATAATGTAAAATTAACAATAGAAAAAAAAATAAACAAATTTTAAAAATTTTCTATGTATGTATGTATGTATGTATGTATTTATACCTCAAAAAGTGTTGGGAGAAGCTTTATTTTGAGGAATTTCGCCTTCCGAAAAGCGTTAATACGAAAAAATTCTAAGTCTTTTCTCATTGTTAACAAAAGGCTTCATATTATACTATAATATTAACCTTTAATGTTGTAATTGGACCAGGTACTATATTACCGGGTACTAGTTTACCCTACAAAAGGAAATAATTATGGACCCCGCATTTTACTGTTTTTGTATATCTCAAAAAGTGTTGCGAGAAGCTTTTTTGACCTTTTTTGACCTTAATATTAACCTTTAATGTTGTTATTGGATTAGGTATTATATTACGGGGTACTAGTGTACCCTACCAAAGGAAATAATTATAGACCTCATAGGGGGTACACAGTGTAACCCCTCATTTTACTATGTATGTATGTATGTATGTATGTATATCTAAAACAGGGCATTTTTCAATGTTAAGAAAAATGCCTCCTATCAGACCTTAATATTAACCTTTAATGTTTTAATTGGACGAGGTGCTATATTACCTTGTAATAGTGTACCCTACCAAAGGAATCAATTATAGACCCCATAGGGGGTACACGGTGTGACCCCGCAATGTATGTCTATCTGAAATAGTGATGCGAAAAGTCTTATTTCGCAGAAATTCGCCTTCCGAAAAGCGTTAATACGGAGAAATTCTTTTTTCAAGAGAAATAAATTTTCTATGTATGTATATCTCAAAAAGTGTTGCGAGAAGCTTTATTTGTAAGAAATTCGCCTTCCGAAAAGCGTTAATACGGAAAAATTTTAAGTCTTTTCTCAATAATAAAAAAGCCTCTTATCAGACTTTAATATTGACCTTTAAATTTGTCATTTTTCTTAACATTGAAAAATGCCCTGTTTTAGATATACATACATACATACATACATAGTAAAATGAGGGGTTACACTGTGTACCCCCTATGAGGTCTATAATTATTTCCTTTGGTAGGGTACACTAGTACCCCGTAATATAATACCTAGTCCAATAACAACATTAAAGGTTAATATTAAGGTCAAAAAAGGTCAAAAAAGCTTCTCGCAACACTTTTTGAGATATACAAAAACAGTAAAATGCGGGGTCCATTAATATTTCCTTTTGTAGGGTAAACTAGTACCCGGTAATATAGTACCTGGTCCAATTACAACATTAAAGGTTAATATTATAGTATAATATGAAGCCTTTTGTTAACAATGAGAAAAGACTTAGAATTTTTTCGTATTAACGCTTTTCGGAAGGCGAAATTCCTCAAAATAAAGCTTCTCCCAACACTTTTTGAGGTATACATACATACATACATACATACATAGAAAATTTTTAAAATTTGTTTATTTTTTTTTCTATTGTTAATTTTACATTATATTATTCATTTAATGTCTTTTTCTATATTTTAGAAGGAACTATATATGAAAAATAATTTTTTTAAGTTCGGGAAAATGAGAGCAGACCTTAAAAACAGAAAAAATCAATTAAAATTAATTTATTCATATTATTTACAATACTTTCGATAGTTTGGCCTGCCTAGTATGTTCTCTGTATAAAAACATTCCTCTTTCTTCGTTAAAGAACGTATAATGGAATAAAAAATAACATAAAATAGGTATGTACGGATAAGTTTTCAAGACCACATAACTCGCTTTAATATTAAGCTATAAATCTCAAACTTGGTACCAAAATAGGGTACCATGCCCCCAACCCCTGTACCTAAGGAAAAATCTATAGCTTAATTAGGAGGGTCGCAATGGGCCCCCAAAGTACATCGTTAAACTGACCGCGAGATTGCTTTTGAAGCCATGAAGTTACTCGCTGACCGTGTAATCGTGGTGGAGCGGATAGCGTGATAGCAGCTGAGCGAGACGGTGCGGGTTCGAATCCCAGTGTGGACAATTTTTAAAATTTGTTTATTTTTTTTTCTATTGTTAATTTTACATTATATTATTTATTTAATGTGTTTTTCTATATTATATAAGTAACTATATAGGAAAAATAATTTTTTTAAGTTTGGGAAAGTGAGAACAGAGCTTAAAAACAGGAAAATTCAATTAAAATTAATTTATTCATATTATTTACAATACTTTCGATAGTTTGGCCTCCCTAGTATGTTCTCTGTATAAAAACAATACTCTTTCTTCCTTAAAGAACGCATAATGGAATAAAAAATAACATAAAATAGGTATGTACGGATCAATTTTCAAGACCACGTAACTCGCTTTAATATTAAGTTATAAATCTCAAACTCGGCACCAAAATAGGGTACCATGCCCCCCACCTCTGTGGCAAAGGAAATATTTATAGGTTAATTAGGAGGATCGCAATGGGCCCCTAAAATACATCGATCAACTGACCGGGAGAGTGCTTTGGAAGGCATGGAATACCACCATCACCGTGTATGCGTGGAGTAGCGGATAGCGAGATAGCAGCTGAGCGAGATGGCGAGGGTTCGAATCCCAGTGCTGTCCATTTTTTGAAATTTGTTTTTTTTTCTCTTGTTAATTTTACATTATTTTATTTATTTAATGTGTTTTTCTATATTATAGAAGGAATTATATATGAAAAATAATTTTTTTAAGTTCGGGAAAATGAGATCAGACCTTAAAAACAGAAAAAATCAATTAAAATTAATTTATTCATACTATTTACAATACTTTCGATAGTTTGGCCTGCCTAGTATGTTCTCTGTATAAAAACAATCCTCTTTCTTCGTTAAAGAACGCATAATGGAATAAAAAATAACATGAAATAGGTATGTTCGGATAAATTTTCAAGACCACGTAACTCGCTTTAATATTAAGCTATAAATCTCAAACTTGGTACCAAAATAGGGTACCATGCCCCCAACCCCTGTGCCTAAGGAAATATTTATAGCTTAATTAGGAGGGTCGCAATGGGCCCCCAAAGTACATCGTTAAACTGACCGCGAGATTGCTTTTGAAGCCATGAAGTTACTCGCTGACCGTGTAATCGTGGTGGAGCGGATGTACGGGTAAGTTTTCAAGACCACATAACTCGCTTTAATATTAAGCTATATATGTAATCGTCGACAGTATTACTATACTATATCTAATGGTGACGACTAGATATTAGTAATTATGGTGACGACTAGTTATAGTATATAGTAATAATGGTGACGACTAGTTATAGTATAGTAATAATGGTGACGGCAATATATAGTATAGTAATAATGGTGACGTCTAGATATAGTATAGTTATTATGGTGACGATTAGATATAGTATAGTAATAATGGTGACGACTACATATACAGTATAGTAATAATGGTGACGACTAGATATAGTATAGTTAAGATATAGCAAGTAAAGTGACAGCCTGACTGTCTATAATTCAACAAATTAGAAAACTCATGTATAACTGAAATTATAATCATGTATAATTATATTTTTTCAAAAATTATTTACTTATAAAAAAATCAGTCTGAACATTAAAGAATCCATATTGTTTATTTATAATGAAAGACAACAATGTGCGAATTAAGTTAACCAGAAATGTTTTTATATATTATTAAAAAGAATTTACGAAAAGTTAACTGAATTTTTAAACTTTTTAATTTTCATTAGCTCAATATTATAGCTATTAATTCATTTGTGGGGGAGTGTATTATTAATTGCTGCTCTCGTTAAACGGAAATTCTCATTGAGTTTAAAGTATTATTAATTCCAAACTATTAATATTATTAGACTCAGCTATCATATGCAATCAACTGTTCCACACAGTAGATGTTATGTAAGCTCACTTTTCATTGGTGAGGTCAAAAAAAGTTTTACATAATATTGCTTAGATGTATCAGAATGGTTATTTCTTATTAATTTGCTTTATGATGCAAATAATGAAAGAAGTTGCTGTTTAAAATAAAAGAATTGAAACCTAATTCCTAAAAGTTGTATGTTTGTAAGGAAATGAAAGAAGGGGACAAATATTTCCTTTTAAGATAAAAAATGAAATTATAGGAAATAATGTATACATCTACTAAGTATTTCATGACGATATTATTCTAGAAAACATAGAAGGGAAGAACTAAATTCTTTAAAGTAGATTATGACTTAGCGCAGTAATATTGTAAAATAATATAGTACCTAATATAGTAATATTATAAATGTCCAAGCTGTTGTTATTCTTAGCATGCAGAAAACGTTAAAAAAAAGGGGGGGTGTAGTAAGCTAAGGAAGTAATCAACATGTATAACCTCATTCTTGAGAATTGCATGTATTTTTTTTTATTTGGGAACCTATCTTTATTTTTTTTAATATAAAATATATTTTTCATATCATTTAAATAATTTTTTTACATTTTAATGACAGTGCAAACACATTTATTGAAAAATAAGTTAGTTTGGTTTTATTTTTAGTACTGAAACGTTCAAAGCATATCTTTGTGAGAAAATTTTTTTTTTAAATAATTTTTGGTAAAAGCAAAATAAGGATTAAGCTAATTTTCATTTAAATTTAGTCTATATAGTTTTATAGTTATCTTCAAATCTAATAGTGAGCTATAAATGGATGTATTAATTTATCACTCGACCTGACTGCCTTGAATTCTGGGTTTCCTAAACAGTCAATTAGCACTGTTTTATACATATTCAGAAGTCCAGCATAGACACAATCTTGGAATTTCCAGATAATTGGTTTTTAACTATAGCAGTAAATATTAAAAACATAGTATTCTTATTTTGTTTTATTTATATTTTAAAATAGGTAGGTAATTTATTTGCTAGGAGCAATGAACTTAATACGGTTAAAAAAATATGTTCCATAAGTAATCAAATTTATTTTCCTCTAGAGATTTTTCAGACCTCATAATGAGTTGTCTTGAAAATATTAACTCTCCCAAATAATATCAAACACTTCAATGAAAAATAATATTTTTTGGATGTTACAAATAGATAATAAAATTACAATCAAAAATAAGAATAAACAGGTAATTTTCCTTACAAATATTGTTATTTTTCTGTTCTTAAAGTTTCAAACTGTCATTTTTTTTAGTAATGTTGTAATACAAAAAAATTGTAGTTAGGCAAAGAAAAAAAAACTTAAGATGGAATTTTAAGTTCAGAAGGTGAAAGTTGGTTCACATTATTTGATAAATTGATTTAAAGATTTTGAGTTATAGAAAAACAATTTAAAGTTTTGGTGGAATTTTCGTTTGAAATTTTAAAATTCATAAATAAGTTGTAAAACTGCCAAAGTCTGATATTGCTGTGACTTTATTTAAAAAGTATTATTTTTTTATGAAAAAAAGTACTTACCAGGACATTTTCTTACAGGAAAGTTACTAGACTTTGAAAGTTAAATCAACACTTCCTTTGAAAAATACTTGAATGATCAATGAAAACTACAAAGTTTGTGAAATTTTGTGGCTAAGGCTTTTTTGTGTAGTTTTAATCATCTAGGTTGATTAAAGTATTTTCAAAATAGTTTTAGTTGTATATATTTAAACCCGTACTTCCTTTTATAAAAACTAATTAAAGTAATTTTGTAAAGTACTGTTTACTTCCTTATAAAAAAGTTTTTAGAGCATGCTCTTAAATGTATTAAAAATCATTATAATGTGATGGATAAAGTTCTCTTAAACATTATTCAAAAAATGACTTTTTGAAGAGTAAATACAAAATTATAGATCAGTCATCTTTATATAAATTTTATTTTAAATTTCAACTTCATGCATAAAAGCTTCGATTTTGTAATTTTATTTATCAATGAGGAATTAAAAATGGTAGACTTTTGACATCTAAACTCTAAAATAACATTGATTTATGAATTAATATTGGGACACAAAATTTCCTTATAATATGAGGTACTACTGAGAGTTCAAATTATATTTTTCTTATCAAATAAAGCTTATTTCTTTCTTTTATTTATTTTTAAAATTTTGAAATGGAAAAACTAGGAAAATAGTTTTTTTTTTCCAAAATGATATAAAATTATTCACATACACTATATTTGAAAAATAATTTCAAAATGTGTAGAAAAGAAGCTTAAAGGTGCAATTTTATGTTTGGTAAAATTCAATTTTATTCAGGGAGTTGAAAAGAAGGATGCTAATTAAAATTTTGATGCTATTTAAAAAAAATACTGAAATTTTGTATATGTTTTAAAATTATTCATTTATAAAAACCAAACAAAGATATTGTAAAACAATATATTTGTAGTTATTATTGTAGTAAAATACTTTTTAAAAAATATTCTGAGCTATTTTTTAAAAAATTATTCAAACAAATCCCTTTAATCTATGCAGGTCTAAGGCTCCTAAAAGTGGCCCTTTGTTGACCAAAGGGCCACTTTTACTGACTCCCTGCTAATCACTGACTCCCTGCTAAAAAAAGTATAATCATAAATGTAGTGCTTTATCTTAAATAAACATTCAATATCTGGACAATAATTTTAAAAAAATTAATTGTTTTTAGCTTTCAAGTTCAGCTGCTGTCAAAGCAAAAAATATCTGCTTACCACAAGTTGATCAGCATACAACAGTCCAAAGTTATGGAGTGGTTCAGTTATTTACACATCCTCATCCCCATAAGTTGATCAAATCTTTATGTTTGAGAACACCTCGAATTTTAAAGTTATTCAATTTTTTTAAGTTTTATTATTTTATAATAATTAGATTTCAGCAAAAGAAACGCTGATTCAATAATATATAGAATTTAAAAATATTTAAGTGTTAAGTTTCCATGAACTGTTATTATGAAGAACTGGGGCTTGATCCCCAGTGACCTCTTAAACCCCACCCAGCTTCAGATCGACGGGTACCAGCTTGTCTGGGAAGTAAAGGTGGCCTGTGCACAGTGATGACCACATTACTGCAACCAGGTTGTTGGTCACAAAAATTTGAAATTAAAGCATGTTTATTACATTTAAAAGTGCTTATTAATTATTATTAATAATTATTGCTATTGATTATTATTAATTCATGAAAAAGAATTGTAAAAACTTCTAATTACTATTTAAAAAAATTTTTTTTGATATTTCTTTACTTCTAGAATGTTACAATAAAAAAACTTTTCAGGCACTGCTATCTTGAAACCACTGCATATTGTTTTCCGCAGTGTTATTTGTTTTTTATTAAGGTATCTGATCACCTTTTTTCCGTGATAATCAATCAAAATATCAATTTTTAGATTTTGATAATTTTATATAAAACAAACGTTTATCTTTCTAAATCCGTTTGAATTTTGTCTCTATGTACAGTAGAACTTAAGTTATAGCATTTTTTGCAAAGCTCTATCACGAAATATTGAAACCGGAAGTTGTTTTCCCTCAAGCGGAAGTCGAAGTTTTACCCCTTTTGGTTTCAGTTTCTGTTTGAAATTATCGTAAATGACGTATTACTGAATATACTTCATTTAAAATGAATTTTATTATTATGTATTTGGAATGGCAACAAATTTAGAGACTATTTTGAAACTTTGATCTGGCAAGTAAATAATCAGATCCTTGTTTATTTTTAAACTTGCGATAGCGTTTTGAATTAGTTACCTTTCAATTGCTTTTATTTTTGATAATTTCTTGTTAATTTTTATTTTATTGTTGTGTTATTTAGTTTTATTATCGTTATGTTTTGTTTTATTGCCGTTATTTCTTGTTATTACTTTCCAGTTATGGGAAAATCTATCGCCAGAAAACGAAAACATCGCTTCCAAGGAAATCAGTTTTCATCACAAAAGTTGCAAACAAATCTTGAAAAGTCTGTAAGTTTTACAAAAATAAATAAGCATTTGGATGTTTCTGATGTTGAAGAAAATAAAGTTACTGGCAATCGCATAATAGATGTGCAAATTCTGAATGATTTGAATGGACAAAACCATTTTCTGTCAAAATTTTTATTACTGCAGCATTAATTTTTTTACTTACATGGATATTTTCAATGTATGAATTTCAATTTTTATTTCATTCTTTTTTCTTGAAATTAATATACGTGCATATAACATTGAATATCATTAGGTATAATCATAGATATAATGTGAAATGTTTTTTATTTGTTTTTGCATTTCCCTTTATCAAAGTGGCTTAGAACTTATTTGATTGTGTTTTCATCGTTTTTATTTTCATAGTAAAATACAGTTACTCAATAACTTTTTATAGTTATTTCTTGAATTTTTCAATGCACTCAAAAAAAATTTTAAAATAGAAAAAACCATACATAAATC
The DNA here is from genome assembly GCA_949128135.1 of Parasteatoda lunata. Classification (NCBI taxonomy): domain Eukaryota; kingdom Metazoa; phylum Arthropoda; class Arachnida; order Araneae; family Theridiidae; genus Parasteatoda; species Parasteatoda lunata. The sequence continues at coordinate 11,806,616 of OX421975.1, read as the reverse complement.
AATGTAAAAGCCTTTTGTATGAATTACCGAAGCAATCAAAGCAAGAAAAAATCTTATCGCTCAGATTTTCAAACACTGAAAAATGTTCTTTTTAAATGTTTCAAAATAGTTCAGTGCTTGATTTAGTGTTTCAAAATCATTTCAAGCACAAATGATATTAAAAAATATTAACGTGCTTTGAAGTTATTCTGTAAAGTGTACGTATCTCAAATTTTGCAAATTTCTTCCATCTTTTACTCTAAATTTAAATATTGCATAAAATTTTTAAAAAAGTAAATTTTCACAAAATAACTATTTTTTTGGACAATAAAAATGTTATTATTTGGATAATCAGGCAGTTTAATCTAATATTTTTCAATTATATATTAATAAAGTTCAAGTATAATGTTATTTTGTGTTTTTCTCAAAATGCATTTTTACGATTTTTCAACCATCGCAAAACATAAAATCTCAAAAACTTTTCATTAGATTTTCCTCAAATTTTTTTTGTGTATTCGTATTAAATGGTTCTAGGGAATGAACCATGCTTTTGGTTCTAAATTGATTTTCTCACATTTTGTAGGAGTTATCTTGAAAAAAAAGTTTCTAATTTCGAGCATTTTTACCCGTTACTTTATTTAAATGGTTGCTAATTTTTAAAATATTGAATTACAGAGCTATAAGTGGTTCATTCCCGGCAGCAGTGGTTTCTAATTCTTTAATACTTTACAGAATTGGAAAATATCAATTTGTTTTGGACTTACAATGTTTTGCATATACATCAAATTTTGACACTTTTTGACTTATAAAATAAAAAATTCAAGCTAAAATAATAATTTTTGCTGTTTATTTTAAGTTTAAATAGCTCCTGCAATAAATAAACCAAAAAAAGTATAAGTCAATCAAAAATTTCAAAATTTTTGTGTCGAAGGTGATCAGATACCTTAAATCCGTGAAATGAAAATAATTTAAAGTTATCTGGTGGAAGTTTAACGAAAATACTTTCAAAATGGTAGTATGAATGTTAGGTTTAAAATGTTGACATCTGATTGTGTACCAAAATAAAGTGTTACGGGTGTCTGACACAAAAGAGAGTGGTGATCAGGAAGGGCAAGTCCACCTTTTTTTTAAAAAATTTATGTCATATAAATAAACATTTTAATTTAAAATAATACATGTTGAAATTGTTATTCTTTAATTACTATTTGATTTACTTTCAAAAATTTTGACATAATAATTAAATTGATTGAAATGATGTAAAATGTTGCTTAAGACAATTTCACATAATAATTTAAAAAAAGTATTTTTGTCTTGAGAATAAATATGTTGAATTGCTCTGAGCATGTTGACTATCTATCAATTTCAATTATAAAGAAAATGAAAATATTGTTTTTAAAAGTATTTTTTGCTATAGTTTTCTGGAAATTATTTATCAAATACAGTGAGCTTATTTGTGTTCAAAACTAATGCAAAAAAATATACGAAACATCCTGAATTACTTTAGATTTAATAATTGGATTTTCACAGACTAAAACTCAATCCTTTCCCAATTGGAGAAGTTCAAATCTACTTGTATTTCAAATCTTATGGAGATGCAATGCTACCCTGTGCGTAAAATTATAGTTTTTAAAACATTCCAAAACACTGTCCCAAATATTTATTGTTTTATTTAGAGTCAAATGACCAAGTATAGTCCTCATATAATTAAAATCTGAGAAAAATGTATTCTTTCTTTCCTCTGTGGACATTTGATAGAGAAAAATTAATATTTTCATATTTGTTTGTAACCGCTAAATGAAAAAAGTTTTCATAATTCTCTGCATATTACATCTAACCTTAACTGAAACTTGTTAATTTGTTTTCCTTTCGAATTCAATAAATTTTTAGAATGTCCTTAATGCTCTTAAGAATTACATTTTAGCAATTTTCAAATAATAACTAGTAAGTTCTGGTAAGCTCGAATAATACACATTTTAATTTGGAATCAAAAGCAATTTTGGTTTTAATTTTCTTTTGCAGTTTTTTAATTTCTATATTTTCTTTTAATTTCAAGTTTTCATTTAAAACTATTTGTATTATAACATGCTGTCATATAAAATATTGTTTTATTTTTACAAAAATATTGAAATATGCACTCAAATTCAAAATATAATTTTTATTTATAATTTTTATAGAATATAAAGTTTCAGTCTAAAACATTTAAGAAAATTTTTTTGTTCAACTGTTTTTATTGTTTTTTTTTCCAATTTATTTTTTGAAATTATTTATTTTTCCCACTTCTATTATCGCATTTTTTTGAATGGTGGTAAGGAACTTTTGAAGAACAAGCTAAGTGGGAGATTAAGATAATAGTTATGTGCTTGATGATAAAACTTAAAAAATTCTGCACTTATCTTATGAAACAGCTATAATATGCAATTACTCAAATATTAAATATTACTCAATAATTAAATATTGTAAACTTTTTATTCAACAGCTAAAAATACAGCAAATTTTAATCAGGGAAAAATAAACATTTGGTAAATAGAGGTTTGTTAATCAGTGTTCAACTGTAACTACTTGACTGTCCTGGATAGTTTGTAATAAAATTTGCCTCATTAATTACATTTTATTTTGAATCATTATCTTGTTCTTAACTCTTTATAGATTATATCTAGTGTCTTTATTGAAGTTTATGAAAAAAAACCAAGTATGGTGTACGAAGGGGAGATTTCCGTATCATGATCTGTTGCGGAATAATCGCCAAGCTTTGGCAACTTCCAAACAGAGGCCCAGAGAACCTTAAAAGAAATTACAGATAGGGACCAACTCAAAAGGTATAACTCGCAGCCAACCCCGGACAAACTTTTGCATGTTTTTTCTTTAAAATTTGCAAGTTTAAAATCTATGTGGCGGGACAAATCACGATACGTAAATATCCCTAGTACAAAATGCTTATTAACGTCTTGTTATAATGTTTTTCATTATTTATGAAAATTTCTTTAATCTAATCCTTCCTTTTTATATATATTTTTTGTTGTCTAATATAGATAAATATATGGGATCAATATTGCTGACTAGATTCAAGGTATTGATTGCTGTTCTGGAAAATTTAAACATACCATACAATTCAAGTTAGTATCGAAAATGTATTCAATAGTATTAAATATTGTTGTATAGTTATAAATTAATTTGATATATAAAATTATTATGAAATTAATTTTGTCCATAGTTGTTATAAGTTTTATTTATAATTATTATGTTAATATTTATTGTGATATGGAAAGTTCAGTTTACTTACAGGATAATGATATGTTGCAAAAGAGCTGTACAGTCAGTCATTGAGATATTTGACTTATTCTTAAGTCCTAAAAAAGTATTTCGTACTAATTAAACATTAATTACAAACTAAATTTCTATTTTTTTTATATACAATTGGAATTAAAGTTATTTCCTATTTTATTATATTATTAATTTTATTTTTTTATGTTTAATAATTTAAAGTTAATTAATTTTGTTTGTTAATTATTAAATGTAAGAAATTAGTTTCTTAGTAAGCTATAATTTAAGTAATTGTTGTAATGTGAATTCAAGCAATATTTTTGTTTAGATAATTATAATTATTTGCTAAATTTATTATCATAAGAGCAAACATTTCTTTTCCCTCTTTGAACAATTAGATCTTATTTTTACAAATCAGAGTCAAACAAATATTTCTGACTCCAACTCCTGTTGAATTATGTCTGACTTCACATCCCTAATTTTTTAACTCAGTTACCTTTGAATTAGAATAATAAATGTTTATTTTGCTATGCTTTTTATTATTTAAACAATGAAGGATGATTCATAAAGTAAATGCTCGATTTTTGAATAGTTTATGCTGATTTTTAAAATGCTGGTATTTATGAATTGACTAGAGTTCCTAGAAAATACTACAATACTAAATTTACATGAATTTTTTTATTTTATTAAAAAAGTTTTTATCAAATATGTGAAGGGAATTTTTTTAATAATTTTCAGTAAATAAGAAGAGGATGAGTAAATGAAGGAATAACAAAATACATTTAGTTTTTTAAAAAAACTTTGATTTTTTTTGGCTACATAAAGCATTGCATACCCAATCCCAATATACCAGAAGTTTTTACGATTCTTTTAAGACCAAGTATTTGATACTGAAATAGCACTTCCTCAAACAACAGCTTTGTGAATATATTACATTGAATTGATGCATTTTATATAATTTTGAGGAATATTAATAAAAACAATTGACTGAGCCTTAATGTACAGTGTGCAAAAAAAAAAAAAAAACACCATCCTAAATAATTTTTGCTCTAATAATTGTATCTTGTATGACTTCGTAAAAATTTGATTTCTCAGGAACTATGCAATAAATTTTGCCCAAACTTTGTATTTTGCCAAGTAAAATTAGATGCTTTAAAATGACTTAAAAAAATTTTATACCTTACAATTCAAAAGTTTTGTTCGATGTCCATTTAATAAAATAATAAATATATACAATTTTTTTCCATGGAATTATCTTTGGAGAAACAAATGATATAATTGTGTGCTAAAATTTTTCAATTCCCTTAAAAATTTCTGGAGATATGGCAAAATATTCAAACATTAAAATCAACATTAAGGGGTCCAAACTTTGGATCTCTCTCCTGACCACATCATTGGGACCATATTTCTCCGATTGCATCTACCTCATATATTTCATCATTACATTTCATCATTCAGATTTTGATTTGATGTCAAATATCCGAATTCGTCAATAAAAGGTATGTTTATTCAGAGAAAGTACATTTTTGTGTTGTAACTTAAAATATTGTCTACCCTCATTAATTAGCATAGTTGAGGTTACTCCCTCGAACCATTAAGAATGAGTCCTAAAACGTGAAGATCCGATCATTAAATCTAAAGTTATTCTGGGTGATCTGTTTTGTTTTGTTTTTTGGCACACTGCACATCTTTTACACACTTACTCATTCAAATAACCGAATAAAAAATTCAATATTCTAAATTCACTTGACTATTATAATGATATGTTTTAAATTGTTAGTTTTGAAAAAAAAAACATTAAAAAACTCTTTATTCTGCTATATTGAATATCCATATTGCATTTGGTGATATGGTAAATGTTATCTCTTCTTTCTTAAACAATGAGTACTTTCAAAGAGATACAGCAACTTTCCTGAGTGAGTTACGAGAACCAGCTATATGACTAGTTTATGTGTATTTAATTCAGGTAACTTTTTTATCTATTGAAATTTTCCGTAATTGAAATTTTATTAGCATTTTTATAAGTCTACTTTTGCCTATATTTCTATACCTTCTGTTTCTGATGAAAGAGTGGCACATAATATGAGGGGTGAACTGTTTTCTTCTGTGATTGAGCAAGACATTTCTTTTTTTGATGCTCATAAAACTGGGGAAATTTCTCGCGGGTCTGTTATAAGTATTAATATATATTTTTTTTGAATGATTTATAATAGCTTTAATTATGTATTGTATTTCACAAATTTCTAAAAATATTTGGATATATTTAATGTTCATAATATGAATTTTATATTAAATCAATATACTTAGGTTTAATTAGTTGAAAAATATGTCAATATTCATTAGTTTTTTTTTTTATTTAAGTTACTCCTATAACATAAATAAGCTGATTTTTCTTGTGAGCATTGTAGAATTCAAATATTTTTTAACCAACATTTTTTCTTTTTGTTTGGAAGATAACCACCACTTTTGTAATTAATAATTCAAACTATGTACAGTAAAATCTGGATATCCCTAACATGAATAAAGATATAGAACTTTCAAATTATAAATTTCTAGAGTTATTCAAAATTAAGACTAATAGAATAATGAACAAGAGTATTTTTTAATATCTTTTAAAAAAGAATCTATTTTTTTAATATAATAAACACTTTGTCCAAGAAAATATTTAATGAGATGTTCCATTGTTATCTGTGATTATTTGCATCTAAAGAGAAGAGCATATTTTATAAATGATAATATTACAAATATAACTATAAATATGTTCTTAGACATATTTGGCTGCCTATTAGCCTATTTCTGAAAAGTATCCTCAGAAGGTAATGTTTCCTTGTGATATTTATTTATAATTTACAGACTTCTTCTTTGTTCTTTTCTTCTGATAAAATACAAAAAGCTTTAGCTTAACTGCTCAATTACTTATTGTGCACTGTTATTGGATCATCATTGACAATAAAATTGTTGAATACCATACTATTGAGCTGACTGAATTCAGTTTATTCTGCCATACAGTTAAAAAATCAATGTAAGTTCCTTGTGTTAGATTTCGAGAAAAGCAGCTAGATGACTATTTTTTCTCAATAGCTAATATTAACTGATACTCAGAAAACTGATACAAAAAATTTATTTTTGAAAAATTTTGTTTTTGCAATATTTAGTTTATCATACAAAAATGTCAATTATAAAGATATAAATTTCAATTTTGAATTTTTTTGTCCTTTACGTTGGTTTTTCTATTGCACAGCAGTATTGTTTTCCTGTCATTTTCTTCATATTTTTTGCAGAAGTTCAGTAGTCATTACATTCTTTCAATTTCAAGTTTTCTGAACTTATATTTGAATAGCTAGCTTTTCTGTTTTATTGAAAGTTTTTCTTTCTTACAGTTAGTTTTTTTTTTTTAAGAAAATTTTTGTATCACATTGGGGTTTATTGTATTTTTCTGCTCTGTTGAAAAAAAAATATTGTAAAACTATATTTAAATCTCCTTTAAATACTTTCACTATCTTCTGGAAATGGGACAATCAGTATACCTAGTGTCCAGTTTTGGTGTCATTCCCCACTTTCTCTGAATGTTGTACCTGTTGTCAATAACTTTGAAAAATGATTAAACTATATCTGAATGACACCAAAACATATTTCTCAATAATTATCTCTGTACCAAAATATCTTTAATAATTTTTAACAATTTATAATGTACTGTGCAATTTTTATAGTTTTTCAAAACTTCTGATACTATTCTATGCTTCTAAAATCATTTCCCTTATTAGGTGCAAAAAAATGAGAAAAAGTTTCCCTCTAAAAGAGTACATTCTAAACATTTGAAACATTGTTCCAAACAAAACTTTCCAGTTTGCTTATTGAAGAAGAATTTTGTTAAATATAAGCTCGCTATAAGTGTGTTCTACTGCATCTCCGATTACTAAAAATGATAAATAAAGATAGCTTTAAGTGGCAACTAAGAATCAGATTATTAATTAACATTTTCACCACAAAAACTTTATGCTTTAATTTGTTAGTTAATTATTAAGTGTGCTGTTATGCAATTGCATATGAAATTATAACACAGTTTTGCTATTCTGCTAAAATTTTGAACGATAACAGAAATATTCCAGCTATCCATATTAGACCTCTTTCCTCTATGCATTTTTTATATTTCTAAGTGATTTTAATAAATTACAATTTTTAAAAAAAATAACATTATAATAGTAAATGGAAATTTTGCTAATTATAATGTAATTTCAGTTAATTATAGTGTAATTTTTGTTAATTTTGCTTTGATTAACTAATGATGTTCAAGAATTCAAAAGATGTTACAAGCTTTATATATCTCAAGATTTAAGAAGCATTGCTCAAGTGTGTATACATTTCTAAAAGTTTTTCAACAGTAACAATATTTCTTAGAGTTTTACATTAAAATATAAAATTGTGTTTTAAAAAACTGGTTGCATTGTCTCATTGTATTTAATATCACCAAAAATGACTGCATTAATGGTTGGTGTTGTACCTGCCATTGTCGTGGCTGGTACTTTGATTGGAGGAATATTGAGAAAAATGTCAAAACGTGCTCAGTCGCAGGTATGATTGAATTTCTAAAATTTTTATTCTTCTTAACTTCATTTTCATCAAAAATCAATATCATCAATCATCAATAAAGTCCTTTATCCTGACATCATAATGTTGTTTTATGTCTTTATTTTTTTAAAGTTTATTAAAAAGGTGAAAATAGATTGGAAAAGTTTGTTATTGTGAACTTGTTATTACCAATCATAGATTCTTGGGTTGTTATTCATTTTTATTTTATATATTTTTATTCAGTGTTGACCTACAAGTGCATGAAACTGATCTTATAAAATATTTAAAATTGCATAAACAAGCATATGATAATTTTTTTATGCAGTTTATTAATAGCTGACATATATATTTTTTAAGCAATCTTGTGCATTTTTTTACTCAATATGCTTTATTTTTAATTTGATCTTATTAAGTAGAAGTCTATGAAACTTAAAAACATTTTTCTAATATATGTCACATAGAAACTAGTCAAATTCACTTTTTAATTATAATTTATTTTATTTAACAATACTTTTTATTCAACTAGCTAAGTGAGTTTACTAAATTTATTTGACATACTATAGTGCTAGTACTGAAAGACATCTATAATAGTGATGCATAACGCTTTGATTATTTATGAATAAAACTTATAATTCATCATTTTATTAATTTTCTGTAAAAATCATATTAAAATATTTCACCCCATTTTCATTTTAAAATAATTTTGTGAACAGAATTTTTTTCAAAGTTATTGTTTATTGTTTTTTTTATAGATTGCTCAAGCATCAGCTGTTGCAGATGAAGCTATTGTAACATTGAAACAGTTCATGCATTTACCATGGATGAAGCGGAAAAAGAGTATGCATCTTTCTGTACAGTATCTATACTTCAATAATATTAAGTATAGCATCTAATTTAATTATTTAAGTTGACAATTATGATTTTCTTAGGCTTTATTCTAACCAAGTCGATGAAGTTAGAAAATTAAACAGCACATTAGGAGTAGGCATTGGTCTATTTCAAGGACTTACTAATTTAGCTATAAATGGTTTGATATTTTCTTTTTGTTTACGCTGAAATTTTTTTAAATGTTTCGTTTTTGAAGTTTTTTGAAAAAATTTTATGGTACTTTTAATGAGAATTCGCTACTTTTTTTTTTCAAATTTGTTAAAAGAAATATTGCAAATGCCTTGTTTATTTCATAATTTCAACTTGGAATTTGCAGAATAGGAAAAGTTTTGGTTAATTACTCAGTTTTATGCAATTTAGAATAAATTTTATTAAGTTTCATCTTATTATTTGTGTATATATTTTTCTTTTTTTTTGTGATCAAGCTTGTTAAAATGCAATTGTTCTGCAAATGTTGTACTTATTTTTAATTCTAACTCAGTGTACAAAATATGAATAATAACAAAGGGCACCTTTCAGAATATTTATACTATATTTCATAATATGATTATTTATTTATTGATGTCTCAAAATGATATAATATTCTGTAGTTATATTATATATTTGCAACTTATAGTTTCAAAAATAGGAAATATTTTTGGTTGGTTTAAAGCAATGTTGATAATTTCCAGATTATTCTTTTGTAAAAACGTGGAAAACAAACTATTTTATCTCTTTTTTATTTTGTCAAAAATACTAAATCTGACTCTGTTATTAATAACTCAATTTCTTAAAATCAACAATTTCTCTTGATGACCTTGACATTTTCAAGCTTAGCAAAAAATATATTATTGTGTTTTCTTAATTAAGTTAAGCAGCAAACATTCACAATATTTTTAACATACTTGAAAATTTTATGCCAGTATTTAAACATAGTTTCAAATGTGTAATCAATAAATAGTTTTGCTTTCCTTGAGTATCCATGTATAATGTCACTAAAATTAATTTTTAAAAAACGAAAGAAAATTATTACTTTTATGTTCAATCAAATTAGTAATACAGACACTGTATTGTTTTTTCTCTTCTCTTCTAAAAAGAAGTAAATTAAAATCGAAATAAACATTCTAATAATGATCTGAATTGAAGTGATGCTAATGTTTTAAGAAAAATTATTAAAAATAACACTTTTATTTAAATTTAATTTAATGCTTAATTTTGTTGCTTTTGAAAATTGGGGAGTTTTTTCCTTTTATTCAGTGGAAAAGTAGAGAATATGGTTAGAAAATTTTGTATGATTTTATTCTAGCAGTTAAAGTTTTAATGTTATAAATCTAATTTTCTTATAGATTTAACTAAAGTTTAACTTTTTCGAACTCAATTAGCTGACAATGTCTTAAAAAAGGGAAAGGAAATTTTAATGCACCAACTTATTTGATATTTTCAGAGGGGATACTATTTTTAAAAACTAAAAATATTAAAAATAACATCAATATATTGTGTTAATTGTCATATTATATGTACAAATTAAAATGTGTCATATTTATTCTGTTAAAAATCTAAGTTTCAAAATATTTCATTTTAATTTGCTTTAATGCTTACTTTTCTTATTTACTTTTTGGGCAAAATCAGAATGGTGTTGATAAACTAATGTGTTTGTGCATTACATAATTCAATTACTAATTTTCAAGTGGCATTTATAAGTTTAGAGTAACTTAAAATTTTTATCTTTGCATAACATATAATTTTACATCCCCAAAAATTTTTTTCTGGTTCTTAAAATCTTCTATAAATATGAAAAATAAAATAGATCTCATGATTATATCTAAATTTCCCACATTAATGAATATAGTGCAAATGAAATACTGCATACACATAAAAGTTCTGACAAAATACTGCAATGAAATACTGCATACTTTTTAATAATGCAATACATGCAATGAAATACTTTTCTTAGTTTGCTTGTTCAATTGAAATTTCATTATAGTTTCAAGTGGCTGATAAACTAAAAAGCAGATATTTTGTCAGCAGAAAATCACACATTACTTTATTCAGATTAATTTTGGTTTATATAAAGAACTTGAAAGCTTAAGCAAGTACGGAAAAAAATATTCACAATTGGAACTAGGGGATTCTATTATTATTTAAAATACATATTATTTTATATAAAGTTGTGGCCTTTATAAATTATTTTATAGTATAAATGAATATTACTTTTTTTATAAATTGATAACCGAAATCTATAAGTAGTGATTAAAATACTTTGATTTTCTTTGAATTTTTATTCATTAGGTATTGGGTTGGGTGTTTTGTACGTGGGAGGATTTTTGATATGCTCTGCTGAAATGACTCCTGGAAGCATGATGGCCTTTCTTGTTGCTACACAAACTACACAAAAGTATAATCATGTTTTGATTCGAGATATTACATAATAAAATTGCTATTGTCTTGTGTAAATTATATTAAAATCTCAATTATCTGATATTTTCAGAAATCATTCTTCTCTAAATGAAACTAATTTAAAAACTTTTTTGTCGAAAAAACCCAAAATTAAAAAAAGAAAGACATTTATTTTGTACTTACCATGCATTTATAATAGTTGAATTGAACTTTAAAAAAAAAAAAAAAAAAAATCCAGGTTCAGCAAAATATTTTATAATAGTTGCATTTATAATAGTTTAATTGAACTTTTTTTTTTTTTTTTTTTTAAATCCAGGTTCAGCAAAATATTTTACTTAATTTGATACATTATTTATAATTTGTTTAGGAATTCTGAGTTTAATTTTTATATGTCTTTTTTATTATGACTATCATTCTGTGCTTCTATAACCATATTTTAAAAATACACTAAGAATAAGAATAGGTTGGTCATTAATATGCACGCTGCTTCAGTAATCAGATCAGTAATTTTAGGAAGGATTTGACATGAAAATTTAGTAGAAATCTTTTGATTTTCATAGTAACTAAGTTAGGAGAATTCTTTTAAGATCCTTGTAAGTCGTGTAAAATGTGTAATAAATTTTTCTCCAATAGCAGGTTGATTCATATTTATTGCAACTAACCTAATCAAATGGAAAACTAGCTTAAAAAATAATACCAGATACAGGACCCTCACTGAGCATTCTTCACCTCGCTAAATGCAATAAAATTGTAAATTCGGCAAAATAAATTGTGTTTTGGTAAAAGTATTGGCGAACGATTTTTTCTACCTATATATATATATATATTCTCCTTGATCTCGAAAATTGCATCAAAATGAATTTTTCTAAACAAATCTTGTATTTTTTATTTGATTACAGTTATTTTCCTTAAATATGTTGCATAACTAATAATTAGAGCTATATTGAGTCCAGATAATGTAAGCAGCAAAAGAGATTCTATAAGCATCAGAAAGAAAAAAATAAAGTAAAATGTACAATACAGATTAATATGTTCGTTAGCCGGATCAGGCGGTATCGCATGATGTCAATTTTGCAGATTAAATTATAGCTAGATGCATATTATCATCCAACTATTTTTTCAGAAAATATTTGTTCTCAAGACAATATCATACTGCTTAAGCTTTAAGTAAACTTATTGTAAAATTTAAAACGCTTACTAAAATAAGAAAATGTAACTTTGATTTTATCTTTTAAGATTACCACTTTTCAATAATCGATATATAGTATAACCATCTGCACACAGTTGTCAATAAACGTATTTAACCTCCTCCCAAATTCTGTTAAAAAGTTTGCAAATAGTAAAAAAACCTACAAAACAGAACTGAACAATTAAATTATTCAAATAACTTATCTTCTACCATGATCCTTTTTTTTTTCTAAATGATTACAATCATGACAGTAAAAAAAAGTGACACAGCAATTGTATTTATTTATTATTTTTTTTTTAAATAAAAGACTTAAAGAATGAAACGTTTTATTTGAAAAGAAATATATTAATTTAAAAGATAGTCAGAATAGATAAAAACATCATGTGCTGCTTCAGGTTTATCTTTAAATTACTGCTCTAGTCTAAGAAGCTATCAAAAATTTACCCAACCTATTCTTATTTTTTTCCCCCAAAGACTATAAAACATCTCCATTTTGGATCATATCCCCAATTCATTGCTCATTTACTCCTCCTCAACTGTAAAATGACTTTTCAATTGAATTTGCATTTGTAAAAAAGTTCAATTAATAGTAAATTTGTATTTTAACTTAGTTTTCCATGGAAAAAAAATTATCATAAAACATTGTTAAGGTTTGCTTTTGGCTAAGACTTTTGATATTCGGATAATTTACTGGCTAGTAATTTGAAATTTTTAGTGCAGGCCTTAGAGATAGTATTATTTGCTTAGCAATAATAGGGTAAAACATAAATGTTAGGATATTTAGTATTAATTTCATTAGTATGTATTAATTAAACTATCAAAGTACTTCGATAAGTAAGTAAGTACTTTTAAGTACTTCGATAAAACATCAAATTTCTTTTATTTGCTGTTAAGTTGGATAATTGATATTTAAAATTGAATTTATGATATTTAGATTGGATCTTAAATTATTACTGACTATTACGTTATGAAGTTATACTATAGTAAGACTTGCTTCTGATACACAATTGGTTTGCCGGTTGTGACTGTCTTGCAGAATAAGAAAAGTTTATCTTCTACAGTCACTGTTCATCAATGATGTTGATATTTGCATCTTTTTTTAAATGCCTCAACCAATGCTTGGTATGGTTTGTGCCATTTTCCGACAGCTTTGATCACATTCACTGTCTTAACAGTTATTTTATTCCACGTGTAATATGAATTGAACAGACACCAGTGCTTCTGATTCTTTTTAGAGTATGAACGACAAATTTTTTTGATTCATGCTCTCTTTTTTTGTCTCTTGAAAATTTCAAAGGTCTGTACTTTTTCATATAAAGATTTTGAATATGTTTTCAAACAGCATCCATTTCGATTGTCAAATGTAGATTGCATGTAGTCACAAGAAAATTCATACTTTATGTGAACTTCATGTAAAGAATTGGTGAGTATGAAGCAATGCACAAAATTAGGGACATCTACTCTCCTTATTCTTATAAAGTCAATTCTTCAATTTCGGCAATCAGACACACTCATTATTAAGATTAACTTCGTACATAAAATCGTCCTATGGCAATAAGAAACTAAAAACATCTAGATAATGGCTTCAAAATGATGTATATACTTAAGGGCATTGTATTAACAAAAAATGATTGAATTGATATGAATTCTTTTATGTTTATTAAAACAATGCGTTTTTGAATAAAATAACTGTGCAAGATAGTTGCAGTTATTTTTTAATTAAGTTTGCGTTTAGATTACTTCTAATTGATTGCAAAAAAAAAATAAAAAATTAAAGTTAGTATCTATCAGCTTATATATCTTATTTATGATTTAATATGATACTGAAAATCTATCTCTTTGTCTGATACATGATTAGTTTTTTCATTATTAAAATTTTAATAAGAAGTTTATTTTTCTGTTTGAAAAGAATTAACTTAATTCTAAGAATCCTAATTTAGAAATTTTTTTTTTTTCGGATTCAATTTTCTCATGAAAATTTCAATTTTATGTGAAAGTCATGAAAAAGTGTTTAAATATTTTTTGTTGCTAATTTATTTGTTTATGAATATCGTTTTTAGTTACAGATGTTTTTATTTTTTATTACAGATCCCTTACTCATCTGTCCTTATTATTTGGGCAGTTCATTCGTGGTTTAGCTGCAGGTGCAAGAATTTTTCAAGTGACCAAGTTTTTTCTGACATTTATTTAGGTGTGAAAGTATTCAGAAAGTAATACTATTTTTATTTTAAAGTACACTAAATACTATTTTTATAAGTACATGAATTTATATCCAGAGTAACTTTTGAAAGGAGAAAAAATAATTAATACTGAGCTTTTTGGAGAAGTACAATTTTGTGATGTTACTTTTAGATATACATCAAGACCCAATCATGTTCTTTTAAAATTAAACTGTTTTATTTCAAGCTCTTTGAAATATGAATATGTATTGTAATATTGTTATTTATGGTGGTTTTTTAAATATATCATTCTTGCTATTTAATATTGAACTCTTTAAAATTAATGTATTGTAGATCATACTAAATTCTCCTCTTTTTTTTTTTTTTTTTCAAAATTGATATTTGGTTTCTAGGTATTTATTGTTTTGTGGACAATTATAAATTTAAAGCAGACAATTAAAAAAATATTCCTGGTTGTTACAACTCATTGTAACATATATTGCAATGCTTCAGTATTTATGTGAAAGCAAAATTGAAGCGTTGTAATATATGTTACAATGAGTTGTAACATCTCTCCTTCTTTTAAAGAAAAAAATGTTCCCAGTGATTAATGCTAAATCAAATTTTTTTTCTTGAATATACAAATTTAAATACAAACATAAATAACACATAAAATATCACATTGTAATTTATTTCTGTCTCCCTTAAAATTATTTCACTCTTTCTCTTTACAATATAAATACAAGCAATTTTCTACTAACATAGAGCAAAAAAAATATGTTTTGTATGACCACACTTTATTTTAATAACATACACTTACATGTGTGATTTTCATGCTCTAAGAGTCCAATGACACTCAGCTATATACTAGTAGTTTGTTTACATCAATTCTTTCCCTTAATTGAAGGCAAAATGTTTAAACTCATTGTAACATATATTATAACGCTTCAATTTTGTTTTTACATACATACTGAACTTTTGGCCATGCAGATAATATGAGTTTCCATCCTCTATTTGGTTTTCACATACGCTCTGAACTTTTGGCTATGCATGTAGAATGAGTTTCCATGAAAACAGGATGAGTCTACCCACCCATTTGGAAGAAAGACACTATGCTTAAGTATTGTTCCAAATTAGTGGGTAGACTCATTCTCACTTCATGGAGACTCATTCTACGTGTATAGCCAAAAGTTCAGTGCTTGTGTGAAAACAAATTGAAGCGTTGTAATATGCGTTACAATGAGTTGTAAATTTGATGTGTTTCTTTCAAAACTGAGAATATTTGTTTTTTTTTTTTTGTTTTTTTTAGAATTTAAGATTAAAACGAAACTGGTTTGTAAAATTCCATGATATTTCTTTGATAAATTTAAGTAAAGAAATTGATTTGCTATCATTTTTGTAAATAAATACAGTGATGCAAGTGCTGCGCCAATTGTGGAAACCTGCGCCTACATGCTCCAAATTGAAGTATTTGGCTTAAATTGCGCCAATCTGCGCCAAAAAGGATATTTTCCCATTGGTATCGCCAAGTCACAATTTTGCAGCAACCAAGCTACTGCCATGTGGGAGGTTGCTCTGGATTCAGTGGGAAGGATTCTTGCACTCTCATGTGCAACTCTGCTTCATTTTGCAAGATATTCTTAATTTCAGGCTTCATTTTCTTCCTCAGAAAAGGAACCGAAACTTTTCTCGAATTTTCGGGGACCAACTAAATATTGCTAAATTTTAATAGCAAAAGATTTTATTTCTCTTGTTAATTTCATCGTTATTGAAGTGCCATCGTCTCGTCAACAGCAAGCTAATGGCCTTTTTGCGCTATTCCATCTATAGATTAGTACCATGATCTTTGAATTAACTTGGGGACCATTCACTAAGTACATATTTTTATGTTAATCCTGAGAGCAGTCACAAAGCTTCATAACCTCAAAATTTCCATATCCCTTTTATTCATTTAATTTAATAAAGATAAGAATTAATTAAGTTTCTTAAACGTAAATTTTTATCTGAGGGACCATCCACTAATTGCATATTGTATTTCAAACATTTATTTTACTTTATTATATTTTTTTACTAATATTTTTTTTTACTTACTGCATTTTATTATTGTATTATTACTTTCAAAATTCTTAGTGCTTTTAATTTGTTTTAAGAAAAAAACTTACTTATATTTAGAGGCAAGATTTAAAATAAGTATGAACAGAGGGGCTTTCAATATTTTAAATGCAGCAAAAAATCTTATGTTTTTCAGATTTGTCATTCAAAAATACTTTAATTCATCTCTTAATGATTTGATTTAAAACAATTGATATAAAAATTTGTAATTATCACAGATTTGTTAAATATTATGAGTGTAGGGTCAATATAATAATTTACTTCTGACAAAAAATTTTTAGCTTCAATACTCATTGTATTTGCATTTAAAAATTATTTAATTTTTTTTAATCATTTCATTAAAGAAATACTGTACTAGGTAACCAATTTTAATAAAAATTTATTAGGGGCCATTCAATAATTTACATTTGTAATATAAATTTATTAAAGTTTTCTTAATTTGATTAATTCTTTACATATTTTTATAAATTCGGTATGATCAATATTAATCTTGTTAATGTTTTGTTGAATATATTATTACAAATAACATTTATTTAAATTTTAAGAAAAATACTTTTGATAACCTTAAATAATAGTTAAATTAATTAGAGTTTTGAATTACCTTTTACTGAATTAAATAAAATAATTATTAATTTAAAATAAAGTATGAGCCACTCAATATTGAGTTTATTTAAATTGCTTTTGCCAAAAGCTCTTTTTTTAAGAAATATTTCGGCTATATTAAATAAATTCTTAGATCTTTTCCAAACTGAGACACCATTGATTCACTTGCTGTTTGATGAAATGGTGTCTCTAGTTAAAGCATTGATAAGGCGTTTTTTAAAGAGTTCTGCTTTTCTTAGTTTGTCAGAAAAGGACTAAAATCATTAGATGTAGAAAACACAAAAATTTGGCAAAATTCAAATTTAATAGATGTTGGACTAGATACCACAAAGGCCAGGTCTTTTTACTTGGCATGTGCAAAAAAGTTATTAAAAGAATTGCCTCTTGAAAATAGGTTACTGCACCATCTTAAAGTGTTGCATCCTATAATGAGAATGGAAGACACTTCTATTAAGTCAATAAGATATCTGGCAACAGTAATCCCATCCATTATAAAACCTGAAGAGGCATCTTTGTTACTAGATGAATGGACGAGGTTACGTGGCGTGGAGAACCAGAAAGTTATTCTTCTGACTCAAATGAATATGCACCAATTGATGTGTTTTGGAAAAACTATTTTGTGAAGAAAGATAATTTGGGAAATATCAAATATCCTCTTTTAACAAAGCTTTTTAAAGCTCTTTTGTGCATACCACATGGGAATGCTGATGTTGAAAGAGGTTTTAGTGTGAACAAAAAGCTACTTGACAATAGGGCAAGTTTAAATTCCCATAGTGCTAATGGTTTGAGACAAGTTGTGTCACATATCAACAAAATAGGGGTTTAAATAACTTTAAAGTTGACAATGATATGATTAAAGTGACTCCTGCAGCATTTAAAAATTATTCTGCTCGATTAGAGGTTGAGAAAAAAGAAAGCGCAAAGAATGTGAAAACACTGAAGCTGAGGAAAGCAGATTGAAAGCTGCTCAAATTGATTTTTTTTAAAAAAATTGAAGGCTTCTCAGGATCTCTTAGCCACAGATGAAAAAAATATTAAAGGTGGGTAAAATAATAGACATGTCGGCAATAGAATTGCCGATCTGCCAATGACTAGTGGTTTTAACTTGTCAGTTCAACTTGTCAGCATTGGCTGTAAGTAAAACCGTTACTCTCATTTTGCTTTTCTTTCCTCCAAAGCATCTTTCGTTTTTCTAGCAAAGCGTCTTGTCTGGTTGTAAATCATCAAACAGTCCAGTTTCGTCTGCATTGTAGATGTCTGATGGTGAATATCCTTCAATCAACTTTTGCAGCTTTTCTTTCCATTCCCTTACAACATTTTCATCCACATCTGCCTTTTCACCGCATATCTTCTTCTGACATAAATTATGTCGGTTCTTAAATTGGTCAATCCAACCATTAGATGCAGTAAAGTTTTAATTGGCTTTTGTGGGCTTTTCTTTTGTTTGAGACGAATATGCACTTTTTCTATTTTATTCCTCCCAGGAAAGATTTCTTTTCTTTAGAATCTGCCAATTACAAAAAAAATTCAATATTTTTCTGATCAAAATTAATGAAAAATATTTTTTCCGGATGCTGAAATTATTCGTTAATTCGGGGTTTTTGACTCTGTTTTTGTTGGGGCTGAAAAAAAATTCGTTAAATAGGGGCTCATTAAATCGGGGTCCGACTGTACTTTTACCCATGGTTTGAATACATTGAAAAAAAAATTTAATTAGCTTCAAAAAGGCACTTCTTTTGTGAGATTATGCACTTTAATTAATATTTAAGTGAGTTATAAAATTGTAAAACATAAATCCAGCTTTTTTAAAAAAAAATTTAAATGAAAATAACTCTATTTTAGACTTGAAAGATAAACTCTGCTAAAAGCACTAAATAACCTACATTTTATTGTTCAGTATTTTTACAGGAATTGAAAGTAACTTCTGCTACAAAATAAATTATTTGTATTCTTTTAGTATTCTGCTACAAGATTTATTTTCATCTTGAATGATAGGAAATCTGTGTGACTTATTGAATTTTGAAGCTTAATGACTCGTATTGTATTTTTATGAATAGGGCCACATAAATTATGCAGAAATATTTTTGAAATTATGCCTCAAAGATGCAGTAATTTTTAAAAATGTTACAGACAGATTGTAAAAGATCTAAAAAACCAAAACAGACAAAAAATCTCAATTTGAAATTATACTTTTTTTTTCCTACTTGTTTTAATTACAATATTTTTATTACTGTTAAGATTTTATCTTAGTTATCTTACATCCATATTCAACTTAAAATAATGATTTTTAAAGGAAAGAAAAGTTAATCCAGAAACTGAACATTCTTTCAAAATTTTTGCCGTTTCAGAAAAATTTTGGTCATGGCAAGATACGGCTCTTTTAAAGCTCTCACTTGCTTGATTTTCAGAGCACTTTCTTTTCTTGTAAGTTTTAAAATCTTTCTAATGCTACCTTTAAGAGTTGTGGTGGCTCAGGGGTTAGAGCGTTTGCCTACCAGTAAGGTAAATCAGGTTCTAATGCCAGCAACGACTGGTTGATATTCACTCTGCTCCCCGCTCAAACAGACCTGACATAACATATCCTCAGTGGTTATAAAATAAATAATACACTGGTTATAAAATAAAATACTACCTTCAGATTTAGTCAAGCTTAGAGCTTTCTTTTGCGTATTCTTTGCATGTAGCGTATTTGAATTTTATGCATATATCACTCATTTTTGAAGTATTTTTTAATACACTGTTGTCATTAATATTTAAGTTAGTCATTTGTTTTGAATCAAAATCGCAAGTAGTTTTCCCAAAGTTAAATGCTGGTTGACTAAATCTGGATCTGCAAAAAGTAATATTATTAAGGATAAGTTTCTAAAAGGGTTCTTAAAATTGTAAAAGAAAACAAAGTTTTATGGAAAACTTCGTCAAATTGAGTTAATTTGGTAATTGAAAATTTTTTCCAGAAAAATGAAATTATGTGGTTATTCGACAATTGTGAATTAGGAAGTTTTCTACATTTTTGCATAATTTATAGAGTCCTTTTTATAAATATATTATTGCTAGATTACTGATTCTTTCTTTTGTAAGTTTTGTGAATTGTTATTGTGTTAAATAGTCTATTTCATATTTGTTGTTACTATTCCTTCACATAAAAAATTATTCTGAACTATTTGGCTAAAATAAAATATTATAGAATTAGTGTCAGAATATCTTACAGATAGTCAATAACCTTTCTTCTTACAGTGTTTCTTTACAATTATTGAAAGTGACTTCCGTCTTGAAAGTTGCCTTCACTTTTAGTAAAAGGAAAGATTGGTGGCTTGTCCAATTTTACATCTTGACAATTCATATTATAATTTATACGTAATATGCATAAATATGTTATTGCTAGTTTATTAGTTTTTTCATTTGAAAGCAGATACTTCATTCAAAGTTGCTATTGTCTTAAATAGTCATGAAAAGTTTGTTAAGTTACTACTCTATCAATTAAAGATTTCCTTTAGTTTACTTGACTTCTTTAAAAAATATGACTGAGGATGAGGTATTCAAAATTCCAGGCAGTGTAAATTGGTTAAAAAATAGTTATTTTCTGACATTTAAACTTCAGTTTTCATTGGTTATTTATTTTTACTATAAAATTTTTTTTCAATGTTTTATATGTTTATTTCTAATGCAACTTTAATAATTTGCGTTTAAATTTTGTACTGATTTAAAATATTTCTTTTTGTATTGTAATTATTGTATATTTTCTCAATTGTGATGTTTTATTTTAGGAGCCAGTTTTATTTGCTACTTCAATTATGTAAAATATTATGTATGAAGAACCTGATGCAACAAATGATGAGGTAAATAATCATACTTATGTAGATAATTAAAGATGAATCGATAATTTGAAAAATTTAACATATCAAGATTTTTACTCTCTCTATTAATAAATTTTTAAATTGCATGCGATTGTTTATGTTTATTAATATTTACTTTTATTATTTTAATTTCTAATTAAAATAATATAAATTAAAGTTGCTAAAACATTTGAATTTTGTTTTTACTTTTATCTCAAAAGAAAATTTAATGTTCATTTTTTTAAATTACGTTTTGGTTTTAATGGTTTTGTGTTTGGTTTTTGGTTATTTTGAATAAAATAATATGGGATTTAAATTTTTTGAAAATGTTACGTTTTTTAAAGTTATAATATTTAAGTTGATTATAGTACTGAAATATTTATCTGCTGCTACTTTTCTAGTAACAATGCTAATTTACTTTATTAAAATAAAATTCTTATATAATTTTTGGGGACAATTTAAAAGGTATTAAAAATTATTTAAAAAAGTTTAAATGAATCTTAGGCTGAATCTCATTGAGATGCCATTATAGGCATTACATACTTCCTAGCATTTAAAATTTCTTCAATTTCATATTTTTTAATCCCTGTTAAATTAAATTAAACTAATTTATTTTTTCTCACATTTTAAAAAAAGGAACAAATTTTTCATTCTTCTCTTAACAATTAGTGTAACTGCTAACTTTTTAATTCAATGCAAATAATTATAAGAAAACTCATTAATTCAGTGTCATAACTAATTGACTATCAAAATATATTTACAATTTTTTTATGCTACTCTTTTCCTCTAACCACAAACATGTGTCAGCTACTGGGTTATGTTAAATTCGATGTTATTATACTAACTGCCATAATTAATGTTATATTTTAATAGTATAATTAGTGTGTTAAATGTTTTTTTTTTTTTTAAAGTTTTGCTAGGATTAACGTTTAATATCTTAGATATTACCATTTCCATCTGAAACTTGATACTTGATGGTAGAACTAAATTGGTAAAATTTAAATTTTGTAAAACTTTGTTGCATCATTGTTCAAAGCCATAGTAATTTTTTATGCTTGAATAACTGGTTATTTATTGCAAAATGTATAGGGGAAGGGGTTGTACCTTTGGACAATTTGAAAACATATATTGTTATTCTTACTCAGGTTAAGATTATAGTTGAAATGTAAGCACTGTCTTATTGTTTACCATTTAAGGAATCCACAACCACTTTAAAAATAAGTATAAAGGAGCGATAAATTATTTTTTACACACTTGCAAAGTGTCCCAAGGTACAACACCATATTGGACCTTGGGATGCAGGATGTACCTTGGTATTAAAAGAAAAGTAAACAAAATATAGCAAATAAATCGTATTTAATAAATGAATGTAAAATACAAAACATTTTAAAGAAAAAATAATAAGATTTCTTTATTTGTGCATGTCATATCATAGCCACCGAGAGTCAAGGCCTCTCAGTAGATTTGTGACGTAATCCTCGGAAGTGTTAGTGAATCATGACATAACGCTGTTTGAGGAGGAAACTATAATAAATAGTTCAAAGTTTTGAGGGATATTTTTCCTTTAGCTAATTTAATAGCACTTAAATATTTTTAAGGGGTGAATTTTTTGCTTTTTTATTAGAATAAATCAATGTTATTTATCACGTTATTACTCAATAAAATGAACATGTAGGACTACTTGATGCTTTTCATGCAGCAATATTATTTGTATTTCATAAGCGAAAATGATTTAATAAGAATTGTTTTCTTTAAATTTTAAATCTTGGTTCATCATAACTATTTTTAATATCAAAAGAATACACCTTGTGGATAATTTATTATTTTTAAATATGTAATAATCATATGTTTGAAAATAAGAAATGATACATTCTAATAAGGAAACAAATACGAGACAAATAAAAATATGTTTTATCATGGCAGAAAAGAGACAAATAAATTATAATTTTATTGGCACATTCAGAAAAGTTTTATTTTAAAATAAGTTCTAAAGAATTCATAATCGTATGATATACATTTAAATTCTAATGAAAATAATCTAAACACAAACACTGTAATTATTTACAAATAAACAATACATATAATATTAAAATGGGACAAAATAATTTAGCTAAGTAATAATTATAAAGTAATACTAATGAATAAATTATAAGTAATTTATTCCTTATAGTATTTCAATCCTTAAAATTGTAAAACTTTAAAATAGTATTTATTATTTTTTCAAATAAATATACCTTTTTTTTATTTCTCGTTGATTATTTTAAAAAAGCAAAGTATTTTCAAATCTTAAGTTTTTCTAACATATAAATTTATTGATGACAATCTTTCTTATAAGATTTGTTAAAAAATATCCCAAAATAGAGATTATTTTTGGAACAGAAATAGTTCAATAATTAAAAATAGAAAAAATATAAAAGCATTTATTAAAATCATTTTTCCTGTTACTTGATGGGATACATCTTATTAATTATATATTACATAAAAGATACATTTGAATGAATATGCATACATATGTATAAACTTATATATTATTGTTTTAAAGCTTGTTTACATAAACTCTTCCAGACTTATGAGATAAACATAAAAATAGAAATAAAATGAGAATAGTTCATTTAATCTGGAGCAAACTCATAATTTATTCAAATGAAAATGAACAAGAGTTTCATTAATATTCATTTAAAATTATAACGTACAAAAATTAAAATGGCTAACAAGGAATTAAATTCCTGTTTTATTAATATGATTTAATGCATCAGGGTTTTTTTTTTTTTCTGCATCCAAGTCAGAATGTTTATGAAATTTTACTCATCCTAAGCTATCGCTAAGTATAAGTAAGTGCCAATCAACATTGTTTTAAATTTTTCTTTCTTTTAAAAATATAACTAAAGTGTGTTTTACAAGTTTTTTAAATAATAAAAATTTTAACTTTTAAATGATCTGATATTTGTTTATATATATATATATATATTTAAACAAGACAATTGATGTTTAAATTTGATTTATTTCTCGTCTAAAAGCTTTGCAAAAGTACGAATGCTTTGCTAGTTTTATATTCTAATATTTGCTACGCTAACAATACCCAAAACATTGTAATTCTTAAATACAACTTATTTCATTATGCAATTGAAAAGCTAATTATAAACTCTGCAAGAACGTTATATTAAAATATAAAAGATAAATAACACTTACTCGACTATTAACAGTTATTATTTGATAACTGTCTCTTTCTCCATTAATCCATTTACGTTTCATTTCTTCACTTTTCGGAAACTTAAAAACTGATACTTTAGGGCTGTATTAGAAGTTTCCTTTACATTTTGGAACTACACATGCATATGGCACTGTTAAAAGTTGTAAAATAATGCTGTATATATTTTTGATTGTGGTTTGTAGCAACATGTCCGATGGGCAAACGGGACTGTTGTTCAATGAATGACAAATATTTTAAATTGGCGGCTAATCGCTTATCAGCTATAAACCACTGTTTGTGACATCATTAAAAAACCTTTGTGATCTCAACAGTTCTTTTAGTGGCTAAGGGAAAACTATGTCAAGTTAGTCGCCAGTTGATGGCCCGGCTATGCTGTTCGTTCCAAGATACAACGCTCTCCACTAAATTTTGAAAAATTATTATTATTATTTTATGTTATTTAATAACGGCAGGCACTGAACTTTCGTTCTTCGCCTCGTAAGATGCCAAAAGTGTTGCTCATTTATCGTTACCCAGTGGGCACCTGTGAACCAAAGTCATGGAGGCAAGCAACATTACCCACGCCTCACTGCCACAAATACCCGTTCATAGGGTGGGCCACATTCACACATCAGAAGACAACACAGAGAGAGAAACATTCATGCCCAGAGCGGGATTTGAACCAGCAGCCATTGGCTTCGCAGTCAGACACGCTAACCACTCGGCCACCTAGCCGGCAATTTTTAAAACTGAAAGCATATTAATAGAACAGATCTTCAGTTTCTCTTGATACCCTTTAAATTTTTAATCAAAGGGTTCTGAAATAGCTGATGAGCTCTTCAAACATTTTCCATTTGTTTTGATACCTCAAATTTCTTCTATGAAAATATTCATTTAGTTCTAACTCTCTTGTCTAATATTCAAAGAAACTTAATTTGTTAAAGACTTGAATTTTGCTTATGTAAAATAATGTATATAAATGTTTTGTATCAATCATTCAATTTTTTTAGTGCTTTAGATGTAGAGTCAAAAAAGTTGTTCAAGAAGCTCTAGATTATGCTGTAATCTAGATTATGATAGTAAAGATTGGGGTTTAGATAGATTGGGGTTTTCAATGTACTTCACTTGAAATTAAGTTTTCCTTTCTTAATTACATGTGTTTCTTTTATTTTTAAAAATATTTTAGAATAAGAGTGTTAATAACTAACCATGTTAGAATGCATGTTTTTTTGTAATACAACTTACAATTTGTAACAAAATTAGGATGTTTTAGAAAGAGTCTTTTTTTTTTCTAATAATAATAAAATAAAAAAATATTTAAAAGAATATAATTAGATTGACCCCTTCACTAAAAATAAAAATAGAACTTTTAGAGAAATGATGATGGTGACTCAACACATCAATTTTTATTTCATTTTAATGTAACTATACTTCTTTTCAGAAATAATAAGTGCTTCCATTAATCTAACAAAATGTTTAACTTTTGGATAATTTAATTATAGTTTCTTTTTAATTCTGAAAATTTCTGTTAATATCCTTAGATAATAATGTTTCAGAATTTTGTCATTTTCAAGGTTCCTGTGAATAATTTCATTTCAATTCAAATTTTTAATTCAAAAATTATTAAGATTCTATATATATATATATATATTCATCATTGTAAAATATTTTATAAAAAGGATAATTATGCTACTAAATATGATGGCTCAACATTAATTACCTTCATAATTTTGTTTCAAAAATCTTAAATTTATCTTAAAAATTTAAATTCATCTTAAAAATTTAAATTATCTGAAAAAAAAAACATTACCTCTTGTGTATATTAGACAACTAATATAACTACATATCTTTGAAAGCAGTTTTTCAAAATTATTTTAAATTCAATACTTAGATATTTTAAGAAACTTCAAGAAGTGAGATAAATTTTAACCCCACATGAATAAATGTGTGTATTATTCTTCTTAGTTATCTTTCTTAGTTAGTTCTGTTATTTTAGTTTTTTCCAAAAATATAATTTCTATTAAAAAGAAGAAAAAAAATTTTTTTCAGAAATTATATTTTAAACCATTTTTAGTTTCTTACAAATGAATATATATATATATATATATTTGTTTCGATAAGCTAGTTCAGATAAAAGTTTTCTTTGAAAATAATAATTTCTTAGATTTTAAAAAATTTATTATCTATTTATGTTAATTTATTTTGTTCATTTCTGTAGATTGGAAATCATAGTAGTTTGTCAAAAAAGAAAGGTCTTTATTGGAATTTAGTGAAGCAACAATCTAAAGAAGAAGTGTGATTTAAATAAAGTTTTGTGTGTAGTCAATAATTTATGTCATCATATTTATTAAATTTTTATTAATTGCTTAATATATATTAGTTTTCCTAAAAATTGACACTTTAAAGTATCTTTGGAAGAAGCTCTTATGTGATATAAAAAGTTTGCAGAATTGTTTTAGAAAATTGGATCTTTTTAAAAAAAAAAATTTGTAAATAAATAAAACTACTTTTTATTAAGCTAATAATTTTATTAGCACCTTAATCAGAGCTAAAGTTTTAAAATTTATGAATATTTTATTACATACCTTCCCTATAAGGTATTAAAAATTGTTTGCGTGCAATAATTATTTTTTTTTTAATTAGTCAAAGAACTAGTTAATTTCATAATCTCAGATGTTTATTTTTTAGAAGCTACTTTTGGTAGGAATTATTTTTCTAAATGTTAAATGCTAGTTGGAATGTTTAATGAGAACATCCCAATAGCATTAGCAGCAAAACTTAAATGAAATATTTTTGAAGCAAAAAATTTATTCATTTAAAACTTTTTTTGAAGTTTGCAGCTACAGGAGTGCATAATATATAAAAAATTTGCTTATTGCAGTTCATTGTGGGCCAGGGGGTGATGGGTGTTAAGGATCCACAATTTTGTGACCAACGGCCTGATTGTGTCAATATGGTCAGCATTGCGCCCTGGCAGCCTTTACTTCCCATACAAGCTGGTATCCATCAATGCTGGGGGAGGGGGCTTAAAACCGCCATTGGGGATTAAATTCCAGTTCTTAACATGGACAGTTCAGTGACTGAGCCATCAACATGTAAATAAGAACAGTAAACAAATGTGTCATTAATTGTCTCACATAATTTTTAAGTACTTTAATGAAGTGTAATAAATTGCTGACAATTCCAATTTGAAATCAATTGAAAGGCATTTTTTATGCAAAATACAATATTATATTTCCTTATCAACAATAATCTTTAGTGGATTTTGTTTCTAGTAAAATGTTCTCTGAAAATAAGTCACTAGCAGTCAAGAACTTATAATTAATTGTTAGATTTTTTTTCAAATGTTATTTTGATGAGCGAATTGTTTTTTCTCACAATAATTGTGAGCAAAAATTATGATTTGATTGTTTAAAATTTTATTATCGATTAAAAATTATTTATGCTGGATACAAAATTTTTTTGGACAGTAATGATTTATGTACTTTGGGATTATCCCGTCGACCTTTTTCACCAAACCCAATATTATCACCAAAAGGTAGCTTCTGTGCCTATAACCCCAAATTTTATCATATTTACTGATTAATCCTTGACTACCCTAGTTAGTTTTTTTTAGCGCGTTGAAATATACTGTTTGTTTTTTTTTTCTTCTTTTTTAACTCCGCTAAATTTTTTTAAAAAAAAGATAGAGGTTTTTACTTTGTTTTGATTCCTTTTAATACAATTTTTTATTCCATACTTTTCCACTTACATTTTTTGTTGTTATTTTATTATTATTATTTGATAAATTTAATGTGTTTGGAATGTTTATTTTGGAAATTGCTTTTTCCGTGTATATCGTTCAAAAATTCTATCGATTTTAAAATTTAAGTTATTTTGTTCTGGGGAAAAAACAACTCTTGATGCTAATGCTGAAAAAAATAAGGATTTTTTATGGTTTAGGGAAAACATCTGTCACAAACATTACGTTTGATGTTTACGTATCAGTTGATGGAAATGTTGAAACTTGTGGCGTAGTTGTTTCGAGAAAGGGTTGCAGGCAAAAGCAAAGTATTAACGATTACGACTGTGAAATGGAACAGCAGTCAGTTCCAAAAACTGCATAAGGCCTCAAAGGTTTTGAAACAATAAGGAACTTTTTGTATTCACATGAACTTACAGAAAGTGAACAGGAATCTACTTGAAATGTTGTAAGAATAATTGTTTGTGCTGAGAAGAATAGAGAGTGCTTGAACAGCTAAAAATTTCAAATTATTTAACTAACTAAATGAATGCTTTTATTCATTTTTCTATTGTATTGCAAATGTTTTTACAGTAAATACATAAATTTTTTAATGGAAATTTTTTTCTTATTGTAAATTTATTAATTTGTTTTCAAATTCATTACTTGAAATTTTATGTTGATGCCCCTTTGTTGTTTTCTCCTATTTTTTATTCACAATGTAGTAATCAAGATCAAGGGTCAACTATAATTACCATTAGAATGCACTCTTGATATCGAGTTTATAACTGCCAAAAAACATCGGTGAAAGTATTTTTTCATTTTGCTGGAAACACTTTTGATACTTCAATTTTGCTCTAGAGATTTAAATCACTCAGAAATATTTTTTTTATTTTCACGCATCTCTCCATTTTGAATTAACATGCCTTCTCACTTACAAGGGAAACTAGGGAAGTGTGACTCGCCAATTTTGATATAAACTAGCGGGATGTATGCCTTATGAGGAATAATTTTAGGGGGCAACATTCTTTTCGGCCCATAGAAGGTCCTATGAGAGATGAAAAATAATTCAATATATAGAAAAATCGGTAATTTATTACTTCAATCCAGACTATAAGTTATTGTAATTATCTCATACTCCAATAATTTCGTGGTACTTTCACGTAATGCATATTTATTGTCAAAATTGATTTCGAAAATTTTATATATCTGTAGTTTTTCAGAAAAACCTGTTAGGTTAATTTAAAAAAAAATTGGCATCAAATTTTTTTTAACTTTTTTTTTCAAAAATTTTTCCAATATAAAAACAAGTGAACAGTAATAAATTTCATTTATATGAGAGTCGAAATATAAAAAAACATTTTTGAAAAAATCAAAGTCTTAAAAAAAAAGTGCATTTTCCAGAAATCAATGTTTAATATATATACAAGATGCTTCTTTTTAAACACTATTTTTGCAATACTTGAAAAATATGTTTTGTTCCCTAGCTTATAATGAGACAGAAGTTATTAGATACTTATTTTTTAAGGTAGATCATTATAAGGTATTTTTAAGGTAATACATTATAAGAACTTGAATTTTTGATTAAAAATACTTTATAAATGTTTAATCAAAATAAAATTAATATTAAAACTATATTATAACAATATTTTAGAAGCTCTAACTTACTAAAATAATTTTTCATTATAATACATAGCTTTGAATGCAGCAACCATTTTGAAATAAATGCATAAATGAAATTTAAAGAATACTTCAGGGGTCTGTCTAGGTTTTTCTGAGAGGTACCTATTTTGTGAAAATTAAATATTATATTAAAAAATTAACACAAAAATATGATAAAAATACAAATTTATCTTTTCTTACAAGACTCAAAAATAAAATTTTAAGAAAAAGTATTTTGTGAAACTACAAGTTTTTCCTAAAGTTGAATTGTGAAGGTACCACTAAACGGTACTAAACTTGGCTTGGACAGACCCACGTTCTTTAACTATTCAAACAAATTTTCAATTAGCAAACCATAATTTTAATTTAAAATTTGGATTTTTTTTTCTTGATTTTGAAAATGACAAAATAAATGTAACAGATTGTGTTTATAAATGTATTCATTCATCAAACAAAAAAAATAAATATTTAATCTATATATTTTTATATTAAAATATTCATTTTTAATCTTACATCAAAATAGCTGAGTCAAAAAAAATTTTACAAAATATATGTACTCATTGGAATTTTTTTTCACAAAATTTCTTTATAGAAAATCTAATAATGTTGAAGATACGGTAAACATATTATGAGAAAAGAACATACGGTAAACATATTATGAGTTTTAGAAATATAAATTTTCCACCAATAAAATATAATGTAGATTTTAATTCCATGCTTTTTCAATCAAAACGTTGAGCTTTAATTAACATTATTTGCCTTTTTTTAAAAAAAAAATTCATGTTTTTTAATTTTTTCATGTTTATTAATTACTTTTTACAGCTATGCAAGTAAGTCTATATTAAGACTGCATAAAATGTTTACTTGAATCTGTACTTTCAATCTCAAGAATCTTAAGATTTTTAAAAATGTAATTTCAAATGTGTTGGAATTTAACACACATCAAAGTAACACATCAAAGAAAGAAAGTAATTTTGTAAACTAAAATTAATTAATGCAGCAATTTATTTAAAATAAATTTTAAAACTAAGAAAAGAAAATAATTAAAGTGTCAATAATTTAAAACACTTTTTCTTAACTTTTAAAGTCAATATATATATAAAAAAAAATCATTTGATTTAAATCATGATTTAAATCAACAAACCCTGCTTGTTAGACTGTTCACTTCCATTTAATTGTCATGACTTAGACACTAGGGGACACTAGTTGCCATAACTCTCATTATGTCTGAATGCATGCTATGTTCTACCTAACCAGCACAGTTATTTAATTTTGGGACTATTCATGAAATATTTTGAACTCATCTTGTAAACCATGTCAGTTTGGGTTTATTGAAAGCCTATTGAAATTTTAAATACTTTGATATTTTGTCAAAAAGGTTGCATCGTTTCTGTGATGTGATGGAATCTGGTTTATTTATGATCAAACTAATGTATGTGTGCTGTTGATTTTTTTTATATTTAAAGACCTGTTTTAAAACTAAAAATTTTTTGAAATATTTTATTTACTAATGTTTGAATATCATTACTAAAATTAAAGTATATAATTTTTGTAGAAGTAGTATTTTTTATATGCATTTCCTTTTTCATTACTTTAATTTTAAAAACTGAAAAGAATTAATCAGATTAATGCCGCCATATAAGCGGCGTGACACTTTTACTTATTGGGCCCAATACCGTTCATATGGTGGAAAAAAACATATTTTTTCATACTTATTGTTTATGTATTTAGTTATACAAAGTTATAGGTAAACAATGAATATTTTTTATTAAAATTTTCTGGTGAAATGTATATTTAGGCTTACAATTTAATGGTAAGGTTTAACTTACAAGATAATGACTTTAAAAAGCAATATTAATTAAGTATTCACCTACAAATCGTAGCAAGCATTCACATTGAATTCCATTTTTAAAATGTAATATGTTATTTATTATTTGTTGTTGTTTTAATCAATTAAAATATATTTCAAAGTTTTGATCAATCAGCAGTAATTCTATCACACATTTATTTAGTAAACATTAGGAAGCAAAACTATTTATAGAAAGAAATGCTATGAGCTAGTTATTTCAAGTGACTATTGTGAAGTTTATTGGCAGGCTTGTGTAAATATACCACATTTGAAATATTATTAGGCAAAACACTAGAAGAAATTAGAGGCCATTTATTAGTTGCATAAGAAAAGAGTTGAAAACACATCAATATGTACGGAAGATTGTTGTTCTGATAGGGCATGCTTGAAAAAGCTAGATCCTCTTGCAGCATATAGTGATGGATGAAAGAATAACGACTTTAAAAATGTATTTTTAGAACTAATTTCCGCTGAAAAACTTTCGAATGTTATTGAGAATTAAAGAATTGTGTGTTCACATAACTTTTGGTTTTGAGTTAATGCTATAGAAACCTAATTAGCAGTCATTAAGTTATGAAAGAGTAAGCTAACTTTAAAAAAAAAAAAAAACATTCTTAGTATACTATTTAGAATTTCATTTGTAAAATATTCTAATTGCGTAACTGCATTTAGCAATAGTCTATAAATAAAAGGGATTAAAAAAAATCAATAACATGTTGAATGAAGATGTTTAAAATTCTGATTGCACATCTTTAATAATTAGTTATTTATTTAGAGCCGTGATGGCTCAGGGGATAGAGCATTCACCATCCAATGAAGAGAACCAGGTTCGAACCCCAGACGATATGAATTCCACATCCAAAGTTGCACCGACCACAGTGCTGACGTGAAATATCCTCAGTGGTAGACGGATCATGGGTTCGAGTCTCCGTGCCTTCAGGGTAACCGTGGGAAGTTCTTGTGATCTTCCTCCCCATGTAACGCAAATGTAGGTTAGCTCCATCAAAAAGTCCTCCACGAAGACAAATTTCTCCCAATACTCTATACAGGAGTTCATTTGTCTTCAGGATTAAGTTCAAAATTGCGAGGCTACTGGGTTGAACATTAGTAGTCGAAAACCCGAAAATTGGGTCGGCTGCTCAACTACGGTTATAAAATAAAATAAAATGAGTTATTTAAAAAATGCATTGTAAATTATTGAGAGAAAAACCTTAAGAAGGTGTGATTTTTAAAAGTGTTACTCTAGCCTCGTTCATTCTTATATTCCTTCAGTTTTAAAAAGCAATCCCGAAATTCACATTGACCGAATTCATAACTTGTGTTAGAGAATTATCTTTGAGTAGTATTTAATTATTTTTATTAAATTTATGACGCTAGTCAAGAAGTTTTAATTAAACAAGTAATAGATTAGTATTTTTTATGCTGAAAATCATTGATTGAGAATAATTTTTTTGATACTTTATGAATAAATTCACCTATTTTATTTATTATTTTAACTGCCACCTAAAAGAATAAATTTACTTGGGTCTAGAGAATTTCTATTGGCAACTTTATTGCCTGCGCCGGAGGAATGGAGAAGTACTTTCTTTTCGGGATAATTTTTTATTTAATTGTATAAAGCATTTTCAATGTTGCTAATGCAAATACAATAGCTAACTAAAATTGCCTTTGCGACAAAATATTAGTAAGCATTGTGTCTATATTAATACTTAACTTTTTAGGTACTGCACTACTAAGTACGAAGGTATGTACTACTTATTTTATAAACCATGTGGATCGATAAGAGTACATCTTCTATGATTAAAAAATTATTATTATATCCAATAATATATGTTGCAAGTAATTTGTGAGTTCTGAGATATCTATGTCCCAGAAACTGCTTTAGAAAAAACTTAACAAGAAGACTGTTTATGGTAACAGATATTTGAGCTCCTTTTGAAGAAAACTATTTTTGGCCACACCATGCAAAATACCTTATTGTAAAAAATATGTATAAGGTTATATTTTCAAATAGCTATATTTTAATGTTTGAATATTTATTTATAGAGGAAAAGCTTGCCAAAAATTTAAAGAAAAATATAATGAAGCGTGTTTAGAAATGTCTTTGAAAACACATTTGGGTTTGTGAGTATTCCACCATTACAAACTTTTTATTATGTTTGGAGCAATATCTAAAATGGAATTTACATACATAAATTCTTCAGTTTCGATTCATTTCTTACATATTCTTTTAAATCAGTACCCTTAAGAGTTCTTATTATTTCTTAAAAATTTCGTTTTTTGCATACATGCTGATTCAAAATTATCTTTTCAACTTGTCCATTAACAATTACACATAATATAACTAAGAAACGGAAGTTCTGCTGTTTCAAACAATTAAAATTTCCTAAGGATCGTGCTGTAGCTTTGATATTTTTTTTGGGGGGGGGGACGATGTAAAGTTATCACGTACTATATATGTATGAAAAAAGAGCAAGGGGAATAATGAATATTTTCATTATTCCCCTTGATGAATCATGAATATTTTCGAATGTGATTTAGTTTCATTTCTAAATATTGAGGACATCTGATTATGAAAAATATGCACTGTTAACAAAACCATGGATTCCAGAGAAATATATCTGCATTCTTCTGGAATCCATTGTTTGTTTTTTTTTAACACCGTACATTTTTCATTATCAGATATGTGTTTAATATTTAGAAATGATCTTTAAATCCCCTTCGAGAATATTTTTATCGCTCATTCACTATTTCTTTATTGCACAAATTTAAATTATCTGAATTTTTACCAGGAATTTTTGATTTTTCATCCTCATTGACTTTGACTCTCCTAATCTAATCAATAATGATTCTATCGCTTTTCACCTCAAACTCATCATTTTTATTCTGTGAGTTTTTGAGGGGGAATATATTTCTTTCCGTCTCGCGAATTATATTCGTTTGTGATAAATCTAGCGTTAGGTGAGTGCACTTCATAAAAAGATTTATTTCTTGATGTAAAATATAAATCACACTCCTTACCCAAAATCAAAGACCAATTTCCTGTTTTATGTGTGTCGCGGTTTCCTGATCGAGTGATTGATATAATGTATCTATAACTATTAGTTCTTTTAATGTTTCAAAATCAGAAATGTTTCGCAATTTACAATATTGCTTAAAACCGGTAGCCAAACGTGAAGCAAATTGGATGGGTTTCATTCAGTAAACGTTTTGCTCTCTGAAAATTTCGCAAACATGCTAACGGTGTTGGTTCAAACTCTCTAAGAATAGTGTCTTTTATGTTTTGATAATCTTTTATATCCTCATCCTTAATATAAATTAAAATATTTGCAGCTTTCTCCCCCATTAAATTTAACAAAATTTCTACCCTTAATTCTGCGGGTATCTTTTTTGTATTGAAAGCTCTCTCTAGGGATGAAAAAACAAATTCCACCCTTCTCTTCTCTTAGGAATCGGCAGAATTAAAGTGCGAATGTTGTGTACGAAATTCTCAATTGAATTTATATTTACGTTTTCGGAGATCATTGCACTATTTGGGTTCTTAAGCGTACTCTCTAATTTAACTTTCTCTAAATTAATATACGCTCTAATTCTAAAAGTGATTTTTTCTCAAGTTTAGTTTTCTCAAAAATTATTTTCTCGCATTCTAACTGGGATTCCAAATCGAGTTTCACCTTTTCTGACTCTAAAGTAGCTTTTTGTAATTCTAACTCCATATTTTCTTGTCGTTTTATTTCTTCTTTCCGCCAATTAATTATTGAATATAACATTTCTCTAAAAAAAAAAAAATTTATAATTAGCGTTCTCAACAATCGTTGTTTTTTATTAAGTTTTAAGTCTTGGGTGTTCTCAACACCTAATTCAGCAGCTTCTTTCCTGCCTTTCGCTAGTAAAGCCATTTTCCATGAGAAAGAGTTACTCACGTGATTTTTCCAGTTCGTATCCTTGCGCCAATGTGACGAGTATTATTGCTTTTGAAATATATCCAATAACGTGCCAGCAACAAATATATTTATTAACATTTAAAACAATTATGAGGGCCCTTAGCGGCCAAAATACAGAAATGTGCTCGAATAGAGGAAAGATCAGCCTAACGCGCCTTCTCTTCATCTACTCTACTCTTAAGACTACCAATGTTCAGCTCCGCAGTCGGGATTTTGAACCCAATCCAGAAGACAAGGGAACTCTTTGATGCAATCTGGATCATAGAGGGAGAAATTTGCCTTTGGAGGTCATTTTGAAGGAACTAACTCGCATTTGTGTTACATGGAGATGAAAACCGCCGACGGTTAATCTGACAAGAAGGGAACTCTAACCAATAATCTGTCCATTACAGAGGATATTTTTACATCAGCTCTATAGTGGGTTTTAGCCCAACATTGATTGGAATCAATAAATTTTAAAACATTACATACATTTTTTAATAATTTTGGATGATAAACAGATGATTTAACACAAAATTTTTAAATTAAAATTTGTAAGCTAATTAATAAATTTTGACAGTCTAAATATAATTTATTCATGTTGTATTTTAAGCTGGGAAGGTCTTCATTTATTTGCGTTCCTAACGCAAACATTGAATTTGATGGATAAAAATGATGAGTTTTAGGTGAAAAGCGATAGAATCATTACTGATTATGTTAGGAGAGTCAAAACCAATGAGGATGAAAAATCAGAAACTGAAATTCCTGATAAAAATTCAGATAGTTTAAATTTGTGGAATAAGGAAATAGTGGATGAGTGATCAAAATATTCTCGAAGGGGATTCTAAATATTGAACACATATCTGGAAAATGTACGCTGTTAAAAGAAGAATCCATGGTTTTGTTATCTTTCATAATCCTCAACACATTCATCCCCTGGCTCTTTTACCATACACGTGATAACTTTACATCGTCCCCCCCCTCCAAAAAAAATCAAGGCTACAGCACAATCCTCAAGAAATTTTAGTTGTTTGAAACAGCAGAACTTCCGTTTCTTAGTTATATTATGTGTAATTGTTAATGGACAAGTTGAAAAGATAATTTTGAATCAGCATGTATGCAGCAAAAAACGAAATTTTTAAGAAATAATAAGAACTCTTAAGGGTTAAAAGAACATGTAAGAAATGAATCGAAACTGAATGTAAATTCCATTTTAGATATTTCTCCAAATATAAGTTTGTAATGGGGTGGAATACTCATAAAGTGCTTTCAAAGAGATTTCTAAACACACTTCAATATATTTTTCTTTAAATTTTTGGCAATCCTTTATAAATAAGATATTCAAACATTAAAATATAGCTATTTGAAAATCTTAGCATATTTTTTACAATAAAGTATTTTACATAGAAAAACAGTTTTCTTCAAAAGGAGCTCTGTTACCATAAATAGTCTTCTTTTTAAGTTTTTTCTAAAGCAGCTTCTGGAACATCTTAGAACTCACAAACTACTTACAACATATATTATTAGATATGATAATAATTTTTTAATCACAGAAGATGTACTCTTATCGATCCACAGGGTTTATAAAATAAGTAGATAAAGAAATTTTAAATAAGTAGTACATACCTTCGTACTTAGTAGTGTAGTACCTAAAAAGTTAAGTAGTAATATAGACACAATGCTTACTAATATTTTGTCGCAAAGGCAATTTTAGTTAGTTATTGTATTTGTATTAGCAACATTGAAAATGCTTTATACAATTAAATAAAAAATTATCCCTAAAAGAAAGTACTTCTCCATTCCTCCGGCGCAGGCAATAAAGTTGCCTATAGAAATTCCCTAGGCCCAAGTAAATTTATTCTTTTAGGTGGCAGTTAAAATAATAAATAAAATAGGTGAATTTAATCATAAAGTACCAAAACAAATTATTCTCAGTCTGTGAATTTCAGCATAAAAAATATTAATCTATTACTTGTTTAAATAAAATTTCTTGACTAGCGTCATAAATTTAATAAAAATAATTAAATATACTACTCAAAGATAAACACACTAGTTGTGAATTTCGGGATTGCTTTTTTAAAACTGAAGGAATATAAGAATGAAAGAGGATATAAGAATGAACAATTATTAATTTGCATTTTTTAAATAACTCATTTTATTTTATTTTATAACCTTAGTTGAATAGCCGACCTAATTTTCGGGTTTTCGACTACTAATGTTCAACGCCGTAGCCTTGTCATTTTGAACTTAATTCAGAAGACAAGGGAACTCCTGGATAGAGTATTAAGGGAAATTTGACTTCGTGGAGAACTTTTTGATGGAGCTAACCCGCATTTGCGTTGCATGGAGAAGACCACGAGAACCTCCCACAATTACCCTGACGGCAAGGGGACTCTAACCCATGATCCGTCTACCACTGAGGATATTTCACGTCGGTGCAAATTCGGATGCGGAATTCATATCGTCCGGGGTTCGAACCTGGTTCTCTTCATTGGATGGTGAACGCTCTATCCCCTGAGCCATCACGGCTCTAACTAAATAACTCATTAAAGACGTGCAATCTTAATTTGAAACATCGTCGTTCAATATGTTATTGTTTCTTTTTTATCCCTTTTATTTATAGACTATTGCTAAATGTAGTTACGCACAAATAAAATTCTAAATAGTATCTTTACTTAGAATTTTATTATTTTTTTTTGATGTTAGCTTATTCTTTCATATTTAATGATTGCTAGTTAGGTTTCTAGAGCATTAACTCAAAAGTTATGTTATGAAGTAACACACAATTCTTTGATTCTCAATAGCATTCGAAAATTTTTCATCGGAAATTATTTTTAAAAATAATTTTATTTTTAAAGGCGTTGCTTTTTCATCCACCACTATATGCTGCAAGAGGATCTAGCTTTTTCAAGCATGCCCTATCAGAACAATAATTTAAGTTTACCATTTTTAAGGTATATCTTGCGATACACATAGCAAACTGTGAATCCGGAACTACTTTTTCAAAACAGTTCCAAAAAAAAAAAAAAAAAGGAAAAGAAAGAAATGTGATCAATCATGTTAAAAAAAATGTCAAAATATTACTCCTTTTATTTTATTAATTAATTTTTTTTATTAATTCCGAAAACTTTTATTCAAGACTACGCAATACAATAAGAAAGAAAAATAAAATAGAAATAATTATTTAACAGTCACTTTCGAGTATCTAGATAAGTATAGAAGTGAGACTGACTAAAAAATAAAAATCTAAACACACACTTAAAAAAACACATAAAGAGTTAAGAATATTCAAATCTAAAATATAAATATTGAAGATGGCAAGTAAGAGTGTCTGGTTTAAAGCAAGTTAAATCAGTCATAAAATCTCAAAAGAGTAAGTATGAAAAAATTATATATGTTACCGGCAAAGTATGAAATCCAGCATTGTATAGAATGCCTAAAATTAGCCGGCAAAGTATGAAATGGTTTATATTTCACACATTGCCTAGGTATTCTATAAGAATGCCAAATGTTATTTAGGCAAAGTATGAAAAAAACGTCCAGATGAGGTCATTATGTAAATAATGTGCATGTTACTGTGAATGACCGAAATCGGTGGTTGTTGACACCGGTGAATGTTGACAATCACATAGTCGCTTTGGTGAATGTCCGAAATATTTATTACATCCCATTTGATATTAATTTATTATATAAATTAGAAGAAACATCAGTGTTTTTAGTATCGGGCAAATATATACCAGGCAGTGGCACTTGACCTTAAAAAATATCAGTGTAGGGTATACCGGGCAGTGGCACTTGACCTTAAAAAATATCAGGGTAGGGTATACCGGGCAGTGGCACTTGACCTTAAACATCAGTGTAGGGTATACCGGGCAATGGCACTTAACTAGACTTTTGGTAAATGTCCGGTCTAGTTAAGTGCCACTGCCCGTTATACCCTACACTGATGTTTTTTTAAGATCAAGTGCCATTGCCCGGTATACCCTACACTGATGTTTTTTTGAGGACAAGTGCCATTGTCCGGTATATATTTGCTTGATACTCCAAACACTGATGTTTCTTCTAATCTATCGTCAGTAAGAATTAAAATATCGAATAAATGTAATTATATTCACGAATAAATTAATATCAAATCGGATGTAATAAATATTTCGGACATTCACCAAAGCGACTATGTGATTGTCAACATTCACCGGTGAAAGTCAACAACTACCGATTTCGGTCATTCACAGTCATGCACATCATTTACATAATAACCTCATCAGGACGTTTATTTCATACTTTGCCTAAATAGCATTTGGCATTCTATACAATGCATAGGCAAAGTATGTAATAATACTCACATTTCATACTTTGCCTAAAAACGTCAGGCATTCTATACAATGCCGGTAACATATATACAAAAAAAGAAAAAAAAAATTATGGTTCAAATTATCTTCAACAATATGTAGTAAAAAAGTAAAAGTTTTAGAAATTATTTAAACTATTTGCTCTTTGAATTTCTTCAAGGAGTAAATTAAAGCATTTCAGCGAGAAATACAGAAAACTTGTACGAAAAATGTCCTCATTAGGCTTGGGCTCTGTGGCAGAATTTTTTCGAGCTTTCTGCGACAATTCTCTTTAGTACTAATACCCTTCTAAAAGACATTTTTAATAGTAGCAAATATATATGTTACTAATTTAAAGTAACAGAATAGCTTTCTGCTTACAAAAAAGCCTTTAAGTATAGAATAGAACAGTGTATATATTTTTTTAGTTATAAATGTAGGATTTTTTTTTTTTTAAAATCTAAATATAAAAAATTAGATATTCTAATGTTACTGGTGATATTATTCTGTTCTGAAAAATACTTATATAGTTAACCTTTTTAAATTTTTGCTGTTTGGAAATTACTTTTTATAATATCAATTTGAAATTCTAACTAAAGCCAGTCAGTGCGGATTTTTTTTTTTTTTTTTTTATTCTTAAAAAAAAAAAAAAAAAAAAAAAAAAAAAAAAGTAGAAAAAAAGGCATTATTCCACCTCCGATATACGAGAAACGCAGTTTTTTAATATAATTCTGCAGAAAGGGGGGGGGGGAAGTTCTGCTGAAGGAAGAAAAAAAAAATATTTCGAAACATTATTCAGAAAAAAATAAGCCCAAAGTTCCCAAATCAAAAATCTCTCTGCAAGAACTCTGTAGTTATGTTCTGCAACAATGTCGCCACGATTGTGCCAGGGTTTCAGGTTAATTATTTCATTTTTATTAAGTAGGAATTTGATACATATGTCTTAAATATTACCAAGTTTATTGATGTTAGTCTTATAATCTTCAAACTGACAAGCCATAATAAATATAAGAGTGCACCTATGCACTCTTATATTTATATATATTAAGTTAGAAGAAAATGACTATTTACTTTAGATTTTAATGATAGAATCTGCACAAGTTAAATCTTAATTTATTTTCTTATTCTGTAATTCGAAAGGATGAGAAGAGTTTTAAATGTTTTGGAAACAAAAGTGTACCATGTAAGAAATAGTCCGGTCGAAAAATTGATAGCTGCAGAAGAGCCTGAGACAACTGATGTTAAGCACAAAAAGATTGAAAATCCATCAAAGCAGTTGAGACGACAGTTTGCTTAAACAAATCGAAGTAAAATACCTAGAATTAAAACTTGTTTAAGTTGGAATTAAGCTATACTGACAAATGATCAAAAGAGCATTAAATCCAATTTCGACCATTTGTCAGTACTGCGCTTGCGCAGTGCAGATGCAAAACTTAACCGTTTTCTAATTGGTTACACCCGGTTGACGCACCTTCATTTGCTGTTTGGAGTACCTCCTCTTCTTTATGCAATAACCAATTGTTTAACGTGTTTCGGGAGTTCTATTTTATGGATAAAGATTTGTTGGATAATATTCATTATCGTAACATTTTTGCGTATTTTCGTGCTGTTGGTATTCTCAACTGTATATAAAGCTTTTAATGCGTCCACAATTTTATTCCTTGCCTATCACCCTCCCACCATTTTAATTAATTCGTGTATTTTATATTGTATTCATACATTTTATCTGATTTTAATCCTACCTTTTATCTGATTTTATTTATACCTTTTATCTAATTCTATTTACCTACTTATACCATTTTATCAGTTAAAGTGTTGTGTGCACTTTGCCTTTTAAAATGTTTTACTGTATTGCTCGGCGCAGCATGTCCTACTTTGGATTTTGTACCATTAGACACTATATTCAATCATTCAGCAAGAAAAGATAAGTAGAAATATAACGTCAAACTTAAAGTGCTGACAACTTAACGTGCTCTATCCCTTACTTAAAGTATATTCCGCACCCAGCATCTGCATATATTAGTTTTATGAGATTAGCATGTTAGTATGTGTGGCGTTATAAATGTTAGCTAGCACTCACTCGAATCATAGTATGCATGTGATTCATAACTTTAAAATGACGCTAACAAACTCTTCAATGGAGAAAAATTTACCAGAAAAGATGCGTGTTTTTTTCTTTTAGGTGTCATTGAAAAAAATATTCCGTAAAAATTACGGCTTTAAACCGGCAGCTGGGTTTGTTGTGGAAAACAGTAAAATTCACAAGTAAATCCGTAAATTCTATGGCTTTTTACCATATGCGTATATCCGTAGTCACACTGGTATTTACCCAAACAAAAACAAGTTTTCGACGTAAAAATTGTGAAAGAAATCTCTACCTTCAACAGCTTTTGGCCATATCAGAAAAAATTTTCTCCGTATAAGTTAAAAAGAAAATCTGAGTCACAACGGTGTTTTACCAATCAGGGACAAGTTTCTCCGCAAAAGTAATCAAGAAAATTTGTAGCCAATCTGTTTTTTTAAAAACAATAAAATACCATAAGTTTGCAAAGAACAAGTTTATTATGTCATGTTTAAATTGTTTACAAAATTATATGAAATAACTGAAGTTACTAGGCATTGTTAAAAAAAAATACATATACATGTATAATACACATAATGCAAAGTAAACTGAATCATGAAAAGCAATTGATGAAATAAATCATATGAGTTTTTAAGAAAACCACAAAATTTCACAAACACCAATGAAATCGTTTAAAAGTTATACACACTTATATTTGTACCTAAATGATTTGTTTACCACTATTTTGATTCACACATTAAAAACTACTAATGGCATATATATATAATTATATAATGGCATATATATATATATAATTATACACAATGCAAAGTTAACTAAATGATAATACATAATTTATAAAATAAATCATTTAAAATGTTTTAAGAAAACCGTAAATTTTCAAAAATATCAATAAAATTGTTTAAAAGTTATACACATTTATATTTTTACCTAAATGGTTTGTTTACCGATACATCGATTCACACATTAAAGACAAATAATTGCTTAATTCATCGTATATTTATCTCACAATAATTTTATTAAATTTAGGATAAAGTAATCTGCCATTTAAACATAATTTCAAATAAATTAGTGCCCTACTTTTTAAGTAAATGAAACTATTTTGCAGTTTTTTGATCAGTGTAGTTGTGTAATGATAATAGTTGATATCGCACTGCTCACACTCTTAAATTTTAATTAATAATATTTTTTCAACATTTTGATAATAAATTTTGACTTTCACCTCTTCCTTTGAAGATCAGAGTGGTTTGTTCAAAATCTTTTAACAGAAACTTATTAATTATCAGGAACTTCTTAATTTTATACAAAAAGAAAAGCGGTTTATCTCACATTGATTAAAGCCAGATTTATTCTATTTCAATGTAAAAATGATGAATAAAACTAAATTTTTTGTTTTACTTCTTTCATAAAACATAAAGGGAAAAATAAAATTGAAAGAAAATTGATTTCATTTCATAATTGCTTTATTTCGCTGACTTCTTACCATTTTACACTATTTGAGAATAATAATAATAATAATACTAATTTACATGTATTTTTAAAGTACAGGAATTTATAAAATTTTTTAAATGATTAAAGTACACCCTTTTTTTTTTACTGATTTCATTTCATAAATTATTACTTCCTCCCCCCCCCCGTTTGTTGTAATTTTATGCTGCATTATACTGACAATCAATTTACTAATGCTAGCAATCATTTTAGCAAAACTATAAATGCTTATAACTTTTAAACCCCACTACTGATTCCAGTATAACTGATACTTTCGAAATTAGTATTAACAATGGAATGACGAGATTCTTTTTTTCTTGTTCCTTGAAACCTTCGACCCTTTATCGGGGTTAATCTTTAGGAAACACCTGCAAAATACACGCTAAATAAATATTAATTAAGTTCAACAAGAACTTTTAAAAATTATTAATAAAAAAGTCAGGAAATTTTATTATTTGGTTGGTAGTATGCTTTTTGGAATTTTTTATTTTTATCCCTACAAAATTTAGCAATTTCAGTCTTAATGCTAGACAAACTAAAATAATTTTTATTTTGATTTCAATCAGTATATAATGATTTATCCACTACTACTAGGCTTTCAATAAATAAGGTTACTCAAAGTAAATAAAATAATAATTTAAAAAGATTTACGTTGAGGAAAATATAGCCATGTATTTCTACGAATAACACTATCCTTTATAAGAACAGAAAAATGAATATATATATATATATATGGTGCCAGTTCCTGTGCTGTAAACTGATCTAGCTAGAAATCCAACCAGATTATGTGAGCTGCAAGTTAGACAACGTGCTAATTTCCCCAAGACACGGGAGCGCGTTTTGGAACTAACCAAAATTAAGACGTATATGGATTCCAGAGAGGAGTAGCAATGATTTTCCTTTAACAAGACGAACTCGTTTATTTTGTGTTAATTATTTGTTTGTTTATCGCGTCCATCTTTATGTAAATTTAGCGTTCAATATATGTTTTGTTAAAATACAGTATCTCTTATTTTCATATATATATATAGTATATATATATATATATATATATATATATATATATAGTATATATATATATATATAGTATATATATATATATATATATAGTATATATATATATATATATATATATATATTTATATATATATATATATATAGTATATATATATATATATATATATATAGTATATATATATATATATATATATATATTTATATATATATATATATATATATAGTATATATATATATATATATTTATATATATATATATATAAACTCAGCGGCGCGACAGCCCATGGAGGGCCAAAGCCTACTGTGCCCATCTCAGTTTTCTTGACCTTGGGCTCTGGGGTGCAAGATCAGATGTTCCGGTCAGGTGGGCAGCCGAACGCGGAACCCCCAGTGTTTAGTTCCCAAGCATGCTTGGTACTCATTTATCGACCCACTGAAGGGATGAAAG
Organism: Parasteatoda lunata; assembly: GCA_949128135.1. NCBI lineage: Eukaryota > Metazoa > Arthropoda > Arachnida > Araneae > Theridiidae > Parasteatoda > Parasteatoda lunata. The sequence continues at coordinate 11,761,938 of OX421975.1, read as the reverse complement.
GCAGAGTCAACCTTGCCCGGCCCGAGGATCGAACCAGGGACCTGTGGCACGACAGCGCGAAGCGCTACCGCTCATATATATATATATATATATATATATATATATATATATATATATATATATATATATATATATATATATATGAGGATGCAAGGTTCCACACAGCTACACAAGCCATCTCATTATACTCATTGTTTAAAATGTAGTATGCAGCAAACACCATTAAAAGAACTTTGAATTTCGCCATTTATAACCTTACTGTCAACTGCAACCATGTAGGAGTTGGCAAAAAAAATCATCACCTGAAAGTTGAGCAGAAATTAATCATGCAATTATATTAACAAAAATGATTATTTTAAAGCTAAAAATTAAATATATATTTAGAAAATAATGGTAATAAACTCATATCATTTTATAATAATACATAGTTCACTTATTTATTGTTGAGTGACGGTAAAAAGATTGCATTCACATTAAGAATTCTGCTTTTAATTGAAGTTAGAACTAATCGCTTAACCTAAATATAAATTCTTACATTTTTTATTAATGTCGTGACTTCTGTAACCACACAAGTTCAATATTTACTATTCATTAAAATCTGTTTTATAGTTACACTTAGTTTAATTACAAATGTCAGTTTAATTACAAATGTCAGTTTAATTACAAATGTTAGTTAATTTAAATTGTTACAACTATATTATTTGCAATAAAACTATGTTGGCATTGTGTTTCTGTGAAAATTAATGAGTCTTTAACATAGATGCAAGATAAAACTTTTATTTTAGTGAGAAATACATTCACTTTAAGTAGAAGTAAGCAGAATAAGCCCGAAAATTACAATAATCCTGATGCTTTGATGTTAGTGGGCTTTTCTGCGTTACTTAGAAGTCATATGTAATTAAGATACTCTTTCTGATAATACTCTATAGCTATATGTCAATGTGGTGTCAACCATTGAAACTTTATTGGTGCTACTACATGGTACCCTAATATGTCTTAATAGTTGAAGCTGGTCTTATAAATCGTTGATTTAAAATATTAAGCAGTTCAATAAAACTAATTAGGAACCTCCAATCATGAAATTTAACCTACAAATTTTCTTTACGAACTACATAAATTTTGCCTTCGTTAAGAAACAGCCATGCTGCTATGAATTTTATGAAGTTCTTTCATTTTAAAACTAGGGATAATACAGACCATATAACTTTAACTGATTTACATAATTATTTCATCACAGTTAAACACACTTATCAACAAGCATGTCATAATATTTGAGATATAAAAAAAAATTTAGTTTAATTTAGAATAAGAATGTTCAAATTTTAAATGATTAACTTAATTTTTTTAAACTTATTTCAGTATCATTTTTTTTTTAAATTTTATTATACTTACCACGTTAAAATTTTATTATACTTACTAGAAGAAATCAGACATGGAGTACTTTGCATTATGCCCAAATTTTCGACATTTATGGCAGGTAAGAAGCTGTTAAAAAAACAAATGGCTATATTTTAATTGAAATTTTTTTATTACAGTATGGATTTAATGCAGTTTTAAATTTTCCTTTTTTTATACAAAAAATACAATAATTTTTAAAATGTATTCTTGCTTTGTACCATCGAAAATGGAGGATTCTTAGAACTCAGACTTAAAAGTAATAATTAAAAGATTAATTTTGCAAAAAATGTCACTATCTTACAAAAATGTTAAATTTAATTAAACGTAGAATTTTATAATTTTGGATATGTTTCCTAAATTTTATTTATTCACTTGTTAATTAATTCTATATTTAGCCTACAATCAATGTTCAAATAATCAAATTTATAAGATATTAAAAAGCTGAAAGTGTAATTTCTGGAAGATGCAGTCTCAAGCCATTTTTCAAATTAGGTAACTGTTTTAAAAAGACTAGCTGGATCTTCATTGGAAAGTGATAGATCAGTTATAAATACTACCTAGAACCTTCATACTACCTCTAAATCACTTACTGCTGAGGACAATTTATGACGGCAACAATTTGACAAACAATAAGTCTATTACAGCTACTGTTGTAGAAAAAGCTTTACTTTTATATGAGAAACTGATTAGAATAGGTGATCCTTATTGGAGGAATTACACAAATGGTGTCAGAAACTTGTTCAAATTATGAGAAAAGATAAAGAGTTAGCTGATGATATTCAGGAAACAACAAAGTCAGAAAATCCTCCAGAAATTGTAGAGGTCGAATCAAGTTTATATCTTAGAGTACTTGAAAAATACATCTCCAGATGTGCTGAGATGTTATGCCCTTGAAACAATTTACATGGCACATCCGGATTCTGAGTGGCTACGTGTGTATACAGATGGTTCCTTCTCTAACAATTATGATAACAAGACCAAGAGTTTATGGAACCTATTTTCCTTTTATACTCCAGTAGGAAAATACAGAAGTCTTTGACGGAGAGATGGAAGCCATTCGCATTGCGCTAAAGCAGTAATTGGATTTTGAAGATAAATTTTCGAAAGTGGTTCTATTCTCTGATTCTCAAGCAGCAGGCCTGGTCATTAGTTCCAATAGCGTCCTTCATCGAGTGAAATCCTTCAATGTCGAGATTCGTGCAAAGATTGGTCCTAAAAAAGAACCGGGTTTCGCTCCAGTGGATACCTGGCAACTGTAGAATTTATAAGAACGAACAGGCTGATTACCTTGGGGGGAAGGGCTCAAGATTCAACCAAATTATGTCACGAAAATTTAAAGAACAGTTACTTGACAGTCTGCAGTCAAGGCAGTGGAGAATTGACGATTTTTTGTCCATTCCAAACTCCCCATGTTGCGAAGCTGTTGCTGAATTCTGCCTTATGGTGGTAATGACTGTCTAGGAGAACACCCAAACTGCTCTCTTTATAATTTGTATTTGCTTAATTCATTAAAGCCAGTGAATCGAGCTCACCTCCATAGATGCTCATCACTTCATAGTGATTCTGAGATATATCTTGGATACTGTTTTTTTCTTAGGCAAATATTTAAAAAAGATTAATGATTCTAGGAATTTTAGTTTCTGAAGCCTTTTTAAAGAGCTCTGGAATATTAACCGCAGTCAACAATTTAAAATGCAGAAAGAACCCTTTCTCCGTGAAAAGTAGAGGCCAGGAACTTAACAAATCTGAAACATTTTTCAGACTGTTGATCTCTTTTCAATGGCTGTAAAACATCAGCTCTAACAAAGCAAGGCTTCTCTCATTAGCATTGTCACCGGGTTTCAATGTTGTTGAAATTGCCAACAACTCTTTCTGTTTCTCCTTCTGGCTGTAATGGTCTTCACCAATTGGCAGCAAAATTCGGCTACCAATTCAAACAGTCATAATTTGCTGAAGCACTAAGCTCTACACTAGTGTTGGGTTTTCTCTAATGTCTCTTTAAGTTTCGTTTTTGTAGACTGAAACTGTCTCTTCTATTGAGGATTTCAGATTTTACAAATTAACTACAAAATTACATGTACGCAAAATGAATTACAAAATTACATGTACGCAAAATGAACTACAAATTTACATACACGCGAAACGAATAACAAATTTACATGCACGCGAAACGAATAACAAATTTACATACACGCGAAACGAATAACAAATTTACATACACGCGAAACGAATAACAAATTTACATACACACGAAAAGAATTGCAAATTTACATACATGCAAAACGAATTACAAATTTACGTACACACGAAACGAAGTGCAAATTTACGTACACACGAAACGAATTACAAATATACATGCACACGGAACGAATTACAAATATACATGCACGCAAAAGGAATTACAAAATTACATACACACAAAATGAATTACAAAATTACATGCACGCAAAGTGAACTACAAAATTACATGCACACAAAATGAATTACAAAATTACATACACACAAAATGAATTACAAAATTACATACACACAAAATGAATTACAAAATTACATACACACAAAATGAATTACAAAATTACATACACACAAAATGAATTACAAAATTACATACACACAAAATGAATTACAAAGTTACATACACTCAAAGTGAATTAAAAAATTACATGCACGCAAAATCAATTACAAAATAACATAAACACAAGATGAATTACCAAATAACACGCACACAAAATGAATTCAAAAATAACACGCGCACAAAATGAATTACAAAATAACATACACACGAAATGAATTACAAAATAACATACACACGAAATGAATTACAAAATAACATACACACGAAATGAATTACAAAATAACATACACACGAAATGAATTAAAAAATTACATTCTCACGAAAAGAATTGCAAATTTACATACATGCAAAACGAATTACAAATTTACGTACACACGAAACGAAGTGCAAATTTACGTACACACGAAACGAATTACAAATATACATGCACACGGAACGAATTACAAATATACATGCACGCAAAAGGAATTACAAAATTACATACACACAAAATGAATTACAAAATTACATGCACGCAAAGTGAATTACAAAATTACATGCGCGCAAAATCAATTACAAAATTACATGCACACAAAATGAATTACAAAATTACATACACACAAAATGAATTACAAAATTACATACACACAAAATGAATTACAAAATTACATACACACAAAATGAATTACAAAATTACATACACAAAATGAATTACAAAGTTACATACACTCAAAGTGAATTAGAAAATTACATACACTCAAAGTGAATTAGAAAATTACATGCACACAAAATGAATTACAAAATTGCATGCACACAAAATGAATTACAAAATAACATAAACACAAGATGAATTACCAAATAACACGCACACAAAATGAATTCAAAAATAACACGCACACAAAATGAATTCAAAAATAACACGCGCACAAAATGAATTACAAAATAACACGCGCACAAAATGAATTACAAAATAACATACACACGAAATGAATTACAAAATAACATACACATGAAATGAATTACAAAATAACATACACACGAAATGAATTACAAAATAACATACACACGAAATGAATTACAAAATAACATTCTCACGAAATGAATTACAAAATAACATTCTCACGAAATGAATTACAAAATTACATTCTCACGAAATGAATTACCTAATTACATTCTCACGAAATGAATTACCTAATTACATTCTCACGAAATGAATTACCTAATTACATTCTCACGAAATGAATTACAAAATTACATTCTCGCGAAATGAATTACAAAATTACATTCTCACAAAATGAATAACAAAATTGTGAATAAAAGCTAGGATAATTTTTTTTAATTCACTGCGCTGAACCGTGATCACATAGGGGATTAAGCCTTCCAATGAGGTGAACCGGAGTTGAAGTTGTTGAATCCCAGCAATACGAATTCCTCACCTTGTTTGCACCGACCACAGTGCTGACGTAAGATATCCCCAATGGTAGATGGATCATGGGTTAGAGTCCACTTCCAGTCTGGCTAGCCATGAGATTTTCGTGGTTTTACTCTCCATGTAACCCAAATACGGGTAAGTTCAATCAAAAAGTCCTCCACGAGGGCAAATTTCTCCCAATGCTTGTTACAGAAGTTCTTTGTCTTCTGAATTGGGTTAAAATTACAAGGCTACGAAGTTGAAGATTAGTAGTCGTAAACCCCTAAAATTGAGTCGGCTGTCCAACGACGGAAAAATACGGTAACTAAATTACGAGGGGAAAAAAGCGTTAAAAAAAAGGATGGATTGAAAAAGTAGTCGTTGAAACAATGAACATAATATAGCGTGAGTGTAAAATAATAGTACTAACTATTTAAATTAATCCGGAGTATCAAAGGATTTGAAGGAGTCGGGTTATGTTGCAATAAATTACGACTCCAAGTATCGAAATTTCATCAGTTTAAAAATTGTATTTAAATTAAAAAAAGCAATACATTAATTTCTTTGAACGATTATATAAAATCAAAAGAAGCAATACAATTGAAACTACAAAAATTTGAAGATCGTTTCGTGTGTATGTAAATTTGCAATTCATTTTGTGCGCATGTTATTCTGTAATTTATTTTGTGCGTATGTAATACGCAAGTTCAATTATTAAATAATATTAATTAATTAATTATTAATAGTAATAAAAAGTTCAATTATTATATTAAAATTCATTTGAATAATTTGAATATTATATTTGACTTATAGATAATAAACAGTAATAATTATTTACATTAGTCTGAAGTATCAAAGGATTTGAAAGAATTCGCTTAGGTTGCAATTAATTACGATTCCAAGCATCGAACTTTCAACAGTTTAGAACTTGTATTCTGTTTTTAACAGATTACTCATTATGTAAACAAACTCAAAATGTGCATCACATAGGATAATATCACGACCATTAATGATAACAATGCACATTGAATACGCTTCGAACGAACGAAGTTTATCGAATATAATTGATAACTACAATTATACAATACGATAACATTACGGTCATTATTCATAACATAACACATAACATAACACATAACAAAGGATATTATAGCGAATATACTTGACGATACTTATTGAATATGAGTATAGATATTATGTAACATATGAGCATAAATAGTGCGCTTTAGTAAGTGAATTTCCCTATGTTCAACATTTTAGACAACAATATGTAAAACACTTGCCTGCTCATACCGATAATTCTGGCGGATAAGAACTGTCGATACTTATCTGCTATAGGAATCTTAAATCCAAATTCACGTATGAATATTATGTAACAAATCACGTATTCTTCAATCGATTTATTCAAGCATGAATATTATATAACATATGAGCATGAATATTGTATGAGTTAGTACATTTCACTGTGTTCACAATTTCACTTGGTTCAATCTTTTAGACAACAACGAGTTGAAAGACTTGCCTGCTCATCCTGATAATTCTGAAGGAATTGTCGATACTTTTTTGTTATAGGATTTATGAATCCAAAATCACCAACACGTAGATATAACGCCAGATTTTGTTTTTTACTGAATACACGAAATGTACACAGGTGCATATGGAAACACATTAATGATATCAATGTACAATACGAAAGTGTTACGATTAAACTAGATAACTATAGTTATCCAATGTGATAACAATACTGCTCTTATTGGAAAAAGAACACAAAAAAACAATAATATAGCGAATATACTTGCCGATACCTATTGAATATGAGTATGAATATTACGTAACATATGAGCATGAATATTGTAACTACATGAAAATTTTAACACCTTTAAGTGTAATGTCTAATTTCCGTAATTAAATTGATCTAAAATTTTACATTTCCTCCTTCCACCCGTGAACACTTCAAGTTATATTGAACAGTGTGGTCCCACGAAAGCATTTGTTGTCATTTCATATTTTATCGTCACCAATGAAAATTGTAAGTAACTTTAGATTGTCGTCTCCCATGAAGTTATAGCACCAGTCATTATAGCATATGTAATGATTGATTTATCGTTCAAACATTATAGTGCATCTTTTAGCACATTGAAGTCTCTGTCTTCACATGTCATGACTGATTAATTTATCGTGTCATTACAGTGAATATTTTAACAACTTTAAAGATCTGTCTAATTTTCGAAATTTAAATGATTTAAAATTTTACATCCCTCCTTCCACCCGTGAGCACTTCAAGTCATATTGGACGGAGTGGTCACTCGACAGCAAGTTTAATAATTTACTCGAAAAGTAAACAGTTGCATCAAATACGATAATATCGCGATCATTATTGATACCGATACACATTGAATACGAAAGTGTTTCGATTATAATTGATAACAATTTTGAATCCAAATTCATCAACTTGAAGAATAACGCCCGATTCTGTTTTTAGCAGATTACTCGACTTGTAAACAAGTGAATCAAAAACGATAATATCGCGATCATTAATAACAACGATACACATTGCATACGAAAGTGTTTTGATTATAATTGATAACAATCTTGAATCCAAATTCATCAACTTGTAGAATAACGACCGATTCTGTTTTTAAGAGATTACTCGAAATGTACACAGACGCATCAATAACGATTATATCGCGATCATTATTGATGCAGTACAGATTGAATACAAAAAATTTTCGATTATAATTGATAATTATAATTATAATTATCCAATGCGATAACATTACGGTCCTTATTTCTAACATATCTCTATATAATATAAAAAGATAGTCTGATGCTTGGAAGTCACGTGACTTCAACCAATCAGCAAATAACCGCAATAGCGTGAGACCGCATTTGCGTTGACCAATAGCAAAATTTTAGGCTTCCAATTTATTCCGTTTGATTTGTTACAACTCAACTTCCAGCATGAAGTGTTTTCACTTGAATATTTATACTTCGTTTGTTATTATGCATTCTGTTATTTTTACAAGTCTTTAACTTTTCAAATTCTGTTTTTGAAACGGAACGTAGTTTGTGTTTTTTTTCTTGTTTTGTTATATCTTTATAAAATGGAAAGTAACAACTCTCGCACTCGGCAAAATCAACCAGGCCGCAGTGACGAGCAGAGAAGACGGCAACGTGAGAGAATAATAGAGAGCAAAAAATAGAGCACTTATAACCAGTCGTCGACCCGAAGCTAGAGTTGTAGCTACAAATAGGGTTGAAAATCAATACCTAGGTGAATGTCTGAGTGACGGCTGCTCTACGCTTTCAATTGGTGGCATGGATGTAAAATGTGATTACTGTGATGCTTTACTTTTTCAAAATGAGCACGAAAGAATCCAGCATAGTTGTTGCCATCATGGTAAAATTCAGCTAGAATCCTCCCAATACCCAGAAGCACTAAGAGAATTATTATTAGGCCACTCTTCTGATGCACAACATTTCAGACAGAACATACGCTCATACAATGCTTCATTTGCAATGGCAGCATTTTCACCTGCTGAGGAGATTCTTTTTAATGGTATAAGTTGTGTTACAGTAAAAGGTGAATTAAATGCACCTGCAACTACTCGCCTTATACCAATAAATGTTGAAAGACCAAGATATGCATAAATTTATATTCACAAAAATGATGCAGCATATACTTATAGGTTATCTGACAAGTGTAGTTTGCCTGTGTTACAAATAATTCAAAGTGTTATGAACACTAATCCCTATGTTAAAAACTATAAAACACTTTATCAGAGATATGAAGAACATCCGGAAAATGTTTATTTAGTATTTCGTCGTAATGCTATTTCTGATGGTCGTCGATATAACTTGCCCACTGCAAGCGCTTCGGCTGAAATCGCAGCAGTCACTGTTACGGGAAATGATGGTCTTATTCCATCTGCAATAGATTTTGTGGTTTATCCGAAGCAAAATTATGAATGCCAAAAACTATTTAAATTTTCTCAAAATGTGGAACCTATGGTTTTCCCTTTGTTATTTCCATTAGGGAGTTCAGGCTACTACGTAGATATGAAAAATAATTTGTCTGCTCGAAGAATTATGGCTGTGCAATATTTTGGATGGCAACTACGTGTCACCAATGGTTATAACAATGGCTGGTAGATTGACCCAACAATATGTCATACATGGATGTATCACAAATGAGTGGAATCGATTAAATTACTTTTGCACTCATCAAGATTAGTTTGTCGAGAAAGTGTGCAGGGGCTTCAAGATCATGTTGAACGTAGTGCCGCAAATACGTCTGACACAGTTCGCCTTGGTAGGGTAATGGTTCTACCATCAACATTTAAAGGAAGTCCTCGATCGATGCAGCAACTCGACATTTCCAAGATGCTATGGCTTTATCAAGAGAAGTAGGAAGGCCAAATTTGTTTATTACCTTTACTGCCAACCCACAATGGCCTGAACTTCGAGATTTCCTTAGAACACTACCTGCAGGCTATACTGCAAGTGAAATTCCACATGTGGTTGTTCGTGCATTTTTTATTAGGTTTGATACTTTCATAAAAGAAATTTCTTCTGGAGCTGTTTTCGGCAAGATATTAGGGTATACATATAATGTATCCCAGAAAAGGGGTTTACCCCATGCTCACTGTTTGTTCATATTAAATCCTAGAGACAAATTACTGACACCTGAAGCGCTTGATCACTTCATTTGTGCTGAAATACCTGTCGAACAAAATTTTCCAAACTGGTATGGAAAAGTCATGAAACACGTGTTACATGGACCTCATACTGCCGTAACTCCATGTTACAATACTTCAACTGGCATTCGTCATAAAAAGTTTCCATATGCATTTAATTATGCCTCTGCAAAATCAACCAGGCCGCAGTATGGAAAAAGTGGCTGTAAGAAATGTTGTATTCAAAAGTTTTGTGAAATGTAAAAAATGTGTATAGATAGTATTTTTTTTTAAATTTTGGTCATTTTCAAATATAAACACTATTTTCAAATGTGTGTAGTAGTATTGTATACAGTAATATATTAGTATGACATTTTTATTTTAAAATTTGGTCATTTTCAAATGCTTCATGTTATCATTATGCAATTATTTTAGTTTGTAGAATTTCGTTGCTATAATTTGAGTTTAATATTGGGGGGGGGGGGGGAGGATGAAGTACCATAAAGGGAGCATCCAATAAGATTCACTTTGAATTGAATCAAACTGGCTCTACCACGCGTGCTTCGGTAATGGAGATTCATTTCCAGCAAATATCCTTATAATAGTAGCGTTACGTGTTTAATAAAACTATAATGATTATAAATGAATTGAAATAATATAAATTTCATTATAAAACACAAGTCAATGTATAGGGGATGTTGGAGGATCTGCAATGTATTACACTTTGAATTGATTTAGTTAAAATTTTTGATTGACTTCATTTTTTTATAGTGAGTATAGACTTTTATTTAAAATTATAAGTCAATTATTTATATTATAGAGAGTTTCTTAAATTTTGTTTGCTAGGCAAGCAGAAATTAATTGCGAAGCAATTATTGGGGGTTGGCGAGTAGAAGCGAGCAGGGGGCTCTGCCCCCTAGTAACATATAAAAAACAACAATATATCGAATATATTTGATACTTATTAAATATGAGTATGAATATTATGTAACATATAAGCATGAATTCTTCAGGGATTAATTCTTGCTCCCATATAGCTCGTACCAGATCATATTTTTTCTTCGTGACACTAGTTCCTCCAAGGGAGCAAGAATTAATCCCTGAAGAGTGGAAAACCAGCATGACCTGTGTGATACATAAGAAAGTAGATATACTGGATTGCTCAAACTACAGAGGAATTAGCTTGCTCTGTACAAGTTATAAAGTTTTTTCTAACATCCTTTTCAAAAGACTCTCCTCACTTGTCGAGAATATAGTTGGTGATTATCAGGCCGGATTCAGGAAGGGGCGATCCACCTCAGAGCAAATTTTTAACATCCGGCAAATTTTTAAGAAGACAATGGAATTTGGTATTGCACGCACCATCTGTTTATTGATTTTAAAACAGCCTACGATAGTGTTAGCCGAAAAACTCTAATATCAGCCTTAAGAGAATTCAATATACCGGAGAAACTAGTGAAGTTGATTAGCTTAACACTAAGTGAAACCAAAATCATGGTCAAGATACAGAATAGTCTTTCCCATCCAATAGAAATTAAAAATGGTGTACGACAGGGAGATGCCTTGGCATGTCTACTCTTTAATCTAGCATTAGAAAAAATAGTAAGGGACTCAAACATCAACACCCGAGGAAATATCTTCAACAAATCAGTTCGAATATTGGCTTTTGCTGATGATTTAGATATTATCGCTAGATCGCAGACAGCACTAGCACAATCCTTTTTATGTCTGGAGAAGGAAGCCATTAAGGAGGGATTAAGAATCAATGAAAATAAAACTAAATATATGCCCTGCACAAAAGCTGGCTATGAAGAAACACACTTTGAAATTGGAGCATACAAATTCGAAGCCGTTGATAGCTTTACCTATTTGGGATCGAAGATTGACAACAGAAACGACACTACACAAGAAATACACACGAGAATAACGATGGCCAATAAGTGTTTTTATGGTCTAAGAAAATATCTTAAGCCAAGACTAATAAAAAGAAAAACAAAAGTGCTACTCTATAAATGTCTCATACGATCAGTGCATGTGAGACCTGGACAATGACCCGTGGAGATGAAAATATAATAGCTAGATTTGAGAGAAAAATACTGCGAAGCATTTTTGGTGGAATAAATAAAAACGTTACCTGGTTTAGAAGATCAAACACGAAACTTTACAAAGCATATAGAGAGCCTGATCTCATTAAATTTATCAAAATTCAAAGGATTAAATGGGCAGGCCACATAGTAAGAAAGGAGGATAGCAGGACAACTAAAAAAGTGTTTTCAGTACAGGCCAACAGGTACAAGAAAAAGAGGACAGCCAAACCTAAGATTTTAAGACTGCCTTGAAAAGGACCAACAAATTTTAAAGATAAGAAACTGGAGAACCTTGGCTAAGGGAAGAATGTCTTGGCATAGGCTTGTTGAGAAGGCCAAGGCCCATCCTGGGCTGTCGTGCCAATGAGAATGATAAGTATGAATTGTATGAGTTGGTACATTTCACTCTGTTCACTTGGTTCAACCTTTTATACAACACCATGTGAAAGACTTGCCTACTCAAACCGAAAATTCCGAAGGAAATTTAGATTTTGTTTTGTTATTACATATATGAATTTAAAATCACCAACTCGTATGAATAACACCCGATTCGATTTTTATGAGATTACTCAATATTTTTACAGTAATCTGTTTTAAAGAATTTCCCGATATTTGTACACGGGCATATGAATAATATCGCAATCACTAAGGATAACAAGACACATTAAATATGAAAGTGCTTGGATTTTATTTGATAACAATCATTAATCGTAGTAACTCGTAGGAATAACGCCCAATTATGTTTTTAAGAGATTACTCGAAATTTACACAGGCGCATTAAATACGATAATATCGCGGTCCTTATTGATAACCAGACACTGGGTATTATTGTTATCCCTAATGATCCCCAGATATATATTTATATACCCAGGTACTGGGTACCCATTTTAGTCGCCTCTTACGACATGCATGAGATACAGTGGGACTATTCTTTCGACACGGGTAATTTAAGAACATTCAATGTGTATTATTATTAATGCTCGAGATATTATCGTATCTGATGCAACTCTATGCATTTCGAGTAATCAGTTAAAAACAGAATAGTTTATTATTCCTAGGAGTTTTTGAGCTTGTATTTTCACGATTCCTATATAAGAAAACTATTGTTAATTATGTTTTTAACTGATTTCTCGTAATGTACGCTGGTGCATCAAATACGAAAATATTTCAACTATTTTTGATAAAAATACACATTAAATACCGAAGTGTTGAATTTTCGATACTTTTCCGTTATGGCATTTATGAGTCCTAAATCACCAACTCTTATGAATAAAGCCCGATTCTGTTTTTAATTCAACTGATTTCTCGAAATGTACACAAATGTGCTTCAAATACGATAATATCGGAATCATTAACGGTGACGATATACATTGAATACGAAATTGTTTTGATTAAAATTGAAAACTATAGTTTTCCAATGTATTTACATTACTGCCGTTATTGTAAAAATAACATAAAAAAAAATAATATAGCAAAAATACTTGACGTACTTATTGAATATGAGTATGAATATTACGTAAAATATGAGCATGAATATTGTAAGTACAAAAAATTTTAACACCTTTAAGTGTCTGTATAATTTCGGTAATTAAATTGATTTAAAATTTTACACTCCCTCCTTCCACCCGTGACCACTTCAAGTCATATTACACGGTGTGGTCACTCGACAGCATTTGTTGTCATTTCAGATTTTATCCTCACCAGTGAAAATTTTATTTCACATTAGATTGCCGTCTCCCATGAAGGCATGTCACCATTCATTACAAGATATGTAATGATTGCTTTATCGTTCACAACATTATAGTGCATCTTTTAGCACATGGAAGTCTCTGGCTACACTTCCTATGACTGCTTTATTTTTCGTATCATTACAGTGCATATTTTAACAACTTTAAAGATCTGTAATGAAATTGATTTAAAATTTTACATTACCTCCTTCCACCCGTGACCACTACAAGTCATATTAGATGGTGTGGTCACTCGACAGCGTTTTTCATAGATTACTCGAAATGTAAACCGGTGAATCAAATACGATAATATCGCGATCATTAATAATAACGATACACATTGAATACGAAAGTGGTTTGATTATAATTGATGACAATCTTTAATCCAAATTCATCAACTTGAAGAATAACGATCGATTCTGTTTTAACAGATTACGCGAAATGTAAACCGGTGAATCAAATACGATAATATCGTGATTATTAATGATAACGATACACATTGAATACGAAAGTGTTTCGATTATAATTGATAGCAATCTTGAATCCAAATTCAACAACTTGTAGAATAACGACCGATTCTGTTTTTAAAAGATTACTCGACATGTAAACAGGTGAATCAAATAGGATAATATCGCGATCATTAATAATCACGATACACATTGAATACGAAAGTGGTTTGATTATAATTCATAACAATCTTGAATCCAAATTCATCAACTTGAAGAATAACTCCCGATTCTGTTTTTAGCAGAATACTCGACATGTAAACAAGTGAATCAAATACGATAATATCGCGATCATTAATAACAACGATACACATTGAATACGAAAGTGTTTTGATTATAATTGATAACAATCTTGAAACAAAATTCATCAACTTGTAGAATAACGACCGATTCTGTTTTTTTACAGATTTCTCGAAATATAAACAGGTGGATCAAATACGATAATATCGCGATCATTAATAATAACGATACACATTGAATACGAAAGTGGTTTGATTATAATTGATAACAATCTTGAATCCAAATTCATCAACTTGAAGAATAACGCCCGATTCTGTTTTTAGCAGAATACTCGACATGTAAACAAGTGAATCAAATACGATTATATTGTGATCATTAATAACAACGATACACATTGAACACTAAAGTGTTTCGATTATAATTGATAACAATCTTTAATCCAAATACATCAACTTATAGAATAACGACCGATTCTGTTTTAACAGATTAAGCGAAATGTAAACCGGTGAATCAAATACGATAATATCGTGATCATTAATGATAACGATACATATTGAATACGAAAGTGTTTCGATTCTAATTGATAGCAATCTTGAATCCAAATTCATCAACTTGTAGAATAACGACCGATTCTGATTTTAGCAGAATACTCGACACGTAAACAAACAAGTGAATCAAATACGATAATATCGCGATCATTAATAACAACGATACACGTTGAACACGAAAGTGTTTTGATTATAATTGATAACAATCTTGAATCCAAATTCATCAACTTGTACAATAACGCCCGATTCTGTTTTTAACAGATTACTCGAAATGTACATAGACGCATCAATAACGATTATATCGCGATCATCATTGATGCGGTACAGATTGAATACGAAAATTTTTCGATTATAATTGATAATTATAATTATCCAATGCGATAACATTACGGTCCTTATTTCTAACATATAACATATAAAAAATGACAATAAATCGAATATATTTGATACTTATTAAATATGAGTATGAATATTATGTAACATATAAGCATGAATTGTATGAGTTGGTACATTTCACTCTGTTCACTTGGTTCAACCTTTTATACAAAACCATGTGAAAGACTTGCCTACTCAAACCGAAAATTTCGAAGGAAATTTCGATTTTGTTTTTTATTACATATATGAATTCAAAATCACCAACTCGTATGAATAACACCTGATTCGATTTTTATGAGATTACTCAATATTTTTACAGTAATCTGTTTTAAAGAATCTCCCGATATTTACACATGGGCATATGAATAATATCGCAATCACTAAGGATAGACACATTGAATATGAAAGTGCTTGGATTATATTTGATAACAATCATTAATCGTAGGAACTCGTAGTAACTCGTAGGAATAACGCCCAATTATGTTTTTAAGAGATTACTCGAAATTTACACAGGCGCATTAAATACGATAATATCGCGGTCGTTATTGATAACCAGACACTGGGAATTATTGTTATCCCTAATGATCCCCAGATATATATTTATATACCGAGATACTGGGTACCCATTTTAGTCGCCTCTTACAACATGCATGAGCTACAGTGGGACTATTTTTTCGAACCCGGTCACCACACGGGTAATTTAAGAACATTCAATGTGTATTATTATTAATGTTCGAGATATTATCGTATCTGATGCAACTCTGTGCATTTCGAGTAATCAGTTAAAAACAGAATACTTCATTATTACTAGGAGTTTTTGAGCTTGTATTTTCACGATTCCTATATAAGAAAACTATTGTTAATTCTGTTTTTAACTGATTTCTCGAAATGTACGCTGGTGCATCAAATACGATATTATCTCAACTATTTTTGATAAAAATACACATTAAATACCAAAGTGTTGAATTTTCGATACTTTTTCGTTATGGCATTTATGAGTCCTAAATCACCAACTCTTAAGAATAAAGCCCGATTCTGTTTTTTATTCAACTGATTTCTCGAAATGTACAGAGGTGCTTCAAATACGATAATATCGGGATCATTAACGGTAACGATATACATTGAATACGAAATTGTTTTGATTAAAATTGATAACTATAGTTTTCCAATGTGATTACATTACCGCCGTTATTGTAAAAATAACATAAAAAAGAATAATATAGCGAAAATACTTGACGTACTTATTGAATATGAGTATGACTATTACGTAAAATATGAGCATGAATATTGTAAGTACATGAATATTTTAACACCTTTAAGTGTCTGTCTAATTTCGGTAATTAAATTGATTTAAAATTTTACACTCCCTCCTTCCACCCGTGACCACTTCAAGTCATATTACACGGTGTGATCACTCGACAGCATTTGTTGTCATTTCAGATTTTATCGTCACCAGTGAAAATTTTAATTCACATTAGATCGCCGTCTCCCATGAAGGCATGTCACCATTCATTACAGGATATGTAATGATTGCTTTATCGTTCACAACATTATAATGCATCTTTTAGCACATGGAAGTCTCTGGCTTCACTTCTTATGACTCCTTTATTTTTCGTATAATTACAGTGCATATTTTAACAACTTTAAAGATCTGTAATGAAATTGATTTAAAATTTTACATTCCCTCCTTCCACCCGTGACCACTTCAAGTCATATTAGATGGTGTGGTCACTCGACAGCGTTTTCAATAGATTACTCGAAATGTAAACCGGTGAATCAAATACGATAATATCGCGATCATTAATAATAACGATACACATTGAATACGAAAGTGGTTTGATTATAATTGATAACAATCTTGAATCCAAATACATCAACTTGTAGAATAACGACCGATTCTGTTTTATCAGATTACGCGAAATGTAAACAGGCGAATCAAATAGGATAATACCGCGATCATTAATAATCACGATACACATTGAATACGAAAGTGGTTTGATTATAATTGATAACAATCTTGAATCCAAATTCATCAACTTTAAGAATAACTCACGATTCTGTTTTTAGCAGAATACTCGACATGTAAACAAGTGAATCAAATACGATAATATCGCGATCATTAATAACAACGATACACATTGAATACGAAAGTGTTTTGATTATAATTGATAACAATATTGAAACAAAATTCATCAACTTGTAGAATAACGACCGATTCTGTTTTTTAACAGATTTCTCGAAATATAAACAGGTGAATCAAATAGAATAATACCGCGATCATTAATAATCACGATACACGCTGAATACGAATGTATTTCGATTATAATTGACAACAATCTTGAATCCAAATACATCAAATTGTAGAATAACGACCGATTCTGTTTTAACCGATTACGCGAAATGTAAACCGGTGAATCAAATATGATAATATCGTGATCATTAATGATAACGATACACATTGAATACGAAAGTGTTTCGATTATAATTGATAGCAATCTTGAAACCAAATTCATCAACTTGTAGAATAACGACCGATTCTGTTTTAACAGAATACTCGACATGTAAACAAGTGAATCAAATACGATAATATCGCGATCATTAATAACAACGATACACATTGAACACTGAAGTGTTTCGATTACAATTGATAACAATCTTGAAACCAAATTCATCAACTTGTAGAATAACGACCGATTCTGTTTTTTAACAGATTTCTCGAAATATAAACAGGTGAATCAAATAGAATAATACCGCGATCATTAATAATCACGATACACGCTGAATACGAATGTATTTCGATTATAATTGACAACAATCTTGAATCCAAATACATCAACTTGTAGAATAACGACCGTTTCTGTTTTAACAGATTACGCGAAATGTAAACCGGTGAATCAAATACGATAATATTGTGATTATTAATGATAACGATACACATTGAATACGAAAGTGTTTTGATTATAATTGATAGCAATCTTGAATCCAAATTCAACAACTTGTAGAATAACGACCGATTCTGTTTTTTAAAGATTACTCGACATGTAAACAGGTGAATCAAATAGGATAATACCGCGATCATTAATAATCACGATACACATTGAATACGAAAGTGGTTTGATAATAATTCATAACAATCTTGAATCCAAATTCATCAACTTGAAGAATAACTCCCGATTCTGTTTTCAGCAGAATACTCGACATGTAAACAAGTGAATCAAATACGATAATATCGCAATCATTAATAACAACGATACACATTGAATACGAAAGTGTTTTGATTATAATTGATAACAATCTTGAAACAAAATTCATCAACTTGTAGAAGAACGACCGAT
Organism: Parasteatoda lunata; assembly: GCA_949128135.1. NCBI lineage: Eukaryota > Metazoa > Arthropoda > Arachnida > Araneae > Theridiidae > Parasteatoda > Parasteatoda lunata. Next base: position 11,743,081 of record OX421975.1, on the reverse strand, counting down.
TCTGTTTTTTTACAGATTTCTCGAAATATAAACAGGTGAATCAAATACGATAATATCGCGATCATTAATAATAACGATACACATTGAATACGAAAGTGGTTTGATTATAATTGATAACAATCTTGAATCCAAATTCATCAACTTGAAGAATAACGCCCGATTCTGTTTTTAGCAGAATACTCGACATGTAAACAAGTGAATCAAATACGATTATATTGTGATCATTAATAACAACGATACACATTGAACACTAAAGTGTTTCGATTATAATTGATAACAATCTTTAATCCAAATACATCAACTTATAGAATAACGACCGATTCTGTTTTAACAGATTAAGCGAAATGTAAACCGGTGAATCAAATACGATAATATCGTGATCATTAATGATAACGATACATATTGAATACGAAAGTGTTTCGATTCTAATTGATAGCAATCTTGAATCCAAATTCATCAACTTGTAGAATAACGACCGATTCTGATTTTAGCAGAATACTCGACACGTAAACAAACAAGTGAATCAAATACGATAATATCGCGATCATTAATAACAACGATACACGTTGAACACGAAAGTGTTTTGATTATAATTGATAACAATCTTGAATCCAAATTCATCAACTTGTACAATAACGCCCGATTCTGTTTTTAACAGATTACTCGAAATGTACATAGACGCATCAATAACGATTATATCGCGATCATCATTGATGCGGTACAGATTGAATACGAAAATTTTTCGATTATAATTGATAATTATAATTATCCAATGCGATAACATTACGGTCCTTATTTCTAACATATAACATATAAAAAATGACAATAAATCGAATATATTTGATACTTATTAAATATGAGTATGAATATTATGTAACATATAAGCATGAATTGTATGAGTTGGTACATTTCACTCTGTTCACTTGGTTCAACCTTTTATACAAAACCATGTGAAAGACTTGCCTACTCAAACCGAAAATTTCGAAGGAAATTTCGATTTTGTTTTTTATTACATATATGAATTCAAAATCACCAACTCGTATGAATAACACCTGATTCGATTTTTATGAGATTACTCAATATTTTTACAGTAATCTGTTTTAAAGAATCTCCCGATATTTACACATGGGCATATGAATAATATCGCAATCACTAAGGATAGACACATTGAATATGAAAGTGCTTGGATTATATTTGATAACAATCATTAATCGTAGGAACTCGTAGTAACTCGTAGGAATAACGCCCAATTATGTTTTTAAGAGATTACTCGAAATTTACACAGGCGCATTAAATACGATAATATCGCGGTCGTTATTGATAACCAGACACTGGGTATTATTGTTATCCCTAATGATCCCCAGATATATATTTATATACCGAGATACTGGGTACCCATTTTAGTCGCCTCTTACAACATGCATGAGCTACAGTGGGACTATTTTTTCGAACCCGGTCACCACACGGGTAATTTAAGAACATTCAATGTGTATTATTATTAATGTTCGAGATATTATCGTATCTGATGCAACTCTGTGCATTTCGAGTAATCAGTTAAAAACAGAATACTTCATTATTACTAGGAGTTTTTGAGCTTGTATTTTCACGATTCCTATATAAGAAAACTATTGTTAATTCTGTTTTTAACTGATTTCTCGAAATGTACGCTGGTGCATCAAATACGATATTATCTCAACTATTTTTGATAAAAATACACATTAAATACCAAAGTGTTAAATTTTCGATACTTTTTCGTTATGGCATTTATGAGTCCTAAATCACCAACTCTTAAGAATAAAGCCCGATTCTGTTTTTTATTCAACTGATTTCTCGAAATGTGCAGAGGTGCTTCAAATACGATAATATCGGGATCATTAACGGTAACGATATACATTGAATACGAAATTGTTTTGATTAAAATTGATAACTATAGTTTTCCAATGTGATTACATTACCGCCGTTATTGTAAAAATAACATAAAAAAGAATAATATAGCGAAAATACTTGACGTACTTATTGAATATGAGTATGACTATTACGTAAAATATGAGCATGAATATTGTAAGTACATGAATATTTTAACACCTTTAAGTGTCTGTCTAATTTCGGTAATTAAATTGATTTAAAATTTTACACTCCCTACTTCCACCCGTGACCACTTCAAGTCATATTACACGGTGTGATCACTCGACAGCATTTGTTGTCATTTCAGATTTTATCGTCACCAGTGAAAATTTTAATTCACATTAGATCGCCGTCTCCCATGAAGGCATGTCACCATTCATTACAGGATATGTAATGATTGCTTTATCGTTCACAACATTATAATGCATCTTTTAGCACATGGAAGTCTCTGGCTTCACTTCTTATGACTCCTTTATTTTTCGTATAATTACAGTGCATATTTTAACAACTTTAAAGATCTGTAATGAAATTGATTTAAAATTTTACATTCCCTCCTTCCACCCGTGACCACTTCAAGTCATATTAGATGGTGTGGTCACTCGACAGCGTTTTCAATAGATTACTCGAAATGTAAACCGGTGAATCAAATACGATAATATCGCGATCATTAATAATAACGATACACATTGAATACGAAAGTGGTTTGATTATAATTGATAACAATCTTGAATCCAAATACATCAACTTGTAGAATAACGACCGATTCTGTTTTATCAGATTACGCGAAATGTAAACAGGCGAATCAAATAGGATAATACCGCGATCATTAATAATCACGATACACATTGAATACGAAAGAGGTTTGATTATAATTGATAACAATCTTGAATCCAAATTCATCAACTTTAAGAATAACTCACGATTCTGTTTTTAGCAGAATACTCGACATGTAAACAAGTGAATCAAATACGATAATATCGCGATCATTAATAACAACGATACACATTGAATACGAAAGTGTTTTGATTATAATTGATAACAATATTGAAACAAAATTCATCAACTTGTAGAATAACGACCGATTCTGTTTTTTAACAGATTTCTCGAAATATAAACAGGTGAATCAAATAGAATAATACCGCGATCATTAATAATCACGATACACGCTGAATACGAATGTATTTCGATTATAATTGACAACAATCTTGAATCCAAATACATCAAATTGTAGAATAACGACCGATTCTGTTTTAACCGATTACGCGAAATGTAAACCGGTGAATCAAATATGATAATATCGTGATCATTAATGATAACGATACACATTGAATACGAAAGTGTTTCGATTATAATTGATAGCAATCTTGAAACCAAATTCATCAACTTGTAGAATAACGACCGATTCTGTTTTAACAGAATACTCGACATGTAAACAAGTGAATCAAATACGATAATATCGCGATCATTAATAACAACGATACACATTGAACACTGAAGTGTTTCGATTACAATTGATAACAATCTTGAAACCAAATTCATCAACTTGTAGAATAACGACCGATTCTGTTTTTTAACAGATTTCTCGAAATATAAACAGGTGAATCAAATAGAATAATACCGCGATCATTAATAATCACGATACACGCTGAATACGAATGTATTTCGATTATAATTGACAACAATCTTGAATCCAAATACATCAACTTGTAGAATAACGACCGTTTCTGTTTTAACAGATTACGCGAAATGTAAACCGGTGAATCAAATACGATAATATTGTGATTATTAATGATAACGATACACATTGAATACGAAAGTGTTTTGATTATAATTGATAGCAATCTTGAATCCAAATTCAACAACTTGTAGAATAACGACCGATTCTGTTTTTTAAAGATTACTCGACATGTAAACAGGTGAATCAAATAGGATAATACCGCGATCATTAATAATCACGATACACATTGAATACGAAAGTGGTTTGATAATAATTCATAACAATCTTGAATCCAAATTCATCAACTTGAAGAATAACTCCCGATTCTGTTTTCAGCAGAATACTCGACATGTAAACAAGTGAATCAAATACGATAATATCGCAATCATTAATAACAACGATACACATTGAATACGAAAGTGTTTTGATTATAATTGATAACAATCTTGAAACAAAATTCATCAACTTGTAGAAGAACGACCGATTCTGTTTTTTTACAGATTTCTCGAAATATAAACAGGTGAATCAAATACGATAATATCGCGATCATTAATAATAACGATACACATTGAATACGAAAGTGGTTTGATTATAATTGATAACAATCTTGAATCCAAATTCATCAACTTGAAGAATAACGCCCGATTCTGTTTTTAGCAGAATACTCGACATGTAAACAAGTGAATCAAATACGATAATATACGATAATATCGCGATCATTAATAACAACGATACACATTGAACACTAAAGTGTTTCGATTATAATTGATAACAATCTTGAATTCAAATACATCAACTTGTAGAATAACGACCGATTCTGTTTTAACAGATTAAGCGAAATGTAAACCGGTGAATCAAATACGATAATATCGTGATCATTAATGATAACGATACATATTGAATACGAAAGTGTTTCGATTATAATTGATAGCAATCTTGAATCCAAATTCATCAACTTGTAGAATAACGACCGATTCTGATTTTAGCAGAATACTCGACATGTAAACAAGTGAATCAAATACGATAATATCGCGATCATTAATAACAACGATACACATTGAACACTGAAGTGTTTCGATTACAATTGATAACAATCTTGAAACCAAATTCATCAACTTGTAGAATAACAAACGATTCTGTTTTTTATCAGATTTCTCGAAATGTAAACAGGTGAATCAAATAGGATAATACCGCGATCATTAATAATCACGATACACATTGAATACGAAAGTGGTTTGATTATAATTGATAACAATCTTGAAACAAAGTTCATCAACTTGTAGAATAACGACCGATTCCGTTTTTTTACAGATTTCTCGAAATATAAACAGGTGAATCAAATACGATAATATCGCGATCATTAATAATAACGATACACATTGAATACGAAAGTGGTTTGATTATAATTGATAACAATCTTGAATCCAAATACATCAGCTTGTAGAATAACGACCGATTCTGTTTTAACAGATTACGCGAAATGTAAACCGGTGAATCAAATACGATAATATCGTGATCATTAATGATAACGATACATATTGAATACGAAAGTGTTTCGATTATAATTGATAGCAATCTGGAATCCAAATTCATCAACTTGTAGAATAACGCCTGATTCTGTTTTTAGCAGAATACTCGACACGTAAACAAACAAGTGAATCAAATACGATAATATCGCGATCATTAATAACAACGATACACGTTGAACACGAAAGTGTTTTGATTATAATTGATAACAATCTTGAATCCAAATTCATCAACTTGTAGAATAACGACCGATTCTGTTTTTAACAGATTACTCGAAATGTACACAGACGCATCAATAACGATCATATCGCGATCATTATTGATGCGGTACAGATTGAATATGAAAATTTTTCGATTATAATTGATAATTATAATTATCCAATGCGATAATATTACGGTCCTTATTTCTAACATATAACATATAAAAAACAACAATATATCGAATATATTTGATACTTATTAAATATGAATATGAATATTATGTAACATATAAGCATGAATTGTATGAGTTGGCACATTTCACTCTGTTCACTTGGTTCAACCTTTTATACAAAACCATGTGAAAGACTTGCCTACTCAAACCGAAAATTTCGATTTTGTTTTTTATTACATATATGAATTCAAAATCACCAACTCGTAAGAATAACACCCGATTCGATTTTTATGAGATTACTCAATATTTTTACAGTAATCAGTTTTAAAGAGTCTCCCGATATTTACACACGGGCATATGAATAATATCGCAATCACTAAGGACAGACACATTGAATATGAAAGTGCTTGGATTATATTTGATAACAATCATTAATCGTAGGAACTCGTAGTAACTCGTAGGAATAACGCCAAATTATGTTTTTAAGAGATTACTCGAAATTTACACAGGCGCATTAAATACGATAATATCGCGGTCGTTATTGATAACCAGACACTGGGTATTATTGTTATCCCCAATGATCCCCAGATATATATTTATATACCGAGATACTGGGTACCCATTTTAGTCGCCTCTTACGACATGCATGAGATACAGTGGGACTATTCTTTCGAACCCGGTCACCACACGGGTAATTTAAGAACATTCAATGTGTATTATTATTAATGTTAGAGATATTATCGTATCTGATGCAACTCTGTGCATTTCGAGTAATCATTTAAAAACAGAATAGTTTATTATTCCTAGGAGTTTTTGAGCTTGTATTTTCACGATTCCTATATAAGAAAACTATTGTTAATTATGTTTTTAACTGATTTCACGAAATGTACGCTGGTGCATCAAATACGATATTATCTCAACTATTTTTGGTAAAAATACACATTAAATACCAAAGTGTTGAATTTTCGATACTTTTTCGTTATGGCATTTATGAGTCCTAAATCACCAACTCTTAAGAATAAAGCCCGATTCTGTTTTTAATTTAACTGATTTCTCGAAATGTACACAGTTGCTTCAAATACGATAATATCGGGATCATTAATGGTAACGATATACATTGAATACGAAATTGTTTTGATTAAAATTGATAACTATAGTTTTCCAATGTGATTACATTACCGCCGTTATTGTAAAAATAACATAAAATAGAATAATATAGTGAAAATACTTGACGTACTTATTGAATATGAGTATGAATATTACGTAAAATATGAGCATGAATATTGTAAGTACATGAACAATTTAACACCTTTAAATGTCTGTATAATTTCGGTAATTAAATTGATTTAAAATTTTACACTCCCTCCTTCCACCCGTGACCACTTCAAGTCATATTACACGGTGTGGTCACTCGACAGCATTTGTTGTCATTTCAGATTTTATCGTCACCAGTGAAAATTTTAATTCACATTAGATTGCCGTCTCCCATGAAGGCATGTCACCATTCATTACAGGATATGTAATGATTGCTTTATCGTTCACAACATTATAGTGCATCTTTTAGCACATGGAAGTCTCTGGCTTCACTTCTTATGACTGCTTTATTTTTCGTATCATTACAGTGCATATTTTAACAACTTTAAAGATCTGTAATGAAATTGATTAAAAATTTTACATTACCTCCTTCCACCCGTGACCACTTCAAGTCATATTAGATGGTGTGGTCACTCGACAGCGTTTTTAATAGATTACTCGAAATGTAAACCGGTGAATCAAATACGATAATATCGCGATCATTAATAATAACGATACACATTGAATACGAAAGTGGTTTGATTATAATTGATAACAATCTTGAATCCAAATTCATCAACTTGTATAATAACGACCGATTCTGATTTTAGCAGAATACTCGACATGTAAACAAGTGAATCAAATACGATAATATCGCGATCATTAATAACAACGATACACATTGAACACTGAAGTGTTTCGATTACAATTGATAACAATCTTGAAACCAAATTCATCAACTTGTAGAATAACAAACGATTCTGTTTTTTATCAGATTTCTCGAAATGTAAACAGGTGAATCAAATAGGATAATACCGCGATCATTAATAATCACGATACACATTGAATACGAAAGTGGTTGGATTATAATTGATAACAATCTTGAAACAAAATTCATCAACTTGTAGAATAACGACCGATTCCGTTTTTTTACAGATTTCTCGAAATATAAACAGGTGAATCAAATACGATAATATCGCGATCATTAATAATAACGATACACATTGAATACGAAAACGGTTTGATTATAATTGATAACAATCTTGAATCCAAATACATCAACTTGTAGAATAAAGACCGATTCTGTTTTAACAGATTACGCGAAATGTAAACCGGTGAATCAAATACGATAATATCGTGATCATTAATGATAACGATACATATTGAATACGAAAGTGTTTCGATTATAATTGATAGCAATCTGGAATCCAAATTCATCAACTTGTAGAATAACGTCTGATTCTGTTTTTAGCAGAATACTCGACACGTAAACAAACAAGTGAATCAAATACGATAATATCGCGATCATCAATAACAACGATACACGTTGAACACGAAAGTGTTTTGATTATAATTGATAACAATCTTGAATCCAAATTCATCAACTTGTAGAATAACGACCGATTCTGTTTTTAACAGATTACTCGAAATGTACACAGACGCATCAATAACGATCATATCGCGATCATTATTGATGCGGTACAGATTGAATACGAAAATTTTTCGATTATAATTGATAATTATAATTATCCAATGCGATAATATTACGGTCCTTATTTCTAACATATAACACATAAAAAACAACAATATATCGAATATATTTGATACTTATTAAATATGAATATGAATATTATGTAACATATAAGCATGAATTGTATGAGTTGGTACATTTCACTCTGTTCACTTGGTTCAACCTTTTATACAAAACCATGTGAAAGACATGCCTACTCAAACCGAAAATTTCGATTTTGTTTTTTATTACATATATGAATTCAAAATCACCAACTCGTAAGAATAACACCCGATTCTATTTTTATGAGATTACTCAATATTTTTACAGTAATCAGTTTTAAAGAATCTCCCGATATTTACACACGGGCATATGAATAATATCGCAATCACTAAGGATAGACACATTGAATATGAAAGTGCTTGGATTATATTTGATAACAATCATTAATCGTAGTAACTCGTAGGAATAACGCCCAATTATGTTTTTAAGAGATTACTCGAAATTTACACAGGCGCAATAAATACGATAATATCGCGGTCTCTATTGATAACCAGACACAGGGTATTATTGTTATCCCTAATGATCCCCAGATATATACCGAGGTACTGGGTACCCATTTTAGTCGCCTCTTACGACATGCATGAGCAATAGTGGGACTATTCTTTCGAACCCAGTCACCACACGGGTAATTTATGAACATTCAATGTGTATTATTATTAGTGTTCGAGATATTATCGTATCTGATGCAACTCTGTGCATTTCGAGTAATCAGTTAAAAACAGAATAGTTTATTATTCCTAGGAGTTTTTGAGCTTGTATTTTCACGATTCCTATATAAGAAAACTATTGTTAATTCTGTTTTTAACTGATTTCTCGAAATGTACGCTGGTGCATCAAATACGATATTATCTCAACTATTTTTGATAAAAATACACATTAAATACCAAAGTGTTGAATTTTCGATACTTTTCCGTTATGGCATTTATGAGTCCTAAATCACCAACTCTTGAGAATAAAGCCCGATTCTGTTTTTAATGTCACTGATTTCTCGAAATGTACACAGGTGCTTCAAATACGATAATATCGGGATCATTAACGGTAACGATATGCATTGAAGAATACGAAATTGTTTTGATAAAAATTGATAACTATAGTTTTCCAATGTGATTACATTACCGCCATTATAGTAAAAATAACATAAAAAAGAATAATATAGCGAAAATACTTGACGTACTTATTGAATATGAGTATGAATATTACGTAAAATATGAGCATGAATATTGTAAGTACATGAAAATTTTAAAACCTTCAAGTGTCTGTCTAATTTCGGTAATTAAATTGATTTAAAATTTTACACTCCCTCCTTCCACCCGTGACCACTTCAAGTCATATTACACGGTGTGGTCACTCGACAGCATTTGTTGTCATTTCAGATTTTATCGTCACCAGTGAAAATTTTAATTCACATTAGATTGCCGTCTCCCATGAAGGCATGTCACCATTCATTACAGGATATGTAATGATTGCTTTATCGTTCACAACAATATAGTGCATCTTTTAGCACATGGAAGTCTCTGGCTTCACTTCTTATGACTGCTTTATTTTTCGTATCATTACAGTGCATATTTTAACAACTTTAAAGATCTGTAATGAAATTGATTTAAAATTTTACATTCCCTCCTACCACCCGTGACCACTTCAAGTCATATTAGATGGTGTGGTCACTCGACAGCGTTTTTAATAGATTACTCGAAATGTAAACCGGTGAATCAAATACGATAATATCGCGATCATTAATAATAACGATACACATTGAATACGAAAGTGTTTTGATTATAATTGATAACAATATTGAAACAAAATTCATCAACTTGTAGAATAACGACCGATTCTGTTTTTTAACAGATTTCTCGAAATATAAACAGGTGAATCAAATAGGATAATACCGCGATCATTAATAATCACGATACACGTTGAATACGAAAGTGGTTTGATTATAATTGACAACAAACTTGAATCCAAATACATCAACTTGTAGAATAACGACCGATTCTGTTTTAACCGATTACGCGAAATGTAAACCAGTGAATCAAATACGATAATATCGTGATCATTAATGATAACGATACATATTGAATACGAAAGTGTTTCGATTATAATTGATAGCAATCTTGAATCCAAATTCATCAACTTGTAGAATAACGACCGATTCTGTTTTTAGCAGAATACTCGACACGTAAACAAGTGAATCAAATACGATGATATCGCGATCATTAATAACAACGATACACATTGTACACTGAAGTGTATCGATTATAATTGATAACAATCTTGAAACCAAATTCATCAACTTGTAGAATAAGGACTGATTCTGTTTTTAACAGATTACTCGAAATGTACACAGACGCATCAATAACGATTATATCGCGATCATTATTGATGCGGTACAGATTGAATACGAAAATTTTTCGATTATAATTGATAATTATAATTATCCAATGCGATAACATTACGGTCCTTATTTCTAACATATAACATATAAAAAACAACAATATATCGAATATATTTGATACTTATTAAATATGAGTATGAATATTATGTAACATATAAGCATGAATTGTATGAGTTGGTACATTTCACTCTGTTCACTTGGTTCAACCTTTTTTACAAAACCATGTGAAAGACTTGCCTACTCAAACCGAAAATTTCGAAGGAAATTTCGATTTTGTTTTTTATTACATATATGAATTCAAAATCACCAACTCGTATGAATAACACCCGATTCGATTTTTATGAGATTACTCAATATTTTTACAGTAATCTGTTTTAAAGAATCTCCCGATATTTACACACGGGCATATGAATAATATCGCAATCACTAAGGATAGACACATTGAATATGAAAGTGCTTGGATTATATTTGATAACAATCATTAATCGTAGTAACTCGTAGGAATAACGCCCAATTATGTTTTTAAGAGATTACTCGAAATTTACACAGGCGCATTAAATACGATAATATCGCGGTCGCTATTGATAACCAGACACAGGGTATTATTGTTATCCCTAATGATCCCCAGATGTATACCGAGGTACTGGGTACCCATTTTAGTCGCCTCTTACGACATGCATGAACAACAGTGGGACTATTCTTTCGAACCCGGTCACCACACGGGTAATTTATGAACATTCAATGTGTATTATTATTAGTGTTCGAGATATTATCGTATCTGATGCAACTCTGTGCATTTCGAGTAATCAGTTAAAAACAGAATAGTTTATTATTCCTAGGAGTTTTTGAGCTTGTATTTTCACGATTCCTATATAAGAAAACTATTGTTAATTCTGTTTTTAACTGATTTCTCGAAATGTACGCTGGTGCATCAAATACGATATTATCTCAACTATTTTTGATAAAAATACACATTAAATACCAAAGTGTTGAATTTTCGATACTTTTCCGTTATGGCATTTATGAGTCCTAAATCACCAACTCTTGAGAATAAAGCCCGATTCTGTTTTTAATGTCACTGATTTCTCGAAATGTACACAGGTGCTTCAAATACGATAATATCGGGATCATTAACGGTAACGATATGCATTGAAGAATACGAAATTGTTTTGATAAAAATTGATAACTATAGTTTTCCAATGTGATTACATTACCGCCATTATAGTAAAAATAACATAAAAAAGAATAATATAGCGAAAATACTTGACGTACTTATTGAATATGAGTATGAATATTACGTAAAATATGAGCATGAATATTGTAAGTACATGAAAATTTTAACACCTTCAAGTGTCTGTCTAATTTCGGTAATTAAATTGATTTAAAATTTTACACTCCCTCCTTCCACCCGTGACCACTTCAAGTCATATTACACGGTGTGGTCACTCGACAGCATTTGTTGTCATTTCAGATTTTATCGTCACCAGTGAAAATTTTAATTCACATTAGATTGCCGTCTCCCATGAAGGCATGTCACCATTCATTACAGGATATGTAATGATTGCTTTATCGTTCACAACAATATAGTGCATCTTTTAGCACATGGAAGTCTCTGGCTTCACTTCTTATGACTGCTTTATTTTTCGTATCATTACAGTGCATATTTTAACAACTTTAAAGATCTGTAATGAAATTGATTTAAAATTTTACATTCCCTCCTACCACCCGTGACCACTTCAAGTCATATTAGATGGTGTGGTCACTCGACAGCGTTTTTAATAGATTACTCGAAATGTAAACCGGTGAATCAAATACGATAATATCGCGATCATTAATAATAACGATACACATTGAATACGAAAGTGTTTTGATTATAATTGATAACAATATTGAAACAAAATTCATCAACTTGTAGAATAACGACCGATTCTGTTTTTTAACAGATTTCTCGAAATATAAACAGGTGAATCAAATAGGATAATACCGCGATCATTAATAATCACGATACACGTTGAATACGAAAGTGGTTTGATTATAATTGACAACAAACTTGAATCCAAATACATCAACTTGTAGAATAACGACCGATTCTGTTTTAACCGATTACGCGAAATGTAAACCAGTGAATCAAATACGATAATATCGTGATCATTAATGATAACGATACATATTGAATACGAAAGTGTTTCGATTATAATTGATAGCAATCTTGAATCCAAATTCATCAACTTGTAGAATAACGACCGATTCTGTTTTTAGCAGAATACTCGACACGTAAACAAGTGAATCAAATACGATGATATCGCGATCATTAATAACAACGATACACATTGTACACTGAAGTGTATCGATTATAATTGATAACAATCTTGAAACCAAATTCATCAACTTGTAGAATAAGGACTGATTCTGTTTTTAACAGATTACTCGAAATGTACACAGACGCATCAATAACGATTATATCGCGATCATTATTGATGCGGTACAGATTGAATACGAAAATTTTTCGATTATAATTGATAATTATAATTATCCAATGCGATAACATTACGGTCCTTATTTCTAACATATAACATATAAAAAACAACAATATATCGAATATATTTGATACTTATTAAATATGAGTATGAATATTATGTAACATATAAGCATGAATTGTATGAGTTGGTACATTTCACTCTGTTCACTTGGTTCAACCTTTTTTACAAAACCATGTGAAAGACTTGCCTACTCAAACCGAAAATTTCGAAGGAAATTTCGATTTTGTTTTTTATTACATATATGAATTCAAAATCACCAACTCGTATGAATAACACCCGATTCGATTTTTATGAGATTACTCAATATTTTTACAGTAATCTGTTTTAAAGAATCTCCCGATATTTACACACGGGCATATGAATAATATCGCAATCACTAAGGATAGACACATTGAATATGAAAGTGCTTGGATTATATTTGATAACAATCATTAATCGTAGTAACTCGTAGGAATAACGCCCAATTATGTTTTTAAGAGATTACTCGAAATTTACACAGGCGCATTAAATACGATAATATCGCGGTCGCTATTGATAACCAGACACAGGGTATTATTGTTATCCCTAATGATCCCCAGATGTATACCGAGGTACTGGGTACCCATTTTAGTCGCCTCTTACGACATGCATGAACAACAGTGGGACTATTCTTTCGAACCCGGTCACCACACGGGTAATTTATGAACATTCAATGTGTATTATTATTAGTGTTCGAGATATTATCGTATCTGATGCAACTCTGTGCATTTCGAGTAATCAGTTAAAAACAGAATAGTTTATTATTCCTAGGAGTTTTTGAGCTTGTATTTTCACGATTCCTATATAAGAAAACTATTGTTAATTCTGTTTTTAACTGATTTCTCGAAATGTACGCTGGTGCATCAAATACGATATTATCTCAACTATTTTTGATAAAAATACACATTAAATACCAAAGTGTTGAATTTTCGATACTTTTCCGTTATGGCATTTATGAGTCCTAAATCACCAACTCTTGAGAATAAAGCCCGATTCTGTTTTTAATGTCACTGATTTCTCGAAATGTACACAGGTGCTTCAAATACGATAATATCGGGATCATTAACGGTAACGATATGCATTGAAGAATACGAAATTGTTTTGATAAAAATTGATAACTATAGTTTTCCAATGTGATTACATTACCGCCATTATAGTAAAAATAACATAAAAAAGAATAATATAGCGAAAATACTTGACGTACTTATTGAATATGAGTATGAATATTACGTAAAATATGAGCATGAATATTGTAAGTACATGAAAATTTTAACACCTTCAAGTGTCTGTCTAATTTCGGTAATTAAATTGATTTAAAATTTTACACTCCCTCCTTCCACCCGTGACCACTTCAAGTCATATTACACGGTGTGGTCACTCGACAGCATTTGTTGTCATTTCAGATTTTATCGTCACCAGTGAAAATTTTAATTCACATTAGATTGCCGTCTCCCATGAAGGCATGTCACCATTCATTACAGGATATGTAATGATTGCTTCATCGTTCACAACAATATAGTGCATCTTTTAGCACATGGAAGTCTCTGGCTTCACTTCTTATGACTGCTTTATTTTTCGTATCATTACAGTGCATATTTTAACAACTTTAAAGATCTGTAATGAAATTGATTTAAAATTTTACATTCCCTCCTTCCACCCGTGACCACTTCAAGTCATATTAGATGGTGTGGTCACTCGACAGCGTTTTTAATAGATTACTCGAAATGTAAACCGGTGAATCAAATACGATAATATCGCGATCATTAATAATAACGATACACATTGAATACGAAAGTGGTTTGATTATAATTGATAACAATCTTGAATCCAAATACATCAACTTGTAGAATAACGACCGATTCTGTTTTATCAGATTACGCGAAATGTAAACAGGCGAATCAAATAGGATAATACCGCGATCATTAATAATCACGATACACATTGAATACGAAAGTGGTTTGATTATAATTGATAACAATCTTGAATCCAAATTCATCAACTTTAAGAATAACTCACGATTCTGTTTTTAGCAGAATACTCGACACGTAAACAAGTGAATCAAATACGATGATATCGCGATCATTAATAACAACGATACACATTGTACACTGAAGTGTATCGATTATAATTGATAACAATCTTGAAACCAAATTCATCAACTTGTAGAATAACGACCGATTCTGTTTTTTAACAGATTTCTCGAAATATAAACAGGTGAATCAAATAGGATAATACCGCGATCATTAATAATCACGATACACGTTGAATACGAAAGTATTTCGATTATAATTGACAACAAACTTGAATCCAAATACATCAACTTGTAGAATAACGACCGATTCAGTTTTTAGCAGAATACTCGACACGTAAACGAACATGTGAATCAAATACGATAATATCGCGATCATTAATAACAACGATACACGTTGAACACGAAAGTGTTTTGATTATAATTGATAACAATCTTGAATCGAAATTCATCAACTTGTAGAATAAGGACTGATTCTGTTTTTAACAGATTACTCGAAATGTACACAGACGCATCAATAACGATTATATCGCGATCATTATTGATGCGGTACAGATTGAATACGAAAATTTTTCGATTATAATTGATAATTATAATTATCCAATGCGATAATATTACGGTCCTTATTTCTAACATATAACACATAAAAAACAACAATATATCGAATATATTTGATACTTATTAAATATGAATATGAATATTATGTAACATATAAGCATGAATTGTATGAGTTGGTACATTTCACTCTGTTCACTTGGTTCAACCTTTTATACAAAACCATGTGAAAGACATGCCTACTCAAACCGAAAATTTCGATTTTGTTTTTTATTACATATATGAATTCAAAATCACCAACTCGTAAGAATAACACCCGATTCGATTTTTATGAGATTACTCAATATTTTTACAGTAATCAGTTTTAAAGAATCTCCCGATATTTACACACGGGCATATGAATAATATCGCAATCACTAAGGATAGACACATTGAATATGAAAGTGCTTGGATTATATTTGATAACAATCATTAATCGTAGTAACTCGTAGGAATAACGCCCAATTATGTTTTTAAGAGATTACTCGAAATTTACACAGGCGCAATAAATACGATAATATCGCGGTCTCTATTGATAACCAGACACAGGGTATTATTGTTATCCCTAATGATCCCCAGATATATACCGAGGTACTGGGTACCCATTTTAGTCGCCTCTTACGACATGCATGAGCAATAGTGGGACTATTCTTTCGAACCCAGTCACCACACGGGTAATTTATGAACATTCAATGTGTATTATTATTAGTGTTCGAGATATTATCGTATCTGATGCAACTCTGTGCATTTCGAGTAATCAGTTAAAAACAGAATAGTTTATTATTCCTAGGAGTTTTTGAGCTTGTATTTTCACGATTCCTATATAAGAAAACTATTGTTAATTCTGTTTTTAACTGATTTCTCGAAATGTACGCTGGTGCATCAAATACGATATTATCTCAACTATTTTTGATAAAAATACACATTAAATACCAAAGTGTTGAATTTTCGATACTTTTCCGTTATGGCATTTATGAGTCCTAAATCACCAACTCTTGAGAATAAAGCCCGATTCTGTTTTTAATGTCACTGATTTCTCGAAATGTACACAGGTGCTTCAAATACGATAATATCGGGATCATTAACGGTAACGATATGCATTGAAGAATACGAAATTGTTTTGATAAAAATTGATAACTATAGTTTTCCAATGTGATTACATTACCGCCATTATAGTAAAAATAACATAAAAAAGAATAATATAGCGAAAATACTTGACGTACTTATTGAATATGAGTATGAATATTACGTAAAATATGAGCATGAATATTGTAAGTACATGAAAATTTTAAAACCTTCAAGTGTCTGTCTAATTTCGGTAATTAAATTGATTTAAAATTTTACACTCCCTCCTTCCACCCGTGACCACTTCAAGTCATATTACACGGTGTGGTCACTCGACAGCATTTGTTGTCATTTCAGATTTTATCGTCACCAGTGAAAATTTTAATTCACATTAGATTGCCGTCTCCCATGAAGGCATGTCACCATTCATTACAGGATATGTAATGATTGCTTTATCGTTCACAACAATATAGTGCATCTTTTAGCACATGGAAGTCTCTGGCTTCACTTCTTATGACTGCTTTATTTTTCGTATCATTACAGTGCATATTTTAACAACTTTAAAGATCTGTAATGAAATTGATTTAAAATTTTACATTCCCTCCTACCACCCGTGACCACTTCAAGTCATATTAGATGGTGTGGTCACTCGACAGCGTTTTTAATAGATTACTCGAAATGTAAACCGGTGAATCAAATACGATAATATCGCGATCATTAATAATAACGATACACATTGAATACGAAAGTGTTTTGATTATAATTGATAACAATATTGAAACAAAATTCATCAACTTGTAGAATAACGACCGATTCTGTTTTTTAACAGATTTCTCGAAATATAAACAGGTGAATCAAATAGGATAATACCGCGATCATTAATAATCACGATACACGTTGAATACGAAAGTGGTTTGATTATAATTGACAACAAACTTGAATCCAAATACATCAACTTGTAGAATAACGACCGATTCTGTTTTAACCGATTACGCGAAATGTAAACCAGTGAATCAAATACGATAATATCGTGATCATTAATGATAACGATACATATTGAATACGAAAGTGTTTCGATTATAATTGATAGCAATCTTGAATCCAAATTCATCAACTTGTAGAATAACGACCGATTCTGTTTTTAGCAGAATACTCGACACGTAAACAAGTGAATCAAATACGATGATATCGCGATCATTAATAACAACGATACACATTGTACACTGAAGTGTATCGATTATAATTGATAACAATCTTGAAACCAAATTCATCAACTTGTAGAATAAGGACTGATTCTGTTTTTAACAGATTACTCGAAATGTACACAGACGCATCAATAACGATTATATCGCGATCATTATTGATGCGGTACAGATTGAATACGAAAATTTTTCGATTATAATTGATAATTATAATTATCCAATGCGATAACATTACGGTCCTTATTTCTAACATATAACATATAAAAAACAACAATATATCGAATATATTTGATACTTATTAAATATGAGTATGAATATTATGTAACATATAAGCATGAATTGTATGAGTTGGTACATTTCACTCTGTTCACTTGGTTCAACCTTTTTTACAAAACCATGTGAAAGACTTGCCTACTCAAACCGAAAATTTCGAAGGAAATTTCGATTTTGTTTTTTATTACATATATGAATTCAAAATCACCAACTCGTATGAATAACACCCGATTCGATTTTTATGAGATTACTCAATATTTTTACAGTAATCTGTTTTAAAGAATCTCCCGATATTTACACACGGGCATATGAATAATATCGCAATCACTAAGGATAGACACATTGAATATGAAAGTGCTTGGATTATATTTGATAACAATCATTAATCGTAGTAACTCGTAGGAATAACGCCCAATTATGTTTTTAAGAGATTACTCGAAATTTACACAGGCGCATTAAATACGATAATATCGCGGTCGCTATTGATAACCAGACACAGGGTATTATTGTTATCCCTAATGATCCCCAGATGTATACCGAGGTACTGGGTACCCATTTTAGTCGCCTCTTACGACATGCATGAACAACAGTGGGACTATTCTTTCGAACCCGGTCACCACACGGGTAATTTATGAACATTCAATGTGTATTATTATTAGTGTTCGAGATATTATCGTATCTGATGCAACTCTGTGCATTTCGAGTAATCAGTTAAAAACAGAATAGTTTATTATTCCTAGGAGTTTTTGAGCTTGTATTTTCACGATTCCTATATAAGAAAACTATTGTTAATTCTGTTTTTAACTGATTTCTCGAAATGTACGCTGGTGCATCAAATACGATATTATCTCAACTATTTTTGATAAAAATACACATTAAATACCAAAGTGTTGAATTTTCGATACTTTTCCGTTATGGCATTTATGAGTCCTAAATCACCAACTCTTGAGAATAAAGCCCGATTCTGTTTTTAATGTCACTGATTTCTCGAAATGTACACAGGTGCTTCAAATACGATAATATCGGGATCATTAACGGTAACGATATGCATTGAAGAATACGAAATTGTTTTGATAAAAATTGATAACTATAGTTTTCCAATGTGATTACATTACCGCCATTATAGTAAAAATAACATAAAAAAGAATAATATAGCGAAAATACTTGACGTACTTATTGAATATGAGTATGAATATTACGTAAAATATGAGCATGAATATTGTAAGTACATGAAAATTTTAACACCTTCAAGTGTCTGTCTAATTTCGGTAATTAAATTGATTTAAAATTTTACACTCCCTCCTTCCACCCGTGACCACTTCAAGTCATATTACACGGTGTGGTCACTCGACAGCATTTGTTGTCATTTCAGATTTTATCGTCACCAGTGAAAATTTTAATTCACATTAGATTGCCGTCTCCCATGAAGGCATGTCACCATTCATTACAGGATATGTAATGATTGCTTCATCGTTCACAACAATATAGTGCATCTTTTAGCACATGGAAGTCTCTGGCTTCACTTCTTATGACTGCTTTATTTTTCGTATCATTACAGTGCATATTTTAACAACTTTAAAGATCTGTAATGAAATTGATTTAAAATTTTACATTCCCTCCTTCCACCCGTGACCACTTCAAGTCATATTAGATGGTGTGGTCACTCGACAGCGTTTTTAATAGATTACTCGAAATGTAAACCGGTGAATCAAATACGATAATATCGCGATCATTAATAATAACGATACACATTGAATACGAAAGTGGTTTGATTATAATTGATAACAATCTTGAATC
The DNA here is from genome assembly GCA_949128135.1 of Parasteatoda lunata. Classification (NCBI taxonomy): domain Eukaryota; kingdom Metazoa; phylum Arthropoda; class Arachnida; order Araneae; family Theridiidae; genus Parasteatoda; species Parasteatoda lunata. The sequence continues at coordinate 11,722,783 of OX421975.1, read as the reverse complement.
CAAATACATCAACTTGTAGAATAACGACCGATTCTGTTTTATCAGATTACGCGAAATGTAAACAGGCGAATCAAATAGGATAATACCGCGATCATTAATAATCACGATACACATTGAATACGAAAGTGGTTTGATTATAATTGATAACAATCTTGAATCCAAATTCATCAACTTTAAGAATAACTCACGATTCTGTTTTTAGCAGAATACTCGACACGTAAACAAGTGAATCAAATACGATGATATCGCGATCATTAATAACAACGATACACATTGTACACTGAAGTGTATCGATTATAATTGATAACAATCTTGAAACCAAATTCATCAACTTGTAGAATAACGACCGATTCTGTTTTTTAACAGATTTCTCGAAATATAAACAGGTGAATCAAATAGGATAATACCGCGATCATTAATAATCACGATACACGTTGAATACGAAAGTATTTCGATTATAATTGACAACAAACTTGAATCCAAATACATCAACTTGTAGAATAACGACCGATTCAGTTTTTAGCAGAATACTCGACACGTAAACGAACATGTGAATCAAATACGATAATATCGCGATCATTAATAACAACGATACACGTTGAACACGAAAGTGTTTTGATTATAATTGATAACAATCTTGAATCGAAATTCATCAACTTGTAGAATAAGGACTGATTCTGTTTTTAACAGATTACTCGAAATGTACACAGACGCATCAATAACGATTATATCGCGATCATTATTGATGCGGTACAGATTGAATACGAAAATTTTTCGATTATAATTGATAATTATAATTATCCAATGCGATAACATTACGGTCCTTATTTCTAAGATATAACATATAAAAAACAACAATATATCGAAAATATTTGATACTAATTAAATATGAGAATGAATATTATGTAACATATAATAATGAATTGTATGAGTTGGTACATTTCACTCTGTTCACTTGGTTCAACCTTTTATACAAAACCATGTTAAAGACTTGCCTACTCAAACCGAAAATTCCGAAGGAAATTTCGATTTTGTTTTTATATTACATATATGAATTCAAAATCACCAACTCGTATGAATAACACCCGATTCGATTTTTATGAGATTACTCAATATTTTTACAGAAATCTGTTTTAAATAATCTCCCGATATTTACACACGGGCATATGAATAATATCGCAATCACTAAGGATAACAAGACACATTGAATATGAAAGTGCTTGGATTATATTTGATAACAATCATTAATCGTAGGAACTCGTAGTAACTCGTAGAAATAACGCCCAATTATGTTTTTCAGAGATTACTCGAAATTTAAACAGGCGCATTAAATACGATAATATCGCGGTCGTTATTGATAACCAGACACTTGGTATTATTGTTATCCCTAATGATCCCCAGATATATATTTATATACCGAGGTACTGGGTACCCATTTTAGTCGCCTCTTACGACATGCATGAGCTACAGTGGGACTATTCTTTCGAACCCGGTCACCACACGGGTAATTTAAGAACATTCAATGTGTATTATTATTAATGTTCGAGATATTATCGTATCTGATGCAACTCTGTGCATTTCGAGTAATCAGTTAAAAACAGAATAGTTTATTATTCCTAGGAGTTTTTGAGCTTGTATTTTCACGATTCCTATATAAGAAAACTATTGTTAATTCTGTTTTTAACTGATTTCTCGAAATGTACGCTGGTGCATCAAATACGATATTATCTCAACTATTTTTGATAAAAATACACATTAAATACCAAAGTGTTGAATTTTCGATACTTTTCCGTTATGGCATTTATGAGTCCTAAATCACCAACTCTTAAGAATAAAGCCCGATTCTGTTTTTAATGTCACTGATTTCTCGAAATGTACACAAGTGCTTCAAATACGATAATATCGGGATCATTAACGGTTACGATATACATTGAATACGAAATTGTTTTGATTAAAATTGATAACTATAGTTTTCCAATGTGATTACATTACTGCCGTTATTGTAAAAATAACATAAAAAAGAATAATATAGCGAAAATACTTGACGTACTTATTGAATATGAGTATGAATATTACGTAAAATATGAGCATGAATATTGTAAGTACATGAACATTTTAACACCTTTAAGTGTCTGTCTAATTTCGGTAATTAAATTGATTTAAAATTTTACACTCCCTCCTTCCACCCGTGACCACTTCAAGTCATATTAGATGGTGTGGTCACTCGACAGCATTTGTTGTCATTTCAGATTTTATCGTCACCAGTGAAAATTTTAATTCACATTAGATTGCCGTCTCCCATGAAGGCATGTCACCATTCATTACAGGATATGTAATGATTGCATTATCGTTCACAACATTATAGTGCATATTTGAGCACATTGAAGTCTCTGGCTTCACTTGTCATGACTACTTTATTATTCATATCATTACAGTGCATATTTTAACAACTTTAAAGATCTGTCTAATATCCGCAATGAAATTGATTTAAAATTTTACATTACCTCCTTCCACCCGTGACCACTTCAAGTCGTATTAGATGGTGTGGTCACTCGACAGCATTTTTGATAGATTACGCGAAATGTAAACCGGTGAATCAAATACGATAATATCGTGATTATTAAAAATAACGATACTCATTGAATACGAAAGTGGTTCGATTATAATTGATGGCAATCTTGAATCCAAATTCATCAACTTGTAGAATAACGACCGATTCTGTTTTTAACAGATTACTCGACATGTAAACAGGTGAATCAAATACGGTAATATCGCGATCATTAATAATAACGATACACATTGAATACGAAAGTGGTTTGATTATAATTGATAACAATCTTGAACCCAAATTCATCAACTTGAAGAATAACGCCCGATTCTGTTTTTAGCAGAATACTCGACACGTAAACAAGTGTCTGGTGGTAGTTTGTTGTCTGGTGGTAGTCTCTTGTCTGGTGGTAGTCTCTTGTCTGGTGGTAGTTTGTTGTCTGATGGTAGTTTGTTGTCTGGTGGTAGTTTGTTGTCTGGTGGTAGTTTGTTGTCTGGTGGTAGTTTGTTGTCTGGTGGTAGTTTGCTGTCTGGTGGTAGTTTGTTGTCTGGTGGTAGTTTGTTGTCTGGTGGTAGTTTGTTGTTTGGTGGTAGTTTGTTGTTTGGTGGTAGTTTGTTGTTTGGTGGTAGTTTGTTGTTTGGTGGTAGTTTGTTGTTTGGTAATTTTACATTACCTCCTTCCACCCGTGACCACTTCAAGTCGTATTAGATGGTGTGGTCACTCGACAGCATTTTTGATAGATTACGCGAAATGTAAACCGGTGAATCAAATACGATAATATCGTGATTATATAAATAACGATACTCATTGAATACGAAAGTGGTTCGATTATAATTGATGGCAATCTTGAATCCAAATTCATCAACTTGTAGAATAACGACCGATTCTGTTTTTAACAGATTACTCGACATGTAAACAGGTGAATCAAATACGGTAATATCGCGATCATTAATAATAACGATACACATTGAATACGAAAGTGGTTTGATTATAATTGATAACAATCTTGAACCCAAATTCATCAACTTGAAGAATAACGCCCGATTCTGTTTTTAGCAGAATACTCGACACGTAAACAAGTGAATCAAATACGATAATATCGCGATCATTAATAACAACGATACACGCTGAACACGAAAGTGTTTCGATTATAATTGATAACAATCTTGAATCCAAATTCATGAACTTGTAGAATAACGACCGATTCTGTTTTAAACAGATTACTCGAAATGTACACAGACGCATCAATAACGATTATATCGCGATCATTATTGATGCGGTACAGATTGAATACTAAAATTTTTCGATTATAATTGATAATTATAATTATCCAATGCGATAACATTACGGTCCTTATTTCTAACATATAACATATAAAAAACAACGATATATCGAATATAGTTGATGATATTATTGAATATGAGTATAATTGCATATACTTATTGAATATGAATATAAATATTATGTAACATATAAGCATGAATTGAGTGAGTTGGTACATTTCACTCTGTTCACTTGTTTCAACCTTTTATGCAACACTATGTGAAAGACTTGCCTACTCAAACCGAAAATTCCGAAGGAAATTTCGATTTTGTTTTGTTATTAGATATATGAATCCAAAATCACTAACTCGTATGAATCACACCCGATTAGATTTTTAAGAGATTACTCAAAATTTTTACACTAATGTGTTTGAAAGAATCGCCTGATATTTACACACGGGCATCAAATAAGATAATATCGCAATCATTAAGGATAACAATACACATTGAATATGAAAGTGCTTCGATTATATTTGATAACAATCATTAATCGTAGGAACTCGTAGTAACTCGTAGAAATAACGCCAAATTATGTTTTTAAGAGATTACTCGAAATTTACACAGGCGCAATAAATACGATAATGTCGCGGTCCTTAATGATAACGATACACATTAAACTCGATAGTGTTTCATTTATAATTGATAACATTCTTGAATCCAAAATCATCAACTTGCAGAAGAACGCCCGATTCTGTTTCAAACTGATTACTCAAAATTTATACAGATGCATCAATAACGATTATATCGCGATTATTATTGATGCGATAAACATTGAATACGAAAGCGTTACGATTATATCTGACAATTTTAATTATCCAATGCGATATAACATATAAAAAACAACAATATAGAAAAACAACAATATAGCGAATATATTTGACGATACTTATTGAATATGAGTACGAATATTATGTAACTTCACTCTGTTCACTTGGTTCAAACTTTTATACATCACTATGTGAAAGACTTGTATGCTCAAACCGATAACTGCGAAGGAATTTTCGATTTTGTTTTGTTATCAGATATATGAATCCATAATCATCAACTCGTATTAATAACACCGGATTCTATTTTTAAGAGATTACTCGAAATTTTTACAGGAATCTGTTTTTAAGAAACACCCGATATTTACACAGGGTCATCAAATACGATAATATCGCAATCATTAAGGATAACAATACACATTGAATACGAAAGTGCTTCGTAGCCTAGATTAAATTTAATGTTATTTTAATAGGGATACTTCTTTGGTGCTGTTGTAGTTTGTTTATGGGCTATTGGCGACGGTCTGGGAAACATCTCTGAGGATGATCAGCAAGACATGACTTCAAAATTTTTATTCTCTGCAAAGGGGATGGCACCTCTTCTTCGGTAACCCGACAACCTGCCACTCGAAGTCGAGAACTTTACGGTAGAACAATTTAACGAGGACTGATGCCGCGCACCCTCGGTCTCTAAGCAGGCTGATCAAGGTGGCCACCCTACCCGCAGCTAGTCATGCTTGTATTCGGTGTTCTACCGTGTCTGTACAACCAATCCACTGCGGGACACCTTATTGTCAAAAAGCATCAACTTTGAATGCATGATGTTTCAACTTCACGAGAAGGTAAGTTTCATCATTAGAAAAAGGTAAATAAAAGACCTTACCTTTACTTGGATGAGTGTCTTCTTTCCAATATCAGGGATTGGGCTTTGTTCTTATAGAGAATTTTTATAAATCACATGCACCTAAATCTTTCATAAGAAACTCCACTCGATTATATAAATGAAAAAAGATATTTTAATTAATAACATTTAACTGTAAAGCATATAGACGAACAAAATTATAAGAAAACAAACAGAGCAATTCAAAATAACGTCTTTGCTTTTACATCGTTGTAAAGCTAGCTGAAATCGTTTACGAGTCAAACTGTTCTTTACGGTTTTTAAGTTACTATTTATTCTCGGTTTTCCGACAGATGATATTAAGGTTCAACTTGAACGGTGAGAGTCTCTGAACCTTCAAATTGGCTTCATATGATTTTCTAATTTAATAGTGGACACCACTTCAGATCAATCCACTCTACAACCCCCGAGACCGCTTGTCTCTAATGATGTTTTTACCATTAAAAGTATTTTATTTTTCATAAAAAAAACAACAATCATTTTGTTTATAAAATTTGCAAGTTTTATACTTCTAGAGAGGAACATTTTGTTAATATGTTAATCGTACCAAAATGAAAGATTAACATAGGATTTATATGTTTGAAGGATATGGTTTATATGTCCTTATATGTTTGAGGATAAATCAGCAATACTTGAAAAAAATATTATTATATTTTTAGACTTAGAAATACAAAATATGTTGAGAAGACATTTTATTTGTTAATGATGAAAAACGATAATCTTAACATTACTCTAACAGTTCAAATTGGAAGCTGTTTTATTATTCAGAGTTTTATTTTTCTGCAGGCAGCACGAGTAGAATTTCGATGTATATATTAGCATTTATAACTAGTAACATCTAATCTTATTTATTCATTTTTTTCATATTCACATTTATTCATATTCACTTTAGACATAAAGTTAAGCACGAGTTTATAATATGAAAATCGCACAAGAGATGAATTAAGTTTTCTACAACTATAGATAAGCAATCATTATTTGAAGTAAATAAGGTGAAAAATCGCGATTAAAGCGATTAGAATTGCTACAAATCAATTGAACAAAACAAGAAGAATAAATTTCGGGATTTTTAAAGACTGCTTTCCTCTCCGCGTGATTATTTTTAAAAGATTATTTATCATAATTCGTTAAACAATTTCTTTATTGTTTTCGTTAATATTTATAATTTACAAAATGTTATTATTTTACTAAACAAGAAGAATAAAATTTGGAATATTTAAATAGCTTTCTTTTCCATGCTATTATTTTTAAATTTTTTTTATTGTAATTAAAATATCAATATTGTAGAGTTATTTCCATATATTTTTAATCCCTTTTGCTCACAGCATTTTATAAAACATAAAGTAAATTAAATATGGAATTTCTTTAGAATTTTTTTTAGTGTTCTTATTATTAAAATTTATTTATTGATTATTTATAGCAAAATTAGTAAATTAGTGTGATTTAAAGCAGCCACATGCTAGGAACTAAACAGGACGAAGAACAGCATTCTGTTCGTAACTCATTTTTAAAGTTATTAGTATACTAAGAAGTCAGGATGCATTTTTTGGATAAATTTAAAGACCTTGAAAAAAAATAAATTTATATATATATATATATATATATATATATAATATATATATATATATATATATATATATTCATACGAGGGATTTGAACTCATAACTACTCAATGTATTTTAGGTTTTTTCAAAAGATATATCACAAACAGAAAGAAAAGGGCTATAAGAATCAACGAAAAAAAATTTTAAATTTTCAGAAGTTTGAAAAATTTAAATTTTTAGATATCAGGAGATGAAGTATAAATTTTAAAGATAGGTATTGAATGCGCGTGACAGAAAGGTAATATATAAAATGAAAATACACGCCACAGCCAAAAAAGTTGATTCACAAACCTTCTGATCCAATTGCATATGTAGTTTGGGATACAATAAATTATAAAATCACAAGTATTATGAAATGTTAGACCTACAAGCACGGGAAAGAAATTAAAAAAAAAAGAAACGGTGATATTTAAAAAATATATAAAACACAACATTCGATTTAAATTAACCGCACAAAACAAAATCGTTACTCAGAAAAATATTTTGCGCAATTAGTATATGCTGAATGTGATAAGTTGCAAAATAATTTTTTCAATTTAGAAATAAATTAAAAATTAAATTGAAAGAGGAAGTGTATAAAGACAGTATTACATTTTACCGAAATAAAACAATACATTATATAGTAGGAATTCGAGGAAATTCAACACCCATATACTATAAAATAACCTATCTTGATCAAATAAAAAATACTGAAACTTTGAATGATTGACCAGAGAGATATTCATTATGTTCGATTTCAATTAAGGAAAAATAATAAGCATAACAAGCCCAGAAATCGTTCAAATATCAATGAAGCAAATGGTA